>JAJEKV010000010.1:11789562-12389562 GCA_021234155.1 Isoetes taiwanensis | reverse complement strand
ACACAAAGCAAGGGCGTTGGTTCAAAGATGTACCGATCAAACTGAGGCCAGTTATGGCAAGGCAAGCTGAGGCCGATCAAAAGGACGCTCCAAGCCGCTGAGCAAAGAGCTTATAAGGCCGCTCAAGCAGCAGGAAACAGAGCAGGAATTTGATGTTCAAGCTTCTTCTCAGCCACTGATGAAGGAGGAGCACATCTTCATGAACTCCTACAAGCAGAAAACAAATCCGGTGGAGTGCTGCGTTTAGACAGTGTAAGCATAAATGACCAAATAAGGACCAGTCTCTTTGCACTGAAGAGTTAACGGAGTTAAGAGGAAATAAAAAACATCATCGAATCAGAGACAACAAGAAATGTTTTGAATCAAACGCAACACCTTGAAACGACAACAAAGTAGCTTTATCTTCAGAGAGCAGAAGAAATGGACCAAAAAAAAGTGTACCTCCTTGTTTGTAAGAGATCGCTCTGGTAAGTGCAACTTACGCTCCATTCAGCTTGTCTGTTTTCATTATCAGATCAACTTGCGGGGTCTGAATCAAGATGCTGCAACGGAATCAAGATCTCAGGGCACTAGAGAGCACCTCCGCATAGCCGCAACTTGAACCCTAACCCTAATGGCCGTACCGTGAACCGCCCTCAACACAAATATCAGCAGGTTTAGGTTAGTCTATTTTCCAGGGTCACCAAATTACGGATAACTAAATGGGTATATCAATAATGTAATATATAAACCACATCAAATAATATGTCGCCTTGGTGTAATTTTATGCTGCCACATGGCACTCTTCTACAATGCGCAACCACATTCTGTATGACAGGCTCCCCCAGTTTGTCGGTGGCTCGTTGTTCCTTCCTAAACCCAAATCAACAGGTTTTTGCAGATAGTTTTGAATGCTTAGGCGAAACAGGTCAAAAAACTCTGTTGTTGAATGCTTAATTCCCGCTTGTGCTTGAATCCTTACTTGCCCATAATACTCTGACACCAAATACTCCATTTCGCCCAAAATACTCAGTACTCTGTTTCCCTCAAAATATCTGTGTTTTTTATATGCCTTTTTTTGTCACTGTTTTGGGTCTGAATGCAAAGCGAAGTAGGCCATCCATGAAATTATCTACCTTGAAGAATATGGTCGATTTTGGATAGCTTGTGCCCAGGATAGACTAAATATGTCATGCAAATATCTTGCTGCAACGACATTTTTGCGCATGATTTTGCAAAGTCAGGTGAGTTTCATTACAAAATCTTTTGGTTCTATGCTTAGGCTCTGTAGCACGATCTGTGTGGAGTTGTAAAGAATGCTTTCCATTGTCTGACCTAAAACCCGTTACTATAAACCCACAAGACAGAGATCAAAGCCCTGTCATTGACATATTCGCTATCAGTTCCCACAACAGATTTTTTGCAAATATCCCCTTCAAAGACAACCTGAGATGTCTTAGATCCAACTCTGCGATTCGGTTCATCTCTGAAGCTTGAGCATGGTGAATCCCACGAGCGAAAAACACAGAAAAAAAGGCTTCCCAATTTCTATATTGTTGGAATGTGACAACTGGTCCGACTTTCTAGTGGGCTAGTGAACCGCTCCCGGCTAACGCCGGTCGCGGGACCCCACAGTCCACACTCCCCATTACATAATGCCACGGTTCTATTGCGAAGCATTCGCAATAGAACCGCCATTCTTTGGCAAGGGACGTTGCTATTTTGGGATCGTATCCCCTATATATGCTCTTCATTTTCAGTTGTTCTCTCATCGGCGTTCTCTTGGGCTACTTTCTCTACTCTATTCTATTCCTCCTAGCTTCTATCAATTTCCTGCTGGATTCTTGTTGTTCCTTCATCCCCTTTTGTTTTGAATTTGTTTCACAAGCTTTTCCCCTCTTCATTCTCTTCCTAGATCTGATCCGAAGCAGTTGTTCAGAGGGGTTTCAAGGCTTTAGGTTTTTGGCTGATGCCTCGTGTTGCTACTGGCCTACCACTCGCCTGGAGTGTACCCAGATCGATGGTTGGTCCCGAATCGGCTTTGGGTTTTTGGTATACTGTGGTCCAGTGCTGTAAGATCTATCTGGTTCATATATATGCTGTTGCCTTTCCTTAATTTTTCTAGAACAGATTTTTGTCTTGTTAGTTTAAGAAGTTTTTCAGATGCAGAGCTCTGGTTCATTTGGTTGGATTTCTTTTATAAAATCGACCCAACTGGCCGCTATGGCAGCAAAGATCGGGCAGATGCAGAGACTTCCGTCAGGAGCTTCTCTGGAGAGTCCCTGGCTTTTTGGATCGACTTGGTTGAGGCTTCTGATACAACGAATCAGCGATTTGGTTGTGGCATCCTGTCTGAGTACCATTGAAGAAACACATCGATGAGGATCTGCAGCACCGAATGGATTAGCAAATGGCGGTGCTCACTTTTCCTCGTTTCTGCAGGACTGCGTTTGGGGAATCCGCCACGTGGCACATGGAGTCGGCAGGAATTCAAGTTGCTAGAGATTCGATCCCAGAAATCAAGTCGACAGGAATCAAGTCGGCCAGAGATCAAGTCGGCAGGAATCGATCCCAGACCATCGCAGCTTCTGTTGTGAGTTTTTGCTTGTTTATTGTGGTTGAGCAAGGGGATACTGGGCTCTGGTATCCCTGTATTTGGTATGGCTGGCACTTGTGTGTGGATGATCGTATCGTGGCTTATAATCTCGGTCTTGTTAAGATGCTTTGTCTTGAGTTCTTTTTTACAATAGCACGTCCTTGTATATGGATATTGGGTGCCAGCTTTTCTTTCTATTATGCATTACCGGATAATTCCATGTTATGGTTCATTATAGTTGTTTTTGTCAACAATCGTCTAGCCTTGTAGCCACACTCTTTAGGTTACAACTTTGTGGCCTTATAAAGGGAATGATAGCATGCAATTGTTTGGTTCAAAAGAGCTACCAACGTACTAAATATTAGTATGTTTTTTGCTATTTTATTTTATACTGCATGATATGGACTTCATGCATGGTTTTGGTAGCAAGTATTTGACATAGTTTAGCCTTACTGTTATGTAATTAAAATGATTTGCAGGGCCTTGCGCGATTTGTCTCATCCTTGTTATATGCAGCTTAGTTGGCTTATTAACTTGATTGCTTGCCTTCGCAGTTGCAGGCTATTTTCAACTATCGAGTTAGGGACGTAACAATTTATGCAATGTCCTCTAATTTACATCTTGTAGGGCCGTTGACCTAATACGTGGAACCTAAGCTGAATGATCCCATTTGACAGCGAGCTCCATCGCGCATTAAGATAAGATTTTATTTTATTTTATTTTTCTAAGTGCTTCACCTTATGACTTAAATGTATTGTTGTTGGTGGTTTTGCCACGTTTGCTGCCCTCTTCACCATGGTTCAACTCCTTTTATTGAATGCAAAAGTTGTTTCTCTTCTCCATCATTGTCACACTCTCTTCATTGCAGCTTGATACATCAAGCCATTTTCAACCTCTTCATACATTGAGCCCACTTTTGAACCTATTTTAGAATCATCAGTCTTGTTCCCTTTTGGGTTAAATTCTTTAGGACTAGTTACCCCTCATATTTTTTGGCCGTCTTTGCACTCTCATTCATTTTTCATAGTTGTTTCACTTTGAGCCTATTTCAAGTGCATTTCTACAGTTGCTTTGTTACTAGTCCTTGGCCGTCCAATTGCCCATTTGCTCCATGTTCCTCATTTTCGTCTTTGATGCTATTGTTCGACTCGCTTTTAGTCCATTTAGTCCTGTTGTGTCATTTGCCGCTTTTACGCTGGGTACCCATTTAGCCTTTTTTGTGCTTTTCATATTTATATCAACTTAATTGATTACGTTAATTTGCATGGTTAGGTACAACACTTGCAACACTTTGTCAGTTTCGACATTTTTTGGTTGTTGTGATTGGCATATTGGGTGCTAGTGATTAGCATGTTTTAGGGCGGGATTATTCCATAATGATTGGTTTGCTTGTTCTCCTCCATATTTTCCTTCTTTGTGATGTAATTTTTGTATATGCAGTTGACATGTGCTTATGCTATTGGAGAAAGTCCCTTAGGCATCTATTTCCTCGTCCCTCCTCCTTTTTTTTTACATAATGCAGTTTGTTTTCCTTGGTTGACGGCTTGATCAAGGTGCTATGATACGAGCATTTTTTCACTCATTATATTGTGTTACATATGTTCATGGTAGGAATCTTGGTCTAACAATATGGTCGGTTCTCACCATGTGCATTTTATTTTACCGTTTCATCGTATCCCATTTTTCCATTTTTGTCTCCGGTGCTTCAGTTGTCTCCTTGCGGGTGTTATTCTCAGGTTGTGGTTATTCTTTGATATTGCGTTTTTGGCTTGATACGGATGCTTGGGTCCATCTAGACCACTTGGGACACTTAGTTTTTTGTTGGGATATAGCATTTGCATCTTTTTTAGTCCTTATGTTTTGTTCATTCATTTGGTCCTTGGGATTGTTCCTTAGCCTCCATTCTAGTGTTCCATTCGCTTCCTTCTTTCATGCGGTTGTGTGTTAAGTTTGTTGTGCTTCATCATTCCATGCCATGTCATCTCCTTTACAGTTGTTGTCCCCTCTATATTAGTCAGTCGGACTGGTTCCATTGTTTTGTTTATTGCTTTCGTCTTCTCTGCTTCTTCTCTCCTAGTTGCTTTTTCCCTCCGATTTGTCACTAGCTGTTTTTACTCATGTTTGTCCATTCTCCATTTTGTCCATTAGTCTCCCTGGGTCTATTTGTTTCTTTCATACTTTCTAGTTGTGCTAGATTGCCTATTCGCCCTCTCAATTTTATTTTTGCTTAGTTCCGCGCTATAGCTATTCTATTCATTCATTTTGCTCAGTGGTTCCATTTTTGCTTTATTTCTCCTTCGGCCTTAATTATTCCATTGGTCAATTGTCATGCTCGTTCCTTTAGTATGGGGTTCTTTGTTTCTTGCATTTAGTTCCTCTATTTCATTAGTTCTGTTTTACTCCACCCTTCTCTCTGATAGACTCTATATACTATTCTTTCTTCATCCTATTTGTTGTATTCTTGTCTTTTCCCTTTCTCCCTTCAGTGGTGACTCGGTTCCCGTGCCTAGTCATTTTGTGGGCATTCTAATATCTTCTAGCCCCTTTTTGTATATAGTTGTCTTGCTTTCTCCCATTCTTTTTTCAGTTCGTTCTTTGAATACCGAATTGATCTATGAACTTTTCATATTCAGCTAGTTTTTTAGTTAGTTTTTTAGCAATCTAGTTATTTCATTAGTCTCATGTGCATTATTGTTCCATCTTTTCTTTTTGCATTTCGGTTGCTTTCTTTTATCCTATTGGTGCTTTGATGTTTTTTCTCCACCTTTAGCACTTTTATGCGTTTTATCCATTGATGTCTTGTTTGTTTTCTTAGTGTCTTTAGTGTTTTGTTGTTCATCTTACTTCGTTGCTGATTATCCCTTTGTTTTTCATTTCGTCCATATCTCGTTCCTCCATTCTTCCTTTTTTCCTCGATATAGTTTAGTCTTTTTGCTCATTCTGTTTGTCTTGAATGGTGTCAACCTTCCTTTATCTTATTGGTCCATTTGCTTCCTCCTTCACGATGCTTTGTTTTAAGCTTGTTGTGCTTTTTTGTTCCAGGCCTTGTCAGCTCCTTTTGTAGTTGTTTTCGTTTATGTTTGTTTCGTTGGACTATCTCCATTGTTTTGTGTACTGCATTTTCTTCTGTTTCCTTTGTTTGTTATATCCGCTAGTTGTTTTTAGGTATGCTCATCCGTTTAGCTCTACTTAGTCCATTTGTCTTCATGGTCTATTTGTTCTTCTCATAATTTTCCAGTTTGTCTAGTTTGTCCGTATGCTCTTTCAGTTTTACTTGCTCTTTGTTTTGTTGCCTTATGAGGTCCATGCAATAGATAGTTCATTCATTCATTTTTCTCCGGTGTTTCCATATTACTTTATTACTCCTCATGTTTTGATTACTTCTTAGTATTGTTTATTTTGCATTTTGGATGATTTTTCCATTATTTCCATTGTCACGTCGTGTTCTTCTAGTCTTTTCGCATTTGGATTTTCCAATCCATTTGTTCTGTTTGTTGCAATCATCTCATGTTGCATTAGCCCCTTCATCAGTCTCTTTTAATCATTGTGCCCGATTGCCATTCTAGCCTCGTCCATCTCATTTTGCTCCTTTAGTCCCACCTTTCCCATCTGCTTTTGCTTTTGGATGATTTTCCATTATTTCCATTGTCACGTCGTGTTCTTTTAGTCTTTTTCCCATTTGGATTTTCCACTCCACTTGTTCTGTTTGTTGCAGTCATCTCCTGTTGCATTAGCCCCTTCATCAGTCTCTTTTAATTGTTGTGCCCGATTGCCATTTAGTATTCTAGCCTCGTCCATCTCATTTTCCTCCTTTAGTCCCACCTTCCCCATCTGCACTTTTCTTGGTGTTCCTATATTTCAAGCACATCCACTATACCATTGATTCCATTTTAGTTTTTCCCCTTTTTTATCCTCTCAGTCTTGTTTATCCTACGTTCTTTAGTAATCTTCTTTGATCAGTTGATCGTCTCTTTTGCTCTCTCAAAATTCATGCTGCTTATTCCATTATCTCACTTTACTCGTTTGTTCTGTTAACCTCAATTTATTTTTGTATTACTGCTTACAATCCATACACTGCAAGTATTCCTTCGGTTCTTTGGCCACGTTTTCCCATTTGCACCATGGGTTCCGTAATTCCTTGAGCTGAAAAGTCTCAGTTGTTCTTAGTTGTCTCTTATTTTGATTTGCCATCTATTTCGTTATACTGATGTTTGTCGGTGGCCCATTTTGCACTGGTTGCCCTAGTCGTTCTAATTTGCCTCATTTCTATATCATTACGTAGTAATCCTAGCACTACCTCCTCTTACTTCCTTTCCATTCTCCATCAGGTCTTTTGTCCCGTTTGCCCACTGTCTCATTATGGATCTTTTTATGCCATTGATCCCATAGTCACATTGTTTGTTTGCTCTTTGGGTTCATTGCTCTCTTCTAGTACTGTCCTTTGTTTTCAAGTTGTTGGTTTGGAGTAGCTTCCTCTTCTATCAGCCAATATATGTTTTGTCTAGGACCTTGCCATAGAATGCCACGGTTCTATTGCGAAGCATTCGCAATAGAACCGCCATTCTTTGGCAAGGGACGTTGCTATTTTGGGATCGTATCCCCTATATATGCTCTTCATTTTCAGTTGTTCTCTCATCGGCGTTCTCTTGAGCTACTTTCTCTACTCTATTCTATTCCTCCTAGCTTCCCTCATCCCTCCCACCCTGACTTGGGGGGATTGAGACGTCTTTTCTTATTATCATTTCTTCCTTTTGGGGGGATTCTGTAATAGTCTCATTTTCTCGGTGTGGCACTGTAGCCTTCGAGATATGATATATTATTCTTTTCTCTCCACGCGGTAATCAGAGCCTCCGAGGCATACTTATTATTTTGTTCTTTCTTGGCGGGTAATCAGAGCCTCAAGGTTTTCTTCTTTTTCATTTTCTCTCGGCGTGGCAATGTAGCCTCCGAGGCAACACTAACCAGATGTTTTTTCTGCGATGGTCATTCCGTGGACAGTTCCTGGTTGGTCGGCTGTTGTTTCTTCCTCGGCGTGGCCTTGGAGCCTCCGAGTGCTATTATATTCTTTTTCGAAACTGAAGTTTGGAACAGGCCCTGGCTTAAAGCTCCTAACTTTCTAACGGGTCATTCTCGTTTTCAGACTTTCTAGTGCAGGTCCCTTTTTGCAGTTCTCTCGGTTGTCAGCGCCATCATGTTTGCAATGACTCACTTCTTGGCCAACGTATGCTGGTGGCATTCAATGAGAGCATTGGCGACCATTTTTCATTAGGGGTTTCCTCGAAAGCCCAAAAGTGTAGCAGGGTTTCTCATCTCGATGAGGAGCGGTAGTCGATTTTCTCACATTTGCATATTCCAATAGCAGAAGAATTGTCTTTATCTAGCACTCTTCAGTTTTATCATGCTCTCGATAAATTGTCTAGTTTCGGAGCATGTTCGTTTTTTCAAGCGTTTCATATTTTCTATCCCTTAGTAAGGGGGTCAATATGTACTCAAAGATTTTACAAAAGCTCAATGAGAACACCACTTCACATCGGCCAATATATGTTTTGTCTAGGACCTTGCCATAGAATGGTTTATATAGTAAACTAGACAAATTTAGTCATGCCTCACAAACCAAACGAAAGATAAAAATGCAGTAAAAATGTACATAGACAAGTAATTGTCAAGTAATTGTTGCTGCAACTGAGTAAAAAGATATCTTAATCTTAAAGGCACCCTATGATGCTATCATTGAATCATATTTCCTTGCCGGCCCTTGTTTAGACCCCAAATGCCTATTTTTGTGCAACCAGATGCACTGCCAGCTTCAGATATGGTTCTAGATACGACTTTGGTTAATGTAGATGCTCAGATTCAATGCCTGCCGCCAGCAGTCCTTGCTAGGATTCAAACAATCCAGTCCAACACCTCTACCACAGGGACATCCATTCAATTGACTTTGGAAAGCTGGGTACAACTCTTAGAGCTAGTGGTAGAGTTAGCAGGTAACATTAGTGTGCCACCACTAGTGCATGTCACAGTGCCTACGCATGTGGATAGGGTAGACATGTCCACACAGACTTCTACTGAGGAATTGTTGCGCGGTGGACAGGCAGGTATTCCCACTTTTGAAACATGTAGGTCACTAGAGATGATCAGCACACACCGGCCCTGAAGCTGCATATCGTCGGTATTGAGGAAACAAGTACCCCAAGTACGATATAAGCGCACTAGGCTGGGAGTGGGTTCATGAGCAGAATTTCCACTAGTTGTCCGTGTCGAGTCGAGTTTGGCTCTGTTAGACATGATAGTTAGTCTCTGAAGCAAATTGGTTGCTTTGAATTCAAGCACAAAGTCAAAACCCCATTTCAAGCTCGCTGGAGCTGCCGAACTGGAGGAACACTTCATTTCCCGTCGTGCGCCTACGTCAGAAAGGGGGAAATTTGGGGTTTGGCACATCCGTATGGTGGATGGCCATTTTTTTCTTTTCCAAGACATTTCTTGGGACATGAGCTACCATTTGAACGGTGGGATTAGCAGATGGATCAGTTTTGGTATCCCGATACTTAAACTCTATGAAATCTGTAGGGTTTATGTTTTGGCAGCTCTCCCTGCCTTTGAATTGGTTGAGAGCTTGCGTGCAGGGTTTCCTCGAGGGTTTGAAGAGGAGGATAACAAAAAAAACCCTTTCAAAACACCGATTCCAAACTTGCATCGCGATGTCTCATTCCAAGCTAGACGTCGTGACCTCAGAGCATGCCAGAAGGCACCTGATGCGACAGTACTAGCGTGCGGTTGCATCCAGATTGGCAGAGTTACCCTGGAACACAATTTTGAGGAGTATAGGATCAACCAAAAGTCCGAATTGCTGAGTACATGCTATGTATAGACGATATAAGCGCACTAGGCTGGGAGTGGGTTCATGAGCAGAAGGTCCACTAGTTGCCCGTGTCGAGTCGAGTTTGGCTCGGTTAGATATGATAGTTAGTCTTTGGAGCAAATAGGTTGCTTTGAATTCAAACACAAAGTCAAAACCCCATTTCAAGCTCGCTGGAGCTACCGAACTGGAGGAACACTTCATTTCCCGTCGTGAGCCTACGTCAGAAAGGGGGAAATTTGGGGTTTCGCACATCCGTATGGTGGATGGCCATTTTTTCTTTTCCAAGATGTTTCTTGGGGCATGAGCTACCATTTGAACGGTGGGATTAGCAGATAGAGCAGTTTTGGTACCCCGATACTTAAACCCTACGAAATCTGTAGGGTTTATGTTTTGGCAGCCCTCCCTGCCTTTGAATTGGTTGAGAGCTTGCGTGCAGGGTTTCCTCGAGGATTCGAAGAGAAGGATAACAAAAAAAACCCTTTCCAGGCACCGATTCCAAACTTGCCCCATCGCGATGTCTCATTCCAAGTTAGACGTCGTGACCTCAGAGCATGCCAGAAGGCACCTGATGCGACAGTACTAGCGTGCGGTTACATCCAGAGTGGCAGAGTTACTCTAGAACACAATTTTGAGGATTATAAGATCGACCAAAGGTCTGAATTGCTGAGTACATGATACGTCTAGACGATATAAGCGCACTAGGCTGGAAGTGGGTTCATGAGCAGAAGGTCCACTAGTTGCCCGTGTCGAGTCGAGTTTGGCTCTGTTAGATATGATAGTTAGTCTCTGGAGCAAATTGGTTGCTTCGAATTCAAACACAAAGTCAAACCCCCATTTCAAGCTCGCTGGAGCTGCCGAACTGGAGCAACACTTCCTTTCCCGTCGTGCGCCTACGTCAGAAAGGGGGAAATTTGGGGTTTGGCCCATCCGTATGGTGGATGACCATTTTTTTCTTTTCCAAGATGTTTCTTGGGGCATGAGCTACCATTTGAACGGTGGGATTAGCAGATGGAGCAGTTTTGGTACCCCGATACTTAAACCCTACGAAATCTGTAGGGTTTATGTTTTGGCAGCCCTCCCTGCCTTTGAATTGGTTGAGAGCTTGCATGCAGGGTTTCCTCGAGGGTTTGAAGAAAAAGATAACAAAAAAAACTCTTTCCAGGCACCGATTCCAAACTTGCCCCATCGCGATGTCTCATTCCAAGCTAGACGTCGTGACCTCAGAGCATGCCAGAAGGCACCTGATGCGACAGTACTAGCGTGCGGTTGCATCCAGAGTGGCAGAGTTACCCTGGAACACAATTTTGAGGAGTATAAGATCGACCAAAAGTCCGAATTGCTGAGTACATGCTACGTCTAGACGATATAAGCGCACTAGGCTGGGAGTGGGTTCATGAGCAGAAGGTCCACTAGTTGCCCGTGTCGAGTCGAGTTTGGCTCTGTTAGACATGATAGTTAGTCTCTGGAGCAAATTGGTTGCTTCGAATTCAAACACAAAGTCAAAACCCCATTTCAAGCTCGCTGGAGCTGCCGAACTGGAGGAACATTTCATTTCTCGTTGTGCGCCTACGTCAGAAAGGGGGAAATTTGGGGTTTGGCACATCCGTATGGTGGATGGCCATTTTTTTCTTTTCCAAGATATTTCTTGGGACATGAACTACCATTTGAACGGTGGGATTAGCAGATGGAGCAGTTTTGGCACCCACGATACTTAAACCCTACGAAATCTGTAGGGTTTATGTTTTGGCAGCCCTCCCTGCCTTTGAATTGGTTGAGAGCTTGCAGCAGGGTTTCCTCGAGGGTTTGAAGAGGAGGATAACAAAAAAAACCCTTTCCAGACACCGATTCCAAACGTGCATCGCGATTGTCTCATTCCAAGCTAGACGTCGTGACCTCAGAGCATGCCAGAAGGCACCTGATGCGACAGTACTAGCGTGCGGTTGCATCCAGAGTGGCAGAGTTACCCTGGAACACAGTTTTGAGGAGTATAGGATCGACCAAAAGTCCGAATTGCTGAGTACATGCTACGTATAGACGATATAAGCGCACTAGGCTGGGAGTGGGTTCATGAGCAGAAGGTCCACTAGTTGCCCGTGTCGAGTCGAGTTTGGCTCGGTTAGACATGATAGTTAGTCTCTGGAGCAATTTGGTTGCTTTGAATTCAAACACAAAGTCAAAACCCAGCTCGCTGGAGCTACCGAACTGGAGGAACACTTCATTTCCCGTCGTGAGCCTACGTCAGAAAGGGGGAAATTTGGGGTTTCGCACATCCGTATGGTGGATGGCCATTTTTTCTTTTCCAAGATGTTTTTTGGGACATGAGCTACCATTTGAACGGTGGGATTAGCAGATGGAGCAGTTTTGGTACCCCGATACTTAAACCCTACGAAATCTGTAGGGTTTATGTTTTGGCAGCCCTCCCTGCTTTTGAATTGGTTGAGAGCTTGCGTGCAGGGTTTCCTCGAGGGTTCTAAGAGGAGGATAACAAAAAAAAACCCTTTCCAGGCACCGATTCCAAACTTGCCCCATCGCGATGTCTCATTCCAATCTAGACGTCGTGACCTCAGAGCATGCCAGAAGGCACCTGATGCGACAGTACTAGCCTAGCGTTGAACATAATAATATTCTTTAATGTCGATTATGTCACCAGTATATTAAATGGCTCATATTTCTAATGGTTAAAAAAAAAAAAAAACTTGTGAGTTGTCACCACTATATTGAATGGCTTGTTTTTCTATTGGTTTGAAAAAATAACAGAGGTAATATATTCGTGATGCGATTCTAGACTTGAAGGTCAATGATCGCGTCGTCATGAATCTTTGATCTAGTGTATTTCTTGATGAATGAATGCTCATGCATATTTGACCTAGCATTTTCGTGAAAAATTTATTGAAGGGCATATGACCATTGATGCTTGTGTTGGCTACATATAGGTCCTTATCAATTGGTCGAACGAAATGGTGCCAAGAAAAATTGTTATCCATAGAGCTTGTATGATTTCTTGATGATCCGACCGGATTTGAGAGGATAAATAAGAACTGCTAACTAGGCATCTACATTCAGCCAAAGACAAGTCGGCTCCATTCCCATGGTGGTTAATATAATGTGAATAGATGCAATTAGATCATGCTTTGAATTCAAGCTAGTTTTTGCATTTCACGTAACTCTATTTTATTGCATGAAAGTGAAACATGTTTTGTTCTAAGTTGCTGCTCAAGTGAAGTTAATTATCTGAACATCTATTGCCTTGTTGCTAAATGGTACAATGGATATGAATATTGTTTGAGTTTAAAAAGGATCATACTCTAAAAGTAGTGCAAAAATAGATATAATAGTTGGAATTACAAGTTAATGTAAGAAATTATGCTCAAAGTCTATAATGACTTTAAGGATTGAAACAAATATATCAAAAAGACAACAATGTAAAACAATATAATAGACTACTAACATGCATTATAAATAAGCATGTGCCAAAAACATATAACACACTTCCAAAATCAAATGTGGTTTTTGAACTAATAAGAAAAACTTGAGAGGATTGAAACCAGGTTAAAACCATGTATCTGATCATGCTAACTAGTATGTAAAATCATCTTAGATTATAATATTGACAATGTAGGCTCAAAAATCACCTCCTAAACTAGCAATAATTTTAAGAAACTAGTGTAAGACATATAATTAGTATAAGAACTATGATCAAACTAGTAGTGATATTACAAAACTATGAAAGTCATCTAGTTTTCATTGACATTACGAGTTGCATGTATTAAAAACCATCATTATACTAGTTTCCATAATGATTATGAATGCGAGTTAATTTTTGGGGGCCTTGTGATTCTTGAAAAACATCTTCGCTATTTGCAAATGGGAAGCCGCCTCATCTAGAGCTGGTTTTGGAATCCACGAGCCAGGGACATCTGCAAAGGACGTGCGCTGAGACCAAGCGGTCCGGGTGAAAGCTAAGGCAACCTCGCGATAGCATCCAAGCTCGCTACTGTTTGCCATGATGTCCAACTCCTTGCAATAGAACGGATAAATCGCAGTCGGCGCAACTTCCTCGTTGTCATGAGGGGCGGATGCATACCATTCCAGGAACTTCACATAACAATCCATGGCGAAGCAGACGACGAAAGCAAGAAGATGTTTAGGAGCGGTAAGGCGCTGTCACTTCTGAACTCAAGTAGCCGTTGTCGATTATGAAAGGAGACACAGCCGTTGTGGGGAGATTTGTCCGTACATTTTAGGGTTAGGATTAGGGTTAGGGTTAGGGTTGGATCACACGACGCGAAGACTACTATGTGCAACAAAAAAGCACAATGCTTGCTGCGCGTCGTGTGATCCTCACGTATAACATTAAAAAAAAGAAAGAAATGGACTAAGAGATTAAGCTTATAAAGCCATTACATTAAAGAATATTGTAATGTAATGTAATGTAATGTATTAGTCAAGCTCACTTTGGGCCTTGAAAGACCATGGAGCTTCCAAGTACAAGTTTAAGCAATTTACAACTGCACTAATAAAGAGCGGTGTGAATCTACCGCCTTAAAATATGAACCTAATGTTAGAGATGACAACTGAAATAAAGATTTAAAATCAGATGCTTGAATGCCGAACTTGTCTCTTAACTCCTTGTAAGCGGGGCAGCCTGTAAAAACATGATGCTCATCCTCAATGCTATCAGACTCACAGACTTTACATAACCTCTCCTCAACCGGGATTTTATACCAACGTCCTGTCTCCATTGCAAGTCTGTGTGAGCTCGTCCTGTATCTGGCTACGACCTGCTTGAAATATTTTGGCATGTTAGCATTTATATAGTCTTGACTCTTATACTCACTGATTGAATTTACACATGATATGTAATGTGTTAGCCGGCTGCCCTGAACTGCCCATAAACGTTCAATGGAAAGCTGCTCAAGCAGTGTCCTTGTGTCTTCCTTATTTCCTGGCCAATTCGTATCAGTTACCCCCCATTTACTTGCCCAATTCTTCAGATCATGTAACCATCCCTGCTGATCCGTGGACACAAATGCTTGATATGATATGCGATCCGATGCTTGATTCTTAACCCTGTTGACAAAATTGATTGCCTAAAATAATGCTTCAAGCTCAAGTGGGAACATCCCTGTTTCTGCAAGCATTATTGCATATGGTGTATGTGCCTTAATGCCTAACTCCTCTCGTATGAATACTTTCTGCACAGATTCAATCTGTCCCCAAAGCTTAGATGAGATACTTGGCCCCCAAATTGGTGCTCCATAAAGCAAAACCGGTTGCGCTAAGGTCTTATATAAGATCTTTTTGAGCCCCCAATCTGAAAGTGATGCCTTTGAGCATTTTACAAGCATACTATATAGAGCAGATTTTCCTCCAGTCACTCTTCTCTTAATACATTCCTTCCAATTATATTTTGCCGAGAAATCTAGCCCCAAGTATTTATAGCTCTCCACTGTTTCTAGTTCTTGTCCCTGATAGACAAATGCTGGCCTGTCCCTTGTTCCAAAGACCATTATCTTTGATTTTGATGTATTTACTCGCATTGCCTTCTCCTCACAAATGGACTCCAAGATGTCCAAGAGATCCTGCAATGCTTTCTTCTTGTTTGCTAACAAGACCACATCATCAGCATACAATAACGATTGTATTAAATGCATACCCAATTTTGTTCCTGCCAAAGAGCGATCACGCATCCATTCTTCCAATTCTTCTATGAAGAGGCCAAACAAAGTTGGAGACAATGGGCACCCCTGACGCACTCCTATGATATTCTTGACTACCGTATCCAAATCACCTGATAATTTGATAAGCACTTCAGCATATAGCTGTGAAATGGCGCTGCTCATCTCTACTGGAACTCCAATTTGTGCCATTCTTTCACCTAGTTCTCTTCGTGGGACAGTATCAAATGCCTTGGCGAAATCTATAAATGCAACATATAATACCTTATTTGGCTTTTTAGCTCTCTCAACGAGCACACGCAATGTCAGAGCATGGTCAAGTGTATTATGCCCTCTTCTAAAACCTGCTTGACAAAAGGAACGCTTGTTATTTGCCTCTGCCCATGTGCTCAATTTGCATTCCAATAAGCTGCCCAATATTTTGGCAAAAACACTCCCAATTAGTATAGTTCTGTAATTGCTTGCATCTTTCTTGTCCCCTGATTTATGGATTGGGTGGACACGGTTCATCTTCCAGTTTTCAGGTAATCCTTGTCTGATGCAACCATTTAGCAATCTTGTAAGAGAAGATAACGTCCTCTGCCCTCCCCATTTGATCAATTCTACACAAAGCCCTTCTAGATCCTGTGCTTTGTTATTTTCCATATCAGCAATAATATCTCCTACCTCTATCTCTGTAAACAAATCCGTTTGTGTGGTGAAACTTGCATGCAATCTGCACCCTCTTTATTATAGATATCATGTACCAATTTTAGCAATGCCTCTATTTTTAAAGTATGCTTTTCTGATCTTCCCTTCAGCGATGTCCAAAAGGTTTTTGGGCTCTTTTTGAGCCGCTCACTAAGCTCTATTTGCTTTTGTCTGTAAAATGCGCGCTTTTTATTCCTCAGCAAATTCTTGTACCATGCAGGTTTGTGAATACAATTCCTCGGCAATTTCGTTCTTGCAACATGACATTCTGCATCCCACCAAGCATTACATGGTCTATTCTTTACAGGTTTCTTCGTGTATCCAAATACCTCTCCTGCAGCTTGGTGAATGAGATGAGAGAAAGAGCTTGCATCAGTATTCAGATTTCCCGTCCAATTGACATGTTCGAGGAGTGCTTCAATCCTCTTTTTATAATTTTTACTTGCTTTATAGTCTATCTTCAATCTCGGGTGAAAAATAGGCTGCTGGATTTCAGATTTTTGCACTTGCTTCAGCACTAGATGCAGGGGCTTATGGTCGGATTCTGGTAGCTTCTCTCCAATGTAAAAGTCTTGAACAATGTCAAGATTCCTTGCCATGCAATAGTCAATCACACTGGCTCCAGAATGATTAATATATGTGAACCCTTTTGATTCTGGAACATATGAAAAAAACACAAATGAAAAAAACACAAAGGCACTTCACGGCCTTTTTTCTGGGGGGTCTTTCTTCTTGTTGTATTCAGCCATAAAATTTTGACCATAGTACTCCGGATCCCTTATGCGTAAGACGAGGCGCATGTCCTTGGGCATGACAGTCACCCGCTTGGCATGTATTCTTTGCAAAGCTGCGAGTCCTCGAACAGCCCGACACCAACCGCTTCGAAGCCATTTGAAGAGCATTTAGGCGGTTGCTTGAATTTTTGTGGCGGTATGATGTATCGCACCACACTCTTGCAGAATCTCTTTCACGCGAGCACGGCAAATGGGAGGCGGAATGACCATCTCGGTGCTCTTACGATACTTCTTAATCTCGTGAAAGCTCTTCCCCAATGCCGGGCTTAGTCTTCGCTTCGGCCACTACCCTCACCCACCCCGGCATTTGGAGCACATTTGTTCGGCCGACTCTTCCGGCCGTCTCCTCACCCCGGCATTTGCGGGCTGTTCCTCGGCCGACTCTTCGGTAGATCTCCTCATTTCTGCCTTTCCCTTTGGGCGTTGGGCCTCCTCCTTTGATTTGAAGGTTCTGGGCATCCACCGGGAGGGCGGGAGGCGATAAGAGCAAGAAGAAGCGGCTGCCCAATAATTAATCGGCGTCATATTCGCTGGCGGTCTCTCACATTTTCATCCTCCCGTCTCCGGCGGAGTGTACATCCCTACTTACTCGGCTGCTTCTCCTGCCGTCTGTCATGCGGATTTCTTTTCGGGTCTTGTTAGGCATGGTGGGGCCGGAGAATCTCTATCGAGACTTCATATTCGGATGAAGGAGGCGGACTA
This sequence comes from Isoetes taiwanensis, assembly GCA_021234155.1. Lineage (NCBI taxonomy): Eukaryota > Viridiplantae > Streptophyta > Lycopodiopsida > Isoetales > Isoetaceae > Isoetes > Isoetes taiwanensis. The sequence continues at coordinate 12,372,264 of JAJEKV010000010.1, read as the reverse complement.
ATATAATCACGGCCTTACACCACTGGATGGATCCTTGCGGTTTGCTTAGTTCTTGCCATGGCTTCTCGGTGGATGGCGCTTTATACTCTGACGTAAACGACAAAAATAGACAACTGGAAAGAGATAAATAGTAAAAAGCGAAGTTAAAGTAAAATATGATGGTAGCGTTTTTTAAATAATTATGCGGAACCCTAAAAAAAATATCGGACAAAATACGGAACCCTAAAAAACATCGGACAAAAACACAAATAAAAACCGAGATTCAAAAAGCTAGGCGATAGACAATTTCTTGTTGATGTGAACTCACTAAACTTTACATTTCCCTCTTGCCTGTAACCAACCCTAATGCCATCAATGAAATAATGGAAGTCTTCAGCAATCTCCTCTGTCTCCATTAGCACTCTTAGCTCTGATAATGGCCATTCGCTTTCCATGGTGGCTGTATAAATGACTTCCTCCCCTCTCCATACTCGAATATCCACCGCATCCGGAATTAATACATTTATGGTCCTCAAGCGGCTCCCAAAAAGTTGTGCGGCCTCTTTTTTGCTTTCCTTCGTTCTAGTTGACAATTAACGTATAAATATTGTTTTGGAAGAAAGTATCTGAACTTAAAGGAGGACTTAACTACGCGGACCTCTGTTAGTTGACCGGATGATTCGTGGAATCGAACATCCCAAGTCGGAACCAAAAATAAGTCATCCACAAAATCGGCAGGGGGGAGAAAGCACGTATATGTCTTCGGAGCTTTTCGAACTTCCTGCGCCATCTGGAATATGTTAGCAAATACCTCAAGCGGTGTGAAGATTTTGAAACTCATCCTCACGCCTCGTTTTCGGACATTCCGCTTGCACCTCGTCGACCATGCATTTCTTCATTGCAATTACATTGTTCTCATTAGTCAGTGGCTTACAAAGTTCACTTAAAGGGGGCAATTCAACCGGCCTCAAGCTCGATTTCGACCTTTACGTTATAATCATATCACGTAAAACCGGATGCCTATACCCCAAGGTCACGGCATCCATACCTTGGAAAAGGACAATTCCGATGTCTATGTGATACACGACAAGTACACTACTAATACTTTCGGCGGAATGACATCCACGACGTTTGATAAACATAAACCTGCACAATAAATTTGTTTGTAAATACGTGTCAATGAAAGAAATGAAAAGATAAGGAGATCACACGATGCGAAACTATCTCACGCAGTTAAGTAGGCGACCGGATAGCCCGGCGTCGTGTGATCCGATAAAGGTGGTTACCATTTGCGGGCAATTTTGGGAAGCTGTTTTGGTGGAGATTAGCTCTTTGGCCATATCGGAAGGGGTATATGCCGCGTCGTATTGTTATACTTTCCACTTTCCGGCCGCTAGAATTCAACTTGAACTCTTTTATCCTACCTATCCAATGTGTCCGCGTCGCGTCGATCGCCTTTGTCACTTAACTCTATGCGCCCCTCGTTAATGGCAGCATACTCACCCACGAACCTATTGAGACAAAACCTCCCACTTCTTGACCTTGGGAGTTACGTAAATGGGGCAAGAACACGAAATTACAGGAGACATGGATTGCGGATGAGGAGTGAAGGCGGAGAGGATGCTGCGTAGAAGGCGGAGTGGTGATCTGAAGTTTGGCGCCAAAATTTGACAAGGGAGTTTGGTGGCCGGCGGTGGCGGTCAAAGTCACTATTATTTTGGGCGGCGAAGCGACTCCCGAAAAATACGGGCCATTAAAATGGTTGCAATAAAAGCGCAGGCATCCCCTATGAAAATACGCCATGTGGATGCCAAGTAAGCCTGCTCATCCTTCTACCTGCCAAGTAATACTGACTTTCGTAAAAAAGGCGCAAACCTGATTGGTCCTGGCGAATCTGACGTGGAAATCTTTAACCCAAGATATGGGCCATTCTCAGACCCCAAATCCGCCCTAATATGAGCCCATTATTGATCCATAGGTCCATTTAAAATCAATAACTTCCTTATGTTAATTGATCTCAAGTTGAATTTTGGGATATGAATAGCTTTTGGTTTACTTTACTAATGAAAATATTTGTTGAGCATAATCTTGAGATTTGGATTAAACGTTATATTATCAAATTCAAATATGTCTCCTATGTTTATTCTAGATTTATGCCTCGAGGCGTGACTTTGGGAAATCACATTCTCAAAATGTCCCATGTCATGAAATCAATGCAAAAAAATTCAAAGAAAAATATGGAAGTTTATGACTAGTTGAAAAATTAATAGAGGCAACATCTTAATCAATTTTGATCTCAACTTTAGAATATAATTTATGTGTACAGTTCTCTATAGGGTAAAATTAATTGGTTGGACAAGCTTGTATAATTTGAGGGCAATGTTTAAGCATAAACAACTGTAGATTTATGGGTTACTTATTCGCCAATTGAATCTACATGAACTTCCACTCATACCTTTCAGAAATGCCATCGATCCGAGCCATCGGATCGGCATTCTCGAATGGGCGAGCATGCATCTCTCCCATGCATGCATGCATTGCATGTATTTTCTGAGGCTCTGGTTCATTTGGGGACGCTATTTCTTACAGGTTCCTCATCGGCATTTTCTCCTCTCTCAGCAGTTCCTTGACTCTCTTTCTTTGATACCAGGCAGGAGAGGGGCTTCTCCCTGTTTGGTTTGACAGTTTGGCGTCCTTTTCCATGTTCTGATATATTCTTCCCCGATCTGTCTCTTTTTTGGCCATCCTTCAATCTTCGACCTCGACCCCGTTTTGATAAGGAAGTTCTCTTTTTGTCGGGAGCTTTTGTCTGTTTTCATGCGAGCCCTTATTCGAGAATGCCATCGATCCGAGCCATCGGATCGATAATCTCGAATGGGCGAGTATGCATCTCTCCCATGCATGCATGCATTGCATGCATTTTCTGAGGCTCTGGTTCATTCAGGGATGCTATTTCTTGCAGGTTCTTCATCGACTTCTTATCGGCATTTTCTCCTCTTTCAGCAGTTCCCTTAACTCCCACCCACCCTCCCTTAATGTGTATATTATAGCAAATGTCATTTTTTGTCGCGTAACAAACGTGACCAGCCCCTCTCTTTTTCGAGGTGTAAATGTTATTTTTTGTCGCGTGGCACGCGTGACCAACCCCTCGCTTTTTCGAGGTTTTTCTCTATTGGTTTTTTGTTGATGATGTGCAGGTCCAGGGGTGATGCGCAACTTCAGTATTCTCTGTGGAGCATGGGTTTTTTTGTGGGAACGTTTAGCAGCCTTGCATTGTTCAAGCCCCTTGCCAAGATTTTATCGCTAGGGTTTTTCCTCGAAAACCCAAAAGGGCGGGTTTTTTAATCCCGACGATAAGCTCTCGGCAGGTACACTAGCCAACGTCTGTAGCACACAATTTTATTTGGGATCCAGGTGTTATAACTGGATATTCCCTATTTTCTTTTCATTTTTTTTTTGGTAGCTTGCGATGTGCAGCTACCCACTTTATACCATTGTAGAAAAACTGCTGAGATGAATGAAAAGCCTAGCTAGCAGTACCTTATTCTCTATTCTTTGAAACCATGCAGGGGAGGGGCTTCTCTCTGCTTGGATTGACCAATTTGGCGTTTCTTTCATGCTGTGGCATGTCCTTTCTCGGCCTTGCCTCTTCTTTAGCCATAATTCTTTGACCTTCGTCCTCAATCCCATTTTGATAAGGAAGTTCTCTTCTATTCGGGAGGTTTTTGTCATTTTCATGCGAGCCCCATTCTATAATTCCATCGATCCGAGCCCTCGGATCGAGATTCTAGAGGTGCATGTCTCGCATGCATGCATTGCATGGCTTCTCTGGTTGGGAGATCGCTATATTAGGCAAGGTTCTTCATCAACGTCTCATCGCCGCTTCCTCTTCTCTCTCAACAGTCTCTATTCTTTGAAACCAACCCTCCCCCCTCTTAATTGTTTAATGTATTTGTCGCCTGGCACACGTGACCAGCCCCTCTATTTGAAGAGGTTTTTGTTTTATTGTCACATGGCACGCGTGATCAGCCCCTCCACTTTGGGATGTTTGTTTTGTCACATTTGTTCTAGTGTCGGTGATGTGCAAGTACAGGCTAGCAAGCGGCGGCGGCAGCAGCTTCGACGTCTCCATTCGTGGAGTTTTTGGGAGCGAATTCTCAGCCTTACGTTTTGTTCAAGCCCCTTGCCGAAGGCTATTCACTAGGGTTTTTCCTCGAAGACCCCAAAGGGCGGGGTTTCTTAATCCTGGTGAGAAGCTTTTGGCAGGTACACAGACCAAACATCTATTAGCATTGTATTTCATGGGGTCCAAGTTGTATAACTGAATATTTTTCTTTATTTTTCTTCGTAGGTAGTTCGCATGTGTACGGCTATCCACTATCCACCATTGTAGAAAATCTGTTGAGATGAATGAGAAGTCTATCTGGGAGCTTTTGTCTGTTTTCGTGCGAGCCCTTATTCAAGAATTATGTTATTAAAGGTAAGAAACCATGGTATCATTATGGGGACAAAATGGATAGGGCTAGTGAGAGATATGTGCTCTATACGATTGGTCCAATTATAACCCATAAATGGTTCATGCTTGATTATATTCTTATCTTTCAAATAATATGTTATTTCAATACGAAAATAGAGAGTTATATTGCAAACGAAGGCCCGCATTCATGAAAAGTGTAGTGTACATGAAAGATGACCCATTTATAACATTATCTCACTAAAGCTCTAATGCTTTGTAGCAGCAATGGATATACTAGTTTTATACTAGTAATAAATAACCATGTTTCTCTGTATTTTTTTGCAAGAATGCCACACAACCTACATAGTGGATCTATATATATGTCCCTTGTCATATTTTGAACTATTTGGAAGGTTTATTTGGAGAAATGTAGCGTGTTCTCTACAAAGTTGAGAAAGACGCATCAAAGGTCATATGGTTTAATTTTTTATTCTTATATTTAAACTTCATGATCTTCACTTTCATTCATCAATAAACATCACTAGCTAGTAAATGATGAGTTTTCAGCCTATAATTTGGAATTAACTCAAATTTTTAACCTCTAATGTGTTAATCCTATGGTTGTACATCATCTTTAAATCTAGTTAATTGCATGGTTAAACCCTAATTACATTATACGCAAGTTGATAGAGTAATTTTCTATGTAGATATAAGAAGAATGCATCATTTGTTACTCTCTTGATATTTACAGTTGGTGATTTTGGAGCATTTAAACGTATAATTTTGTGCTAAATTTTGTATAAGAACTTCTTTATTAGATTTTGAAGTTGATATAACTTATGAACACTCCAAAAAAACATAAGGTTGTACTTCATATAGTCAGGAAACCATGGCCACAAGAATTAAGCCAAAACTTGTAATAATAAGAGAGAAATAATTCCTAAACTTGCAAGCAGTATTTTTGAACGAAATAGAGTTTGCCGGCTTCCACGGATGTTAGATGATAGCAACCAAAGCAGAAAAAATACAAATCAATGTGTTCTATCATAAATAGACAAATACTTCCAATTTTAGCAAGGTTTAGGCCTGTTTATGTTAGGAAAACCCAAGAATGCAGTTCTGGACTACTGCAGAAATCGTCAAATTCTCTAATATTTGAACAATCACTATTACATATAGGTGAGTTCATTGGTTTTGAAATTCTCGAAAGTCATTAAGAATCAAGTAAAGATTGATATGGTGGTGATATATCGCGAAATTGAAACTTCTGTTCTCAGATATATTGGTTTAAGTGGCAGTGGGTCAATTGGACCAATTATGGTCCATGGACCAGGAATGGTCCCCGGGACCACTCTAGTATTGAGGTATAGTGTTTGGAGATGTGGTTTATAAGTAAGTGTAGTTTTTAAGGAGATGTGTTTTTTAGGAAGTATATTCTCTAAAATGTTACTTTCTAAGGCTTTTTATTGCTAATTTTCTAAGCACCATTATATAATCATTGCCCTACTCCTCATCCATATGACTCACCATGTAGTATCCACGTTGTTATTACATGCCATATATCAAATTGTCCTCATGCTTTTAAAAAGCTAGTTGAATTGAACTTTAACATCTATGGGGATCAACAAGTCTATCAGGAGAGAGGGAGGGAGGGAGTATGTGGGAAGATATAATGGCGGATCTACACCAATATCTCAATTGGTGGACATGAGGAAAGCTTTCAATGGTCGATAGAATTACAGTGGCAAAATACAATGGTCCACGTATCTTTACATAGCCTAGAGATATCTGGAGATGCTATCCTCAGGAGGAGGAGTAGTATTTAGAGGTTTCATGGTTATCGTAAAAGTATGTCAAGGAAGAAGTCTCCATACAAACAACGATAGCAACTTATGATGATATTGAGGTATGTATTGATGAACAAGTTGGCATTGCATATTGATTCTAATTGGCTGGAGGAATGCTTCAAAAAATCTACATAGATCGACATAAGGGTCCATCCTATCCACATCGGAGTGGCTGCGATAGAAGGTGCTCTCTGCATGAGGGAAATAACAGGCGACCAGAAAAAGAGGGTTGCCACTGGTATTATGCACACGAACCCACAAGTACCGGTTGTGCCTGTCTGTCTTCTGGAGGGTAACCGAATGTGCCAAGGTTGTCCGGTAGTAGCAAGCAACCCCACCATGACCCCTCTGTCCTGTACAGGTATTGAAGACCGAGAAATGTTGGTAACTCGGCAGATCAGGTAGCCTGTGCCCAGCATGCTCCCATGTCTCCATGAGAAAGATGAGATCCATATGGGCCGCCACGGAGTTGAGATCGTCCCCCTTCGCCAAGGGAAGCCTCGACAATTCCATGAGACCACCCGGAGGCACAATTCCTATTTATTTGTCGGCCAGTATTGGTATCGCTGGCGACCGAAAGCGGGGAGGGCGGGAAGCGAGGGTAAGTGAGAAGTAGATGGAGCGGAGAAAAGATGTGGCCGAGAGGGCGTGGGTCGTGGAGGGAGCGGGAGTAGGAGCAGGAGGAGGGGGGGCCGCGGGTAGGAGAAGCGCAAGCGGGGCCGCTTGGTTTGTGGGTTGGGGCTGCGGGGTCCGCAGCAGTAGCAAGCCGGAGAAAATGTGCATCCCGCCGAACCAATCCTGCGGCACCCCTTGGTGGCGAATGCCTCGACCACGACAAGCTCATATGCGCATGCCTCACGCTATGCGGGTGTGAGGTCCCAGTCCCACGTATGGGATGTCCCCTTCAACATCTTGCCACGGCGCAATATGGCATCACGCACCTCGCAGAGATCCCAGAACCGTGAATGACAATGCGGTCCACGACACGGCCCGAGCCCCATGGCGGGGCTTTCGGGAAATGTGGCGGGCGGGGAATGTCATCCCGATCGAGAATGTGTGTTCGGATGTTGTGGTGAACTCTCCCCTCCTCTTCGGCATGCCTCGGACTACCGGATTGTGGCCTCTCCGCTTGCGCTCTTAGAGTTCTCTGGCGGCCCGCGGGTCAAAGGTGGGTGAGGGCGGGGCCTCTGGCTGGGTGGTGGTGGTGGTGGCTGGGATGGCGTGGGGTGGCTTAAGCGCGGGCGCTAGCGGGGTCCCGCCGGCCTGGGAGGTGGCCGCGATAGCAGGCCCCAGCCGCTGGGCCCCGCCCCCTCGGGAAGCCCGGGAGCACGCTTGCGTGGCCTCACGCCGCTTGGCCATCTCCCCTCGATCGCCGCAGCCCCCACTATGAACTCGGTAGGGAGACCATAGCCCCGCTTTTTATGGATGGCTGCCCGCAACCCCCGGGAGCTCCGTGCTCGAAAAGCGCGGGCGCAGCTCGAAGCCCCGCCACACCGCCCGTAGCAGGCTTGCCGCCTCGCATCAAGAGCCCGGCCGTGGTTCCGGCTTGCCCGCAAGAGCGCCCCCGTGCCATGGTGTTGGCTTCCTCAACCTCCGGGGTGAAGCCGACACCGCGGACCATCATCTCATGCATTGCCCGCCCTCTCTGTGTCATGGTGTCCGTGAGTGATGAACACAGTAGTTCAGGCGGCCCGCATGTCGCCGAAGCCCCGCCCCCGCCCGCTGCCGCTCGAAGTGTGCCGGGCCAAGGCCATCTTCTACATCTTTGTGTGCGGGTCTCCGACACTGTGATGCGATTCTTTCGACCACCGGTTGCCTTCGAGCACATGGGGTGCCGGGACTCCATCTCCGCGCCATGCCGGCCGGTGAGCCTTTGTTAGCCTCAATCACGAGCCTTTGTTAGCCTCCGCCCGCTTTGGCGTGGCTCCAATTCTCTGGAGGCGGTGGTTCCCTACGATGGTCTGAGCAATCAATCCCTTCCGGCCGGGCTGGCCACGCTGAGGGGGCCTTAGCCTTAGCCCGAGCCTCCTTCTTCATCATGGAGGATGACTCTCCCCTGTCCATGATGGCTGATCGGGACCGTTTACGTGGCGGCCCCTCGCCTTGGGTTTCCCAGGCTGGCCCATCATCTGTGGCCATGACTTCCAAAGTTTGAGGGGTCTCTGGCTACGAAAAGGGTGCTTAGAATCCAATTTGGGGACTCAAAATCGCGGTCAGAGCACCTTTTGGGGGTTTGGGGTTTTGGGGGCTCCAAAGTTTGAGGGTCTCGGCTGCGCGAAAGGGTGCTTAGAATCCAATTTGGGGACTCAAAATCGGAGGGACAAGCCGTTATATAAGTACGCTCCATATTCGAGGCCGATTATCGGCATCCTCTCTCTCTCTCTCTCTCTCTCTCTCTCTCTCTCTCTCTCTCTCTCTCTCTCTCTCTCTCTCTCTCTCTCTCTCTCTCTCTCTCTCTCTCTCTCTCTCTCTCTCTCTCTCTCTAGCGATTGATTGAGGTTTTAGAGGAGGCCGCAGTAGAGATATTCACATCACATAGAGCATTGAAGGGGTTACCATGCAAGGCATGGTTTGATAAAGAATGTCGTGATGCTAAGGAGCAGTGGAAGAAGAGTGACCAGCCTGGAAAAGAAACATGCAAACAGAAATATAAGAGATTGGTTCATAGCAAGAAGAGATATTACCTGAGGCAAAGGCAACAAATCTTATGCCAAAGGTATTTGGAAGAGCCTAAGTCGTTTTGGAATACACTTAAAAAGCATAAGCAAACTGAAGTGCCATTAGATGCGCAGGATCTCTGGAGGCATGTGGTCTCTATGTATCATAGTGATGATGTAGATGACATGACTAGCCATAGGAGATCGGCCATGCTAATCACTGAGGAAGAAATTGCAGCAGGGATAGCTTCCTTGGCAAATGGTAAAGCACCAGACTTACATGGGATGTGTGCAGAGCATCTTAAATGGGCTGGTCCCAGCTTGCATCCGGTGATTGCTAACATGTTTAACAAGGATTTGAGACAATGGATAATGCAAAGAGTGCATAGGAAAATGTGGAAGCAACCAAAGACCAAAATGATCTTGTATATGCAGAATATCAACCCTGACATGGGTGAAGCTAGACACCTGAGGGACAATATATCTATACATAAGAGACATGCAATTTGCAGGATAAGGCTTAGCTCACACCACTTGGGTGTGGAGACTGGGAGATGGAGACACATATTACCTAGACATCTGAGATATTGCAAATTATGTGACACAGCACAAGTAGAAGATGAAGACCATACATTGTTACGATGTAGTGCTTACAAGGAACTCCGAGCAAAATATGGAAGTCAGTATGAGGACCTCCCTTCATTCTTTATGCTACATGGTGACATCATAGGGAAGTATCTGATTGAGTTGCTACAAATTAGAGATACATATCTAGAATCTCAACCAGTTGATGTAGATACGGAAATTTTGAGTGAGAGCGATGAGCTAGATGAGGACTCGGAAACTCATCTATTGTTTTATGACATTTTATTTCTTTCTTTCTCTCTCTCTCTATATTCGCCTCGTGGGTCTTCCAGAAGAACATAATGAAGATACGATGGCTAAGGTACGAGATTTATTTGCTGTCAGATTAGATTCACCAAATAGCGGGATTGTGGAAGCCTTTAGAGTTGGAAAACCCACAGGAGCAGCAAGGCACGTTGTTGTCAAATTTGTGAAGCGAGATTGTAAAATGAGCATACTTAAGAAGCGAACATTGTTAAAAGGTGAAAAGGTGTGGATAAACGATGATCTTACTAAAGACCAGTATGAGCAACATAAAAAAGAGCTTCAGAAGCTGAAAGATGCCAGAAAAAATGGGCAGAGGGCTTTTTGGAGAAAAGGACGTCTTGTTGTAGAGGATGCAAATGATACAGCTCCATTAGCATAAGAAACCTCGACCGTCAGGATGGCATGCTGAAATATTAACACGCTGACACAGGATAAAGCAGTTATTATGATGGATGTTCTTGAAAATGTAGATGTGATCTTTTTTCTTGAGACAGGTGAACATGAAGAATGGGGGGTTTCGTGCTAATGCATTCAACTTGGGCCCCTAAAAAGAAAAACAGCATACGGTGGTATCGCATGTTATGTAAGAAATGAATTTGTTCATTTGATTTCAATTATACATAGAAAAGCAACTTTACAATATATTTAGATTGAGATGTTAAGTCAAGCAGGTAAAATCTATGTAGCTGGTTGTTATTTTCCACCACGGGAATCTCCTGTATACAACTCAGATGATCTGGGTCGGGATGACCCCTTTGTTGCTCTTGAGCAGGATGTTTTGACGCTTAGCATGACAGGAGAAATTTTATTGATGGGAGATTTTAATGGTCGCACTGCACAGAAACATGCATCTATTCTTAGCCCAGATGGAAAACCTGAATGGTTTGAAATGTTGGATGATATGGAACATGACTGGAACAGGCATTCAGCAGATAAGATGCGATATCCTATGCCCCAAGGCCACCATCTTTTAAATTTCTGCAGCGGGCAATGGCACTCCGAGATATCCAGGAATAGGAAAAGTTACCTGTAGAAATGCCAGTGTAGTAGATTATGTATTGGCAAAACCTTCTTTCTTTGGATTAATTGCAAACTTCAATGTTGGAGATAGCACAGTAGAATCCGATCATGTTCCAATATTTGTCGAATTATATATCATGGGCAAGCCCATACATGCTAAGGCTATAGATCATGTTCACAGACTTGTTATGAGGTATGAGAAGGCGGATGTCTATAAAGAAATTTGTGACCAGAAGATTGCATTGGTATCTTGGCCACAAAAAGCAATTGAAATTAGCAGTGTGCTCACGCGGTTAGTATTGAATAGCGCAGAAGAATGCTTTATCTCAGTCAGACAGAGGAAAGGATTGCCTTGCAATGGCTGGTTTGATTCCGAATGCAATTAACAGAGACAGAAATTTAAAAATGCTAGGGGGCAAGAAAAGAATAAGGAAAGAAAGAGATATATTAGGCTGATCAAGGGGAAAAAAAAGATATAAGAAACATATGCAAATGGTCACAGAGTTGCTTGCATATCCAAAAAGGTTTTGGAACAGAATCAGAACTCCACAGAATATCAGAACCACCTTTGAAGTAGACGACCTCTTAGCAGCAGTTAAGAAGCTTTATTGTTTTCCAGAAGCTAAAAATTGTTTGGACCATATATGTGAATATGTAGCATTATAACAGGGGGTTTCTTTTGTATTTTTGTACGTTTTTTCCTAAGGTTTTTATATGATTTCATGGATGTATTTGATGAGGCATACTGATTAGTATATCTAGAGTGCGCATACGCTTAAACTAATTTTGATGCCTAATTCCAATGGTTTAGACCCATATGTCATATATTTCTTAATATATTATATATTTTCTTGTAGTATCATATTCTGCTCGACATGCAAGCCTCGAGACAACCCATTTTAGGGTTATGTGTTGGGAAATTATTGGATTCTTTCAGCATCCGACAGTGTCTCCAGAAGAACCGCACCAGCACAGGTGCCCGAACACCCTATTTTTCCTTTAGGCGGGCATGCAGCCTTCTTGCAATAATGTTTTAGGGTTACTGCTTCTTATGAACAGAATACAACCAAGCCCCGATTTTCAGCTTCTTGTAAGCGGGTTTACACAAGCAATACTGAGGATTTGACTGTTTGGAAGATGGAAGAGAAAAAGTGCAGCCTTGGTTAACCCATTCAAACGATGGTCCTTAGATCCTTGTATTACAAGACCAAATCTGCCGTTTGTTGCTGTGCTTTGAGAGGGTGCAGAATGGAGCCGCTTGGAGTTCCAACAGCAAAAGGTAATTAATGCATGGCCTTCGATTTCCCTCTTGGAATGTTTCTTGAGCTTTTTTTTTATCCCGAAATTGGTGCATCCCTCTTCCAATCAGGCATGTTATAGGCTGAAAGGCCAACACCCCTTAAATCCATGGGATCCTCCAAATGGCCTGTTCAAATCTTTAGGTATCGAATCCAGCATTGTTCTCTGTTGTTGCTCCCTTAGTTCCCTCCCGTCCTTTGCAAATGCAGATCGTGTCATGGCTGCCCGTCGTAATGACCCATCACGGATTGTTAACTATCTTGAGGTTACATCTCAATGGAATACTGGTTTGGCGACTAAGGAACAAAGTACATCTTATTGTGTGAATCCAAAGTGCCAAGGTGTGAATTTATTGTGTGAATGACATTCTTTGACCTGCATAGGTGAATCAACATGGCCCATTCTAAAGTAGGCTTCATTGGACTTGGTGCAATGGTGCCTAATCCACCTTTGTTATTGCAAACATTTGTCTTCAATTCTTGGGAGCTTATCTTCAATTCTTGGGGCCTTGAGAAAAGTTTGTTTGTTTAAATAACTGGGACTTGACTTCGCTCTTACGCTATCATCATCAGTCTTTGTAGCACCAGGCGCCTATATGCTTCTCCTGATCAAATGCACACCATGATTCTCTAATCAAATGCACAACGCCGTGGATTCAAGCTCTTCAAGTGGCAAATCGTCTTACGCAAATGGCATCGGCAACAAACCCAGTTAGGAAGCGGAAGCTTTTGCAGGTTGTGCAACACAAGAGCAAGCTCTGAAACATATTTGAGGAAATTTAGGTGGTCAAAGTACAGTGGCGGCAAAGCAAGCTGTTTTCATATGGCAAGCTATTGCACACAATTACTTTGCAAGTGCTTTGGTAAAACCTTAAGTTCTGATTCTTCATTGCCACATTACGAGATGGTGGTATGAAATTGTAGAACATTCAGGCACCTATGGTGGACCTATGGTGGAGACCTAGATCGATGCTATTGTCATGTTGAAGGTAAGATTTGTGTGTTTCACCATTTTTGAGATCTCTTAATATTGTTATTCATTTCTTTTATTTCATTGTTCACACATTGTTTGGCAGGAATTCAACCAATATTTGCGTGGCTTTTAATTTTTTAACTCTATTAGAATGTGAAAGCTACTGTTGTGTTGACAATCAGATAAAACATTGACACATTTATTGCTTTGAAACAAGCTACAAAAGTTTCTCATGAGCAAACAAGTTGGAGAGGTTATTATACGTGCGGTTGGTTTATTATTAGACACAATGAAATGGTGTATTCTCAAATTTAATATAATTGTTCAAGTGCATAATTTACAAATATGTTTAGTTTGGAGACTCCACTATTATAATAAATTAACATTATTGACATAAACACATAACACATATTGCTACATGTTTTAAATGTCTTTTTTATATTCTCACGTCGCTTTTTTTTTTTTATGGCCCAGAAGGGCCAAAAAAATTTTTAGTATAATAACCAACACATAACTACCATTGACATTAATAAATATAACCATTGGATCCAACACATTTAAATTAAAATCCCCTTAAACCCCTTTGGTTTGGGTGCATATTCACCGGGGTGGTGACGAGGGGGCGAGAGCCCTCATAATTGTATTTTGGACGTACGAAATCAACACCATATAGTATTCCGGTTGAAATCTTATAGTATTTTGCGAATCTTATTATACAGTATAGCAAATCTTGTACTTGCATACCCCACAAACGAGGAATTTTACGTACGGTGTAGATTATGGAATAAGGGGCGAATATGCCAATCCGACAGCTCTCGATGCCCGGAGTCACCCCCCGTGTGAATATGCACCCAAACCAAAGGGGGTTTAAGGGGGATTTTAATTTAAATGTGTTGGATCCAATGGTTATATTTATTAATGTCAATGGTAGTTATGTGTCTGACCATCACACATAATGACATAATTGGGGGGCTTCAGAAATTATGCAACAACAAAGTTGCTGATGCTAATGGCCTAGTAGCAGAGATGTTTAAATGGGCAGGAGATGGAGTAGCAGATGTGCTACTAAATTTATTTAATATTGTAATACAAGAGGGGTTTCAAGAGGAGTGGCAGCTTAATAGAGTAGTTCCACTTTATAAGATAGGTGATGAGTCAGATTTGCATAACTATCGCATGATTTTGATTGGTAGCTTTTATGCTAAGCTTTTTGCTACTATCTTGGATTCTAAAATTAGTGCATGGGCAGAGGAGATGAATGTTAGAGCAATGGGGCAGGCGGGCTTTAGGCCTAAGAAATCCACCATTGATCATCTGTTGACAGTGCGTGCTATGATAGACTCCGTTATTGGGAAAAAGAAACCATTGTACGCTGCTTTTGTAGATTTTAGCAAAGCCTTCGATACGGTGAGCAGGAAACATTTATGGAATCGGCTGGTTGAGTTAAATGTACTCAAGGAGCTAAGGCATGCGGTAGGGAAGCTCTATGAAAAAGTACTTATTCAGCTTTCATTTCCATATATTATTGAGCAAAGAGTAGAAAGCAACCTGGGAGTGAAGCAGGGGTATCCCCTCTCGCCTACATTGTTTGGGCTTTTCATAGATCAGCTTGAAAATTGGATTGAACAGCATGGTGGGGATGGCACATCGCTATCTAGGTTTAGATGCATTGTCCTCTTTATGCGATGCCAAAAGCATGCATGTAAATCTGGCTAAAACAAAAGTCGTAGTTTTTGGAGCATCCAAAGTTGATCATGTTAAGCTGTACTATAAAGATGAGTTAGTGAGTTAGTGGAAGTTACAGACCATTACAAATATCTCGGTTTGGTAGTAGATAAAAGCCCCAATTGGAATCAGGCAGTAGACCAGAAAATTAATGCAGGGCTTAAAGCCTTATATGCAATGCAGTGTCACTGTGTAAGGGCTGAAATTTGGAATTTCAGCATGGAAAAAATGCTATATAGTACATTGGTAAGATCGGTCATATTATATGGTTGTGAAATCTGGGGGCCAGGGTTAGCTTCTGACACGTGGAAGAAGGTAGAAAAAGTACAAAAGTGGTTTCTCAGAACAGAGCTAGGGGTCAAGGTGCAAACGCCATATGACATGATGCTAGTTGAGTCTGGAATGTTAACACTTGAAGCAGAGGCCTTGTGCAGAACACTCAAGTATGTCCATAAAATTCTATACACTTTGCCGAGTAATAGTTTGCCCAGGATGGCTTTGGAGGAAACTCGTACTAAAGGTTGGTTTGCAGAGGTGGAATTATGGATGTCAAAATGGGGGATGCATATGCAGGACTTACTATCAAATAAAGATGATATAAAAAAGTGGGTATCAGGAAGCTTTTTTCGTAGCAGCTGGAGAGATGGGGAAGTAAAGAAAGAATTTTATAGAACTGAGATCAACCCTAGTATGCAGGCAGGTAAATATCTGGAAGAAGACATAAATACTAGACATAGACATGCTATCTGCAGAATTAGGTTGAGCTCACACAGACTTGGGGTCGAGGTTGGCAGGTGGAATAATATTCCACATGAACTCCGCCTTTGTCAGCTCTGTGGAAGTGCTGAGCTTGAAGATGAACTACATGTTTTGTTGGACTGCTCTGCATATATAAATATCAGAGAAGAAGAAGAAGAGATTTTAACGTCACGCCACAAGGGAGAAGCACCAGATCTCTGCACATACACTTACAGAGTTTTTTAGCCTTCCAGGCACAACCATGGGGCGATATATTGTGGATGTAATGGATTGCAGAGAGAAAAAACTTAAGATACTGAATATAGCTGAACTGGGAGAGTTGAATGAGGGAGGGACTAATGCATTTCGATCTGAGGATGCATTAGACGAATGGTTGTATGGATAAATAAAATTTCATTTCATTTCATTTCATCTCTCTCTCTCTCTCTCTCTCTTCTCTCTCTCTCTCTCTCTCTCTCTCTCTCTCTCTCTCTCTCTCTCTCTCTCTCTCTCTCTCTCTCTCTCTCTCTCTCTCTCTCTCTCTCTCTCTCTAAAAGTATGCAGGTGAATCTGGAAAAGACTAAGGCTGTTGTTTTTGGAGCGAATAAAACAGATCATGTGCGGCTATTTTACAAGGGTAAGCAAGTTGAGGTCGTTGAAAACTATAAGTATCTGGGTTTGACTGTAGACAAAAGTCCGAATTGGAATCAGGCGGTCGAACATAGAGTGAGTGCGGGCTTAAAGGCACTATATGCAATGCAGAGAAGGTGTGTGAATGCTGACATTTGGAACTTTGAAATGAAACGCATGCTCTTTAAAGTATTGGTACAAACGGTTATCTCAGATGGTTGTGAAGCACGGGGACCGAGGCCCTCGCTAATGATGGGTGGAAAAATACAAAAGAAATTTTTTCACACGTAACTGGCACTAAAATGCAAACGCCATATGATATGATGTTAGGAGAGTGCGGGATGATACCCCTTGAAGCTGAAGCTCTTTGCAAAACCTTACGTTATCTGCATAAGGTTTTATATGATATGCCCAGGAATAGCTTGCCAAGAATTGCTGCAGCAGAGAGTAGTGACAAAGGTTGGTATGCGGATATTAGTAGATGGCTGGTGAAATGGGGGATAGATATTCACTAAGTGCGTGATGAATCGGGGAAGATATTGAGGGATGGGTTCGGGAAGAGTGTTCTCACTAAGACATGGAGTACGCCATTTGTGAAGAAAGAGTACTTTCGGACTCGGATGAATCCCACATTGAAGGCGTGCTTAAAGATCTTAGTGAACCCATATCTATGAAGCATAGGCAAGCAATTGCGAGGATCCGGTTAAGCTCGCACCATCTTGGTGTGGAGGTAGGGAGATGTGCAGACATCGCTCATGATCTTAGACATTGTCACTTGTGTAGTGACGGTGTGATGGAGGATGAGGCTCATATCTTACTTTGTTGCCGTGCTTATTCAGACTTAAGAGTCATACATGGGATCAGTGCTACCTCCCTTGAGGAGTTCTTTCGGTATCCAGGGGCATCCATCGGGGGATATATTGTTGACATTCTTAAACATAGAGATGCTTGTTTGAAAAATCAGAAGGTACGAGAGATTGAGATAGAGGAGCCCAGTGTGTTACTCTCAGAAGACGCACTGGATGACTTGTTTTATAATTTTGAATGTAACTTGTAAACGTCTCATAGACCTGGTGGTCTCGAAGACGGAATAATATATTTCATTTCATTTCATTTCTCTCTCTATGGCGCAGAAAACTAGGGCAAGGAAAATCGATGGAGCTGGGTCTCTACCTGGATCGAGGGGTGTTACAGCAGCCAAGGATGGGGCCGGGTCTGCGCCAGGGGGTGGGTTTTTATCTGGATCGAATGATGATACAACAGCCAAGGATGTGGCCGGGTCTGCATCAGGGGTTGGAACAGCAGCCAAAGATGTGGCCGGGTCTGCATCAGGGGGTGCGAAATCAGTGAATAGAAAAGATTTAAAAAAGCCAAAGGAGGTGGAATCTTCGGCATCATCAGACTCGGACACTGTAGAATCTGAAATCTTGGGACTGGCAGGTTCGGCTGAAGGCATGGAGGATCTGCAGCAAGAATCGACGGGGGGGAAGGGTTAGTGCCTGGCATAACAGAGTTCCTTTGTAAAAATGACATAAACATCCCTGGCATAACAGAGCATGACAAGCTGGTGTTGCAAACCTATCCCGCAGGTCTGATTCCGGATCCTATACTAGCAACTGGGCAAACAACCGTGCCCACAATGCAAGTAGCAAATTTGATGCAGGAAAAAGGGCCCGGGAATGGTCTCTGGTCTGTGGGGAATGGACTTGGCTTCAATGCAAATGAAATGCAGCAGGGGTTCGTTCCAATACAGGGCTCACAATTCATGCATATGCAGGGGATGCAGGGCAGCCCATATTCAATAACTAACCAGACTGGACCAGAAATGTTGAGCATGATAAATAACCTCAACATGGTGATGCTGAAACTAATGGATACTCTGGATCATATGAGAAAGGAAGCGATCTCAAAAGAATCAGAAATGGTACGTGCTCTTCGGCAAATATCTGAAACCTTATCAGATCTGAAACAAGAGAACATGGTGCTACGAGAGAAGATTGCAGAACTAAAACATAAGGAGATCTCGAAGGATGAATACTACGAGGGAGATGAACATAACTCTTTCCAAGATGTAGTCAATAAACTAAATAGCAGGATGGAAGATATTCTGGAGCAGCAAGAAAGGCAAAAACGGGCACTCAATCTGAGAATTGCAGGGCTCCCAGAGCAGGATGGGGAAATCACTAAAGAGGTGGTCTCTAGCTTCATTGAAAACACATTGCAGGTGGATGGAATCGCTGTTGAAGATGCTTACAGAGTTGGGATGAAAGATCCAAAACCACGCAATGTGGTGCTCAAGTTTTCTAACCATAGTGATAGGATGAAGGTACTACAAAAAAGAAAATCTTTGAGTGGGCAAAATATTTGGATCAACGAAGATCTCACCAAGGAACAGTACGCGCTCCACCAGGCTGAAATTCAGAAATTTAAAAATGCGAAGCAGAACAATAAGAGGGCAGTATGGAGAGGTGGGCGAGTGCATGTTGAGGAATAGGAAATAGAGACCATCAGGATTATGGCATGGAACATTAACCAGTTGAATAGTGAGAAGGTAGATTCAATGGGTGATGTTCTAGCATCTATAGACTTGGTCTTTTTCTCAGAAACATGGGAACATGAGGAAAATGGATTACCAGATATACCAGGTTTCATAATAGTGCACTCAGTTTGGAACATGAAAGGCTGGAGAAGGCATGGATATGGAGGGATTGCATGCTACGTTAGACAAGAGTTTGCTCACATGGTAAGATTGGCTAAGGACTCTAAATAATACATCTGGGTGGAAATTTCGGGAAATAAGATTTATGTTGATGACAGGAAGGCAGAATTGTATCTTTCTGCTTTTGAAAAACGCATAGAAAATATGGAATGGCCGCATGGGGCAGATGAGATGAGCTCTATCTTGACGTCTCTTATACTAGAGACTGCTAAAAGCTGTTTCACATCAGCGCGCAGGCAAAAAGGACTCCCTTGCAATGGGTGATTCGACGCGGAATGTAAAGAGAAAAGAAGGCAATATAAACTGGCATATGGGGAGGAACGGTCGCAACTCATTAAGGAGTTTAAAACTCTAGTGAAGAGGAAAAAAAGGGCCTTTTTGCAACGCAAGCAGGAGGAGTTGGTCAAATCTTTGCTCACTCACCCGTTTGATTTTTGGAAGAAGCTTAAGCAGGGCAAATATGAAACACCACAATTACAAGTGGAGGATCTGATGCATCAGGTTAAAAAGCTATATAATGTGGAGGGGATAAGCGACAATGTGGGTACAGTGAGGGGTGATTTCACCTTTTCCAGTGTGGATGTGCAGGAGGGGCTACAAAAATTGGCAAATAGAAAGGCACCAGACTCCCTTGGTTTGGTGGCGGAGCTACTTAAATGGGCTGGGCCACAAATGGTGGATGCACTAGTACATTTACTAAATGCTGTTAATAGGGATGGCTTTCCTGATACGTGGCAAATGAACAGGGTGATACCAATTCATAAGGCAGGTGACAAAACTGACCCCAATAACTACATAATGATCATGGTTTGCAATCTTTTTGCGAAGCTTTATGCCACCATAGTAGAATCCAAAATCAGCACATGGACTGAGCAGCATGATGTCAGGGCCAAGGGGCAAGCAGGTTTTAGGCCTCGAAAGTCTACCATCGACCAATTAGTCACTTTCCGAGCTATGATAGACTCAGTCAATGGAAAAAGAAAGCCACTTTTCGCTGCGTTCATAGATTGTACCAAAGCATTTGACACAGTGTGCAGGGATAATTTGTGGGTCAGCCTGAAAAGAATAAATATGCCTGATGCATATAGAGATGCGGTGAAAATGTTATATGAAAAGGTGTGGGTGCAACTTTCTTTCCCTTATGTGAATGAGTGTAGAGAGAAAGTGGATAGTAATATAGAGTTAAGCAGGGTTGCCCACTATCTCCAACTCTATTTGGGATATTTATTGATGAACTGGAGGAATGGGTTGCCAGTCTAGGCGATGGTGGCACCTCACTTGCTGGATATGTTATCCAGCTGCTGCTATATGCTGATGATATTGTGCTAATTGCACGCAGTAAGGAAGGGATGCAAAAGCACCTAGATGTGTTGGCTTCTTTTTGTGATGCCAAGGGTTTACATGTAAACCTGAGCAAGACCAAAGTGGTGATATTTGGAACAAAGCTAGACAAGAACTATGAGTTCACTTATAAGGGCAGCGTGGTTGAGATCTCGACGTCCTATAAGTACCTGGGCTTAATCGTGGACAAACACTTTAGGTGGAATCACCCGTGGAGCAAAAAGAATAAACAGTGGCTGGCTCAAAGCCTTCTTTGCAATGCAGGAGGAAATGTGCAAAAGCAAACATATGGAAGTTTAGCTTGAAGAGGATGCTTTTCAAAACACTAGTACAGTGCAAAGTGGTTCTATATGGATGTGAGGTTTGGGGGGGCGGGGGCGCCTCAAGACCAATGGCAGAAAATAGAGAAAGTGCAAAAGAAATTTCTACATGCGAGAACTAGGGCGTAAAGGTACAAACTCCATATGAAGTAATCCTTGGGAATTGCGGAATGCTTCCTCTGGAATGCGAAGCCCTATGCCAATTTCTTATATATTTGAGCAAGTTAGGCAGTCAAGATGAAGACAGTTACCCGCGATTGGCACAAAAAGAGTCGTTTGAAAAAGGGTGGTATGGGGATGGGATGGTCTGACTGAAGAAGTGGGGACTTAGCATTGAAAATCTAGGGAGTAATAAAGACAGGATTAGGGAATGGGTAAGAGAAACAGTGATGAACAGGGTATGGCATAGGCCAGGCACGAAGATGATGCATTATAGAGAGTTTATGAACCCTCTGTTGCGTGAAATGGGCTATCTAAATGAAAATATTTCCATAAAAAAAAGGCACGTTATATGTAGGATGAGAATGAGTGCACACCACCTTGAGGTGGAGGTTGGGAGATGGTACGTGATTGCCCGTGAATACAGAGTATGCAGGGTTTGTGGGTCAAATGAGGTCGAAGATGAGGAACACGCAATTTTGAGATGCCCAGCTTATCAAGCTCTACGGGACAGGTTTGATGTAGATGTACCTAATCTCCTAATGTTCTTTGAGCTACCAGCAACAAGAGTTGCTAGTTTTTTGCTAGATATGTTACAAATGCGAGAGACAATACTAAAAGCTAACAAGGATATGATTGAGGAAGGAGAGGATAGAGAGCCTGATGATGAGCCCAGTGAGGGCTTGTCACATGAATTTGTTTTTGATTATGAGACTGTGTTTTCTTAGCGTCTAATAGACCTGATGGTCTCATCAGACGAAATAATACACTTCACTTCTCTCTCCCTCCCTCCCTCCCTCCCTCCCTCCCTCTCCGGTAGGGTTTCTCGCCCCTGCCTCCCTGCACAGCCATCCACGATGGCAAGAAGCCCAAGACGAAACCTACTGCTGTTGAGAGCCCTGTTGCAGTAGCTGCTCCTGCTGTGGCAGCTGAAGAGGGCGATCCCACAGGGGCTGGAGTTACAAAAAAGGATCTGATGGAAGCAGTGTTGCAGATAAGGACAGCTATGGAGGCCTCTACGATCTCAATGAAATCATCAATGGAGGGCTCCATCCAAAATATGGTTAGTGATCTGAAGAATTTTTTGCTTGCTCATGTACAAACCGAATTAGAGAAATGCCAAAGCAGGATGTTCGCTGAGCTTGAGCAATTTAAGCAACGGCTTACATCCGAATTTGAAAAGTTTAAACAAGAGCTCACGAACAGTGACAGTGATAGCGAAATTGATGACACAGAAACAGGACCCATGAACACGGATGTCGCCACAATTCAAAATCAATTGGCATCCTTTATAAAAACAAGAAAAGAAAGAGAAAGCACTGAACATTCGCTTGATTGGCATACCCGAACAAGCAAGGGAGAGAACCAGAGACATTGTCCAGGTTTTTTGTGCGAACGAGCTTCAGCTGACAGATACCAATATTGTAGATGCATTTCAGATTGGAAAGCAAAGTGACAGAGACATGCACATCATTGTTAAATTGAGCTCCAGAGAGGACAAGATCAGCATATTGAAAAAGAAAACCATGCTCAAGGGGAAAAAAATTTGGATCAATGACGACCTTACCAAAAAACAACTTCAAGAACACAAGGAACAATTGCAGATCTTCAAGGAAGCAAAGCAAGCAGGGAAAAAGGCATCTTGGAGACGAGACAGGGTGATAGTGGAGAATCAAGATGAAACATAGGTAAGCGAGACCACCAGCATAATGTGTTGGAATATTAACTCTATTAGTCAGTATAAAATAGAGGTAGTAGATGATTTATTTGCAAACGTAGATATCTTGTTTTTTCTGGAAACATGCGAAAATGAAGAGAAAAGTTTACCCGACATACATGGATTCATTTTGTTACACTCTATCTGGTATAATAAAGGTTGGCGCCTAAAGGGCCATGGCGGGATAGCATGCTATGTAAGATCTCACTTGAAAAAAATGGTCAAAATAGTTGAAGGAGTGGGTTCAAAGCAACATATCTGGGTTGAAATACCTGGTCAAAAAGGTAAGATTTTTGTGGCAGGATGTTATTTTCCTCCAAGGGAATCCCTAGTGTATAATAAAAAACACTTAGACAGAGACGACCCCTTCTTTAGTTTGGAACAAGATGCTCTTTCTTTGATGTCGCTAGATGATGTTCTCTTACTAGGTGACTTTAATGGGCGTATTGCTAATAAGCAAGCAGCTTTAGCCAGCTTGGAAGGGGAACCCATGTGGGTTGAAATGCTTGATGACACATAGATGTACCAAAAGGGTTGGAATAGAACTACTGTAGACAGAATCAGATGGCCTACGCCTCAAGGCAAGCATGTACTCAATATGTGTAGTGGGCTAGACTTATTGATATATAATGGTACACGGCTATTTCCTGGCACAGATAAATGCACATGCAGAAGTGTTAGTGTTGTTGACTTTGTTCTTGCTAAAGCTTAGTTTGTGGATCAAGTGGGGCATATATCTATAGGGGAAGATATGGAGAAGATCTCAGATCACGTTCCACTAGCAATCGTGTTAAACACAAAGAAATTTGAATACAATCAAGACCGCAATGTCTTCAAGCCCAGGATACGCATGAACTATCATAAGGCGGAAAAGTACATGGAGACATGTGAAGCAAAAGCATCTGAGATAAGCTGGCCCACGGATAGTGAGGCACTAAGTGAGAAACTGGTGGATATGGTATTGGGTGTGGCTAGTGACCATTTTGTCTCATGTAGAAAACTGAAAGGGCTACCGTGCAACGACTGGTTTGATGCATCATGCAAAGAAAAAAGGGAAGCATACTAAAAAGCAAAAGGGGCAGCTAGACAGAGGCTCAAAAAAGAATACCTGGCATTGACCAAGTCGAAAAAGAAAAAGTATGTTTATCAGAGACAACAAGATTTGATCAAGGACACCATAGCAAATCCCAAAAGACAACAAGATTTGATCAAGGACACCATAGCAAATCCCAAACGGTTCTGGAATGAGCTTAAACCTAAAATGCAACAAGAGGCACATTTGGACCCAGAGACATTGATCGACCAAGTACGCAAACTCTACCATATGTCGGATGTTAATGAAAACAGAAATATTGATCATTTGCAAAACACGACTTGGGGCTTCACATTGGAAGATTTAGGAGAGGGGCTGAGTAATCTTGCCAATGGGAAAGCGGCTGATGCAATAGGGCTAGTTGCAGAAATATTTAAATGGGCAGGCAAATCAGTACATGTAGCGTTGTTGTCTCTGTTTAACTCTGTCTTGAATGGAGGATTCCCACGAACATGGCAATTAAATAGAGTCATTCCCCTTTACAAAAACGGGGATGAGGGTGACCCATGAAATTATCGAATGATTCTGGTAAGCAGCCTATATGCCAAGATGTTAAACAATAAGTATAGCGCTTGGTCAGAAGCACATAATGTTAGAGCCATTGGGCAAGCAGGGTTTAGGCCTAAAAAATCCACAGTAGACCATTTGGTCACTTTGCTCGCTATGATTGATTCAGTTAAAGGGAAGAGAAAACCACTTTATGCCCTTTTTGTAGACTATGCCAAGGCATTCGACACAGTATCCCGCGTTCATCTATGGGAGAGGATAGAAAACTTGAGGGTACCGATTGAGCTGAGGCAGGCAGTAAAACTACTCTATGAGAAAGTTTTAGTGCAATTATCATCCCCTTACATTGAAAAGTACACGGAATTAGTAGAAAGCAAGGGTGAAGCAAGGTTGCCCCTTATCACCAGTTCTATTTGGTTTATTCATAGACCAACTGGAGGCTTGGATAATGGAGTATGGCGGGGACGGGACTCCACTGTCAAACTATGTGGTCTTGTTGCTCTTATATGCTGATGACGTGGTTCTTCTCTCTCGCACAGTTGCAGCCATGCAGAAGCATTTAGACGCATTGGCTCACTTTTGTGACCTGAAAAGTATGCGGGTGAATATGTCGAAGACTAAGATGATGGTTTTTGGAACCAATAAAGTGGATCATTTGAATTTCTACTACCGAGGGGAGAAGGTGGAAATTGTATCCTCATATAAATACTTAGGGATACATGTATACAAAGGGCATAGTTGGAACCTTGCTATTGAGCACAGGGTGAATGGAGGCTTGAAAGCCCTATATAGCACGCAAAGTAAAAGTGGGAAAGCAAAGATATGGGATTTCGGCTTGAAACGCACCTTATTCCGCGTGCTTGTGCAGACAGTTTTGTTGTATGGATGTGAAGTATGGGGTCCAGGCCTATCAGCAGATTCTTGGAAGAACATTGAGAAGGTGCAAAAAAAATTCTTGAGAATGGAACTAGGCACTAAGGCTCAGACCCCATATGATATGTTGCTTGCGGAATGTGGTATGATACCACTAGAGGCTGAGTCGTTGTGCAAAACTCTTACATACCTTTGTAACATATGTTTTGATATGACGGAAGAGACCTTGCCAAGATTAGCTTGGGAAGAGATCAGAAATAAAGGATGGTATGCAGATCTTATGGAATGGATGAGGAAGTGGGGTTTAGACATTCTACATCTACAAGAGAATCGATCGAACATTAGAGGATGGGTGTGTGACCATCTCATTAGAAGGAATTGGAGAGTCTCGGAAACGAAAAAAAGAGTTTTACAGAAAATATATAAACCCTACACTCCAAGAAGCCAAATACCTTCAGGAGAATCTGTCCCGAAGCACGAGACAAAGGATAAGCAGGATGAGGCTTAGCTCTCATAGACTTGGGGTGAAAGTAGGACGTTGGAGTAATATTCCTCATGAATTGAGGTTTTGCATGTTATGCAATATGCAAGAAGTTGAGGATGAGCTACATGCCCTCATAAGATGCCCTTCATATGAGGGGACCCGACATAAGTATAGCATACATTCAAACTCATTACAGGAATTCTTTGAATTGCCTGGGCATCAGATTGGAAAGTACCTAAAGGAGTTGTTGACCCATAGAGAACACCTGTTAAACAACAAGGGCAATAGTGCTATAAAGGACCTGGTGGTCTGCAAACGTAATAAATACAACATTTCATTTCATTTCTCTCTCTCTTTCTCTCTCACACATAGAAGGATGATGAACCCAACCCTGCAGAAGGCATTGTATTTGAAGGAGAGGCTGCCCATGAAAACGAGGCACACCATTAGCAGAATGCGGCTCAGTTCCCATAAACTTGGAGTGGATAAAATGCAACTAGATTGTACTTCTTTGCAGCATTTAGGGTCGGAAAACCTAATGGAAAGACAAGGCATATTGTGGTCAAGTTTGCAAATACGGAATAGGGTAAGGCTGCCGATGCCGAGGGGCTTATAGCTGAAATGCTCAAATGGGCAGGGGATAAAGTGGCAGAAGTGTTACTAAAATTGTTTAATGCTGTGTTACGAGAAGGCTTTCCACATACATGGCAAATTAACAGGGTCATTCCTCTTCATAAAGCAGGTGATGAATCTGATCCTAACAATTCGTATGATTATGATATGTAGCTTTTATGCCAAACTTTTTTCCACCATTCTGAATGCTAAGATTAGTGCATGGGCTGAAGCAAATAACGTGAGGGAAAAAGGGCAAGCAGGATTTAGGATTAAGAGATTCACAATCGACCATCTGGTAACAATGAGAGCAATGATAGATTCTGTGGTTGGGAAGAGGAAGCCACTATATACAGTGTTTATAGACTTTTCGAAAGCCTTTGACACTGGCATATAGACAGGCAGTTGCGCAGCTCTATGATAAGGTTTTAATTCGGCTCTCATTCCCGTACATCAGCGAGGAATATGTTGAGAGTAATGTGGGGGTGAAGCAGGGCTGCCCGTTATCACCTATGCTTTTTGGCTTTTTATAGATCAACTAGAGGGGTGGATGACGCAAAATGGTGGCGATGGAACAACTCTAAAAGGATATGTCCTTTTGTTATTATTATATGCTGATGATGTTGTGCTTCTGCCCAGGAGTGTGGCAGGTTTACAGAGACATTTAGATGCTTTAGGTCACTTTTGTAACGTGAAAAGCATAAGGGTAATTATGGCTAAGACCAAGATAGTGGTGTTTGGGGCTAATAAGGTAGACCATGTCAAATTGCAGTACAAGGGAGAACATGTTGAATTGGTAAAAACCTATAAATATCTGGGTTTAATTGTAGACAAAAGCCCAAATTGGAACTTGGCAGCTGAGCAAAAAGCAGATGGTGAGCTTAAAGCCCTTTATGCCATGCAACGCAGATGTAGGAGAGCAGATATATGGAATTTTGGTATGAAGAAGGATTTGTATATTGCTTTGGTGCAATCGGTTGCGTTGTAAGGCTGCGAGGTTTGGGGGCCAGGTTTGACATTAGATAAATGGAAGAAAATTGAGAAAATACAGAAAAGATTTTTTTGATCAGAGCTTGGCATTAAGATGCAAACACCTTATGACATGCTTCTGGTGGAATGTGGAATATTTTCCCTAGAGGCAGAAGCACTTTGGAGGACTCTCCACTATGTATAGGTCATTTATATGATGCCAGAGGATAGTCTTCTGCGACTGGCTTTGGAGGAGACATGAGCAAAGTGGTGGTTTGCAGACATAGAACTCTGGTTAGCCAGATGGAGGATGTGCATGGATGATATGGGGATACATAAGGATGACATACAGGGGTGGGTTAGGAGAAGTGTCACACGTGTATGCTGGAGGGAAGGTGCAGTTAAGAAGGAGTTCTATAGAAATCATATCAACCCCATGCTAAAAGGGGCCAGGTACCTCCAGGAGAATATCTCAATTAGATACAGACAAGCTATATGTAGAATGAGAATGAGTTCGCATAGGTTAGGGGTTGAGCTAGGCAGGTGGAGCAATATCCCACATGAGCTTAGATCTTGCAAGCTGTGTGATCCTCCGTGCTTCTTCATTGTCCAGCATATGTGGATTTTTGCATTAAACATGGTACACATGCTTGTACACTTGCTAATTTCTTTGACCTTCTAGGTGTTCAGATTGGAGCGTATATTATTGACATCTTGGATTACAGAGAGAAGCGTCTAAAAATAATGGATGTAATTGAAGTGGATGAGGAAGAGATGGGAGGGGTTAATGCATTGTTTACTGATGATGCATTAGGCGATCTTTTTTACGCATGACAAACGTACTGGTTTTGAACGTCTTATAGACCTGGCAGTCTCACAGACATAATAGTACAATTTCATTTCATTTCATTTCTCCTTGCCCATTGCTTCCCTCCCTACCCGCCTTGATCTGATTGGGAGCTTGTTTATTGTTTTTTCACATGTGTTTCTGTTTATTACTACCCATTGTCATCCACCCACTGGGTATTGCTATAATAATGTTTTTACACCTGCATGGTGATGTTTTTTTCTCCGCCTGTGGGTGATGCTGTTTATTTCCACCATAAGGGTGACGCAAATTTCTGTTTTATCATGTTCTTTCTTCCACCCGCGGGGTGATGCTCTTTATCTCCACCCACCGGGTGATGCTATTTCTCTTCTACCACATATTATTGGTTTTATTCTCGTTACTGACCTCTCACATCGGTTTTCCTGGGTTGGTTGTTGTTGTGCAGATTGCCGTATGCAGGTTCTTGTTCTCCTTAACCATTAATGGGTGCCTTCTATGTGTCTTTTGCAAGTATTATGCTGTCTCGCAGATTCACTCCCTCTTGCGTCCGCCATCGCCCCACTTCCTTGGATTCTCTAGGCAATCACCCAAGGTTGTTGGCGACCATTTCTCATTAGGGTTTTCCTCGAAAACCCGAAAGGGCGGGGTTTTTCATCCCGATGAGAAGTTGCTGTCAATACCCTTCTGTATTGTCTGTGCATACTTTCTTCCTTATGGGGTAGCTCGACGTTGTTTCATGGTCAGCTCCCCATCTATACTATTAACACATTGTATATTGTTGCTGTGATGAATGACAAGCCTATAAGCGGCCATTTTTTGTGTTCTTTGCGAGTCCCTTACCATAATGGAGGTTTATTCTTTGTATCTTCAAGAAATTGAAGCCCCCCTCCCCCCCCGGACCAAATAAAAAAAAAATCACATAGTCCTACCCAATCTGCATCACAGTATGCATGCAATCTTAATTTGGTCAAGTAAATCTTAAATCACAGTATGCATGCAATCACAAGAGAACATGGGGCCCATCCTCCTTTGTGCCGTGCGATACCTAAGGATCTTTTTGACTGACAGCCAATGACTTTTACCAAGATTATCACGATACTTCTAAGAAGATTAATGTTATAGCTAATACATGGCGTTATGCTATTCGCTACACGCAATAAACACCCTATTAGTTCTCCGTAAGGGATATTCTCCATCTCTTGAACTTGCACAATTGTTTGGTATAACTAGGAGTATTGACCATATTACAATGTTGCATGCAAACTTTCTAGCATACCATCAATAGTTGAGGCATGTGAAAGAGTTAAAACTCTATTTTTCTCGTCGTGTTTAACTTCCACACTCAAAAACTTATGTAATTCACCCAAATCACTCATTTTGAACCTAATTGCCTCAGACGATCTAATTGCCTTTTCAAAATTTTAGGTATACTAGGTTCTAATACCATTAAGGTATCTAGGACTTCTTTTATAATCTATTTCAGAATTGTAAAGATTACATGGATTAGTTGCCAAGCATTTGCTTCTACCATGATCTCCCTTCCATATTGAGTTAGATCTATGCGAGCTTCATCCCTCAATATTTGACCATCAATCCTCTTTATCCTTATATGTACTAGTATACGATTTACTGTAGCAGGGACAACTCAAACTTCAGTCCTTTCCTGAATTGGTGCTGGTTGCTCAATGTATAATTCACGTTCTATTTGCAAGATTCTCAACATCCATCTGCAGAGTAAGATCTGATTTCTAAGTTCATTTGGAGGATCCGTAAGGATATGGTTGACTCACCTGGAGTGCAGTTGGTGAAGTAGTCGCTTGCACATTGTATTCCTTTTGGGAAGGCTTCGTTAAAACCTCTTTTTCTTTGGAGTCTCTTTTATTAGCTATGCCCTTTTCCTGCTTCCCCTTTTTTGAAAGCCTTGCTGGAGTCTTGCGAGACAGTACAGACCTTATTTCATATTGATCTTGTTGCATGTCATCACTTGACTGCTTCTTGTTGGTGGATACCCATGGAAAATAACTTTCCACTTTGCGCCTCAGTTCATCCATCAACTCAATAGCGTTGGAGGTTGGTAAGAATCTTGACAGCGGCGGCATGGTATGATTCTTGCCAGTTAGCGGCATGGCAAATCTTTCAAACAAAATTCTTATTGTCTCGATGGGACAGACCTATTTGGCAAAAGGTTGCTAGTACTATGCCACTGGTTGCTTCAGAGGCTATTGAAGGTTGCATGTGGATTTCCCACCAGAGTGTTCACGAGTATAGGCTTGTGAACTCTATGTATAGGCTGCTTGTCAATGGTGATATCCTTTCGCCATCCACTAAGTGGTCCCTTCAACTCCCACCTCCTAATTGGAGGCGTATGTGGACTTGGGCTTGGGATAAACGACTTCATCCTAAGGTGTGTTTTGGTGGCAGATTCTTCACAGATGCTCTCGTGTGAATGTGCTTGTCCACAGATTCGACCCTCAAGTGTCAGCATTCTGCCCACTGTGCAAGCAAAGGGACAAGACTATTGAGCATTGTTTCTTTTTATGTGATCATCTCCAGCCTGTTTGGTCTTGGCTGCTTTCTCTTTTTCACGTGACATTGACAAGTCAACAAGTGCTCCTGACTATTTATCTGGATACTTGGAATAAATTGCAGAGCCAAGCATTTCATTAAGCATCAGGATGGTTGTTGTGGTCCATCTGGAAGGGCAGGAGATTGTGTATCTTTTAGGGTTTGGATATTCCTCCTGCTGTTGTTCTCCAGGACGCACAAGCTAGAATTGCTAAGGCCTATCATTGCTCTTCGCTTGCTCCTGCCAAGCGACAGTTGATATTTGAGTTCCATTTGAGTGTGTTGTCCTATGCATAGGTTGGTGGTCCTACTTAGTGGATCATGATTATCCTCTGAGATTTTATTCTCGCCTCTACATTTGTACCTGGCTTTTGGCTTGGAGTTTTAGTAAAGTTTGTCGTCCATCCATAGTATTCTTTGTAACATGAACACCATTGTCATCATTATAATTTACGGCAGTTTCACTTGCTTGCTTGCATGCATATTCTTTTGAGTACTTCCTCCCTTAAGACTTTCTGCATCAATAACAACAAGGTCACTTTTGCTGGTTAATAATAGTTGACAAACATTTACTGCTAAAAACATCCATAGTATTCTTTGTAACATGAACACCATTGTCATCATTATAATTTGCTGCAGTTTCACTTGCTTTCTTGCATGCATATTCTTTTGAGTACTCCCCCCCTTAAGACTTTCTGCATCAATAACAACAAGGTCAATTTTGCTGGTTAATAATAGTTGACAAACATTTACTGCTCAAGCAAATCAAATTCTCAACATGTTTTTCGATGAGCTTTAATTCATTGCCGACAAACACCTTACGATTGAATTTTGTAGAAAGGACTCTAGCTCCTAAATGAAATTAAAATTTTTACTAAAGTAGAAACACAAAAAACATATTTTGCCATTTAGGTCATACAATGCAAGTATGCCTATATCTTCAATCCTTTGCATTCCAGCATGCACATGTCCGATCTTCATCTGTTGCATTCTTTCAGCATTTCAAATGACCGTGTCACTAATCTCTCAGCTCCACTATCTAAGATTAGACGATCATCGTTTTTAGAAATAGATAATGTCTGAATTTTACGTCAGCAGATCCTTCTTCTTGTTCATTTGATACCTCTTGTGTGAAATTTACACTTGCGTTTTTTCTTTTATCTGCTCCTCTTCCATTTCCTCCACGAGTTCCCCTTCCTTTAAAATTAGAGTACTTAGGGCTTGAGAGGTTATCTGATAACAGGCCATGGGACCCATACAATCAGCTATACGACCATTACTATTAAGATTAAGAAACTTTACCTCGAAAGATTTTCAAGGGAAAAATCTCTGTAGTAATAATAATACTAGGCAGTCAATAATAAATCAATTTGTACGGAGAAAATCATAGTGAGTGCTGTCGATTCAGCAATTGAAGACACACATCTAGTACCCCAGGAATGTCGAAGCGTGGAATATAGTGCTAACACAAAAGAAGAAGAAAAGCATTTATATGTGTCAGGGACTGTTGGCTATTAGATGGACACTGACGATTTACATCTAGAGTCATCGTCAATATCATCGTGGAAAATGCTTCGCCCTTTTTTGCGGCCATCAAGAATCGTAATGCACTTCTAAAAAAGGGAAAAACAAAGCTAGCCGGCCATCGGGTGAAGATGAACCTACATGTAAACCACCCTTTAGAGTGTCCAAAGTACCATTAATATGAACAATGCATTGGAATGGCACATGACCTTGCCATCGAAATAACAAAGCAATTTTTGGCAATTGAATAAGTTTGTACCAAGATATCTTTTTATTGAATTATAAAGGGAAAAACTCTGAAATACCCTTATGTTTTGCTAAAATTAACAAAACGCCCCTAGTTTTGGGGGTATTTTTATGGAAATGGTCATAACGTTTTTGTGATGATCCAAATGAGAATGAGCCTTTCAGAGCTATTGTAAAGGAGGATGAGATATTTCCATCAAAGTTAACATCTCCTGAATCGGATTCCGAAATCTCAAGTTATGGTCTCGTAAATCCCTCTGAAATTTCTACAATTTTCTTGTGTATTAAAAATAGCATAACTTGAGATTTCGAAATCCGATTCAGGAGATGTTAACTTTGATGGAAATATCTCATTCTCCTTTACAATAGCTCTAAAAGGCTCATTCTCATTTGGATCATCACAAAAAAGTTATGATCATTTCCATAAAAATACCCCCAAAACTAGGGGCGTTTCGTTAATTTTGGCAAAACATAAGGGTATTTCAGAGTTTTTCCCAATTATAAATAACTATCACAAAAAAAGTTTCTTGCAAACCAGGAGCCGCCACGTGGACGCCAAGCGACGCATCTGTTCCATTTTTTGGAAAATAAACGAGAGCATGCTCAGATTTCGGTCGGAGGCGCTAATGCCTTCGTATCCGATCCATGGACGCCATAGCCAAATCGACTTCTTCTTCTTCTGACGAATTTGAGGTCGAAATGAAGAAGCGCGATGGCAATAAACGAGAACCCCATTTGAAAAAAATACCATCCCTTCGAGGATCTGCAACAGTTAAAGAGGATGACAAGAATGATATTGGTAGAAAGTTTCAGAATGCCGTTAGCTTACATGATTGGGATGGGGCAGAAGATTTGATTGGTTTGGCAGATGGGCACAGACTAAACGATGGTCTATGTGTTGCCCTTGATTCTTTGTGGTTTTTGAGCAGCGAGGAAGAGCTCAATAGGGCTGTGAATTTAATTGAAAACCTTATTCGGGCAGGGGCACATGATTTTACTAGGGCAACCTTGAGAACTTCTTTTCTGGTATCCTGCGTATCTGCATGTAGGAGTCATTCTATGGGTTTGGCCGATACCGTCACTGTCATGGCTCAAAGGTACCGGCCTATGGGTTGAAGACTCGGCATGATTTATTTTGATTTATCTCAGATCTGCGTTAGGGTTTTATTTGCATACTATGGATTTCATACGTCTCAGGAGGATGCATCTGTTGGAGAAACTCAGGCCTTGGATAGATGTACTTTCCGCATTATTTTAGGTAGAGTTTCTGTTTGCCATCTGAAATGCAAGCTCATTAATCTGAAAATGAGGTTACAGAAATGGCCTAGAGTTTTTGTTAAACATTTACTATGTTTCATAGGCTCAGAGAAAGGCTTAAAGAAAGCAATGAAGACGAAGAGATGAAAGCTGATGCTGCATCAAAGGTCCAGAGGTTTACAGATTGGGCTTTAAAGTGCATAGGTTCACACTCTGCGAAAGGCGAGGGAAGCAGCCATGTCCTGGAGGGATCAATTATGGCATTACGGTTGCAGTTGAAGGCATTCAGGAAGTTCTTATATCTTGCTGGAAACAACTTGACAGTAAAAGATATGACTGAAGCATTTGATGCTGCTTGTTTCCCACTCACTCTTTTCTCGAATGCCATTGATCCTGGATGGGCTACCAGCGTTGCAGCCACTGCCATGCGAGGGCTTCTTGAGTTGCTTATTGAAGCCGGAGCAGACAATGTGAATCAATGTTTCTTAGAAGCTGCCCGCTTCGGGAGCACAGAACTCGTGCGCATCCTTTTACAGGTATGACTTAATGTCAGCTTTTAATTTTCAAGGGAAATTATCTTGCATCAGATGACATGAAACCGAGGCTGGGCATGATAGTTTAGTATTCTATGTCATGTCATCTCAAGGTCACTTGCCCCCATGTGCTGCCCTTATAGCTATTCTTCGACAAAATTCAATGACATTTTGTAGATTGGAAGACGGAGTAATATTGAGTTGGATGCTGATTTGGCTTTGGGGTTTGCATCTCACTACTCCAAATTGAGCACCATGGAATGTCTGGTTGATGAGGGTGGCGCAGAAGCTTTTTTGGGACCGCTCATGAGAGCTTCTGAAAGGGGATCGCTGCCAATTGTGCAGTGGTTTGTGGAACGTGGTTGCAAAGATATGGAGTTATGTCTCGCATTAACTGCTGCTGCAGCAAGCTGCCAACTTGATACTGCTGAGTACTTGTTAGCCCGTGTACCCAGATATGTGTTGCAGGCACTTGGCATAGAAGTAATAAAAGCTGCTGGCGAGAGGAGTGGTGGATCATTAGCTGGTATATCCTTTCTGCTGCAGTCTGATTTCTTAAACAATGTGGAAGCAACCTACAGACTAGCCGATACAATCTCAAAATCGGATGATGAAAGCATCCCCCTTGAGTTAAAGGCCTTTCTTTTTCAAGAATGGTCAGAAGAAGCTTTTGTAAGAGGTCGGATACTGGGTGATATGCACCATGTAAATGTGATGAGAGTTCTTAAAAGAGGCAATTCACCACTTCGTTTGGATGAGCTTCCTATGCAGTTGCAGGTTGCAATATCATATGTATCACTTTATAAGGAGTGTACTGCAGCAAAAGGTGCCATCTTATCCCAATTGCTTAGAGGACAGTTGGTAGAGGCAGCAGTAAAACTTACTGCAGGAAAAGTAGGCAGAAGTGAGAGTGTACTCCTCAAGCTGAATAAACAAGATCTGCTGAAGATTTTAGCCTCTAGGTTCCCATCCTTCCTGATATCCAAATCCGACCTACAGTTAGATCTGTTCAAAACATGATTATCAATTTTGATTTCTGGGTACTCAGAATTCTCGCTTCTGTGTCACTTCTTCCTGCAACTTCAATACCGTGACAATGTTTCCTTGGAGGCCTTTTTTAACGAACCTAGTTGGGACTGAATTCACAACGTTGCCTTGGAGGCCTTTTCAATGAACCTAAGTTCAGACTGAATTCACACTGTATGTAAAGTAAATCATGTGGCCATCATGTTACTGTTATGTCAGAAGTTCAGATTTGGGACAACCTTTTGTTACTTGCATATAAAGAGGAACTTCGACCCCAGAAACATATATGCAAATTGTCACTCATTTTGTCTTTTTTGGTTAGATCTTGGTATCTTGTACAATGACTAGGCACCCAGATGTGAGAGTGTGGGGGTCACCCAGAATGGCAATCCTAGATCAATGTCTTTTGAAGCAGCAACTAGGAAGCAACCTTTGGGGAGCTTACCACGTTCAGGCTGGACCTGGATGCACCATGAACCTCCTGACTAATTAAGCAGTTATGAGAAGAGGGGGGCACAGAAGGGTAGCATGTGTAGTTGCGTTGCTCTGATAATGAAATGTTCCATGACTAGTTGATCTGGAATAACCCAAATGTTAGAATAGAGAGAAAAACAATAGAATAGACAAAAAGAAAGAATAATTTCATAAGAAGAGACTAGAGAAAGAGCTAATATGTGTCAAAGTGCAGGTTGAGGATCGCTCTTTAATGGGCTAGTTGATGCATATGCATGTTTCTTAAATAGGTTCTTGTTTTTGGTTCTTTGTAGATGCATATGTATTAACTGCACTAAACATATATTCTAACACTGTAGAAATTAAAAAAAAGGGGGGAAAAACATGATAATGAGAAAAAATTGCATTTCTATATGTTTGATTGAACACGCACCTAGGATTAGTTCCCCTGGCATAATGGAAGGCCCTTTGGAGTGTTGCATTATGCCAGGTAAAGCATACTGTGACCAATAAATTTTGGTGGGGTTCAAATCCCTATGCTTCATCTCCTGTGCTTTTGCAATCTTCTTTGTTGTTATGACAGTTTCATATGCTGTTGTAATAGGTCAGTTCGGTCTGTGGCAGGTTGAAGTCATCTGCAGGCATGTTTCAGCCATCTGAAGGCTGTTGTATTCTTTTTGTGAGTTGCCATGTGATTGCATGTGCTTGCAGGTTGTGGTTTGGTGCAGTGAGCCATCTGGATGGCGTATGTCTTGCAAGCATCTTATTTCATATCTTTTATTATGGCTTCCAACTGAATTTGGGAGCCATATGGCTTCCAACTGAATTTGGGAGCCACTTGATTGTTGGCAAGTTTGAAAAAGTTTAGTCATGTCCTGTGATGTTGATTGGCAAGTATATTGTTATTGCAAGCTATCTGTTTTGTGTTACAATGAGAAAGGGCAGATTGCTTCATATTTGGCACACAAATTGTGAGCATTCTGCATTCTGATTTCATTTGCACCTCATTGACTGCATCATTGACCCTGTGACCATGCACCTGAAATCTTAGAGTGACGTGCAAAGTCCCTTTTCACTCCCATCTTCTTTTCCTCTCTGTGGTCAGGCTTCAAGGATATGGGATATTTGCTGGAATATTTTTTCAATGAATGGCCAGAATGAAACGATGTAACAGTGTGAAATATTCCAAAAGAAAGCTCCAGATTGAAGCAAAAAAAAAAATCGAATGAATAGGCACTTGCGTTAATTTAATAAGGCGTAGCCGGATTCCACAAGAACACGACGGATTTTCTGCTCTATATGAGTTGATATGGAACTATGCTGGCTCCAATGGTCGTCAAATTTACAGAATCAGAAGGTAAGATTCTACAACTAAAAGACTCTGTTTGAGTTGGTGGATGTGCTGGTTTGTTGTGGGATAAATGATTGGGCAGGTTAAGAGAGACGTTGAAATGTTGCATCTTTGCTGCTTGATACCCTTTTTATTTCAATAGCTTGGTGTAGGTAGATCCTCTAAAGCTCTATACTGGGCTGTCACTCTATATTTACTCTATATACTTTGCCTAATTCGTTTTGGGTTGGGGGAGGGTTTTCAGGCAGTGGTTAGGACTATGATTTCGGTATGGTATTGTATAAAAAATGGTATAATTTGCCATGTGGGAGGAGCTTGAGTGGTTTTTGCTATTTTGGGTGCTTTGGAACTCCCTTTTTGCATGGATCTTTTTTGCGAAGGCTCAATTGCAGAAAGCCAAATTTGGAAGGCACGAGCCAATTGCTGTCCTGCCCTGTGGTATGTGTCCAGAGGGCGCCGTCTAGGAGAGGGAGGCCAACGCATCGGTTTGTTGCAGACGAAGCAGTCTGCTTTCTCCTCTGACAGCAGCAGCAACGCTGAAGGATTCCGGCTGGTTGAGTCGATTGCAGGAGCTTGGAGGACGATGGAGGATGTTGGTGAGCCTGGTTGACCTTCTTAGAATTCCTGTGTGTGTGTGCAGGTTGGGTCGAGGGCGAGTAAGAGTGGTCGCTTTCGATAGGACGGGCGGGAGAAGGCATCGCAGGAGCTTTGAATTCTTTGTGTGTGTGTGGAGGTGGGCGAGGGGGCATAGGCCTGCCGGCGTCGCAGGATGGATGAGAAGAGATGCACGCTTTGAAAGTGAAGGTGTACGGGGATGGCCCGAGTGTAGGCTTTTGTTGGATAACCGCTCCCCTGAAGGTGTTGCTGCGAGAGGCGGAGGTGGCGGGCCGTATTCCATTCCCTTGATGTTGGGTGTCCACACGAGTTATGGGGGGGAGGCGAGGAAGGGAAGCCGGGCGAAGGGCTGCTCCCGATTCACGTTTGCTGCAGCCGAGCCACCGCGGGATGTAGTGGTTGAGAATGCGAGGCACGGATACAAAGACCGGACAATTGAGCCACGGGGATGGAGAGTTCAAAGGCGAGAGATGTGGAAGTGAGAGATGTGGTGGTGAGGTCATGGCCGATGTCTGGGGAATAGCAATGTGTTTGAGGATAAAGGATAGGTTGCATTGGCACCCGATTTGTGTAGGAAGGATGGAGCAAGGAGGGGAAGGGGTAGTAGAGGTGGAGGCAGACGAGGTAGTGGTGGGCGCCCAGGTGCAAGGCAAGTGAGATTCACGCCTTGAGTCCACACAATCCGTCTCTGAACCCATGTGGGATGAGACTGTAGAAGAATAAATCCCCCGTGTGAATGTTAAGGCGCCGGGGGGGCTAGGAAACGGGGACGTGGGAGAGGTCGGAGGATTCCGAGCTTTATAGAGGAGCATGTCGGGATTGACATTGGTGGCGGGCATGGAGAAGAGGCTGTGGATTTGCCCGGGTTGTTAGATGCATCCGTGACGATAGTGTTTGGGGGATGTGATGTCCCGCAAGCATTGTACGATCGAATGATTGTATTCCTGAAAGAGAACTGCAAAGCAGGAGTGGTTGCATTGGAAAGAGGGCCAGACCTTGACCATTTGCACATCCAAGCTGTGATGCGGTCAGATGCCAAGACCCCGTCCAGCTTGAATGTCAGAATCAAGAACTTCCTAGGATGGAACACGTGTAAATCCGTAGGATCCATGATCCTGTGTAAAGCCTTGAGGGGAAGCAAATTGCATTGCTTCGAAGGCCTCGTGGGATATTGTTTGAAAGACATTGGGAAGTTGCACTTTAAAGCTCATATGCACAATGTATCTGCGGAGCAGGTGCACGCTGGGAAGGAGCTCTATGCATTATATGGGGCTGGCGAGGTCAAGCACTTGATTGTGCTTGACAATCGAAACCTCATGGCCAAAGCTTTGCACTATGTGTCATATCATGCTGGCAGGTTCAGGACCGCCTCTCTTCTCCACACCATCAAATGCATCTTTGCTTGGGCCAAGGCAAGTTGGTGGCAAGTTCACGGGTCTTGCCCAATAACTTCTGCATATGCCTCGTTGGAGCAGTGCAAGCGACTGGCGGATTATGCTAGCCGCAAAGACTGCGGCTATAAGGATGTCGCATGTCATTTGGGAGCCGGCCCGGGAGTGGTCCCAATAGGCGTGTTGGAAGGAGAAGGAGGCGCTTTTGGGATCTTTGCGTCTTGAGGATAAGGGAGGAAAAAATCTGGAGAGGAAGCGGTGGTGATGAATTCATTATACGCTAGCCGGTGGAGTGCGGCCCCCCCCTCGGGGAGGCTGGCGATCCCTATCTTGATTTCATCGTTTGACATTGGGGACGATGAGTTTGATGTTGTTTGATGTAGCCTTTCGCCTTGATGCTTTGCTTTCATTTCATTATGCTTCATTTATCTAATGTCTTTGTTGTGCCGGTGACAATGGTATGGGGCCAGCGGCCTCATCCCTTGCTGCGAGGTGATTGTCATCAGCAGCGGCTCGAGAGGAGGCTGAATCCATTGACCAATCCGTTTGTGGAGTGAATTATTAAGGAGGGCGTGTGATTTTATGCAGGAGTTGAGAATCGCGAGGAGGAAGCCGTTAGGGGCGTGTCTTGTTGCGATATTTGTATGTAGTACAATATATGAACCTCGGCCAAAATTGAATTGCATTTGGAGTTGGTTGGTTGGCTACATCTGTAGATGATGCTAGTTTTGAGAGGAAGATCTTTGCGATCGCATTTGAACCTCTGTAGGGGGCCTACTCATAAGGGTTCTTGTGAGGTGGAAGTGATAAAGCGCCGCCATGACACTTCGGGGATCTTTGGGCCTAGCAAAGAGGGGGCGGTGGCCAAATAGTGCATTCCCCATGGATGTTTGTACATACACTTGTGTGGTTGAGTTGTTATGCATCTTTGTTTTTGCCTACCAAGGCTTATGTAAATTCTTCGTTTAATGATATTGTGGTTTTAGACCTCAATGGTCTAAAGGTGCACCATTAAAAGTTAAACCAGAGCTTTGGTTGTAAATGGTGGGCCATCGATGCATGCATAACAAATCAACCCCACAAGTGTATGTACAAACATCATGGGGAATGCACTATTCATTCAACCGCCTCCTCTTTGCTAGGCCCAAAGATCCTGAGTGTCATGGCGGCGCCTTATCACTTCCACCTCGCGCAACTCCCTTATGAGTAGGCCCCTACAGAGGTTCAAATGCGATCACAGCATCTTCCTCTCAAAACTAGCATCATCTACAGGACAGTGCTCAACCAACTCCACGGCACTCTCAATCAAGCCAAGAGTGGCACGCGCACCATTGCCATACTCAAGCTTTGTTCCCCATCGGCCAAGCACACGCTCTAACGGCTTCCTCCGCATCTCTCAACTCCTGTACAAAATCACACGCCTCCTCCTTAATACCCGACTCCACAACCGATTGGTCAATGCATTGAGCCTCCTTTGAGCTAGTGATGACAATCACCTCCTGCTCGCGATGAGGCCGCGCTCCCATACCATTGTCACCAGCCACAACAAAGACATTAGATAAATGAAGCATAATGAAATGGAAGCAAAACGTAAAGGCGAGTTGCTACATCAAACTCATCGTCCCCAATGTCAAGCGGGATGAAATCAGCATGGGGATCAGCAGCCTCCTGAGGCGGGGGCTGCACTCCACTGTTAGCGTACACGAATTCATCACCACTGCTTCCCTCTCTAGATTCTTCCTCCCCATCCTCGAAGACGCCTGCAACATCCCAAAAGCGCTTCCTTCTCCTTCCAACACGCTCTATTGGGACCACTCCTGGCTGGCTCCCAAATAATGACATGCGCACATCCTTTATAGCTGCAGTGCTGCGGTGCTAGCATAATCCGCCAGGCTGCTTGCACTCGTTCCAACGAGGCATATGCAGAGTTATTGGGCAAGACCCAGGAACTTGCCAGCCTGAACTTGCCGGTCTGCAGCACGCATTTGATGGTGTGGAGAAGGGAGGCGGTCCTGAATCTGCCAGCATGATATGACACATAGTGCAAAGCTTTGGCCATGAGGTTTCGATTGTCAAGCACAATCAAGTGCTTGACCTCGCCAGCCCCATATAATGCATAGAGCTCCTTCCCAGCGTGCACCTGCTCCGCAGATACATTGTGCCTATGAGCTTTAAAGTGCAACTTCCCAATGTCTTTCAAACAATATCCCATGAGGCCTTCGAAGCAATGCAATTTGCTTCCCCTCAAGGCTTTGCACAGGATCATGGCTCTTACGGGTTTACACATGTTCCATCCTAGGAAGTTCTTGATTCTGACATTCAAGCTGGATGGGGTATTGGCATTTGACCGCACCACAACTTGGATGTGCAAATGGTCAAGGTCTGACCCTCTTTCCAATGCAACCACTCCTGCTTTGCAGTTCTCCTTCAGGAATACAATCATTCGATCGTACAACGCTTGCGGGACATCACATCCCCCAAACACTATCGTCACGGATGCATCTAACAACCCGGGCAAATCCACAGCCTCTTCTCCAGGTCCGCCACCAATGTCAATCCTGACATGCTCCTCTATAAAGCTCGGAATCCTACGACCTCTCCCACGCCCCCGTTTCCTAGCCCCGCCCCTGGCAGTCTTCACATTCACACGGGGCTCTGCCTCTTCTACAGTCTCATCCCACATGGGTTCAGCACCGGATTGTGTGACTGAAGGCGTGAATCTCACTTGCCTTGCACCTGGGCGCCCACCACTACCTCGTCTGCCTCCACCTCTACTACCCCTTCCCCTCCTTGCTCCATCCTTCCTACACAAATCGGGTGCCAATGCACCTATCCGGTCCTCAAACACAGTAGCTATTCCTGCATCAGCCCGCACCTCACCACCACATCTCTCACTTCCACATCTCTGCACTGAACTCTCCATCCCCAGGCTCAATAGTCTGGTCTTTGCATCCAGGCCTCCGTACCCCTCAACCACCACATCCCGAAGCGGTGGCTCCGGTCTGGCAAACGTAACTGGCGCAACCCTTCTGCTCCAGCTTCCCTTCCTCAGTTCCCCCGCCCTACTGCACTCAGGTGGACACCCAACAGCATCAAGGGAATGGAATACAGCCCCGCCACCTCCGTCTCTGCAACACCTGCAGGGACAGTTATCCAGCAAAAGCCTCTGCTCCGCCATCCTGTACACCACTTTCAAGCATGCATCTCTTCTCATCTGCAAAAAAAAAAAAATCCATTTCTTTAATAAAGCTTTAAAAATGATAAGCCATGTCATTTTTCTGAAAATTTGGTAATATCAAAAGTATTGTCCATTGCAGTTTGAGGATCCTAGTTATGATTTACTTTATCTTTCTTGATTGCAGCTTATCTTCATTTTTTCCACAACCCCTTGTCCATAAGCACCTTGTTTTGTTAACTTCTTAAGGTGCACCTAGATTGAATTTCTCACATTTACTCTTGAGAATGTAAGAAACGAAGGTTTAATAGATCGTAAGCCTATTTTTGGCTCCTAGAATTTAATTTTGAACTCGAATTTACCCTATGCAATGCTTCCCTTTCTAGTCCCTTCTTGCTTGCCCCTTTCTCGCACTTAGCTTGCTTCCATGGGCATGTCGACCCCAACCCATGGACATGCCCATAAATGGGCAAGACCTTCCACAACCCCAATCTCATCTATCACATGCAAACATGACATTCAAACTTATACTAGGGGCTATGATAGATTCTATCCTCACATTAGGACAGGCCATACAGGCAAGGCTGACATGTCTCCGCTGCGAAAGGGGACAAAGGTAAAGGTGCAAGCAACACACCTGGCGGTAGGCCTATAGCCACCACTCAAACCTAGCGATAAGACATTCTCAAACAAGTCCAGATCGGGCATCCGAAGACCCCTGGATAGAAGTCAAGAAGAATGATGAAGTGTTGAAGGTTTAACTACTAAGTTGACATGTCTTATTGGGTACCTAAAGATTTCGTCACCCATGATCTAACAAGTTGTTTAAGAAGCTTGCACAGAAAGTCAACCGCAATAGCACAGGCCCTGTAGGACATGTTCGATGCTATGGACAAGGAAAACTAGGTCAAGGACACGGAAGTGAGCTCCAAGCTTTAGAGGTTGGAGGAAGCCTCCTCTAGTTGAGATCATGATATATGAGGGCAGCGCAAAACAATTGCTTTTCAGGATAAGGGGCTTCGTGATGCCAATGCTCATGAGCAGTTGTGCCATTGCATGTGAGAATTGGAGAAACAAACTATATGGCAACAAGAGCTAAGCTCTCAATGTCAAGCATTGAAGGGTAATATGAACATTGCAGTCATTGCCCACATCCAGCTGCCTGAGACACGTCCAACTACCTAAGACATGTCCAATACGATAGACAAATCACTGCAACAGGAACATAGGCTCATCACCTCAAGATGGTGGTCTGGAGCCTCTTGAAGGAGACACAAGAGGATCTCACAAAGAAGATCCAGACAATAGTTCCTTTCAATCCGGTGCACATCATCAAAGCATTCTGTTTGGACCTTTGACATTATAGCCAACCGCATATTGTGAAATTGACAGTGGCAGATGCAGTAGTGAGAGGCACCATACTTCGCCAGGTAACACAATTGAAAGACACCTCTTTGTATGTCATGCCAGGAGTCACATTGATAAGAGTTGGCACGCGTAAAGTAAATGTAAAAGACTGTTGGCATTGCCATGCGGATTAATGGCAAGGTACATATTATTCGTCCGCCTAACCATACTGTGACATACACTATGCAGAAAGGAACAACTGGACTATCTATTGCTGCAATAAGTGCTTCCATAAAGCTTGTGATATAAACATAACTGCTGCTGCAATTCCTCGAGGAGCTGCTAATGAAAGTACAATTGGTGTTGTTGCTGCAACCCCTTGGGGTGCTGCTACCTCAACTGCACATGCCACCCCTTGTAAATAGGGATTGTGCTTGCATATGGTCTCATGGAATTGTAGGGACTTCCCATGGTAAGAAAGGACAACTTGAAGTCCATAACCAGGGATATGGATTCCATTTTCCTTATGATAATATGGAAACATGTTGGTTGAAGGATAGTGGATCGCTAGGCTATTAGTATTATTTGTTGTTCAACGAGTGTAGGGAAAGTGAGAACATAGCAGAATATCTTGTTATTATAAGATATCATTGGCACTTTCCAGCCGCTAGTAGAAGAGCTATTAAAAACTTTGTAGCTTCTCACATTCGAGTAACAGACTGACAAGTTCGTCATAGTTCTACGAAGTGCAATATTTTGGGAAAAGACACAGGGGGCCTTCACATTCATCAAGCTTTCCACGAAACAATTGGTTTGGTGCTCATTACAAAGAGCTTAAACATCTCCAACTCAAGCTGCTAATTGATCTCACACTCAATTTGTAGATAGTCAAACAATACAAAGCTTTAAGGGCAAGAAGGCACAATATGCTGTGGGGCATCAGCCGAATATGTTCTACCTCTTTGTCCATTACCTGAGAATATTTTAGAGGAGAGTACTGTAGAAACCTATGCAACTCATTAGAGAATAATGGGTATAGTACTTGACGTAGTTTTATGATCCTAATAGGATCCACAATAATGTGCCAAAACAGATAGACCACCAAGCATTAGCTTATATTTGAGGAAGATGTCGCTAAAGGCTTACAAGGTCTTGCAAATGGCAAGGCTGCAGATTTGAAAGGCATGCAGGCTGAATTGTTAAAATGGGGTAGACCTCGTTTTGGCTTATCTGTTTAATAGGGCCCTCTAGGAAGGATTTCCATCACTCAATCTCTATTGTCCTACTCTTCAATTGCCTC
The DNA here is from genome assembly GCA_021234155.1 of Isoetes taiwanensis. Classification (NCBI taxonomy): domain Eukaryota; kingdom Viridiplantae; phylum Streptophyta; class Lycopodiopsida; order Isoetales; family Isoetaceae; genus Isoetes; species Isoetes taiwanensis. The sequence continues at coordinate 12,327,644 of JAJEKV010000010.1, read as the reverse complement.
TCCTTCTCTTTAACTATATTTATGAGCTTTGAAATTGGAGCATCATCAACCATTACAAGACTAGTTTGCCATATTATACGGTCATACGGGCAATGCATCTCATAGATGGCTTCTTTGGCATTGGCGCCACACTCATGACAATGGCAGCCATCCATTCTTCACACAATTTCATGTCACACACAACATGGATTGGATCTTATACAATGACCCCTATGCCATATGACATATTGCAACAATTGTACATTAATGTGTAATCCTTGTCTAGAAGCTCATGTTTAAATATCTGCAAGGCAAGATTTTTTGCTTGCCCATTCAGATGTTGGATTTCTACGTCCTATCACTGCAGACACTTTATCTATGTTTGCAGAGATTGGAGAAACGAGACGAATCTAGACAAATGTCAAGTATTTCTCGTCAAGCAGAGAATGAAAGATCTGCAAGACTCGCAAATGATATGCATTTCCGGTTCCAAAATAAGGCAATTCACTGCATTAAAATGACTTCTAGTGAGACAAACGAAAGTCTTTAGTAAGGGGCATATTGTGGTGTATATGCAAGTTATACACTTTTCCTTCAACCACAGTTTTTCCATGGCCAAGCATTGATTAGAAAGCTCGTCCATCCGCATAACGTAAATGCAAAAGTATGCTTGGTGAGATCGTACATTTAAAGCATATCCAAAACAAGCACATACAATTCACAGACAAAGCAACCACCATAATCATATAGATTTAAGCATGACATCATTTTTATAGAGTGAAAGCTATAAAACAAATTACTTAATTTTGTTGATTCAGATTGCTTCGGCATTCTTAGGGCAGTCTGATGCAAGGATTCCCTGTTGCAAATTTATGGAAGGTCCTCAATGGCTCCGTAGCGATTTATCATAGATGTTTATAGAGGTCAAACTATCTACAAAAATCAGGCATCTAGCTGATACCAAACAATCATGGATATATCAATTGTTTTTAATGGTCAATAGCCATCATACGAGGGAACTTAAATAAATCTACAATAATTAAAGCCATGCTACACATGCAGAATGTCACTGAACTAATTGTTGGGTTGCCCCTAGGAGGACAAATCCTCGCTCATGTGGGTTTTTGGCATATTCTAAGTATATGTTGAAATATGCCTAGAATATGCCAAAAACCACTCCAAACTTGCTATTGCCTATAAATTGTCGGTCGCCGCTCTTGCTGAATGACCGCTATGCAAACCGGCTAACCGGCACTGCCAGCATGTATTTTATGCAAGATCTAGCAGCTTTTGCAACATTTTCACTTGCAATAGAGTTTGCAGCGTGTTTTTTTGGTAGCAGTTATTCTGGTCTTATCAAAAATACAAACAAAAATACAAAAGATGGTGCATAGGCCCGATCACCATGACAAAGGAAAAATATGAACATAACAAAACATAAGTGTGCAAACACATGCATACGAGCTAAACATAACCAAACCACGGGTTCTGAGGCCACTGGTCTCGGACGATCGCTGTGCCTCCCCGGTACACTGCCCATTTCTGCTGGAGTCTAGCCTCTCGCACCTTACATAGCTCCTGGCGCCGTCTTGTCGGTGAGCGAGAGAGGTCCTCTGAAGCCCGAACCGGGTGTCTTTCGATGACTTCCATGCCGGAAGGACGTCATGACCGGCCCCGTGGGCTATTGAACTGCACGACGATATGGCGGGGTCGATCTGGCCTCTGAGCCCCAACCCTGCACGCTGAAACCATGGCGGGCCTTGGAATATGCATAATCTCTGTGAAGAAGTTAGCTGCCTGCTCTACATCTAAGGCAGGACTTATCTCTCTGGCCGACAATGCGCAAATTCAAGTTTGTCTATTATTGCCCCGAGCAAATTCCTCAATCTAGCGTGTTCCTAGGATCCTCCCGCATGGGGACCTGTGCTCCCATTGCTTGCTCTTGTGTGTCATCATGATCTATATCAATCACCTCCACATCGGCAGTCCTACAAGCCTCTGTTTCCACTCCGTCATCAATACCTGTGCTCACGAGGGTCTGGGTTTGGGCATCAGTATAGGATTTTGGGCAAGAGGAGGGAGATGATGACTCCAAAGGTACCCGCCCAAGATGGTGGAGTAAAAGCGCATTCGGAAAAAAGATATCCGGAATAGGAGCTTAGCGTCCAAGGAAACGATGGGGCCTGCAAGAGATGCTTTCTGCAAGGTATCCAGAAGGAAATGCTGGTCTCCCGAGGGCAGGAGCGGAAGAATCCGTGCTTGAAGCGAGGCATGCTGATTTATTAGATCAAATTCTGAAAGCTGGAAATGTTCAAGCCATGTGACACACAGAAGATCTGCCCCAGTAAAGGTATGGCGACGTTGACCACGCTTAGCCATGGGATATGGGCGCAGTGGAGATATGCGTTATAATTTCCCAAACAAACAAACAGGGCTGAAGCTGATTGCAAAATCTGTGCCAACGAACTGGGCTGTGGGAACTCAAGGCTCTATTCTAGATAGACGGAAATCAAAGCTAGGGAAGTATCCTGTTGAACAACCCTGGGCACAAAACAGTCTAAGACAATTCACAGAAAGCTAAAACCTGGTACCTATGGCCGACATGGCCGATGACAAGCTCGGGGCGTAGCTGAAAGAAACTGAAAGAAACTGAGCAGGATCTGATTTCGGAGATGCAAAGGCCACGTATTTTGGATCTTGTTGTTTACTCCTGTGGAAGCTCTACCCGAGCATGACCTGACGGCCCTCAGGGCCTAGGCGCAAGATCATCCCAGGTTAAAATAGAGAGGCATTTTGGTGATCACATTTCGTTTTACATGCTGAGGAAATTGGACCAACTTCAGTCTCTATAATTAATATTCTATTCATTTTGCAACCAAGTAAAGGAACAAATATAGGCAGCCACAAGTATAAGCATTAATCTGTTTATTTGTTTGCAGTCTAAGAATGCAAATTCAGCAGGATGCATCGAGCCATCAAATAATCTAGTTGCTGCCTCTGCCTCTTATGCCAGACAGTCCTAACTCAGTTACAAACAAAGAATGGCCTGCACTTAGCTGCTATAGAACTATAGTGCCTCTTTTACACAGAGAGGTGTAAGTATCTTCTTTACCCACAATAGAAGTTCTGGGTTGGGAACTGCAATTATCATTTCTGAAAGTTAGTATTTAGAATTTGGTCTTATCCCCCTAAAGGAGCACAAGAAATATATAGTATTTGGGAAGAACTTCCTTCTGCCAGTCGAACCCTCTTGCTTGCTCTATGCTTGAGTTTTTGCGGAAAATCTGGCTTTGGGTCTAAGAATCCGACTCCTCTGTGCTGGAAATTAGCCTTGATAGAGTTCTAGAAGGATTGCCGAAGTAGAACCTTGGAACCCAGCCGATCGGGTCTGTGTTTTGGCCGCCATCGCTTCTTCTGATGCTGCTGGTTTTTGCGGGGTTACCTAGGCCCTGGTATCCCCTTGCATATCAATATATTTAGTGTCTATAAGGTTTCGAATTATAACCCCATGCATTTATATTATTATATTAGTTATATTGTCATTAGGATCAGCACCTTTATATTGTACAGATACCAGAACACGAGGTCATGAAATGCAGGTTTAGCTCCTGCATGTTCAATATTGATGCAATATGTAGAAGATGATTAAGAAAATAAGAAAATTGATTTGCTTCTCTAAATAGAAGGTGTGGAAAAGAGAAATGTTCGCGGCAGCCTTGGCCGCCGCGATAAATTTCTTGTAACAATTATTTTATTGAGATAAATGCCATACCTTTTTCCCAATGTTAAAAAAGTGTTGGATTGCAAACAGGAGGCAAATATAAAGATAATAGAGAGTTCCTCGGTCTATGTTTAGGTATTGGGCTACTAAACAGACCAAATTTCAAAAGCAAGGTAACTTCTTGTTTTATGATGTACAGATCTCTATGTTCGTGTTTGCCACACCCATATTTCATTTTCCATTTTCATTTTTGTATCTTGTGTTATCTTTGCAAACAAGTTTGCACTTATACTAAATAGTTAGCTTGCATATTTTATGTTCCATTTTCATTTGTATCTTGTGTTATCTTTGCAAACAAGTACGCGCTTATACTAAATAGTTAAATATTTGAGATTCATGGCCTGGCACGTGCCATCCTTTTTTGCCACTTTCCTATCTAACCTTCTACCTCTTCCTCCTCTTCTAATTTAGAACAATAATTGTGTGTATTATTATTTGTATTGCCCATTTGTTTGCAGTCTAAGAATGCAAATTCAGCAGGATGCATCGAGCCATCAAATAATCTAGTTGCTGCCTCTTATGCCAGGCAGTCCTAACTCAGTTACAAACAAAGAATGGCCTGTACTTAGCTGCTATAGAACTATAGTGCCTCTTTTACACAGAGAGGTGTAAGTATCTTCTTTACCCACAATAGAAGTTCTGGGTTGGGAACTGCAATTATCATTTCTGAAAGTTAGTATTTAGAATTTGGTCTTATCCCCCTAAAGGAGCACAAGAAATATATGACATTCTAGAGTATAAAAATAGAATTTGACTCACATGATTTAGAAGTATTAACTATTACTCATGTTAATGGTGAAAGTGAATTACGGCATGCCGGCTTTCTTTACCCAACGAGACATGATATCTTGGTTTTTGAGGATCTAAACTTAAAAGTCTATGCTGGTAGGAGCATTGCACTTCTAAATCTAGTGGTTCAGGCAAAAGCTTTATTATTGACGTGATAAGCAGATTGAAAACATTCTATATGATAAACCTGAAGCAATAGAAAGCGAGGTTGTTGAAGCAAACTAACTGATAAAACAAATGTAGGGGAGAAGAGAGTGCAGTTATCTGGCAAGCAAAAGCAACGCGTTGCTATTGCACATGCAGTTTTAAAAAATCCAGCACTATTGTTGCTTGATGAAGTTACTGTATTAGGTGCACAGTCTGAAACGATTGTTCAAGCTGCACTGGACCGTATCATGAGTGGTAGGACAAAGTGATGGTAGCACATAGGTTATATACAATAAAAAATGCAGATGTTATTGCAGTACTACAAAGTGGAAATATAGTTGAGCAATGAAGTCACGATGATCTCATTTTTAAGTCTGGTACATATACAAACCTTGTTAGCTAAAACAAAACAGAAAATAAATTGAAAAAGGTGTAAAATCATGTACAGTAAGATTTTATGTGTGTAAGAGCATTATTTTGCATCTTGCAAGGAATTAGGATATGCTTGTGCTCGAGAAGCTAAGAAAGTTCCATGATTTGCGAGCTGGAGGAAGAATTCTCATGATGATAATCAATGAGAAAAGTGTTGAAAGCTGCAAGGAATGGAAGCAGTTATGAACTCTATTTGTCATATTTTATCCACTTTGATCCCTAAAATCTAGTTGGATTTAGAAAATACATCAAACTATCTACGATAGGCCCATATCAAGACATATATAACTGTATATCAACGTGATATGGGAACACGTGTCTGATCCAGCAACGCCGTAACGCTTGGTTTCTGGCTTCGTGAATGGGTCGCGAGCGATAAAAAAAAGGGAAAAAAATAAGGATAAGGATAAGGGTCCATTTGCCAGGCCAGAGCTGTGGCCGGTGTGGCTGTAAACGATTCTGCTATGTGATGATCCTCAGGTGTGCAACACCTTGAGGAAAATTAGAGGGTTTCCAAATCGCTCATGTTCGATGATTCGATGCAAAACAGGGCTTCAATATATGGGCCTGTCTTTGCAAAACCTGCTTTTTACTACCGGACCTCTAATGCTCTTTGTTTATTAGACTTAATGCAGCAGCTTGCAATCCATCCCTAAACTTGCAAGTAATCCACCAGAAAGGCAGTTTGGGGCTCGAACCTGAAAAACCCACCATATCCATCCTGGCTGAGATTTTATATCTTCAATTACTGGAGGCAGGAAGAATGGGAAATTCATCGTAAGCCTGCCATGAACAATTGATTGGGCCTTCAATCCGGTCCCCTACTGTGGAATCCGGTCATCGATCCCTGTAAACCAAGGCTTATTCAGTATTTGGGAAGAACTTCCTTCTGCCAGTCGAACCCTCTTGCTTGCTCTATGCTTGAGTTTTTGCAGAAAATCTGGCTTTGGGTCTAAGAATCCGACTCCTCTGTGCTGGAAATTAGCCGTGATAGAGTTCTAGAAGGATTGCCGAAGTAGAACCTTGGAACCCAGCCGATCGGGTCTGTGTTTTGGCCGCCATCGCTTCTTCTGATGCTGCTGCTTTTTGCGGGGTTACCTAGGCCCTGGTATCCCCTTGCATATCAATATATTTAGTGTCTATAAGGTTTCGAATTATAACCCCATGCATTTATATTATTATATTAGTTATATTGTCATTAGGATCAGCACCTTTCTATTGTACAGATACCAGAACACGAGGTCATGAAATGCAGGTTTAGCTCCTGCATGTTCAATATTGATGCAATATGTAGAAGATGATTAAGAAAATAAGAAAATTGATTTGCTTCTCCAAATAGAAGGTGTGGAAAAGAGAAATGTTCGCGGCAGCCTTGGCCGCTGCGATAAATTTTTTGTAACAATTATTTTATTGAGATAAATGCCATACCTTTTTCTTAATGTTAAAAAAGTGTTGGATTGCAAACAGGAAGCAAATATAAAGATAATAGAGAGTTCCTCGGTCTATGTTTAGGTATTGGGCTACTAAACAGACCAAATTTCAAAAGCAAGGTAACTTCTTGTTTTATGATGTACAGATCTCTATGTTCGTGTTTGCCACACCCATATTTCATTTTCCATTTTCATTTTTGTATCTTGTGTTATCTTTGCAAACAAGTTTGCACTTATACTAAATAGTTAGCTTGCATATTTTATGTTCCATTTTCATTTGTATCTTGTGTTATCTTTGCAAACAAGTACGCGCTTATACTAAATAGTTAAATATTTGAGATTCATGGCCTGGCACGTGCCATCCTTTTTGCCACTTTCCTATCTAACCTTCTAACTCATAACAATTCCTATTCCTCCTCCTCTTCCTCCTCTTCTAATTTAGAACAATAATTGTGTGTATTATTAGTTGTATTGCCCATTTGTTTGCAGTCTAAGAATGCAAATTCAGCAGGATGCATCGAGCCATCAAATAATCTAGTTGCTGCCTCTTATGCCAGGCAGTTCTAACTCAGTTACAAACAAAGAATGGCCTGTACTTAGCTGCTATAGAACTATAGTGCCTCTTTTACACAGAGAGGTGTAAGCATCTTCTTTACCCACAATAGAAGTTCTGGGTTGGGAACTGCAATTATCATTTCTGAAAGTTAGTATTTAGAATTTGGTCTTATCCCCCTAAAGGAGCACAAGAAATATATGACATTCTAGAGTATAAAAATAGAATTTGACTCACATGATTTAGAAGTATTAACTATTACTCATGTTAATGGTGAAAATGAATTACGGCATGCCGGCTTTCTTTACCCAACGAGACATGATATCTTGGTTTTTGAGGATCTAAACTTAAAAGTCTATGCTGGTAGGAGCATTGCACTTCTAAATCTAGTGGTTCAGGCAAAAGCTCTATTATTGACGTGATAAGCAGATTGAAAACATTCTATATGATAAACCTGAAGCAATAGAAAGCGAGGTTGTTGAAGCAAACTAACTGATAAAACAGATGTAGGGGAGAAGAGAGTGCAGTTATCTGGCAAGCAAAAGCAACGCGTTGCTATTGCACAGGCAGTTTTAAAAAATCCAGCACTATTGTTGCTTGATGAAGTTACTGTATTAGGTGCACCGTCTGAAAAGATTGTTCAAGCTGCACTGGACCGTATCATGAGTGGTGATGGTAGCACATAGGTTATATACAATAAAAAATGCAGATGTTATTGCAGTACTACAAAGTGGAAATATAGTTGAGCAATGAAGTCACGATGATCTCATTTTTAAGTCTGGTACATATACAAACCTTGTTAGCTAAAACAAAACAGAAAATAAATTGAAAAAGGTGTAAAATCATGTACAGTAAGATTTTATGTGTGTAAGAGCATTATTTTGCATCTTGCAAGGAATCAGGATATGCTTGTGCTCGAGAAGCTAAGAAAGTTCCATGATTTGCAAGCTGGAGGAAGAATTCTCATGAAGATAATCAATGAGAAAAGTGTTGAAAGCTGCAAGGAATGGAAGCTCTATTTGTCATATTTTGTCCACTTTGATCCCTAAAATCTAGTTGGATTTAGAAAATACATCAAACTATCTATGATAGGCCCATATCAGACATATATAACTATATATCAACGTGATATGGGAACACGTGTCTGATCCAACAACGCCGTAACGCTTGGTTTCCGGCTTCGTGAATGGGTCGTGAGCGATAAAAAAAGGGAAAAAAATAAGGATAAGGGTCCATTTGCCAGGCCAGAGCTGTGGCCGGTGTGGCTGTAAACGATTCTGCTATGTGATGATCCCTCAGGTGTGCAACACCTTGAGAAAAATAGAGGGTTTCCAAATCGCTCATGTTCGATGATTCGGTGCAAAACAGGGCTTCAATATATGGGCCTGCCCCTGCAAAATCTGCTTTTTACTACCGGACCTCTAATGCTCTTTGTTTATTAGACTTAATGCAGCAGCTTGCAATCCATCCCTAAACTTGCAAATAATCCACCGGAAAGGCAGTTTGGGGCTCGAACCTGAAAAACCCACCATATCCATCCTGGCTGAGATTTTATATCTTCAATTACTGGAGGCAGGAAGAATGGGAAATTCATCGTAAGCCTGCCATGAACAATTGATTGGGCCTTCAATCCGGTCCCCTACTGTGGAATCCGGTCATCGATCCCTGTAAACCAAGGTTTATTCAGTATTTGGGAAGAACTTCCTTCTGCCAGTCGATCCCTCTTGCTTGCTCTATGCTTGAGTTTTTGCGGAAAATCTGGCTTTGGGTCTAAGAATCCGACTCCTCTATGCTAGAAACAAAGGTATATTGGAACATTTACATAAAGAACCACATAAAGACAATAATAGCTAGGGTCTTTAATGTTAGCTTATTCAACAAGTCTACAACACTATCTCAAGGAAGTGAATTGTCTGTGCAAACTGTCATTTCACTATAACATTCATCAATGGTGTAACTACTTACAATGAGGATCTTTAATCTTTGCTTATTCAACATGTCTACAACATTATCTCAAGGAAGTAAATTGTTTGTGTAAACTTTCATTTCACTATAACATTCATCAATGGTGTAGCTACTTACATCATAGTTACGAAACACGGCCGTTTCGGCCGTGGCTCACGGCTACCACGGTTTTTTCCATGAATCCGTTGTGAACACGGCAACGAGGGCGATTTTTGGTCTGATATGAACCACAGCGTGGTTCAGGTTGGAAACACCGTGTTCTGGCAGAACAACGGTCGTTGTTTTCCAGTTTTTATGCAATTGTAACAAATTTTTTTTCCAGAGAGCTGGTTTTCGGCCCTGGGTATGTCCATTTTTTTTTTCAGAGATAAGGGTTTCGACCTGGAAAAAACGGCTGTGTTTTAGCTTGAAACGGCGAGTTTGGCAGAGCAACGACCGTGGTTCTCAAATCCGATGCCTCTGTGATAGATTTTCCCCAGAACCATTGACTTTCCCGCCCTTCTGTTCCCCCGTTCTTCCATTTTTTCGCCGGACTACTCTTCTGGAAGCTCTGGGATATCTTGCTTTCGCCTGGACTACACTGCCTTTTGCATTTTGCTTGAACTGCTTTCGCCTGGACTGCTCTGGTTTGTGTCGGCTGGAGACCTGGTGGTGTTAGGTGTTGTGTCTGGCCGGATTAAGATGCCAGTATTGAGATATCTGGCCGAAAATCTGATGCGGGATTGAGATGTCTGACTGGAGCATCTGTTTTGCATTGAAGGCTACCATGCTGTCACGTTGAAGGCTGCAGCAGCGCGTTGAAGCATGTGTCTTCTGCTCTGGCTGGACATCAACATTCCTACAATACAAACAGATAAAAGAAATATATAATGGCATAGTCGATTCTACAGGGCAGATAAAAGAAACATTGTATAATATATCTTACTGTCACACCATCAGATCAGTTCTTCTACAGTTATTTCTTCTACAATCGACTCACCGGCATTTATTTTTGTTTACTTAAAACAAAGTTATGTTTGCATAGTCAAACTCCATCCATTGCCACTATATTTATTAGTTCTTCTACAATCGACTATACACTGGCATTTATTTTAATTTACTTATAACAAAGTTATGTTTTTCATAGTCAAACTCCATCCGTTGGCACTATATTTATTATACCCTCTATCCATTGCCACTATCACATCATACGAATTATTACATTAAGTTATACATGCTCCTTTCCATAACCATTGCCTATCATATTATTACATGCTCCTTTCCATAACCATTGCCTTTAATTTAACAAAGTTAGCCTATCTTAACATATATAATTATTAGCGGGAGGAATCTTTGGTCCCGCAAAAGCAGGGGGCCTGCTTCTTCCTCGCGACCATCAAATAATCGACAAGCAAGCTAAACCGGGGCCTGCTTCTTCGTCGTGACCACGGAATAATCGACAAGCAGGCTAAACCGGATAAGGTTGAATTCGCAAGGCAGACATCCAAAGACCGACACGTTTTTTGGTCTGCCGCTGTAGCCAGGGATGATTTTTGCAGATGGAGACATCTGTGCAATAGTTGGCAGCTTCGGAATGGGTTACGACATGCAACAAAAATGATTTCGATTCTGTAGTTTAGGTTGAAGGCACACTGTTGCTTTCAATTCTTATATCTAATATTAGTTAAAAAACTACCTGATGAGACTTCCCTGTGCAAAAAGACGCAGCCTAGGCTATTTGTTTTGGCTCTATGTGCAATACTGCAATGGAGAAGAAACTTCAAACCTGTTGAAGGTAATTCCTCTGCAGGTTAGGTTTTCATACTTCTACTTTCTTCCTATTGTCTTTTGACGTGCTTTTCAATCCTGGGTAGAAGCATGAAAGGGTGGGCAAAAAAAGTGCCCGTATTTTACATTTACAAATTCAAAATGTAAGGAAATCCCTCCCCCCCAGAAATTATTATTCTTGGAATGAATCATTAATAGGGCAAATAATTTTGAACTCTCCTCCCGCGCTCTGTTCAACCTTCCTCCCACTCGAACCTCCATAGCCGAAAGCTTGACATCCATATTCGAACCTCCATAGCCGAAAGCTTGACATCCATATTCGAACCTCCATAGCCAAGATCGGGACCTCCATAGCCAAAAGCTTGCATTTTTGAGAGCTGAAGCACTGGGGAAGAGATCATGACCAAGCGACTTGGAACAAAAACATCTCCAAGGAAATCTCCTCGCAACAAAACTGTAAAGCCCATGCCAAGGTCTCCCACTAGAACTGGCTGTCCAGAAAACTCAAGAGTGGGTCTTCTTCGGATCGGGAGGTCTTCTTGCCCGAAGTTTGACAAGGTAAGCATCGAGGCGACTTAGGAGCAACAATTTTGATAGCATGTTTCGGGGCTAGTGCAAATAGTGCAGGATGTTTGGGGTTCAAGCCCCTTTGTTAGGGGTTATCAAGAGTGCAGGATTAAGCTGGTTGGATGGCATTTTTTTTTTTTTGTGTATGAGCACGTTTTTTGTAGGAGGGACATTGCAAATCATCACATTCCATTGTATTTTGCCCGAGCATATGCACTTCATTACAAAGGAGTAAGCATTGATTGGATGAGGTGAAAGCAAGTGCAAGTCTTCATTCAAAAGGCTCTCAAAAAAGAATCGACTGACGTAATTAGCTACTGAGAAAGTCTTCCAATGTTAAAGCTATTAAATGTATGCCTCGAGGTAGAATTGGGGCAGCAGTTGGAAATGATAAAAAGGTGGAGGGAAACAAGAGCATTAGATTATGCCTCCATGCTTGATGAAATACAGACTTTAAAAGAGAAAAGGAAAACAATGGAAATTGAACTGTTGAAGCATGAGAGTGATAAGAGCTTCTTGACAAGACTTGTGCAGAGTAAAGATGCAAAAATATGTGAGGCGAAAGCATTATGGCAGGTTTAAAAGCAAGCGGGGAAGCCAACCGATGTGCAAATGGCTTTGGCATCCCATTTAGAGGAGGAGAAATCAAGTTATATTGCTGACTTAGATGCTCTAATGATTCCCATTGATTGTTTAAAGGCTGATTTGCAAGAATTAGAAGTCGCCATTGAAAAAATCAGCAAGGATTTGGAAGTTAATTCCAAATGTGAGAATAGAATAAAGGAGATGACTAAGCATTTGGAAAGATCGGACCCGATAGGCTGCAGCCCGCTCCCATACTCAAGCAAACAAGGCTGGGCTTCATTCTCACATATAAGCAATACTTGCAAAGAAGCGGTGCAATGATTGCCTTGACTCGACCATGGTAATATCTCCACTTTGTGGTCATACATATTGTCTATTTTGTCTTATATTCGGGGTTTCAATGGCGAATACATGTGTACATGATTGTTCATGGTCCGAGGACTGCGATAATCGCTTAGGAATCCCTTAGAAGGTACATCTATTTCTATTTTGATTACATAATTAGTTTGAGTGTACTTAGATGCAGTTAGTTTCCATCATATACATAACTGTATTAACATTTGATTTGGCGTGGTTTTGTCTTTACTGTAAAGAGGAAATGTATTTGCTTCTGTACTTTACATTTACATGTGCCATGAAGTGCTTTTTCTCGGAATTCCTTTGAGGTGTATTAATAGGGTGTATTGCATTGACTGTACTTTGCATTTACATGTGACCAGAAATGCATATGAATTTGGTATTTAACTTTCCTTTACATTCATTGCTGAATGATGTATTTGATAGGGTGTATTGATAAAATATTTTGTTCTGAAATGCAATTTGAATTTAGTATTTGGTTTTCCTTTACATTGTGATAGCTATGTACACTAATGTACTTCTATTTTGTCGTTACATTATCAGCAGAAAGTTTGCCTGTAGTAAAAACCTACTTGCATGTAATTAACATTTGTTCTGTTTTGATTTGCATCTGATTGTTTTTTCTTCAGGTTTTGCTTCTATCTACTCTACATCTCCCCTTGATTCTAAATCAAGTGTTTACATTTCTTATTGACACCCAATTGTGTCAATGTAGACATGGGTAGTATCAAGAAAGGAAGAAGTAAAACTGCAGGTAAACTAAACAATTCATGTTTCGTGCACTATGCTTAAGTTCTGAATATAGCAAAATTTCATGTTGTAGGTGAAAAGAAGAATGTTATTGGGAAGGGGTTGCATTTACCATTCTCGGACATCCCAATTCTTGAACACGGCACAAAAGATCTTTGCTTTGCTATCGATGTTGGAAGTCCATCCACATCTACATCACCTTTGAGAATTGCAACAACTCATAAGCAATCGGTCGGGATTTGGAGACGAGGGGTATGTGGAAGGTAGGGTGATTACATTCGATTACATTAAGATTGCATCTGTTGTAGTTAGAGTTCACTAATGTTCAATATTTTGCAGTAGAGGTTGTTTTCCAAAAAGAGATCCCACCTGTTGAAGCCGAGCTGCTATTATTGGAGCAACTAGCTGAAAGCCCAGAAAGTAATTCTCTCTCCTTTTCAGGGTTTCTATTTTTTTTTTTTTGTATTTTGAAACTTACGTTGACGTGTTTACAGATAAAATTACTGAAGATGTTGGTGACGACATTGAAAACAGTCCTGAAGCTGTTGTTGAAGTTCAAGTTGAGGAAAAGGCTTGTTCTTTGGCAGGTACGTGTTTCTTTTTTTGTCTTGCTTTCAAAACATTAGAATGAAGCACTTTCTTGTCTTCAGAGACTTGCGACGATTCAAAGGAGCTAGATGATGTTGAAGAAGCCTTGGAGATTGCAGCCAAGGCAACGACTAAATTTATGGTCAAAGCTGATGCCAAAACAGCTGGAAAAAAGAGAGTGCAAACCAGAGCAGGGACATCCGCTGCAAAATGGTAATTGCTAGCTTACATTGACTTACTTATACTTCAGTAGCTTATTATATTTTACTCATTTTGCAGGTCTAAATCACTGGAAACATAGATTGGAAGGTATCAATTTATGCTTTATTGTCATGGATCAATTGTTAATATGACACTAACATTGACTTACTTATACTTCAGTAGCTTATTATATTCTACTCGTTTTGCAGGTCTAAACCACTGGAAACAGAGATTGGAAGGTATCAATTTATGCTTTATTGTCATGGATCAATTGTTAATATGACACTAACATCTTGGATCTGACAACAGAAATGATGACAAGGATAAACTTATGGAATTCACGCCATTCAAGGACTGTCCGCCGGCTGAAATGAAAGTGGTTGCATCTGACATAGCAATTTTATGTGCAACTAACTCTAAAATGAGTAGCCACTTAGTGGATCTTTATGGCAGGTAATAACCTGGTTGTAACCGAGCAGTATTTGTTGCTATTCCTTGTCTCTAATGTTAATCTTAATCTAATCCAGGTGCTTGTATGAGACATTGCCTTTCGAGTGGAAGAGCAAAATCTTTTTTTATCCTGCTTACAACTATATAAGGTTTAGAGAAGCTACCAGCAGCAAAAGAAAGGGTGAATCAGCTAAAGGATCACTGAATGTCATTGAAATAGTGAAATCAGGGATGAAGGGGATTGTGGTAGCTAAATGCCATCATATCCTTGCACCTATCCTTGAGAATGACCATTTTGTGCTGGCTGTTTTTACGCTCGCACCATCGATTCAAGATCCTACCGCACGTGAATTCACGTCTTGAATCCTCTTACAGGTTATGCGACGAACGAGAAAGCAATCAAAGGGTATGTAATACTTTAAGTTGTTTCTTTGCTTTTCTTCGCTAATTCGGTCTGCTAAATTTCGTGATATGTAGGCTGCACACACAAATGTTAACCACATCGATCGGTCAAGTATCTAGAGGCGTCGATTTCATGAAGAGAAATAATGTTAATCGGATTCAGCAAGTAGAGGTGCCACAGCAGCCCGATTTAACATCATGTGGGTTGTAATGTGATGGGATTTATGCACAAATATGTTGAAGCTCTTGTCTCTGGTAGAGATATGGAAGTAAGTTGTATGCCTTCCCTTGTATGTACTGCATCTCATGTTCCTTTAAATATTTCTAACCTTATTTATGGATGTCACAGATTACATCTAAATGGTTCTCTCATGAATACGCCTACATCACGGCGACAATTTCTAATAGATGCTTTGGTCATGCATTGTGATGCCAATGAAAAAAGAGCGTGTCGGCCAATGATCCTCGATTTTACGAAATGATCATGAGTCCGAGTATCCGATTTTGCAAGATGAACTATGTAATGGGCTTATATATATCTTTTGTTCACATTTGTGTTCACATTTCCTATCATAAGGAATGTGTAAATGACACTATGCTGAATAGTATACTACTGATAGTATACTTTATGACTATGTAAGTTTTTTTTCTTGAAGAAAAAAGATTTCTGATTTAAAGAAGCCTTGTACCCTTTTTGGTCAATCAAAACAGTTACTTGATTGTTTCGACTGATATATTTTGTGACCTTGTACCACACCACACCCCACAACACCACACCACAATCCACAACACCACACCACCACACCCCACCACACTCCACCACACCACATCATACCACCACACACCACTACACACACCACCACCACCACCCCCCACCACCACCCCCCACCACCACACTCCACCACCGCTCCACACTCCACCATTTGGTGTATAGTGTATGGTGTGTGGTGAATGGTGTGGTGTGTGGTGGGGAGTGTGGTGAATGGTGTGGTGTGTGGTGGGATGTGCTCGTTCTGGTGAATATGATAGTTGGTGTATGGTCTATGGTGTATGGTGTGTGGTGTGTGGTGTGGTGTGTGGTGGGGTGTGTGGTGAATGGTGTGGTGTGTGGTGGGATGTGCTCGTTCTGGTGAATATGATAGTTGGTGTATAGTCTATGGTGTATGGTGTGTGGTGAATGGTGTGGTGTGTGGTGGGGTGTGTGGTGAATGGTGTGGTGTGTGGTGGGATGTGCTCATTCTGGTGAATATGATAGTGTGGGGCATGGTATGGTGCATGGTTTGGTGTGGTATACACACCCTAATAGTTTAGTGTTCATTTCATGCAGATGGTATTGTTCAAGAGGTTTCTGGAATAACATCCAGAAATTTTTGGCAGATGCTTCAGATGCTTCAAGATGCATTTAAAGAAAAATACTCTGAACATATTTTCCTATTGGCTGCTGGTTACCTTATTTTGTTAGTGTGCAGATCATAAATTCTGCACCTTGAAATTCCTTGTTGGCTTTAATGTTTGTTTTGGTATACTATTTCAGTAATTGTACTTTGCATTTTATAATTAATGACAAAAACTGTCATTAACTTGAGTTGCACCAAAAACTTGAGTTGCAAACTAAGTACCAAACATGTTTCTTATATCTATACAGAAAAGGATAGAAATAGTTCAGTTAACTAAAAGAACAGTGGAAACTCAGAGAACAGTTAAAGCAAAAAAAATAGTCACAACAGCTGTAGAGAAGAGGAGTTCTGTCATTAATGAAAAAGCTTTACAAAAAATGGAGTCACAAGGACTATTGCAAAACAAGTTCTGTATTTAATTAAAAAGCTTTACAAAGAATAGTCACAAGGACTATTACCAAAAAAATTGAAACCAGGGATTACAAAAAACAAGGCTTGATCTTCAGGCCATCTTCAGCTCTATATGAAGGTGGTCCTCCATGGCATACATCTTCATTTTGAGGAGTCGCTCCTCGTCGAGGTAAGCCTCATGCACCCACTCGATCACCCGCAACGAAACGACAGCCTGATGATCCATGATGAGCTTCTCCACCTCTGGTGGAGTGAACTTCGCCCTGACTGTAACCGGGTGGCCTCCGGAGGAAGACATGGATTCTCCAGAGGAAGACACGGATCCTCCGGAGGAAGAGGAGGACCGTGCTGGCGGGGGAGGAGCAGGCACAATGACCGGGATAGTGTTCCTGCGGAGTGTGGTCTTGAACTTGGCCATGGCGGAAGTGAAGGAGATGGACGGAATGGGGAAGGAGTGAAGGAGATGGCGGAATAGACGATGGGGACGGAATGAAGCTGCAGGGCAGAATTTTGGGAATAAAAGGGATGTTTGCATGCATACGATTTTGTTTTGGGAATTAGGCAGAAGAGGAAAGGGATGTATCCATGCATACGATTTCACACCTCGGGAGCCGATCCACCCACCTCAATATTTTTGCAAATGTAAAATGTATAGGTTGAACCATATTATGAGACCAATTGCTTGGTATGCAGTTAGCACAACCCTAACACAAAGTTAGCAATAGCCCACATGCATATATCACAAAAATCGTGCGCATATATAAATAGGGTTTTGCTGCTTCATTGATAAGTGTGGATAGAGATTAGATGTTGAAAAGTTATGGCTGTTGGCTTGTAATCTTGATTCTGAGGCCGCCGGTCATAACTGTCCAAGATGTAATCCTAGTCCACCCTTTTTTTTTAGTAATGGGCTCAAATATCCCACATGCATTCAATGTTCCACATGTTACCAAATCAACAATTGCCAAATCAACAAATGCCAAATGAATGGATTATGTTAAGGCATATTGTGTAGCTATGCATATTGTGTTTGGTAAAGCGCGAGTCAACAATATAGAGATAACAAGGAATATTCCTTATTACCTTGAAAGGAATATTCCTTATTGCATTGAAAGGAATATTCCTTAGTGCCTAGTTATCAGAAATATTCCTTAGCGCCTAGTTATCAGGAATATTCCTTATTACCTTCAAAGGAATATTCTTTAGTTTGTTTAAGTGCACCTATAGTTACAAGGAATATTTCTATTACCTTAAAAGGAATATTCCTTAGTGCCTAGTTATCAAGAATATTCCTTATTACCTTCAAAGGAATATTCTTTAGTTTGTTTAAGTGCACCCATAGTTACAAGGAATATTCCTTATTACATTGAAAGGAATATTCCTCATTGAGTATAGCCCTTTCATTTGAGCTAGGCTTGTGGGATATATGCCAGCATCAACCAATGGCCAATTGGGTCAGAAAAAGAGGACAGTGGGAAAGATTTTGAGAAAAGGATGTTGAACAAATCATTGGCACAAATCATTGGTTAAGGAACAAATCATTGGCATGGTAGTGCGAGCCATATCGTAAAACAGGGGAGAAGGGAATAGGCGGGGATAAAAATTTCTTTTTTGTGGTGACCGGTTGATTCGATGGCGGGAGGAGATCGAGCGACTAGATCACAATCCATATCCCCAATTCAAATGCAAACTCACCGGGCGACCGGATTCTTGAGGAGATCAATGCCGAGCAGGGAAACCAATTGAACAAAATCAAAGCGGAGAGGCGATCCACGAGTTCAGAGGTACTCCTATTCTTAAACATGCTTTTGTTCCTAATATAACAATTGCTTATGATGTTCTACGGATGCACAAAGGAGACTTAACAATGTTGGAAGCATGGATCGAGCTATGGGAGTAGCAGCGGACAAGGGGGATGAGGAATCCCAATTATCTAAAGCAGAACTAGAGAGTATTCTCATTCAACTTAAACAGGAAGTTGTGCATGCAAAAGCAATCAACAAAGTGCTGAAAAGGGCTGAGGTTTGGAGATTCAATAGCCTCAAACCATACTTTACCAATCTCTATCATAAATGGCAATGCGAGCGAAGCACATGTCTTGCTTCTGTTAGACTTCACCAACTTCCAAACAGCTGTCCTGGACACTCTTCTCACAATTTTCGGGAACAGGACCATTGCCGATCTCACACTGCAGGACCTTCTGGATGAATCTTGAGGCTTGAATCTTGAATCTTGAGACCTTACGCTACGGTGTGTTTTTACAACTTACACTAAGTATAACAGTCTTGGAACTATATAAACAATATATTAATGTTTGTGTTTTAATCTGGTTCACATTCTGATTACATTCAGTTTGCAAGTCCATGCCTTAGTGCATAGAAAAGTTACTTCAACAACAGGTTAACGTATTACAGAGATTCTACAATCTCTGGCAAATTTCCCAGCAACATTTCATGCCAATAGTTAGTCAGTTCATATGCATAAGATGTACCTTTAATCTTATGTTTGATCGGCTCAATGGAAATCTCACCCCAATTCTTGATTTCGGGATGGACAAGAACTTTCTTTCCTTGAATAAGCTGTACTTTTGATGGCAACCGGGAATCAATTCAAAGTAGTTACCAGCTATAACTTCATTACCACAATAAAATTCATTTCCATAGTCATCCTTGGTGTCTTCTTGAGGGCATATTTCACTTACGTACCTTTGGATGAGATAATAAGGGACCCTTTCATAATTGTGCAGGGGATGTGAATGATGCAAAATAATCTCCAACACCTTTGTCTCATCCACATTGTCTACGTCATTTGCCCACAAGTCCTGCGCCTCGTACCCATCTTCTTCAACATTGTCCCTGTTTGTAGGCTCTAGTTTTCTCAACTCCCACCGCCACAATGATCAG
The DNA here is from genome assembly GCA_021234155.1 of Isoetes taiwanensis. Taxonomy (NCBI): domain Eukaryota; kingdom Viridiplantae; phylum Streptophyta; class Lycopodiopsida; order Isoetales; family Isoetaceae; genus Isoetes; species Isoetes taiwanensis. The sequence continues at coordinate 12,308,190 of JAJEKV010000010.1, read as the reverse complement.
CATTCTCACAAGGGCCAATTAAAATTGATGCATGCCTTACAAAAACATGAAAGAGATCTACACATTAACTTTGTTGGATCATTTGGATCTATGGATGATACGCTAATGAAGAGATTGCACCCCTTTCTTTGGGAGCACATCAAATCTTTGGGAAGCGGTCAATGTCGGGGACACCTTCCAAAATACCCTTTCCACATCAGAAATTTTCTCTTCAAGAACCTCACATGCGGTTTACGCATTTTTATCACTTTCCCATCCTTTTTTCTTTGTTTACGCCTCGAGCCATAGTTTGGCTATGGCTCCTTCTCCGTCATGTGTGCCCTTCCCATGTCCCGAGCCAAAGAAATTCCAAAGTGCATTCTGATCTTATGCTCTTGATGATACCTAGTTACATGATAGAAAGCTCTTCTCGACTTGAATTGGGCTGCACACCCGTCGGACCAAACTAAGTGGTATTTCATATGACCAGCACCATTTTCTTTCAGCCAATTGAGGTGCATCTTGAATGCTTTTTGTACAAAGTGAGTATCATGTGTTTTGTCATCTGAAATAAAGAAGTGCACACATTTCCTCATTTTACCGTACCTTGAACATCATTGATGTGGACCAATATCTTGATTTGTTCATTGTACCAATGTTGTGCTTGAATCTCGTTGAATGGCTTCAAAGTATAATTCTCAGAAATCAACAACTGATAATCGGTATCATCAACGAAGACTCTTCATGGATTCCTTGAATTGTTTGCTCGCCAATGTGCCACAAAGTTATGATATACAAACCCGACATATGATCAAACATGTTATCCAACATATTCTTTGGAGCTGCCTTTCTTGTCAATTAGCTTTAGTCTTCATGAAGTTCCTTTCTTGAGGGCTCATTAACGTAACCATAGACTTGCCAATCAAGCATTTGATCAATATGCTCCTTGTATTCTCTTGGACACAACTCAATTAATTGTTTCCCACAATTTCCACAATCGATTTGATACATTGTAGCTTATGCCACTTTCGTTGCTTTCTTCATTCTGTCACATACCATAGCCCTCCAAAATGTGCTAACATTATCAAATGTCTTATCCTTGGCTTGACATATTCCGGCATGAGCTTGGATGCGCACACACCACAATTGCACGAACAATTTTCATGGAGTCTTGACCTCATCAAATTAAATGCACCTTGTGCGGATCGATTGCTCATGTTTCACGCAACAACATGTGTTTCTTTCCTTTAGCTTTCTAATGCAAGAAGGTTTTAAGTATTCAAATTGCCTAAGCCCAATCCGAACCTCTCGGATCTTGATCCACAAAATTGCGGAATAATTGACTGTAAAATTACGGTGAAATAAAATTAGTCACCTCATTACATTACATTTACATACAAATCTTTTTACATATTCAAGACCCTAAACTCCCACACATACATGCACATTCGACATGAATTTTATTTCATTTACTATGAAGTCACATAATTTTTGACAATTAATATATCTCCACACTAATTTCTTCTTAGTTCTTTGCCTACATCTACAATACATCCGAATATACATGTAAACAAATGTATATCCGAATATACATGTAAACAAATATACATCTACGTGTTGCCATGAAATAATTTGACATTTCCATGTAGAACAACTAGGGCGATTTGCATCTACATTACATTCAAAAAGTAAAGAAATCATTTACAAACTTTACATCGGTGTTACAAAATAAAAGACATCTTTATTACGCCAAAAAGTAAAGAAATCTACAAACTTTACATCGGTGTTACAAAATAAAAAACATCTTTATTCGAAAAACAAGATGCAATTCTGACTAAATTACGGTCGTACTGTGTAATGTCAATATATTGAATTGGTTGTGTCCTCTTCTTCATGACATCTCTAATTTTTGGTGAAACCTTTGAGTTATCTAACCAAAACCGAAAGCAACCATATCCTTCATAGCCTGATCTATCGTATTAGTTCTTGGATTTCGACACGCTAATGCCCTGATTTGTTCCACCTAGTGACATTCTTTCCTTCTTCTCTCCTTTGCTAGTTTCATATTTCTAGGATGTATTTTCAGCAACTTAGGCGCTAGTGAAGTCTTACGTAATTCTCCTTCCTCTCCAACCACCATAGATAGTACAGAATGCTTTGCAGCAAAGTCCTGTCATTGCTATTTGCATTTTTGACGTCTTGGAGGCCATCCTTTAAATTCTTTACCGGATCTGTTTTCACGATAGCCTCTTGAGGCCTTCCAATGGCTTGGCTCAAATAGGAATTGCAATCTTTTGTCCTGCAATAATCTTCTTGCAAATATACTTTTCTTTGTTTTGGAGTCAAATTAGATACCTCATTCATTATGAGATTCTGAGAATCATTCACCTTTCCTCTAATTGGCTTTGTCGCGTATCCACCCTACAAACCCTCTGTTTTGATTTTCTTTGCATGCTTGTAATGATTGCTTTCGAAACTTCATCAGCGGGGAGGATTGAAATCTGAACCCGATGTCGACCTCGAAGTGCTTGCATGAGAGTCCAATCCTTCTTCCATAGTTTCTTCTTCAACTGGTGCTTTAAGACATCGATCCATTCTGCAGAAAGGGGATACAACATCCTGCACAAAAAATCAGATTATTAACCAGATTTGTATTACTGCTTGAAGTTGAAGGAAAGGGATTTCAATTTCTTCAAGTTACATTTGTTTCTTGAAATGCATTCGATTTAGGAGCAGCTATAATCGATTCGGGCCAAGTTTTCGTTGAGGTAGAATCCGGAGCCATGTTTGATCGATTGAGGAAAGTTCAAAATGTGCGCCAAAGATTTTTTGTTTTTTTTCGCAGGCAAGATATTTAGATTTTATTGATAGAGAAGCTAGTACAAGATTTCAGGAGGATTTGGTATAATTATGGAGAATATTGTACGTCAACCGCCTTTATTAATGATAGGCAACTCCATGTAAAATTCAAAATGTACATTACAAACACTTTAACCCAGTTCAAATTTTTACATCAATATACAAAAAAATTCAATCACCCTTTCATGCTTCTACCCTCCTGTTGATCTCTACCAAGGGAGGCATTAGCCGCAGAACAAAATGTCTAATGCCATAAAAGATATGACATTATTATCTATGAATTGCTACCAAAGGGTGCATGCATTGCCCTTTGTTGTCAAGAAGAGAAAGATGGTCCAAAACCCATCTCTTGATGCTCATTGAAGAGCATTTCTGATTTGCTTCTTAAAAACCAAAAGTTCTTCCATGGATCTAACAACGGTATAGAACTGTTGACATCGGTTTTCTGACTTTGCAGCTCTTCATTGGTTTTTTAGATTTTATAAGCTGAATTTTCCCCATTCATTTGTAACGCCCTGTCTTTATTCACAGCAATAGCTTTGTTCTTGCACCATTTCTAACCATTCCTATCCAAAATGTAGCTCTATTCTATTTGAAATCAGACAATTTTCCTATCCTGAAGGAATTCCTTGAGGTGCAGGCTCAGATCCAACCCTCGTCGCTATAACTTGCTATCCCTCTCTCATCTGGCTGTAGTGCATTAGTACTTCCTTGCCCCAAGTCAAGGCTCATAAAACTACAGTAAGAAGAGAGAGTAAGCAGCTGATTGTCTAAATTCCTTTAAAAGTCATCCTCTGTGATGCATTATACATGATTGACTTGGTTCCTCCCCACAGGACAAACTGTGTCATGCACAGCTAGATCCAACGAGTGTTTTAAAATATTTTTCTAATGCATAAACAACGAAGAAAAGTATTTCCAAAGTACACATACCTGGAAAGCAACTTTGCATGCTATATCCAATAAACCAGCCATTTTTAGCTCAGGCGCTCCATTAGTAGGGTGTCCAATGTCAACAGTAGTGTGTTCTTCTAAACACTTTTCCTTCAACTTACCTTCGTCAATAACAAGTGCTTGTGCTTCTGGGAATTCCAGCCTTCTCCTTTTCCACGAAATATACTCCTTCATACTACAGCTCATAGCCAACTTCCGCAAGTGCCAAATTTTTTGTCAGTATGACTTTCATTTATTAATTACCAAGGGCATTCCACCTAGAAGATAATACTGAAATAGAACAGCAATACACACACCAAAGTATATACTAAGCATAGTAAAAGTCCACCTGTAAAACCCATTTTCCATGAAAAGAGATCGCCAGACTTTGTTTTTGAAGACAGAAAAGGTCATGTATTTAAATGCATTGTTCATGTCATGCCATTCTGATGACCAGCGATCGATGTTATAATCACTGCTTCTGTGATATGATTACAATCAAATGCTTCAAAAGAAGCAATTTCCACATGTAGAAGTACCAAAGGGACAGCCGGAACTTTGTTATGGTGCTAAGGCAAAACCAGTTGGGAGATCCAATCGAGGTCAAGAAGATTCAAGGCCATATTTCCAAATAATCTGCAGCCTTCATCATTCCACCCTGAATCTTTTGAAAGTCTCTGATAGTGTGCATAATGCTGGTCCAACTGTGTGAAGTGATAAATTATTGAGTGGTTTAGCATGTCTTACATAGTTATATAGTGATGTTTTTCTGCTGGATGTTCAGTGAATCTGATCGTTTATAGAGCATTACTCCATCCTTTGAATCAGAACCATTCCACCAACTTAGCTTTGCCTCAGTTGCTCCCTATGTTCCTATATGTTCTTCTGTAAGGAAAAAAGCAACATAATGTACGGAAGTATTGGGCACTCCTTCTGAAGAAGATGTCTGTAAATGCAGCTCTGCAGATAGAGTCTCTATTGGTTTATTGTTTATATCTTATTCCTGAACTTGAATGGCTGCTATTCTGAAGGCATGCTGCTTCAAGAAAAGGAAGTTTTGTTGGCATTAAGTTTTTGAATCTTAGAGCTTTCATGAAAAAGGCAACATTTTACATTTTCATGCGTCCTCAAACAGGAATATAGCCCTCATTTTAAAGCTGCTTTACAGTCTTTTGTTGGTTCCTCTTTTTCTCCTTTCTTTCCTAAGTTTTGCCAACAATAAAGAGCTAATTTATGCTTTAATGAATTTCTCTTTTGAACTTCTTGATCCCACTATGTATTTCTCCTTAGTATACTAGAAATTCTGTTGGCATTATCGATGAGCAGAAATATGGGTTCATAGAATTGTTCTAAGTAGGAATTGTTAAACCCAGATTGTCGTCTTCTATTGCTTGAATGATAACAGTACATGAATTGTTTTGCAGGTGACTTCTCCTGATGAAAGATTCATTATTATAGCCGATATTGACTTTAAGATTCGGGTATATGTCATTGGATGTTCTGTTGTCTCTTATTTTCGTAGTTACAATTTTTTTTGTGCATGGGCCTCTTACAGATCAGTGTTCTTCCTAAAAGACCAACATCAGGAGCTCGTGAGATTCATGCTTTCTGTCTGGGGCATACGGAGTATGTCTTAACTCTCTTACAAGATATTTAGCGCAAACAAATCCCCATGCTTCTTTAAACTCTGAAGTAAAATGTGGTAAAATATGCGTGTAAGAATTGCCAGCTGTAAGTGCATAAATTAAAAATGACCTGGTTAAAGGAATAATTACGATCTTTAGTAGTAGAAACAACTATTAGTTTGTTTCCCTCTACTTTAACATCTTGTGTCTTTGAGATCGTCTTGATCATCATTCATGCACCTTGGTGTTATTCTGACATACAATGCTCGATGTAGCTTTGTCTCTTGCCTTGCATTTATAGGAAGTTATTCGGGCATATCACTCCTCATATCTGTTTGACTTGTGTCACTTCCACCTTAGCGAGATAAAGTCTGGCTTTCATATAGGAAGATAATTTGGCTTATGACTTGATGCTGCTTACCAAACAATGTACATTTTGCAATAAGCAACAGCAGAAGTGCCAAAGGGCACTATTTAAATCTTTATGCATGTGCGTTCCTGTTCTTCAATTAGTTTAATTATTTTTACAAGAACATTCTTTTTCTAGATTCGACTTTGGGATTACTCGGAGATACTTTTGATGTGGCAAACATTCATTCTGCCTGCTAAATCCACAAGATTCATACTTCCGAATTATCCATATTAAAACCACAACAAATGCAAAAACTTCCAAAACACAAAGCAGGAATGGCCATTCGAAGTCCATAGCCTAACTTTTACCGGAGCTCATGTTCTCTATGGCACGGCCTCCGTGAGTAGTGTATAGTTAAATCTCAACTTAATTAAAGCTTTATTAAATCTTATCATAATGCTAGGGAAATATTCCTCCAATTTTCCCAATCTAGACGATTAAATTTGGATACATAGATCCTATTCTGGATGTTCCCCAAATCTAACGTAATCGTGTACAACGAATAGCACTATTGTATACATTCTCTAGATTATATACAGAATACTCGAATGGTACCTAGGTGTAAGTGTGTTAAAAGGCAAGGGGGAGGGAGGGAGGTAGGGAGGGAGGGAGAGAGAGAGAGAGAACAATTTTGACGTGTTCATGTGGTCATCGAAATAAGTCAAAAGCCAAATAGCTTATTTTTTTCAAAAAATGAAATTTTATATAGAGGTACATCTACGTTGATGGTTGGTTATAAAGATCAATTTTGAAAATTAGGCAACATATGATGTGGAAATGTTAATTGTGAATATAAAGAAATTTAGAACATATGGTTATTATCCCTTTACACTAATGGGAAGTTTTATGAGGTTAAGGTAATGCTACCATGTCCGAGTCTATATAAGCTAAACACCTTACGTTAGCATCAATATAATTGTTTAATATTGATTGGATGAGATAGCAACGATGGCTCTGACATGTCAGTTTCTTCCATTTGTACAGGCTTTATTTTTGCTCATTGATAATGTGATGCCTCTAAAGTGACGGAAAGAGATGAGAGATAGAAAGTAGGAGAAATGTATAGGAAACATTGCGAATGAGAAACAACAAACAACACAGGTAAGTCCCTTTACACATGAGATTGTTACATTAACTAGCATAGATAATCCAATGCCTACTAGAGAGTGGTATTCGAACTTAAGTGAAGAAGGTAGGGAGAGAATACGTCGAAGAGAAAGAGAGCGTTATGCAGCTCGATCCGAAGAAGAACGTGAAAGAGCATTACAAAGAAGAAGAGAACGCTATGCATATAGACGAGAGTTGTCTAGGCAACGAATTGATAGGAGCACAGAGTCTACTTGCTTAGATACCCCAATAATAGATGCAAATATGGCTGAAATAAATAACTTGCAATCACAAGTTGCTGGCCCAAGCAAATTACCTGATCAAGCAAGCTCTGCACTGAGGGAGTCAGGGGAGGAATCTTCCACAAGATTGGCGAAGCCGGGTGCTCTACTGAGGCGCCAGCACAAACTGTCTCAGTGGAACAACCCACAGTACTGTGTATAGCCCCAGTGAGACGTGAGAGATTAGTGGATGTTGCAAGGAAACATCGACATAGTTTATGTTCAACTGCATCCATGGTAGACATGTGCTCAGTTGACCAAACGACTGCAGGCACAAGTAGTTTACCCATTGCACAACTCGAATATAATGATATTCTTGGTTCCATAACAGAATCAAATGAAAGAGTTGAGAGCTCAGATCAACGAGATCTAACACATTGGCGTGCATGTGCACGACGTATGAACTTGGCAATGAATAGAACTTACGTAATGTGCACATGGAATAAGAGTTGCACATATTGTCAAATCTTGCTGCTTAACATTGAGGAAATGGTTTTTGTTGTAATAATGGAAGATGGTTACTTCCACCGTTACCACCTTTGCCTACAGTATTAATTAATTTGTACAACACACCTGGTTTCGGTGCAGAAGCCAGACGAATAAACAAGTTGTTCTGTTTCTAGTGTACTTGGAGTTGATGGCAGCTTCATGAACTTAGATTTTCCATCCTCCGTTGCGATCACGGGTCGTACATATCATAGATTACTCCCTACAGCAGATGTTGGGAATCCTATACATTGGTATGTCTATGATGAATCGCAACGTTACATACATGCACGTAATCAAAGAGTGCCATTCCAATGGATTGCGACAGTTGGATCGGCTCTTAACCAATTAAACCCATTCATACGACACCTTCGAACTATGGGAAGTATGGATATGCCATCGGCATACATAACAATAGAAGGAGCTGTTGCTATTAATGAAATTGCATCTATTGCCGAGGTCAACAATACAACAGACATCCGACCTCGCGTTGCTGAATTCTGGGTTCGGAACCAAGGAGAACCGACCTTCATAAATATCCTTGATCCCATGTATGAACCACTTCAATACCCTTTGTTCTTTCCCCATGGCACATTAGGATGGGGGCTTGGAAATGAGCACAACTTGATGCAATTGCAATGGTATAGGACAAGGTTATTACATGAAGATCGGTTCTTGCAGTTAGGTCGACTCTGCGGAGAATACCTAGTAGATATGTATTCGAGAGTTGAGGATGCCCGTCTGAATTATTTTAAAACAACGGCATTCCGCAACAGAAGAATACAGTATGATGAGGATTATTCCGAACACGATAACGATGATGAAAATGACATTATCTTACCTGCATCATTCTTGGGTTGTAAAAGATGGTGTTCGGTACAAGTAGCAGACGCACTAGCACTCTCAAGGGCAAAAGGTCGTCCTACCTTATTTATTACGATGACGACAAACACAGATTGGCCCGAGATACGAACTGCACTTAGGCCAGGACAAAATGCATCCGATGCTCCTATGATCGTAGTTCGGTGTTTCCACGGTAGACTACAACGACTAAAAGAGTTGCTACGAAAGTTCTTTCAACGTATATCATATATGATACATGTTGTAGAGTTCCAGAAACGAGGATTGCCCCATGCTCACCTTGTGCTACGCACAGAACCTGACATACCAACCGATTGTATCGATGAGATCATTTCTGCTGAGCTGCCATCGGATCCAGTGCTTCGAGCACAAGTACAAAAGTTCATGATTCATAGGCACACAGAGAGATGTTCTTCTAACAATTCTTCCTGCTGTTACAACTTCCCAAAGCCCGTGAATCCCACGACGTATCTTGATTCGAGAGGTTATGTACAATATAGAAGAAGAAGTGCAGATGATATGTGGGTGGTGCCGTACAATGCGTTCTTGCTTCACGAACTAGATTGCCATATCACCGTGGACGTTGCATCTACTGTGCACGTCTTTTCCTATCTCTATGGTTATATATATAAAGGGTTCGATAGTGCCAACTTTCGAGTAGCACAAGATAATGAGTCTGCAGGTCAATCTTCATTAATAAATAGTCAACCAACTAAACACATGTCATGTACCTCGTTAGCAAATGGAGGGCAAGGAATAGAAACGTCTTCGAAAATATATCATTGGATAAACCTACTAAACCAAATGCTACGAACGAAATACGGGACTACGTTAATGGACGGTATCTGTCTGCCATGGAGGCATCGTGGAGAATAATCTCCTATCATATAACACATAAATCGCCATCTGTCAGATGTCTCCCACTGCACCTACGGTTACCAAATACAAACTCGCTCTTGGATCTATTTTTCACGGCCACTAGATTCTGAGTTTGATTCTCTCACGTATATCCAATATCATGAACAATACACATTAATTCCATATAATGGGGCATCTATCTTGCAACGTGGTGAGTATCTAGAGCAAGAGCGACCAGGATACGTGAGAAACATTGTCAAGAAGAGATCTATGCAACCGATTATATGTAGAGTACGTTTATTATTACCTCGGGTTGGTGAAGCATTTTATTTAAGGCAAATCCTATTACATCGGCCTGTAAGAACATGGGATGAAATCAAAATCGGAAATAATTTGGAACATGAAACTTATCGACAAGCTGCAGAGGCACATGGACTGCTTGCAACGTGTAACGAGGCAACGCTGATTATGGAAGAAGCAACGTCGTTGTCTCTAAGTCCCACACAACTACGATTTTTATTTGCAATGGTCTTACTTGATCAAGCGCCAGCACTCGAGATATGGAGTAGATTCCGAGTATCGATGAGCATTGACTTGCTAAACCAATACTCGAATGATGAAACAGTTGCATTTAACGAATCACTCCACCTAATCAATAATATATTGACTCAGCATGGCACTAACATCGTAGCTTTCGGATTACAATTGCACGCTCGTCTCGTAAGAGATGTAATGCATGAGTTATCTACATTTGCCGATCATGAAGCTTATTTAGAAGCTGTAGCAGAGATGTCGAGCGCAATGAACACTAATCAATTAGAGGTGTATACTTATATACGAGACGAGATAAAACAGATACAGAGCAAGCAACCAATATTTGTAAATGGCAAGGCTGGTACAGGAAAAACATTTGTTCTCAATTGTATATGTTTATTAATACGCGGGAACAAGAACATAGTGCTTCCATGCGGAACAACAGCACTTGCAGCTCTTCAATACCCAGGGGGTCGAACTGCTCACTCGCTTTTTCAAATACCAGTTGTAGAAAAAAATGCAGGCCTACATTCATTATTAGAACGGGATTCAGGAGCCGCTGAACTTCTTATTGCAGCAAAAGCGATAATTTGGGATGAATTCCCAATGGCTAATAAAGCAGTTATAGAGAGTGTACACAACCTGTTGCAACATTTGTGTAAAAACAGTTCTCCCTTTGGAGCAAAACACTTCATAGCTTCTGGAGATTTCAGGCAAGTAGCACCTGTCGTTAAGGGAGGTGGTAAAACTGCAGCAGTCAATGCGTCCATAAAATCATCTCCATTATGGCAAACATTTCACGTTCTAAAATTGGAACAGCCAGTACGAAATGCGGGTGATCCTAAGCTAATGCAATACGTTGATAACATAGGAGAAAACTGGCAGCTCCGCACAAAGAATTTAATTCGAGAGAAGGAAGGTTTGGAAGGCCTTCTTGGGGACATTCGCTTGGAATGGAAGAAATGGGGAGTATCCTTGATTTTTGACGGTTGGACGGATAGGAGAGGGCGGCATATTCATGGTGCGATGGCCTATTGTAGAGGTAAGACATACTTTCTAATGTCTCATGATCTTGGAAAAGAAGGAAAGAGTGGAGCAAATCTTCTAAGAGTGTGGAAAGAGAGCATTGACTTTGTTGGTCCTGAAAATGTGGTTCAAATTGTGTCTGATGAGGAGAATGCAAATAGAAATGCGGGAGCCAACGTAGAGGAGTATCCACATATTTTCTTCACACCTTGCATGGCTCATTGCTTGAATAATTTGTTTTAGGATATTGGTAGTATTGCTGAGAATGCAAATGTGATTAGTCAAGGGAAATCTATTGTCACCTTTGTTAATGGGCACGCTCTATTGCGCAATGTTTTTCAAAAGCTAACTAGTGAGAATCATAATGGCAAGGTGCTACTGAAGTACTCTGAGACAAGGTTTGGCTACAACTTCATTATGCTTGAAAGAATGCAAGAATTAAGATGGCCACTAAAGGCCTTGTTCGTTTGTGGTGACTACCAAAGCTCCAAATTTGCGAGTACTCAAGCAAGTATATGTTCTTACAATATTGTTATGAATGATGGTTTTTGGAAACAGGTGGAACACCTTTTGAAAGTTGTTGAGCCAATTGTATTGATGATGAGGCTTGTTGATGGCATGACTCCATGCATAGGGAAAGTGTACGAGGGTATGGTTAGGATGGTGGAGCATATTGGCACGATTGAAAAGGATGACATAAAATTCAAAGGAATCAAAGAGCTTTGCACACGAAGGTGGAATAAATATCATTCGCGCCTTCAATCAATAGCTTATGTATTAGATCCAGAATTTCAGGTGGGGTCTCAAGAAACTGATAGAAATGTAGGGCGTGATTGGGACATGGTTCTTGAGAAAATGGTTTCTACACATAGACTTAAATGAGCAAAACATATTTTTCTCTTCTTTTTCTAACCCCTTTTTTTGTTAATAATCAAAAGGTAAAAAGGGGCATCCTTAACCTTATATGGGTTGGCAAGTTCAAGAACAAAGTCTGTTCATTTCGTCACTGCATGCCCCTGTTCCTAAGTACACTAACAATGTAGTATTATTTACATTTCCAAATTAATGTTTTTTGCATGGTTGTCCTCAATTCAACTATATGCTTCCATAAAGGGAGGAGGAGAAGGAAATTTAAGATAAACAAACTAATATGTATTTTGAAGCAATAATATTTCATCTTCCTTCTCCTAGCCCCGTTCAAATTTAGCAAGGCAATGTGCATGTGTCTACTCCTTCATGGTTGCCTATATCAAAATTGTACTTAGGCCTGGCAACGCCGGGCCTCCATTACTAGTCTTCATTAAGTTTTTTGAAATTCTCCTTCTCATTCTAGAATGGCCATACTACGTTCAAAACGCAATACTGTGAATACTGTCACTAATTCAGCATCAACACCAATTTCAATTTCATCTGTTAAGGTATTAAAACTATACAATTAGGTTTAATATTGTTGGGTATCTTATCTGTATTAAAACTATACAATTAGGTTTAATATGATTGGGTATTTTAATATATGGAGCTATGTTGTCAAGACTAGATGAATTAGCTATGAATTTTGCTGGTTCTCCATGTGTTCTGTTGGTTTTCCATATTTGTTCTGCTGGTTCTCCATATAAATGACAGAAGTACTTGCTTTAGAAAAGGACTTCAATTACCTTTATGGTATTTCTTCTTGAATTCTTAGTATACCTTAGAGTTTTTGAAATGCTTCAGATACAATAAATGTATATGCATAAAATGTAATCTGAAAAGTATCAAGCATTGGATACCACAAGCACTGCTCCTCTGGAGCCAGTACATGCAAAGGTGTCCTCAAATATTAGATTTATTGGAGCTCATAATTCCGAAAGCAATAGACACCAGCTTCATGAATTTTTCTTTAAAGACTCTGTATGCAAGCCTATGACAATATGTTAATCAGCCTGGTGAAGAGTACGAGCTGACTTTCTACTAGTGGCCCATCAACCTTGGCAGATTAAACTGTTGCTTTTAGTATTTCTGAAATACCAAGGTAAACATTTCTTTTTGCATGTGATCTACTCAAGCAAATGTTGCTCTTAAAGCTTGAATACTAAAGCCGAATTTTCATTCAAAGCAAATATGATTTGCTGGTATTTCTTTTCAGCTTCAATGTTAAGTTTGGAAGTATTATCATTTGATAAAATGATTCTCCACGTGAGCTCTATTTACTGTATGAGTGGTAGGAATAGTACGTAGAAATAGTCATTTTCACAAATATTGCTGATGCATTGCAGTTACGCAAAAAATACATTCTATAGCGACTCTGCATATTAATTTGATTCTATAGTATTGTATACTAGTCTTTATTGATGCACAACAGATATGCATAGTTACAACATTTTATATTTATCTGGTGAAGAATGTTTTAAGATATGCATGCACAATTTTCGTCTCATAAGCAGCTCAGCACATGGCTTTAATGTGCAATACCATTGGGATAATAAGGAAACAAAGATACAGGATCTTTGTAGCAAAGATAGCAACCCCAAGATATTTGCAGCCAAGATGGCAACCTCAAGATTTCTAAGTAAATACATGATACAAAGATGGCAAAGATGGCAAAGATGGCATAAAGGTTCCTCTGCCTCTTCATGGCGGCGCCGCTCAAATTCTTTTTTCAAGAAGGCCGCCATGGCCAACTACGGGCGCTTTAGGGTTGAAGAAGAGCAGGAGCGCCGTCAGGTACTTGTTTTTGGAAGGCCGCCATAGCCAGATTTGTCGTTCTCCAAGTTCTTCCAGATTTTCAGCATTTATCCTCCAGTTTTCGAGGTTTCACTTTCCAGAGTTTTTTGAAGGCCGCCATAGCACAATTTTTCAAGCTTTGTTGAGTCTTTTGGCAGAAAGTGAGACAACGTTAAATGAGATGGTGTTCAGTAGCAGTTTAGATCGATCTTGGCGGCCATTAATATTAGGAATCAACAAAAACATCAGGAAGCTTCAGGCAGAGTTCATATCTTTTTTTTTTCAATGTCTTCCTTGCTAAATGCTTTATGTAGCCAAGATCATACTCATGATACTCTGAATCCAAGCTTGTTCTGCTTGATTCTGGGCTTTGATCTCAATAGTTAGAGCTATAACTATTTTTTATAGCTTCTATTGTATTGCTTTCTAGAGTTTTTATCTGTTCAGTGTGCTCGCCATAGCCGAGAAGGTACTTAAAGAACGTAATTTGCAGTAAGTGTTTATTACGTCCCGTAATTGACGGGAGGGGGGACATTCCGACCTCGTAGGGTCTCTCGGCGACGCCACTTGACCCTCAGGACACGACGAGCGACGAGGCCATAGCTGAGAAGGTACTTAAAGTACGTAATTTGCAGCAAATGTTTATTACGCCCCGTAATTGACGGGAGGGGGGACATTCCGCCCTCGTAGGGTCTCTCGGCGACGCCACAGCCTCGGCGGCATGAGCGGCGGAGGAGGCCATAGCTGAGAAGGTACTTAAAGTATGTAATTTGCAGCAAATGTTTATTACGTCCCGTGTCGGCCGGGGGGGGACATTCGCCCTCGTAGGGCCCGAGGCGGCGCCGCGGCCTCGGCGGCACTCAGCGGCTCGCCTCTCGTGCCTTGCCTCGTCGGGCCGGCCCGAGGCCCCACGGGGCGTAGAGACGCCACGGCCTCGGCGGCACTTTCGGCGGCTCATCGCCTCGCACCTTGCCTCGGCCGGGCGGCGCCGCCCGAGGAGCCCCACGAGGCGGAATGTCCCCCCTCCCATCGATTACGTAGTCCATAATTAGAGGCCCTAACATGATTAGTGCTAAATTATTGAAGCAATATGTGCTATTAAGGTTTGCTATAGATGATTTGCAAGGCTTTTTCAATGGTTTGGAATTGGGCTTTTTTTTTTGAACGGTCTGGAATGGATTTTTTTTTTTCCCTGTAAATGTTGAATATAGTAAATTTTTGGAAAGCAGGTTGTTTCCTTTTTTATCATGGCCGATTCATGCATCTGCCCTGATTTCCAAATCTTGGGTTGCAGGAGATTGCCTTGGTCCCCAAGATTGCAGTAGCCGCTCATCTACTTTCTGTTTTAGCCACGGAATAACTCTCGCCATTTAGAAAGGGTTTTTTTCTGTTGTTGTGGAGTTGCATGCCTCGGATTTTGTTCTGCCTCAGATTTCATTCAGAATATTTATCTCAGTTTTAATTTTGAGTTCACAACCACTTTAGATTTGTGTTTCGGATTTTGTTCCGGGTGAAGATGCAGTGGCTGCTTGGAGACAGCTGAATCCGACATGCCTGCTTCTTCAAATTTGGGGTGCCTGCTTGTCATACCTGCTTGTCAAATTTGGGCTGCCTGTTTGTCAAATTTGGGCTATTGGGTTATGGCTACATGTGCTTCGTTCATCGGAGCTTATCAGGTTCCAGCTCAGGCTTGATCGAACCACTGACATGTGCATGTATTTGCACATTTTTGTGTATCCATTGTTTATACGTGATAATTCAATGGTTTAACAATGGTTAAAACTTAAAAAAAAAAATACAAAAGGTTGCACTTAGACGATAATGTGACCCCGATGAGAAATGGTATTTTTGTTACATATGATTGTCTAAGGTTAGTGCAGGTATTCGTATGGAAATACGTATGTTGGTGATGCTGGCATCTGGGATGCTTTTTGGAAACCTACGTGGATATGTGGCACAAGGGGTTTCAGATCTGGATTGGTTCGGGCATGGAGGCGGCTGCAGGTGTCCGTCACTGAAGCAGATGCTAATTCGGGCATGGAGGCGGCTGCATCAGGTGTCGATTGGCTTCATCCTGCTGCATCAGGTGTCGAATCGTTTAGTGCAGGTGTCGGGGGCACAAGCTGGGCCATATTTGCAGAGTCGTCATGTGGTATATCAGCGTTGGGTCAGCGGCTAGGGTGGAGCGATTTGCATCCTGGCTTTCTTTCCTCTCTGTTTTCGTCTGTTTGTGCTTTGTTCATCATGTCCTCTATGAGGAGGGCTGCCAGAAAGGCCAAAGCCAGTGGGCGTCTGCCTCGTTCTATGTCCCGCGGTTTCTTTGATGCCATGTCTTCGGTTCCAGCTCATGCCATGTTCTATCCCAGTCCCTGACTCCAATTGATGCCGAGGAGCTCAATGGTAGAGATCCTCTAGGTATACCTGCCGAAAATCCTGCTTTGGCTCTGCAATCTTGGATTCTTAAATACTTCATCGTCTGGCAAACTGATGGGCTCCCCTTGAAGACCAAGGGCCGAAATTAAAAATTGTGCCCTCTGCAGGTCAACTCAGATCCCTGAAGGATCAGATCGATGGCCTGGAAGGCCATTCGGTCGCTGCCTCGACACTAAGCATAGCTTCGTTGCCTCCTTTTGGGATTTTACCCAATGACGCCACATCATCCTTTAAAAGGGATTACCAATTCCTTAGCTAAGGTTACTTAATGGTCTTGCCTCTCTCGATGTTCATGTATTATGGTTAAAGCCTATATGAATATGTGATATTCTGTTGCTGATGCTATGCCTTGCTCATGCTTTGTTCATTTCTCCTTACTAACATCTGTAGGCTTGCAGTGGGCTTTGGCCCCTAGGCATAAGGGAGACCCCCTACACTGGGATCTCCCTTATGCTCCGATGAGCATTGGCATTGCGTTGGGGTTCAATTCCCCAAGCTCACTAACAAATCGTGTTTGTTGGCTTCCAGGGAACGAAGAAAACCACGCATAGGATCATCGAATGCATGCCATTGACAACTGGAGCTTGGAATGGTAGTCAATGGCATGTGTTCGATGGCTCCTATGCATGGTCCGACCGTGACATGGAGGTAAGCCATGAGCTTTGGAATTATCTGGGGTTCGATTCCCCAGGCTCTTGTCATAATGTGTCATTCTGTGGTGTTCTTCATGCTCTTGGCTCATGGAGTGTTGCCATACAATGATTGGTTATGTTGTTTTCATACTATACTGTATTAGAGCGAAAACATTGCTTTATTCAATGGTCTCTGCCTTAACAATGCCCCCTTGAAAGTCGGGTCAAGAGGGGCCAGTTTGACCTGCAAAAGACTCGGTTTGGACGTTGTGGATTTATGCAGAGGGAATATGCTGCCAGAGGTGCTGTTATCCAATGGCCGAGAAGCCATAAGGTTGCGATCGGTGTATGCTAAACATGGAGTAATTTATCCGATCGGTGTTTAATTGGATTTGAAGACTTAGGCTCGAATTTGAAGATTGGGCATTTCGACCGCTTATTTTTTTGTGTCGACGGCTAGGATGAAGCCCAAAGAAACAATGGGAAATAGGACAAGCCCGTATTGAGTGATTCCGGAATCATGAACAAGGAGCTTCCTATCCGCCGTAAAATTAAATCTATGTAAGTCCTAGTCTGTTGACATCGGAAAGTGTTTTTTATGTTGATCGTTTTGTTCGCAAGTCTTAGGAAGACTTCTTGTTGTGTAATATTATTATGCCACTGATTTGTTGTGTAGATACAACAAAAGGGAGGAAGATTTTGTATCATTACGAGAATACAATGACTATGTAGAAGAGGTTGAAGATATAAGTATGTATTTCTCTACATTAATGTCTAACTCATCAGCCTGTAAGAATTACTTCTGGCATCTGCAGTTTTCAATTTGGTATCTGGAATTGACGTTAAGGCGATAGAAGCAAAGGTGGAAAGATACAAGGAGGAAAACGCAGATCAGATAGCTGCTTCAAGTGCTAAAAGAGTAATTACAACGTCCATACTCCTTATTTAGGCATACATTTTGGAACCCTCTATGCTAGCCACTAAACAGGTTAGGGTTTCAATATCACCTACTATATTTACGTAGAGAGTTGACCCTTTTGGAAAGGACTGATGTCTGGGAAACTGCAGATTTTCCACTCATATAGCACTTCCTCTCATTTGCATCCATGTAAAGGTGCATTAGCCTGCATCATACGTTTAACAAGTTATGGAGCATAAGATTCTCAAGACTGTAGAACAGTTTGTTGAAAAAAAGAACGAGTTGGCAATTTGATGTTCGAGTTTATGGTCTTTTCTATGTTTCTTTTATCATAATATACACCTGCCCTTTTAATCCTTTTGCATTTCAAGTTAAGCACACTTCCAGTTTACATACTAATCTGCCTCTATCATAATTTGCTAGTAATCTGTGCTGATTGATAATCAGCACAATGCCTTAGTACTAGTCTCTGTTGACATGTTAAACCGATATGGCCTTTTTGGTTTACCTATATTCTAAGACATTGGAAAGATAAGTTCATGGTTCGGGAGATCAGAGCAGACAGTCTCATTCAACGGTTTTTCAGAGAATGCTATTCCCTGATGACAACTTCTGTTTCTTTTGTATGGGCTTCCATATCTTACATAGGTTGAAGAACTAGCTGCCGCACTTTTGAAAGAGCAAGGCCGTACAAATATCAAGCCATTCCATGAGCAGGCAAGTTATAACCCATTTATTTTGTTGTATCTTTTATACTGAATCATGGCACTAACTTTATATGATTCGTTCAGGGAATAGATTCAACTGGCCAAATTGGTACCAATATGTATGCATCTGATCTTGGAGCATATGCACGATCTATACTTCCAGCTGTTGCTGCACAACCCATGCCCATAAGTGGGACGTCTTTTAGTGAGTCTCATGGAGACGAGGAAGCGTTGAAAATCCTTCAATCGCATGCAGCAATTGCAGGTGGCTGGACTCGAGATTTTGTTTGGAGAAGAGCTTTGCAAGAAGCTATGAGTAGTTTATGAATTTGATTAAATCATGGAGATAGCAACAGTGTATTCTCTTCCTTGTCTTGGCATACTTATTGATAATATATGTAATGTTCAAGGAAGCTAAATTAGAAAGGATGTCTCAAAACCTTTATAGGGACTGAGATGAAGCTAATACTTGATTGTATCAGGAACTCAAGGTGGATAGACGTCCCCTGGTCTGTCCATCTTGGATGCCAAAGAAACTTCTTTAAAAAAAAATCAATTTTGCAATTCTACGCGTTTCTGGTTGGAGGAAAAAAATTCTATTTTGCATCCTGTTTAAGCGTTAAATATTGGTGGAGTCATGTTATGCAAATCCTAATGTGGATGCTAAGGTGCTAAGGAAGGAAGGAAGGTGCTAAGGTGCTAAGGAGAAATTTGACAAATCAGTATATTCTTCATTGGAACGGCATTCTTTATTTGATACGATTAATAAATCCTAGTCTGGAACTTATGTAATTTAGGATTTGCGTGATATGAGATTACATCCTAAATCCTTTGAGCACCTACTCCATTGTACAAATTCTCAATTCACCTATAGCTCTAGTCAACAAGATACAGTTGCAAAGATGTCCATATTCTTTTGGAATAAAAGATAAATTTGTATCAACAATCTAGAGAAAACAGATCACAAATGCAAGAAATAGGCATCTCAAACTTTAAACCTTTGTATCCATATCTTGAGTGACTATCTATCTTGATTAGCTATTTTTTCAATATTTGAAGCATAAGCATTACTGATGCCCTGTGCTTAATCCACCTTGCAGATTTGGATGCTTAATGCAAGCAAATTTACATGTTTAGCTCATTGTGTGAAAATACAGAGATTGCTGGATGCATGTTCAAATGGCATCTGGTTCTTCTTGAATTAAAACCATCGTGTGTAAAGATCACAAAGAGCATCTATGTGGAGCATGTCCACACAGGCAGCCATCTTCTTTCTGTATGTACTTGCTAGATTATAAACTCCAAGATATTCCTTCTGGCTACTCCACGTTTTATAATCCATTAGTATAGGAGATTATTCACATCTTTTCTGAGTACCTCAAGTAATTTTCGGTCCACATTAAATAGGCTTAGATCCACCTTGTTGAGTACCTCATAACAAACTTTTGATCCATTTTAACTGCCTGACATAGCAACACTTTAAGGGCACGCCCACAGGTACAGGATTAATGATGCCATTTACTCCATAATATACAGTCACATGACATATAAAATGCAGGCAATCACTAATATTGGTAATCGGCACTTCCTTAAGCACATTGATGAAGACACCAATCTACTCCCATTATCATTTTAGATTTCCTATTTGAGATACCAGAAGTCGCTTGCTTCGGATTTCTATTTTGCCATGCGGTTTTTTTTGAGGTAGTGGGATGCAAATGGTAAGCAGAGAAAATTGGCCGTGGAGCAAGGTATAGGTTGCAGTATGAGCGATTTGAATCACGTGTGCTTTGCTTCTACTCATTTCTCAGAAACAAAACTTCAGAGGCTTCAACCTTTCATTCCTATGTAAATTAAGATGCGATAACAGAGACAAATGGCATAACAGAACTGCAAAATGCAGCCCAACCTGAAGACTAATAAGCTCAAGTTCAAAAAATAAATTCAAAAATTTTTCCATATATAAACAGCCTTATCATATTACAAATAGACCAAAGCTATCCATTTCTAATTCATAAATAATTGCTGTAGCAGGAGACATAAGTATGGCCAGAGGGAGCTGCAATACTCAAGGAAAATGGTAAAAAATAAAAAATATATGGTTATACATAATCGAACTTTCTACCTTCAACGAAGTTGAAGTAATCTTTATGAAATTCAAATATAGAATGAGAAGACACCAATGGCATGCTTTTACATAGAGCGCCAAATGAATGTTTTTACAATTATGCTTCATGGTTATACTGCAAGGAACCCATTTCCTTGGCATGTTGGACTTTCAACAAAATTCGATTTGGGAAACTGAGCACTGGCAATCCCAACCTCAAAGACAAGATTATCATTATTGATATGAATAGCTGTGATAGTCCAGTTAATAAAGAATGCCCTTACCCTAATTCCCTTCAAATGTTTCAATGATCCATATGAAGCAACCCCTGAGATGGTGGAGTCATAAGTCACAAGGTACTGCCCGTCCAAAAAGGCCGCGCATTGGCTCTGAAAGGACACAGAGAACTTGCCATTTGGACCAAGATTATAATTAACCACTGTATGCGGTATAAGCCCACTAGGAAAGCCATACTCCTCAAGCTCTTCATATGCTGAAGGCTGCACAACTGGATTTTTGCGTGCTTCAATCAACAAAGGCATCAAAATGGCCAGAAGAAAACAGATTATCCCCATTATGAATAAAATTGTCTGTTATGACGAGCATAAATATTTTCCAGTAATTTTTAGGAATCGACTTATGCAGCAGCTTGGCGAATGAAAGAGGGTAAGTACCTGGCCTCAGATTCGGGACGGAGGAGAACCTATTGGCGCATAGCTTGCTAACTTGCTGGTTTCATCTTCTTCTGATACATAGACTTAAAAAAAAAAAGAAGGTTTCGTGGCTGGATGGTATTTTAAATACAATCAGTTGTTGAATATCCCATTTATACTTTAGGTATAAACCCTTGTTTACTCACTCTATATCCAATGGCCATGCAGATAGGTCCCTTAGAAGAATGAGAAAGTATTTTCAACTCCACAAAGTATCAATTGGCCCATGTGACGGGTCCTGTCTCCTTCCAAACTCAAATCGTGGTTTACTTCTTTACCAAACACAATTGCCCACATTCTTAAGCGTTTTATGCCGTGACGATTAACCATCAGGTCTGGAGCATGTGATTCGGTTTCATCCAAATTATCATGGCCTTTTCGTTGGGATACACAGTTATTACTCCAGAGGTAGTGGGTTCAAATCTCGCTCAGACCCTTAAATGTGACAATACCTACACCCAATTTTAATTGACTTTGTAGCTGACTTTGAAACATATTGAAGACTTTGAACACATGCATCCAAGCTAAGCATATTCCTTTCAATATCTTGTTGATATACTTAATAAGCTAAGCATATTCCTTTCAATATCTTGTTGATATACTAGTTAAGGTTGACAATATGGGGCATGCATAGGGGAGAGTGGCCATGCAAGGCGCCATTGCCATTTCTTGATATGGAAAATGGCCAGGTCAGA
This sequence comes from Isoetes taiwanensis, assembly GCA_021234155.1. Lineage (NCBI taxonomy): Eukaryota > Viridiplantae > Streptophyta > Lycopodiopsida > Isoetales > Isoetaceae > Isoetes > Isoetes taiwanensis. The sequence goes on along the minus strand of JAJEKV010000010.1, from coordinate 12,286,320 downwards.
TTAGTTAGGGTTCCATTAGGGTTGCGCACAGAAAGGCTCGTAGGTAGCGCCTGTAAGTGACCACCATAGCCAGGTTTCATGCCAAGTGATTCTCTGGCACTATCAATTTTTCCTCTTTGCGATGTTTTTTGTTCCAAGTGGATTGCATTGTTAAGCCCGATTTGCTTGTAATTCATATTTTTTGCTGCATTGTTTGACCAGCATGTTGTGGCTTATACCTCAAGCACAACATTGCTACTGGCATCCAAGGTTCTATATTAAAATTCAAGCACAAGGGTCAATTCATTGGCATGAGAGGGCAAATGATTTTTAAATATGAATGGGGCATTTTAGGATAACGACAATGAAATTCTTTGTTAATAAGAATATGAGGTAATGTTATTCCAGGGCTATATACAAGAACTAATATGTTGCTTATAAACCAAAAAAAAAAAAAATAAAAAATAAAAAATTTCCTATCCTTTGATATGAAACAACTTGATTCACAATATCCGATTCAAGAGCAACCTAAAGTACCATGCCCAAGGTCATGGGTTTAGCGCTTCATTGTGAAGGTGGCCATGATCATTGTAAAGTTAGTGGGGGTTTTATTGAAGCATATAGCTATGACTTTGAACACATGCATCCAAGCTAAGCATATTCCTTTATATATCTTGTTGATATACTAGTTAAGGTTGACAATATGGGGCATGCATAGGGGAGAGTGGCCATGCAAGGCGCCATTGCCATTTCTTGATATGGAAAATGGCCAGGTCAGATTAGCTAGGGTTCCAATTAGGGTTGCGCACAGAAAGGCTCGTAGGTAGCGCCTGTAAGTGACCACCATAGCCAGGTGATTCTCTGGCACTATCGATTTTCCCTCTTTGCGATGTTTTTTGTTCAAAGTGGATTGCACTGTTAAGCCCAATTTGCTTGTAATTCATATTTTTTGCTGCATTGTTTGACCAGCATGTTGTGGCTTATACCTCAAGCACAATAGATTCCATTGCTACTGGCATCCAAGGTTCTATATTAAAATTCAAGCACAAAGCGTCAATTCATTGGCATGAGAGGGCAAATGAGATTTAAATATGAATGGGGCATTTTAGGATAATGCCAATGAAATTCTTTGTTAATAAGAATATGATGTAATGTTAGGGCTATATACAAGAACTAATATGTTCCTTATAAACCCCACCCACCCCCTAAAAAAAAAAAAAAAAATTAATTTTCCTATCCTTTAAAGTGAAACAACTTGATTCACAATATCCGATTCAAGAGCAACCCTAAAGTACCATGCCCAAGGTCATGGGTTTAGCGCTTCATTGTGAAGGTGGCCATGATCATTGTAAAGTTAGTGGGGGGAGGACCCACGTCAGCCACCATATATATACAATGGTAGGGGCAGGTCCCATCTGGGTATGTTGTGTCCCATAATTTCCTTGAGCTTCAGGGGAGTTCAGCTGATGCATCACATGATTTGCCAGCTCATATATGGCGACGACATGGACTTCTTAGCCCATACCTCATATGACATCAGTGCCATATGGATGCTTGATACTTCCTGCCAGTTCACTGGCATACGGGTTAACTTGACTAAGGCCAAGGTGCAGCCCATCTCATCCTCGCACCAACCGGGGCCTCTCGCGATGACATGGACTTCTTAGCCCATACCTCATATGACATGCAGTGCCATATGGATGCTTCACTGGCATACGGGTTAACTTGACTAAGACCAAGGTGCAGCCCATCTCATCCTCGCACCAACCGGGACCTCCCGTGGACTCACCGTCACAAACTAGATGTCTTGTTAAGATAGATAGATAAATAGCATTTTTACATCATGCCACATTGGCAGGACTCACCGTCACAAACTAGATGTCTTGTTAATAGATAAATAGCATTTTTACATCATGCCACATTGGCAGCATCTATAAAGGACATATGACAAACCCCCAGAGACTTGAACACAAGATCTCTTAATTGCTAAACCAATGGACTAGCCACTAAACCCAAACAAGAGGGAGTGCAAACTTCTCCACTAGAATGTATAGGGGAACATGAACCTCAACAATAAAAGGATGAACAAGGGGGTGACTTAGATATTAGAGCCCCAAATCTTGATATATAGCCCAATAATACACTATGTCATTGAAGTTCAGTGGACCACCACTAGAATATACTATTGATTGCTCGAACATGCATTTTTAGCAAAAAATTAGTCTCAAAGAAATATGTTGGCTAAGCAAATCGCTTTTAATGGTAAACTAAAATTACATGAATCTTAATGATGGGGCCTGAGGTCGCTTCTTGATACCTAATCCGCCAAGAAAACTTTAGCTCTTGATACATCTAGTTGCTCACCAAAGCTAACAGGGCCGGTACTGCAAAAAGTGATGTCAATGCTAGAACATCCTTTTGCAACACCATTGCCTCAATTGACATGCACGTGAATCCCATATACCTCAAGCAAACAAGCCCAAGGTACGATTCACCTTCACTAAGCATGTAGGCAATAAATCCTCTTACTCGTTCAAAAATCCATCATACCCAAAACATTCTGGCTGACTTGTGAAGCCTTCAATGCTACTATCATCGCGGCAAATTCCTTGTGTAACTAAAATTTTTGCATTGGACATGTAGCATTAGAAAAATCTACTGCCAAAGGCGTTTGGACCTATGGGCAAGTGACTTGCCTAAGGAAATGGAACCTTGTCTAGCTGGAATTCTATCTATGTCTAGGTTCAAGCGCATTTTCTATCTGCAAAGATGGTTTTCTATTGTTATAGATGACAAATAAAAGATTTAGAAAAGAATGCATCGGGAAACAATCTTGTATGCCAACAATGGAATGACGAGAATGCAAATAGGAATGTTTACTAAACCAAAGTTTTTTTTTTTTGAAGGATAAGGTTTAATTAATATGACTCAAAGTACATAAAGAGCGATATTGGAGAGCATTTGCCCATGCAAATGCACCCAGACGATAGCCCAAATATCGCATAAGCACATTTACATTCCCCTCATGGAAGTGATACACCCTGATTGTCTACAATGTGAAGGACCTTTTCCCAAATAGCTACCTTAAATTGTTCTTTCTGAGTGGATGTCTGGTATGATATATACAGTTTGTACTGCAGCTAAGGAATTGAAGCTTCAGGTTGCATCTCTGCATTCCTGAAGACCTTCATGCGCTGCCTCTTCCACATGAGCCAATAACAACAACACCTTACAAAGATGGAAAGCTAACTTCTTTACCGGGGCCACCTAGTAGGATATAGTCCTAGAAGGACCTCTTGACTATGCAGGATGTAATCCTTGGACCCAACTCCATATTGGCTGAATCTCTATGCATAAAAATATATGGCGCTCCAGGGTCTCAAGGCATAGGCCACACATTGGACATAAATCATTCATGAAAGGCTTTATCTTGTGAACCGACGTGTTAAACCTTAGGGATCGGTGCATAATTTGCCATAGTAAGGTGTGAGTATTAGGCAGTACAATTGAGTTCCGCATCCATCTCGACATCTGACCCAATCACCTCCTAGAGTCTATATAGCCCACGCGTCCGTGGGAGGCAACTCATCCTGAATGGCCAAGAGTTCATAGCACGACCCCACGAAGTTGGTAGGATGTATATTTGGGTTACATAGCCATACAAATCCCGTGCCATCATAATACCACTCTTCCATGAGAATATCCCAAAATTTTAAAAATAAAACTTTGGGGGCAGGCCATCAGGTCCAGGTCTCTTTCCTTTTGCAAAGGAATTGAGAGTGGCTAAGACTTCAATTTCATTAGAAAAGTCACTCAAACTATTCTCCATGGAATGGATCTCAGGATTAGGCAAATCATCAATTATCTTATAAAACTCACGAGCCTTTGAAGAATCGGTAGCATTGCTAAGACTGCCAGAAAATAAATCTCTGAATTTATTATTAAAATAGAGAGATAAGTCAGATTGGTTTTCTAAAGCAATGTTTGGATCGTTTACAACAGAAGAGATGCTAGATTCCATCATTCTATTCTTGGCCACTCGAAAGAAAATTTTGAATCCATTTATCCATTTTAAAATGGTATTTATATCTAATGGCAACCCCTTTAGCTTCAATTTCCTCAATACCTTTGATGGCTAACTCTAAGTTGCCCTCTAATAAATGTGGGTTGAAATTATAGGGATCTTGTTGAAGCTGAATTCTAACCTGTTTAATTTCAAGTAGATAGTCTTTCTTTTCCTCCTGTTTTTGGTCATAAAGGTTTTTAGACCAGCCTTTAATCCAGGATTTAGAAGCTTTGATATTGGCATAGAAATCTCTCATGGAGTGATTGTTTGTCACACTAACTCTTGGAAGGCTAGAGTAGAAATCTTTAAAATCTGAGCAAAATTTGTCAGATTTAAGAAGGAAGCAATTAAGCATAAAGGGGGTGTTACCCTGTCTTTTGAAAGCAATTTCATGCTTTGTGGATAAGAATTACGGCTGGTGATCTGAAATAGAGGTACCCTCATTATTAATGACCAGACAATTGTCTCAAAAATAACTACTCATATTCGAGACATAAAATCTGTCAAGGGCACAAAAAACTCCGTTGATATCATTTGGCTTGTTAGACCATGTAAACTTGGTTGTGGAAGAAAGAATATGATGAAATAAGTGATTATCCAAAAGCCTATTCCAGTCGTTTTTCTCAATGGTAGACATATTCATATGTTTCTAATTTTTAGATCACAAGAAGGGGTATTGTTAAGGTCCCTTGCAAAAATCCAGGACCTTGGATTTAGTTATCAATTTGAGGCCATAAAAAGCTCCCTAGATTTTGGATTTGTTGAGGCATAAATAATAGTAATCCCAAAATCATTTCCTTTGAAAGAGAATTTGACATCTTGCTAGGTTTTACAAGGACTATTATAATGAGAAATATGATTCAGATAATGCAGAGGCCACCAGAGGTTTTAGTAGCATCAATCCAAATGGAGGAGTTGCCTGGGGAAATCCAATTAGCTAGGTTTGAGCATTCAAAGGAAGGCAGCCTAAGCTCTTGAAGTAAAATGACATCATCATTGTAATGCCTAATTTGTGCAATTGCATGTCTCCTCTTGAGAGGGCCTTTTATCCCCCTTAAATTCCAAGACAAGGTCTTCATAAGGAAGATCTAGGAAAAGGAAATAGAATAGAAAGATTAAAAGTGGCTTCTTGCCTTTCTAATAGATCTTTTTCTAGTGTCGGTAGCAGGAGTTCCACTAATTCTAGGAATTCTTGGAGAATTTTTAAAAAATTTTAATTTTGGAGTTTTCCAAGGGAGCAACAATATATTCTAGTGAAGGGCATAATCAGGTGGCTTATCAAAGAAGATATCTTCCAATCTTTATTCAGGTTCAAGTTTTCTTTAATATTGTCTATTAGGTCAGAGTTATAGCTACATGCTCAACCTTTAGAATTATAGCAGTCAAGCATTTGAGAATTATTAATATCCAAATTGAAATGGGGGAGAAGCTAAATCTTGCTTGGTATTAAGTATCTCCATTTGTTGTTCTTCAATGTAGCATGACTTGTTATTCTGTGAAGATAGATCCTGTGTATTGGAAACCATTTCTGTTTCTGTATCTTGAGTTTGGATAATTGATTCACTGCTTGAATCTCCTGTTTGAATTATTGGATCTCTATTCCTATATTTTGGATCCATTGAGAGCACTGTCAAGAGAGTCCTTATCTTTTACCTGTTTTTATAACTCTTCTTGTAATTCAACCAACTGAAGGGCAATGTCTTGGAAAATACACACATCGTTCATGTAGCTGGAGGTGTTAGAACGGATATCAAGTTCAAGAGAAAGGTCAATGAGGTCTAGGAGAGGTTGGATAGATGGAGATGTGGCTGAGCTTGTGTGTTTAAAATTTTCATTAGGAATATTGGTTTCAGAATACAAAGCATTTGGCTCATCTGTATCTGCACAGAAATCATCATTTAAGTCAGCTAATATGTTGAAACTATTGGAAATCATCTGCTGAGGTTTACTTGATGTTTTTTATTGAGTCATATCTCTCTTTTGATTTTTCATTTCTTTAATTAATGGAATCTCATTCTCCAAAGCTAGTATCTTGTCCTTCTCCTTTGCAGTTAGATCTTTCACATGAGTATGATCTGGAAAATTTTTTGCATTCCTCCTCGTATCAGGTTGAATGCCAATACCTTTATTGGGATTTTTTAGTCCAATAGATTGCAGTCGGTGCCTTTTGATTGCTTGTTCAATGTTTGTAAAGACTAGAAGTATCAATAACCATAAGGGATTTTCTCTTTAAAAGCCTCTTGTTGTGTTCAATCTTTCCAAAAATATTGGGATTTTTCATAGTTACATTATTCTAACGTTTGGCTTGTATGCCTCTTTTATCATTGATAGAAGTATTTTCTTGATATCTTTGTCCACATGTCTAGGCGCTAGAGAGAGAAGCAGAAAAATGGCTAGAGTTCCCGAGCTCATAATCTGAGCTCCGTATGTCAGAATCAGATGATCCTAGGCTGATTGGAAAGCTCTAGAGAGCTTCATATTGGTATATGATTCAGCCCCGATCTATTAAGTGACGTACCTACTTTTTGTACTTTTAAATTCGGGTGCCTCTTTTTGCCATATATGTACACTGCCGTTTTGACAGTAAGGTACTTTTTATCATCACTCTTGATCCGGACTTAGTTTTGGATGTTTGTTTTTTTGGCGTTAGAAAGCTCACTTCAAGAGATTTCTGGTGGCGTATAATATGGTGCCACGATTGGTTAAGTATTCTGAGTCCAAACAACATTTTTACAGTCTGAGTCAGTAAGGTCTTTGAAAAGTTTTGCCGGGATCAGTAATTTTGGGTCATCGAATTCATTTCATTTTACATGTTTTAATTTGATTGGATTAATGTAGCTTGTGTTTTATCATGGCAAATACAAAGATCTAGTAATTAGGCCCTTCTTCCAAAACCAGATTATAATTAGTGCAGAAAAGGTATTGAACATTTTACAAGATTTTGGACAAAAGATAATATTCGCATACTGAAAGATTTTTCCAGAACCCAGCTTCAGGCTGGCACTCCGATAGTGGTGGATGTTCACCGTCTAAACTATTTGGTCCCCAGAGACCATTGTTGGACGAGAATAACAGGCCTAATATTGTAGATTTACCTTACAAGATCAGGAGAATCTCCAAAGTGTCTTAGACCTGCAGGCTCAAAGTTTTTTTCCTTCACTTCGTGATCAGATACAAACTATTCATTCTAAGGGAGAGATGACTGCCACAACAAAAGTATTGTATTGATGCAGGAGTGCAAAAATTGGAAGGGAACATGTTGAGGTGGGAACACAGCTATCTCCACAATCCGTAGTGGACCAAGAGTTGTGGCGTCAAACTAGCAAACAGGACCACGCTGCCTTAGTACCTGTTGCTACTAGTACCTTGACCTTGCATATTATAGGGGTTGCAGTGGATGAGGCTATGAATTTCTTCAAAGACATCGTGCAGGTGAAGGTTGTTGGAGTTGTCTGTGCGGCTAGGGTGGGAGCGGCAAGACCAGTTCGTCCTTGACATGTTTTGGTTCGGTTTCATGATGCTCTCAGTGCCTACATACTCTTCAGCATGGTAATCATCTCATAGGGGCTAGTTTTTCAATATAAGAGGACCTCTCTCCTCTGCAATTATGTAACCGTAAGGAGGAGCTTTACAAGGTCAAGGCAACCCGCCTGCAAGTGTACAGGGGAGGCATAACAATTATTCTAGTTCAATGGCCTTCCAATCCTTGGACTGGCTATGTCTAGATAATTTAAGTAGCACAAAATTACCATTAGCATTAACATTATCTTTTTCTTTATACTTTTTGGGCTTCCATGCCCCTTTTGTTTTTTAGGTCCCATGGCCAATTTGGTCTCCGTGGATGTTAAAGATCTTCTACCTACCTACCTACCTACCTACCTACCTACCTATCTATCTATCTATATATACTACCTTTAGAGAAAATTCCTCTATTAAGAACTGAAATTTTAACAAGGGGTTGTATTAAGGCAGAGGATCCAAATGAGTGCTTATTAAGTTCACAAGGATCCTTTTCTCTTTGTCATTGGCAATTTGTTTCTTTCTCTTTATTCTTTTGAAACTGCCATTTGTATTTCTATTCTACCTCTTATGGAGAGCATTTTTCTAAGATTTTTTCTCCGTAGTAGCAGATTCATTTGCACTATATTTGTGAGATGTCCAACATTTGCTTGTTTATTGGCAAATGTATCAATATACTATGTTGATTGGATGCGTCCTTCACCCAGGGGATTCACATTTGTTGGGCGTATAGAACATGTGAGTTCAACTATAGGGGGGTTTTCCGACCACTTTACATAGGCATATTTACCACTAGGGGGCGTTTTTCACTACTACTTGAGGTAAACTATATACTTTAGGGGTTAAATTAACTTTCATAATTCAGTATAGCAGGGGTGTTTTTGGCCACCCCTTGAACGCAGATGGCATATCTCCTTTGTTATAAATGAATCTTCCAGTGTCCTTCAGAGCAGCCCGCATTAACAAAATGTCTAGAATTGCACTGGAGGACCAATCCATCTTAATTGAGGGGAGGTTTTGGAGCCAAAGAAGTTAATGAAGGATATGGAGGTTGGCACAATTTTGGAGAAGTCTAATTGGACATAACATTTGGGAGGCGTGTAGAGAGAATATTCTATAGCGATGTATGTTCCCAATCAATTAAGGATAGAGGAGAAACATACTTCATGCCAATAGATGGGATTTAAATCATTGTGGAGACTGAAGCAATACATATTTTTCCAAGATCACTTAAGGGCACATTACGGCTCCATTTGAGAAAGGATAACTGAAAAGAATCACATGAAACTATGCCAGTTTTAAGGAAGTAATTTGCAATTCCAGGACTACCACATTCGATCATAATATAACGGTAATTAAACCAAAAGACGGAACTGATAATAACTCCTTTATGTAGCTTGAGAAGCTGATCCCACATTCTTTCAATTTTAGACCAACATCATCAACTTTGAAAACATGAGTAGAAGGCGGGGTCATCCATTTGTGGCAGTCCAAATTGTTAGCCAAGTCCAGATCAGAGTGAATTTGGATAGTGGTCCTTCGAATTCCAACTTGCACAAGAATACCATTGGCATCAAGCAAGGGGAGGGTACCATCAATCCGAGGATCTTTGCTGAGATTGTTCTAGACAAGAGTAGAGCAAATTTAAGGAAGCCAAAGGATTGTTCCAAATTTAAGGAAGCCAGAGGGATCTTTATGAAATTTACAGGAGAAAGAAGCATAAACTGGTGCAAATTGCAAATGCAATGGATGTTTAGAGTTTTGGAATATTTTTCATTTTTAGAATTTTTGACAGAAGCCATTTATAAGAGAAAAAGGCTAGGAGAAAGCAATAGAGGTTTCAAGAGAGAAACTTCGACAAAGGATTGAGATGGGAGGAAAGGAATCTAGCAATTAAAAAGGGTTGGAATTCTCTGAATTTACCAAGAAAAAGCAATTCATGACTAAAAGTTAATAGAAAAGCAAGAATACCAATCTTACTGCTCGAAGTAGACCTTAACAATTATCTTTTCTTCGGACCAACCACAATTAACTCGAAAAATCCCTATAGCCAATATCTTATTATCACCAATGAATTCTTCCAACCAAGAATTGGGCATTCCTATTTCAAATTCAATGCAACTTGGGATAAAGGAGTATTCTTCATGGAATAGATTATCAGAGAAGAACTGATTTGTTAAAAGAGAAGTCCACAAATTTGAAGGAGTGCCACAAAGAAAACCACATGTAAATCTCGATCTCTATTTGATAATTGTGAAAATTCTCACATCCATAGGAAGCTTAGGATGTAAGGAATCAAGTGGTGGCCCTTTACATGGGCAGCTGTGGATCTTCTTCAATTTTGATTTAGATCAAATGTGTGATTTCGGGAAAAAAATTGACCCAAAAAATGTTTAGAACTAAAAATCTCAAGAAAAGGTTAGCTCAGTATCATTGCCCGAAATTAACTGAACTGTTACATCAATCATAGATCCAAAATTTCATAGTCATTGATAGTTCTCCGAGCTTGGCAATCCGGCAGCCAGAATTGATGCAATTCTTTGCCAAAATATGAAGGAAATAGAGACTTCTCCAGATTTGGATGAGGATTGACATCAATCCAAACCCAATTAAGACATTATTGTGGTATCTCGCTCGAAGTATTGCCAAAAGCTTCAGTTTGGCAGGAAGGTGGAGGGAGGAGGAATCAGATAATGAATAAAACAACTAATAATAATGACATTTAGCGGGTTTAGTTGCTCAAACTTCAGGTACCAACTAAAATCCAAATTTGGGAAGGGCTTGCAAGGTCGTTTATTGACTCCATCAAGCCTCTAATGATTTAACAAGTGCTGGCTTAGAAGTTTCCCAAGTTCAGTTGCTAGTATTATAGTGTCCAAAGCCTATAAAGAAGCAATTATTCAGGGAGTGCAAAGCAAATCATTGTTATGAGAAAATGCGTAAGAACAACTCAAGTTGCATAGTTTTCTAAATAATACAAAATTTCAAAAATGGTTTATTCTTACCACACCTAGAATGCCACTACTGAACAACATTGACAAGCATGAAATGGTGGAGCTTCAGGGAACAAACAATGATAGCAGGGGCCACTTCTAAAGCAAAGGAAAATAAAGAACATGAGCTTCTTTTTGTGCAAATTGAAACGACTATTTCAACAAAAAAATGCACTTGAAGCAAAGAAAAAGAGAAAAATGTTATCATACTTGTCCATCAGTTCTAGAGATCGCCAAAGACTTGCACAACCATAAGTGAAAAAAGTTGGATGTAATTGTCATTTTTCTGAATCTAAATTGGCACAAGAGAAATACCTAAGAATTGAAATGCAAATAAATGGAGATCGATTGAGGTTGTGAACTGCAAGATCTCAAGAACTTTTCTTAGACATGATACAATTATATCTATTATAAATATTGAAACCATCAAGCAGTTTACAAAATAATTCTATAGGTTCATATTGGCCAACTTGTTTATAATATTAAAGTAGTACAACAACAAAAAGAATATAAAATATATTTTTTAATGTCCACAGAGAGCATGTGTGCAATATATACCTCCTTCACGACAACACAAACATCATTTATAAGATAGCATGTTGGCACGTAATCTATTGCATCGACAACCACATCCATATTAATGTAGTTCAAATTAGAAGTAAAGAATATTGGTCATTAAAAACACTAGTGTTACGGCATCCCCAAAAAAAAAAAAAAAAAAAAAAAAAGGAAATAAAAATATATAAAGATATGTTATTGAGATATCTTCGCCTCTATATCTATTGCATTTGAAGCATGGTAACACGTGCCATACTCGGCAATTCTCACGCATGAATTGATACCATATATAACAATAAACATATGAGTCGCACTTTAAGCCAACAGAGGTTCACAGATTCAATGTTTGATGAAGCGATATTAGCAGAGGATTAACAAAAAAAGAGATGGGTTGTGCATCTTCGAAGCTAATGCATAGGTAGGCAGAAAAAGTGGGCCGGATTGAAGTTTCGGAGCCCAAAAAAAGTGTAGCAGAGAATAGAGTTTCGGATCTAGAAAGAGGGCATTTTTTGATCACAGAGTAGCTAAACATCAGACACATACAGCATTCTAGATCCCCCAATAGAAATCGCCCAAGATCATGCCTCCCTTTCCGGGCCCAGAATTTCAATCTCCACCGATCCAAGCAGCAGAATCCTTCGTCGTCGATCAGGCCTTTGGAATGGAATATTTTTAAGATTATTGTCAGTAATTCTTGGAATATTCCTATGAAACGAATATTTGGGTGATATAACCACCATCAAATCCAACAATTGGGGATGGTCAGATTCAAATAACTTGCAAGGGCATGTGGCTAAGGAATTGTGAAGATGGTAGATAGGTGGTGCGATTTGAGCCAAAACATGGGCTTATCTAAACTATATAATTGCTATAGGCAAGATTCTTTGAGAATATTCTCTTTATTCTTTTACTAATTTGCCGCCACGTTGTCGTGTTTGTCCGGGGGAAAAAATCGAGAAGAAAAAAAAGGTTGTATAATTTTAGGCGTTGACACGTTTGGCGATCTGGGCAATCTTCGGCATCGCCTCTTCATCGGGCAATTTCTGAGGAGTCCTTCCGCCCTTCGAATTGATCCATTTTTCTTTAATACACATCTTATTGCTCTGCCAGTGATATTACAGACAAATCCGGCAGACTTCAGGCTAATCCGGAATCATCTTGGGCGGTCTCGTTGCAACATTCGAGCAGCTCCAAAATCTCATAGAGAAATTTGAAACGCAGGGGATAATTTCATTTGTGGCGTTTGCAGTCTGTAAGATTCCGACCAAGCTAAAGATCTATTAAAAATCCAGCAGCTATGGCGCAAGAAGAGCTCCGTTCCAACATAGGGCCATATAAATCCGTTTCTCTATCTCGGATCTATCTCGCCTTCTTTCCTTTCGATTTTCCATCAATCTTGCAATACGATGCATTCTCTTCTTCAAAACTCCAATCCTGCATCAATCTGCTCATATATCCCCACCACAACTTAACGAAGCCAACATGCTCCAATTTGTTTATTCTGATCAGTCTTGCATTCATGAAGCAGTGCAGAAAAAAGCAAAAGAGCTCTGTTTTGGAGGCAAAAAGGATATTTCTTGCATAATTTGTGAAAGCATTTGTGCTTGGGTGCCGGATATGGCAGTAACCCTAAAAATTTCTTTTGTTGTACTCAACACCATCTCACTCTCTCACTCTCCACCACTGTTCTTCTTGGTTTTCTTTCACTACTTACTGATATTGCTTCTGCAGATAATCTTTTCTCTGAGATATTTTTCCTCCTTTAAATTTCTTAGGCCTATTTGATTTTAATTCTTGGATTTTAATTCTTATTTAATCTTGGGTTTGTCAGATACTACAGAGCGCAAGGATCCCTGGTGTGCTACCTCTGCACCGCTTCGATATACCAGAGCGTGCCCTCTATATTATCTCTGCAGACCCAACCTTAGAAAAGAGGGCAATATTTGTAGATTTGCAAACAACTTTCAAGAATTTGAGCAGGATGCATTTCAAACATTAGCCGATATTCTGCCAATAGGTCCATTACTGCCAATTGCTTTTTTGGGTGGAGATTCCGCCGCAGATTGAATTTTAATGCCAAGGGTTTGAAAGAGGATCTCTTGCCTTGAATGGCTGCAAAAATTCATACAAAAGCAAAAATCTCAACAATTCAAAAAATCAAAACTGAAATAAACCCACCAATCTTTAAGAGGTGATTTGCCTCTCAACCGGGCTCTGTTAGGAATTCGTCATCCTGACAACCCAACACGTTTTTTGCAATTCCTCAGCTCTAATGTAACTCAAGACTCAGAGACAGTAAAACTGATTCACATGAAGTAAGGCGGATTCACAGGAAGTAAAGCCAAGGCGAAGGATAACGTGATCTTAAGGAGTCTCGGAAAATCGACTCGTCAGTCATTCCAGATTTTGGAAATGAAACACTTCCAAAGAACCTCCGTTTACTAAGAGATAAAGGCTTTTTAGATGATCCGGCCCTTTTTGCTGGGAATTAGCTCATAAGAAGTCAAGGAACACTAAATATGGAGATTCGGCTAAGAACAGGTTGAATTCGACGTTTACTTGACTCAAATGGGCCGCCTACTTCAGATCCGGAAGCGTTCGATTGCTTCTGTGCCAAATTTATTCTGATAGGGCGATGACCCGATATCAGCCAGGTATCAAAATAAAAAGTAAAAGGTTTCCCTAGGTTTTTAACTTTTAAAAACAAAACTCCCTAAGCTGAATATAATATTGCACAAACTATATGGTTGATCAACATAAGAACAAATATAATACCATGCTCCAAAAGGTCTAATTCTGATTGTTGCTACGGATCATCAAATGTAACTTTGTGCCCCGTACATGTATTTGAGACAAGAAGATCGAGTAATTATCTAAATAATGTAGTGGCATCATTTAACAGACCTAGCACGAGGATGATTTTTATTCAATCTAGCATAAGGAAAACTATTTGTGTCCTAGAAAGCACAGTATATGGTGCATATTTAGTGGATACTTCTCATCATATGATGTACTAGCCTTTGAACCAATTCATTGGAACCAACTAAACTAGACAGCATGTTGGCAATGTTGATATGTTGGACCAGTATAGGTATGTGATATTATGTTGTTTCATTGTTTTAAATATTAAACTTTGCACGATTCGACACCTGCTTGACAACAATTTCGAATGAACAGCAAGTTTGATGAATGGACAACAAGTTGGATGTTCATATCATTTTCAAGTAGCATAAACTCGAGAAAGAGAAATGTTCGCGGCGGCCTTGGCCGCCGCGATAAATTTCTTGTACTTGGTAATTTTTGTAGGGAGGGGCTTTACGGTGTAACTTCTAAATTTTAATCTACTATGTTTAGTCAATATTTTTGCTTGTAGATCCATACATTACATGTGATCCACCATTATGAATTGCATAAAAAGAACCCTGCCACCTTCTGTAGGATGATGGACTTCCATTGTTTCACGCTATCTATAATAATAGGATGGGCAGACCACTACCATTATAGTATGGGTCATGCATCAACCTATACTTATATTTGACCCATTTTATGTCCTTAGTGCTACAAAACTAACTTGGAACTGCAGAAATCAAAGTAATACCTTCTATTACTCCTCCAAAACTCGTATGGGTGTACCATAGTTGCATTTGAGACCTGAAAAAGGCTTGTACAGAGTGGCCATTAAAATAGGCAACATGGCGAATGGCACTTATGACATTGTTGTATAGCATAATTCAGACTTTTAGTCATCATGTGCTTAATCTTGGTTCTTCATCATGGTCTTTATGGTCTATTAATTATTCAGTATTGGAACTCCCTAATCATTTCATTTGTGAATGACTCCCATACGCGTCTTGTGCGGACACATGCCAAATAACATGTTAGCACAACGCTAAGTATAAAATTAATATTTTCGATACAGGGAATGCAAATTATTCGAATGCGGATAATGGAGTATCATGTGGGCTCTATGGCATTCAACTCCGCATTCTCCAACATCGGCGCGTCAGCCTTGATACAGGTAACTAAAAATATTTTCAAGCGGAATTTTTGCTGGTAGTTGTGTAGATTGGAATGTTTTTTAGTGCACCACAAATTATTGGCCTTCCTTAGCTTGTTTCCTTAGCTGAAGATACTTCTTTTCTTCGATCTTGGGCATGTATTTGCCTCTTTGCAATGGCAATGAGGTATGAAGAATAAGCAATGTCTTACACCATTTGTAACTATCTGATCAGTTACAGCTAAATTATTAGAAGATGCATGTAAGCTTCTTTGGCACATTATCCAAGCATTCATTTTCCAATAATTTGGATCAAATCTCTGGGCTTTGTAAGTTACCTCTTGAGTAGCAATAAATAAAATTGTCCTCAGCTAGTGCCATCGCTGACATTCTTGAATCCCTCCTGCAAAATTTAAACAGTTCAATTCTTGGCAAACAATTTTTTATGAATTGATAATTTGACACAAGCTCTGTCTGAACAGATACTACTACTGTTGCAAGTTATGTATCCAATGACATCATTAACTTTGAAGCCCTTTTACTGTTCCAAACAATGATGCAGTTTATAATTCATATATAATTAGACCATGCACTTAGCTTTCAGTTAGCTTGTTCATGCTTCAGTCCAACAGGCTTGTATATATGGCTGAAAATACATTAAAAGTGATTCCCTTAGGGTCGCAACCAACTAAGGGAAGTAGTCTTTGGATATCACCTAATAGCCATGACCCCGTAAGCTTAAACATGCAGATTTACATAGGGTTCACATAGTGCATTTTTTTCATGGCTGAAGCAATCTGGATGGATCAGCGCTGATCCTTTTTATCAGCATTCTGTTCACATGGCATGCCTGGTGCCAGGTCCTTTTTGCTGAAGCTTTTTCAACTGAATATAGGAGCCGATAGCCCAAATCGAATCAGCCTGAAACATTTCATATGTGAATAGCGTGGGCGCTGATCTAAAAATATATCAGCAGGAAGGAAAAATCAGGATCAGCTCATGTTGCATAGGCAACGCGTAGCGGATGCAGCCCGAGGGAATTTGTGCAGCGCAAATTCAGCCCCTAGAAATATTTTGAGGACAACCCACCTTGTATCAGCATCTTGTTACATGTCTAGTAAATCAACTGCTGCTTAATGTGCATATTCCTCTAAGATTCCTTTTTCCAGCTGCCACGTGGCTGACGCATGAATACAAGGATTACAGCGAGAAAATCTTCTATGGAACTCTGTAAATTAGGCCAACGCATAAACGTTCTGGACCATTGCAACGACCAAGGTATTCAATTATGCTCCCATACTTATATCAGATTATTAAGACAGTGCACTGTAAACCAGTCCCTTGTTGTCGGAAAACTTGTCCATGCCCACATTATCAAAACTCAAGTAGACACAATTCCTGTATCAAACATGATTATCAATATGTATGCCAGGTGTGGAAGCATCTTGGATGCACGGCAAATCTTTATTCAAATGCCTGAATACAATATGTATACTTGGACAATTATCATTACCTGTTATTCCATGCGTGGAGATGGCTCTGAAGCTATCAATCTTTTTGGACAAATGCAACAGAAGGGCTATAAAGCAGAACAGGTAACGTATCTTAGTGTGCTGAATGCATGTGCCAGAACAAAAAAATTAAAATTTGGGAAAAATATCCATGCCCATCTGATCAAAGCTGGATTTGAAGCAGAGAATTTTATAGGGAATACCCTTGTTTTTATGTATGCCAAATGTGGTAGCATAGAGGATGCTCGCATAGTATTCAATAAAATGCCTTTGCAAGATCTCATTTCTTGGAATGCAATTATTTCAGGATATGCTCAGCATGGTCATGGTAAAGAAGTGATTCAGCTCTTTAGTCAAATGCTGCAGCATAAGGTCAAGCCAGATAGAGTCACCTACATCTGCATTTTAACCTCAGATGCAAACACAATAGCTATACACCATGGAAAATATATGCATGCACACTTGCTAAAAGCAGGAACAAATTTTGATGTTACTGTAGCCAGCACGGTTGTTAGAATGTATGCTAGATGTGGGAGTATTGAGGATGCCCATACATTGTTCAGGAACATGCCTGAAAAGGATGTGGTCTCGTGGACAATAGTAATATCAGCATATGCCCAACTTGGGAATGGCAAATTGGCTATCAAGCTGTTTTATGACATGCAAAAACATGGTTTGGAACCAGATAAGGTCATGTACGTTACTATTTGTAGTTCGTGTGCAGATTTTCAGTATGGAAGATATATTCATTGTTTTATCATAAAAACTCCACTGGAGCATGATATCCATGTTCAGAATTCTTTGATTTCGATGTACACAAAATGTGAGTGCATGCACAGTGCAAGAATGCTGTTTGATAGGATGGCCGGACGTGATGTTTTATCATGGAATGCGTTGATATCGGGATATGTTCGACAAGGATCTGCTGAGAAAGCTATCAACCTCTTTAGCCAAATGCAACATTGTGAAACAAGGCCAGATGAAGCCACTTTTATTGTTCTCTTAAGTGCCTGTTCCTTTTCAGGAGCTATAGGACATGGCAAGCATATACACAGTCATGTTGTCAAGGCCGGACTTGTATCAGGCACTCTTGTTGCAAACACGCTTGTCAGCATGTACTGTAGATATGCAAGGTTCGAGGATGCTCATCATGTGTTTAACAGGATATTAAGACAAGACATAATCTCATGGAATGCAATAATATCAGGATACCTTGAGTGTGAAAATACGAAAGACATCCTTAACTTCTTTAGCCTACTTAAATGCCAGCAATTGGTACCAGACAATGTAACATATATCAGTGCATTAAGCGGATGTGCTAGTGCAGAAGATTTAGCACGTGGTAAATTCCTCCATGTTATGCTTTTAAATTTTGGAATGGACTTTGATACGACTGCAGCAAATGCCCTAACTGGAATGTATTCGTTATGTGGAAGTCTTATGGATGCTTGTCGAGTTTTTGACAGGATCTCTGTAAAAGATGTATCTTCATGGAATACAATGGTTGCAGCATATGCAAACTGCCTGGAGGGGAAGGAAGCTTTTAAAACCTTTCATCAAATGCAAGAGGAAGGCTGTATCCCAGACAGTGGCACATGTATAAGCATGGTTATTGCATGTGCCAACCTTGGAAGTCTGCAGCATGGCAGGTACATGCACGCCTATATCATAAACGCTGGATTTGATCTGGAGGTATTTATTAGCAGTATACTTGTTGAAATGTATGCTGAAACAGGAAGCATGGGAGATGCCATTCAGACCTTTGGAAAAGCGGTTGTGCAAGATATTATCTCCTGGACTAGTATAATAAAAATATTTTGTCAACATGGAGATGGCAGGGATGCCATCAAGCTATTTCAGGAGATGCTCCAGCATGGTCTGAAACCTGATGGTATGACATTTATCTGCATCTTGTGTGCATGTGTTAGTGCAGGAGCTTTAGGATGGGGAAAACATGCTCATGCTCATGTCATTGCTTCTGGAGTCCACTTGGACACTTACGTGGCCTCTGCACTTGTCACCATGTATTCCAAATCTGGGAATTTTAATGATGCCTCTCAAGTGTTCAATGCTATTGCTTTTCCAGACTTAGTCTTGTGGAATGCCTATATTTCAGGACATGCAGAATATGGGGATGTTTTTGAGCTCTGTAAAACAATGCAAGGGCAAGGCTTTACACCAGACAAGGTAACATATCTTAGCATTTTCACCTCCTGCACTACTAAAGGAGCTCTTGACTTGGGTAAGTCTGTTCATAATGCTCTAGAGAAGGCAGGTCTGGACTTGGACAATGATATTCAGAACAGACTTATTATGATGTATATTAAATGTGGCAGCATGAAAGATGCTCAGCATGTGTTTGAGAACATGCGTTCTAGGGATTTTGTTTCTTGGAATGCAATGGTTCTAGGTTATGCACAACATGGGAATGCTAAAGAAGTTAGTAGCTTTGTTCAGAAGATGCAGGAAGAAAGCATCCATATCAGCCAATTGGCTTTTATTTCTATTATCACTGCATATAGCTATGTAGGACTAGCAGATGAAGGTTGTCACTACTTTACTATCATTAACACATTGTACATGAACAGAATAACAATGTCACATTACGCTTGGTTAATCGATCTTTTCAGTCGTGCGGGACATTTGCATGAAGCAAATAATTTAATTGAGCAAATGCCCTTTGAACCTGATCAAGTTGTTTGGACAGTATTTCTTGGTTCTTGCCGCATATATGGTGCTGTGAATCTAGCAGAACAAGCTGCTGAAGCAATTCTCACATATTCATATTCTTAATCCATACAGGATTGGCTATGCCTACAGCATATTCGACTGTAATATCTTTTCCGATGGGTCACACACTCAAACCATTTGGCGTTAACCATTAAACATTTAATATTACTTAATCATTAAGATTTTAAAAAGCATTAGTTTAGGCATTGTCCTCTTCACCAAAACTATTCAGCTCAAGGATGAAACAGATCCACAACATGTTCCATGCATAATGAGTTCCCGACTCTCATGATTTTGTGGATGGTGAAATGTCATGTGCCACTGGACAACTGGGGGCACACATAAGTTCGGGTTCAATTTGCAAGATAGCTCACAACATGCTACAACAACAATTGATGTCTCTTTCAATATAGATATGTCCCATTTTCTGTGTGCCACTGGACAACTGGGGGCACACATAAGTTTGGGTTCAATTTGCAAGATAGCTCACAACATGCTACAACAACAATTGATGTCTCTTAGCAAGTTCAATATAGATATGCCCCATTTTCTTGTTGGCGTCCTTTATCACAATTGCTTATAAAGATTTTGGCTCCAGATTAAGGTGGCCATGTGTTAATGGCTCATGTGATCATTGGATCACAGAATAAGCCTTGGAATGTACCACATCAAGGATGGAGGAATTTACACCTCACACCCCCGTATAGCACAACGCTCCCCATATGCCAAGAATATTGGAGAACAGCAAGAGGAGTCATGAGCCTAAATGCAATGGCAGATTAGATTATGAGAGAGTAAAGAGACATGCACAAAGCAATAGAGGTGACATAACCACGTTCACAAATAGCGATGCCCTCTATCTTACAATGTAGAAATGAAACCGGAATAGAAGCGGAAGGTTGCATGGGTGCTGATTCTATAACAAGCAGCCTGTTGCAATATCACATTAACTAATTTCAAAAAAAATTCCATGACATGAAGAAGCAAGCATTTTCCCATTACATAAGGAAATAGCAACACATTTTCTTCCTTGGCTAATACCAACTCCCACGCAAATAACCATTTTCTTTCTTGGCTAATACCAACTCCCATTGGTGCCAATAATCAAGGGCAGCAATCCGTCTCACATCACATGTGCATGGATGCATAACTTGTTCGTGCAATTCCAAGAACTCCACAACATATGTGGTCCACAGAAAAAAAATGCACAGAAGAGTGAGAATGACCAAGATTGCACATTAGCACCATTTTTATATTACAAAGCATACAAAACAGAAGGATGCCCTCATGATCCTCACCCCACAAATAGGAAATAGGCTTACTGCAACAGACTACCATCAAAGCAGAGGGCAATTATACACCTCGGGTTCTCCTCGGCCCTCCATCAACCATGTCTCCACCCACAATGTGGCAATTGGCGCTACTGCTCCATGGCCAACATATTTCTCAAGCAAGCTCGTAGACGCCACGAAAGACTGCTGCATCTGTAGCTTCTCCAGCGCAGAGAATAGAAACCTGGGAAGATAGCATGCTACCATCAAGAAATAAAAAAGTGAAGCTGAGGAACCTTCTAGCAATCTACATGCTACATAACTAGAATCAAGTATATACACCCTCTTGAATATGCACACATATCTCTTTACCTCCGATGACGCAGAAGTCAGACATCGACAATCCCATCTAAATGTTCTTGCTATCAAGCACTCGGCAATCCCTTCCACGGATGCAACTAGTTTCGATAGCAAAAGCACAGCAACAGGGCTAACTTCGACCTGAAACTCCAAGAGCACAGCAGCAGGATTGCTTCCTAAAACCTCAGAGCCTACTTGCAGTTCCACTGCCTGAGATCACATCCTCCAACAACGCTATGTCTCGCTTCCTACCTTCGCCGACATGGTCGGGCTGCTTTTAGCAGCCCCCATGAAGTTCAATCTTGCCTTCTGCAACCATGCAGACAGTCCAATATGCTGTAGGCATAGCCAATCCTGTATGGATTCAGCAGCTTGTTTTGCTAGATCTACAGCACCATATATGCAGCAAGAACCAAGAAATACTGTCCAAACAACTTGGTCAGGTTCAAAGAGGATTTGCTCAATTAAATTATTTGCTTCATGCAAATGTCCCGCACGACTGAAAAGATCGATTAACCAAGCGTAATATGGCATTGTTATTCTGTTCATATACAATGCGTTAATGATAGTAAAGTAGTGACAACCTTCATCTGCTAGTCCTACATAGCTATATAATAAAAGCAAACTGGCGAATATGGATGCTTTCTTCCTGCATCTTCTGAATAAAGCTACTAACTTCTTTAGCATTCCCATGTTGTTCATAACCTAGAACCATTGCATTCCAAGAAACAAAATCCCTGGAACGCATGTTCTCAAATACATGCTGAGCATCTTTGATGCTGCCTCACTTCATATACATCACAATAAGTCTGTTCTGAATATCATTGTCCAAGTCCAGATCTGTCTTCTCTAGAGCATTATGAACAGACTTACCCAAGTCAAGAGCTCCTTTAGTAGTGCAGGAGGTGAAAATGCTAAGATATGTTACCTTGTCTGGTGTAAAGCCTTGCCCTTGCATTGTTTTACAGAGCTCAAAAACATCCCCATATTCTGCATGTCCTGAAATATAGGCATTCCACAAGACTAAACCTGGAAAAGCAATAGCCTTGAACAGTTGAGAGGCATCATTAAAATTCCTAGATTTAGAATACATGGTGATAAGTGCAGAGGCCACGTAAGTGTCCAAGTGGACTCCAGAAGCAATGACATGAGCATGAGGATGTTTACCCCATCCTCAAGCTCTTGCACTAACACATGCACACAAGATGCAGATAGATGTCACACCATCAGGTTTCAGACCATGCTGGAGCATCTCCTGAAATAGCTTGATGGCCTCCTTGCCATCTCCATGTTGACAAAATATTTTTATTATACTCGTCCAGGAGACAACATCTTGCACAACCGCTTTTCCAAAGGTCTGAATGGCATCTCCCATGCTTCCTGTTTCAACATACATTTCAACAAGTATAGTGCTAATAAATACCTTCAGATCAAATCCAACATTTATGATATAGGCGTGCACATACCTGCCATGATGTAGGCTTCCAAGGTTGGCACATGCAATAACCATGCTTATATATGTGCCAGTGTCTGGGATACAACCTTCCTCTTGCATTTGATTGTTTAGGCCCCTGCAAGACAGTCCTCTATGAGGACCCTTGAATCAAACAGGAGAATCCTAACTGAGTGTCACGCGGGATTTTGCAAAGGAGAGAAGAAAGAAAGAAAAGAAAAGAAAAGAACAAGACAAAAGAAAAACAGTAAGCAGAAACAGGACCTCCTTGATATCAATTGGAGTACATGAACTCTCGTCAAGCGAGAGGGAAACAATAAGGACAAGGCCAAAATCTCCTCTCAAAAAACTCAAGATCTATCCCTACTCACATATATAGTACAATGGCCTTGGGCCCAAAATAGGTAGGTGGCAGATCCCAGTTACCAACTCCCTGATCAACGCCTGATTTTTGGGGAATCTGGCAGCCGCTGAATTTGGATTACACTCCACGGAGGCCATCATTTGTCCGTTCTGGGTCTCTTCTTTGACTGGGACGTGGACCTCTGCGTGGGTTCCGGCGAGGGCGTAGGTCTACTATCCGATGCTTGACTTGGTCCCTTATTCCTGTCCTGCTCTTTGGTACTCGGGGAATAGTCCCCGCACACAGACGATAGGACTAGCACACCCCCAACTCAAATGACACTCGGTGGAGAGAAAAGCCGGAACAGTCTCAGGAGGTGGGAAATCAAGAACCTTCTGGAAATCATCTTGACGACTATGAGGGCATGGTTCCGTATGATACTTCGTGATAAGATCTTGCCGATCCTTGAGCGCATTAGAAGTGTTGACTCAATGGAAGGTGACGCGTCGATGAGAAACCCAGACTGCACCATATCTTCAAGGGCACGGTGAGCTTCCGCAGGGATAAACGGGCATTCGATGAGAAGGCACGTCTGAAGACCAAAGGTTCCTGTACTAGCATTCGGATTGCAATAATAGATTGGATGCTTTCGTGCAATGGAACACTGGAGGAGACATTTCAGAGCGGCACAGAATCCTGCTTGACGGTCCGGAGACGTAGCAGTAGGCTCCAAAAACCGTGTGAGACTCCAGACTGCGTGAGCAGGCAGCTGCAAACCTCGTTCGTTTGGAATGTAGATCCAATTCCGAGTCTGCTCCAATATTTCACCTTCTTGCCAGACAGAGCGACGAACAAAAGTTGGATCCCACCGACGATTTGTAGAAATGTGAGCGGGAGTCCAATCCGCGTGACCCGCCAGAGCCTTGGTCCAAAATGGGAAACGCCAGTCGGACATAAGATATTGATGGCGTGGAGGCGCTTCCAAGGATGCATACAGTTGATTCTCTGGGGGCGGTTGCATCATGGGCTTCTAGGCTTGATTACGGAATTCCTTAAGGAGATCAGCATCCAAGGTCTGACACCATTGTTCCCAATCAGAACAGAACAACAAAGTGTGAACAAGAGCAGGGACCCATTCCGTGCGAATGGTCTCACTTTCAAGGTATGCTTGAAGGGTCTTAAAACCACCAAGATGCTATAAGTAAATTTATGCAAACTGAATGCCCATATCTTCACTCAAATTTTTCCTAACCTAGTGCAGAGTTTCAGCAATCCAAAGAGGTAGGTGGTGAGCAAAATCTGCCATATACTCTAGCTTGAAAGCATTGGTCCATGTCTGATCCTGAAGATAGGGATTCTCCGATGTCAAAAGCCATTTAGCATTCTCACTGCCATGAAAAGCGCGACTTTGCCCATCATCAAACTTATCCAGAGTGTTCCGCCAAATAGAAGTCATGAATCACATACATAAGATAGCAGTAGATAGAACTGAAGAAGAGAAAAGGCGTTTGCAGAATACTGCAGAAAGGGTTGGTTTGCAGCTTCCCAAAGTTTACAAGGAAGAAGAAAACCAGTTATGACTTTGTACAGATTTGTATTTCGTGCTGAAGATGGGAATCATCCATGTTAAAGCAAGCTTAGCAAACCTTTAATAACTTAGCAAACCAGACATGTTTTTGTATCTGGACAAAGTTGTGAAGGTAATAATTGTATTCTGTAAATGTCTGTTCCTTCAAATGCTTCTATTGTTGTTGCTTGTGTAGAGAATCTTAGCTGCCATTGCATCACGTGAGCTGATTTTTGACATGATCCTTCCTTGCGTCTGAGAGTTACAAATCATTGTCTCTCTCTAGCCAATAATGTGGTACTACCTTGACTTAGACCAGGCTTTTAGCTTAATGTGGTTAGAATGTGGTTAGAGGTATGTTTGACAGGTACAAATCATTAACAAGTTGCAAATTATTAATAGTATACAAAACCGTATCATATTGAAGCATTCAATGCTCTTATGCCTACTTGTGTTTACATGTTCTGTGACTTATATCTATGCTTTGTGAACAATAACTGCGCTTCAGGGCCAAACAAATACCAACATATATTCATACACCCTAATCTATATATGTAATGTACAAGCATCATAGGGCTGCCTACCCTGCCCGCCCACCCTCCCCAAAAGAAAAAACACACACACTAAAATCGTCATGTTCAGTTGGAGTGTACTTAAAGGGCAAAACAAAAATGAAATGAAAAGGAAGAAACTGAGGATGAAGAAGAGGTACAACTAGTCTTTTCATTTTGTGATAGATCTAAATCTAATAAAAAATCTCGTGCTATTGCAGTTGATAGTGGAGCTGAAAGATCAGTAGTTCACTCCTCTGTTCTTCTCAAACAAGTAATTCCAACTCAAGGAAGAAGTGTTCAAGTAGGAGATGAGCGGATTACTGCAGTTAATAGGTCTAAATCGAAAAGTTGTGGACATTGAGAGTGTGCTTTGTGTGCCCACTCTTGTTAAAAATTTAATTTCTATAAGTTAGCTTGTGGATTTAGGCTACAGAGCACATTTGATTCTAGTGCGTGTAAAATTTCTCTAATGAAATAAAGTTTTTTGCCAAAAGGGTTGGAAATCTTTTTCAAATGTATAATTTGGCTCATGATAATATTAACTCTGTGATAGAAAATGACTTTGCCTTGTGGCATAGTCGACTGGCTCATACTCATTGTAACAACTTGAAACTTCTAGCTAAGAGAGGATGGATCAATTGCAAAGATGTTAAAGCAAATAAATTTTTGTGTGAAGGGTGTATTTGAAGAAATCACTAGATTACCTTTCTCAAAGGCAAAGCATAGGGCTAGCGATGTTCTGGAACTAGTACATACCGATTTGTGTGGACCTCTAAATGTTAGAGGTAGAACAAATAAAAGATATTTAATATCTTTCATAGATGATTATAGCAGAAAATGCAAATGTCACTGTTTGTCAAGAAAATCAGAAGCTTTGAGCGCTTTCAAACAATATGTACTTGAAATGGAAAGGGTGACTGGAAAGAAATTAAAATGCATTAGATCAGACAGAGGAGAAGAATATTTATCCAGTAAATTCAAACACTTTTGTGTCTCTAATAGAATAAAAAAGCAATTGACATGTAGATATAGCCCTCAACCGAATGATGTTGCTGAAAGAAGAAACATGACAGTCATGAATGCAATCAGGTCAATGATCAAAGAAAGTGGATTACCAAACTACCTTTGAGAAGAAGCTCTTAAGGCAACAATTTTTATTCTGAATAAATTGCCATCATTGTGACATAGTTGACCCAGTTATTGACCCCGTTGCAGATGATCATGTACAAGTCAGCGACGGAGATAACTCTGAAGAAGAATCAGAGTATAGTGACCATTATAAGAGAGCACGGCGATAAATCTTGAGTCAAGCTCCACTATTGTTGAAAATACAAAAATATTTCTATAGTTCTTCATTATTGAAAAAGACAAAAACAAACATTGTGTTTAGTGTTCTTATTATAAAAAAATACAAAAATATTTTTATGTAATTTCTAGTCACGTTGAGACAGTTAGGGTTTGCCTTGCCAACAAGGATTCGAGAGCACAAAGCACGGAGCGGACATCTCGGAGCGTGGTCGGTTAGCTGGTCTAGATCAAGAGCACGATATCTATTTAAGGTGGCGATTTGGGAAGAAAAGGTGGCTTGCAATTCGATTCTGGCCTTGAGATTTGTATGACCTGTTCTTCAATGCTTATCTTTTGTATTCATGAATTGAAATCAATGGAAGATTTGTTGGCTCTCATTTCGTTTATGATGCTTAACTGAGTTGTATTCATTCATTCCTTCACATGCAAGCATCCTTTGTTTTAGCAATGACGATAACTTTGTTTATACAATGTATATTCTAAGGCAAACAAGGCAACAATGTACAATTTCTCCATGATGTCCCTTTGATTCTTGTTCACTTATAAGCATACAAATAATTCTTACAGGTTTCTTATGGATGCGGAGATGACAACCACCAAGTCATTGGAAATAACTGATTATGAAACCTTTGATGCATGGCTTGCAGACACCATGGTATGTTTGTAATTTCTGTTGTAGTTTGTGTTGCTATATTCCAAGTTCCTGGGTAGATTAATTCATGAAAGAATGAGTTGCTATGCTAGAGGGGTGACAGACCTTTAACATAGTTTTGGCGCCGTTGCCGGGGATAGAATATAGCAATTAATTTCTGAAATGGAAAGTTTGTCACATCAGAAATTTTGATGTGTATCAGACCGTCATTTGAGCAGGTTATACTAATTATTTTGAGCTAAGATTTGGTCACAAGGTACTCCTATGAGTCCTTTACCAGCCTGCAAAATTTCAGAACTCAACTCCAAACCTACCTCGATTTGGGTAGATGATGATTAGTGCTACCAGGATAAATTACTGCGCATCTTTTGTGACTCAAAATAAGTTATAGTACTTAATTAATGCTTCAAATACCCCATAAATGGGTGTATGAAAGGATATAAGGTTATTCTTGAGCAGAGGAGAGTTCAAGAAGAGAGAAGGAAGAAGCAAGAAGAGGAAAGGACAGCAAGACATCAAAAAAGAGCTCAGCATAAAATTGAACAGGAGAGACCGTCTCAAATTATTCCAGATATTAAGTCTTTGTACACAATGTCTACGTCTCATTCTAAGAGTATTCCATATCCCAAATATGGGGCTGGAAAAGCAGCTGAAACCCAACCAAGAACTCATATTAAACAATTTGAGAATATTAGTACTATGAATGGTCGGGATTACGATCTTGGGAGAGGCTTATATTATTTCCAACCACATTAGAGGAAAAACCAGCAGATTGGTTGATTCGTAATATGGATACAGTGAAAACATGGGTAGAAATTAAAGAGTTGTTTTTGAATACATTTCAACCAACTCCAACCTCTCGAGAGTTAAAGGAGGAATTAAAAACCATACAGATTTACACGGGAAACTCCAAAAAGCTTTGCTATTAGAGTGTCTGAATTACAAGCCAATTAGAACATAAACCTCATGAAGAAGATATCATATCTTGGTTCATTGAGGGATTTCCAGGAAAAATTAAGCAACAACTCGAATTAGACTCACCCGAAACTTTGGATGAAGCTGTAAAAAGAGCAGCTGTCATTGGGGGAATTATCGGTGCTGAAAAACATGTCAAGCCAGAACTTGAATCTTTGGTTCAGAAGAAGGTGAACCAGGAGATTCGAGGAGTTCGAGAATTGCAAAATAAATTACAATGGATGGAAGAAAATGTTAAGA
The DNA here is from genome assembly GCA_021234155.1 of Isoetes taiwanensis. Classification (NCBI taxonomy): domain Eukaryota; kingdom Viridiplantae; phylum Streptophyta; class Lycopodiopsida; order Isoetales; family Isoetaceae; genus Isoetes; species Isoetes taiwanensis. The sequence continues at coordinate 12,258,244 of JAJEKV010000010.1, read as the reverse complement.
AGTTTAGCGGAGAAACTCGAAGAAGTTATGTATGGTGCACTAAGTGTTCTAGACCAGGACACTATGCAAATGAATGCAGAATTCCTATCAAGGAAAAGAAATTTTGTTACATTTGTGATCGTGATAATCATGATACAAAAGATTGCTATTTCAATTCAAGAAATAAAAACAAAAATAGTACAGATGCTTTTGTTGTAACAGCAGATACATCAAGAAAAAAAGATGTCAAAGAAGTTGAATGTTGGAAGTGTGCGGAGAAAGGCCACTTTGCAAGGGACTGTAAGAATTCATTTAAAAGGAGCATTCCCTCTAAAAATATAGAAAAGAGTGAAGTCAAAATAGAGGAAGTGAGAATGGTCAGCCTGGAGCGTAGAATTGTTGATAATGTTGAAGCAAATGTAGTGACACGGCAAAAGGCTGAGAGAGAAGGGATTCAAGTTAAAGATATTCCATTGGAAAGCGCACGTCGCAGAATCAAAGAAATATATCCAGAAATTCTAGAGGAGAATGAAATTTATAACTTTGCTATGGAGCAAATAAATGAATTGCAAAATTCAGAAACTCACCTACAAGAGAATGATAGTGACTTGGATAAACTCCAGAGGATTAAAAGACAAGTTAAAGAATTGACAATTCCTACGCCATTGAAAATAGTAGTTAAATATTTGCCAGGTTTCAAGGATATTCTGGAATCTCAAAATATAGATGATAATTTAAAAACGTTGAGCGAGACAATTAAAAATACAGTGGTTTTTTTACCTCTTGAGTTATTGGCAAAGTATATCCCAGAGTTAGGAATTCCAACAGAGGTCTACCAAACAGAACAATTAATCCCTGCATTCAAAAGTGACCCTATTGATAAGCAAACTCCCGTGCTAACTCTAGAAGTAAAGGGACACACCATTCCCAAAGTGCCTATTGATGGAGGAGCGGGAGTGAACATCATGACCAACAATTTGAGAAGGAAACTCAAGTTGGAAACGATCAGTCCGTCGTCATTCAATGTGAGAATGGCAGATCATAGGCAAGTCGAGCCAGTAGGCATTATCAAAGGAGTGCCATTTTCTATTGCAGGAATGAATTTCCAACAGGATTTTGTAATACTCGATACTAATGCAACGGGAAATATGGATTACCAAGTGTTACTAGGTAGGCCATGGCTACGAGAAGCCAAAGTATTACATGATTGGGCAGATAATTCTGTTAAAATAACTAGAGCAGGAAAAGTCACCAAAATAGATTTGCCCACCGGAAATTCTACCACTTTAGAGGATATGTCTATGTTTTCAGATAGTGAATCAGAATATGATGCATATGAAGAGTATGAAGATGATGCCTCAGACACAGAAATCTGTTACATGGCAGAATTAGTGGAAAAGGAAACAACTTTTCCTAAAACTTTTAAAGAAATTAATGAGGGGCAAATCACTCTTGAACCTACTCCGGCTCATGAGGTACAAGACAATACATTACGACCTTATCTAAGTACTCGTAAAACGAGGAGGAACTAAATTTGAATCTGAAGCATCACCTCACATAGTTCGTGATAGGGACTAATCTTCCACGGAATTAAGTGAAGCAGCTATAAAGTTATTAATGGAATACAAAGACATTTTTGCATGGAGTTATAATGACTTACGAGGTATTGATCCAAACTTATGTCCGATCGCGGATTCCTTTGCTTCCCGATGCTCGGCCTGTCTCACCAAAGGGCATATAGAATGAACCCTAATTATGCGAAAGTGTGTGGGGAAGAAATTCAAAAGTTATTACAGGTCGGTTTCATCTATGAGGTTGAAACAAGTGAGTGGGTTTCTCCCATTGTAATAGTAAAGAAGAAAAATGGGAAGTTAAGGGTCTGTGTGGACTATAGAAGATTAAATGATGTCACTGAAAAGGACCACTTTCCCTTGCCCTTCACCGATCAAGTACTAGAAAAAGTAGCAGGAAATGAGTGTTACTCTTTCATGGATGGGTTTAGCGGCTATAACTAGATCCGAATTCATCCAGAAGACCAATTAAAGACTACATTTATCACCCAGTTTGGCACCTATGCCTACAGAGTAATGCCTTTTGGTTTAAGCAATGCACCGTCATTATTCCAAAGGATTATGTTAATGGTTTTTAAAAGCTATATCGGAAATTTTATGGAAGTCTTTTTAGATGACTTTACTGTTTTCAGCAATTATAATGATCATATAGAAAAGCTTCGGCAATGCTTTAATAGGTGTAGACAGTATGGCGTTTCTTTAAATCCAGAAAAATATGTTTTCTTAGTAGGACATGGGATCTTGTTAGGTCACATTGTCTGCAAGAAAGGACTGCTTACTGATCCTAGTAAGGTTCAAGCAATTAGAGAGATGCCACCACCCACGAACATTACACAAGTTAAGAAATTCATGGGTAAAGCTAATTACTACAGGAAGTTCTGCCATGGATTAGCTGAAATTGCAGCACCTCTCAATGAGCTAGTTAGTCCAAGAACAAATTTCAGTGGACAACTCAATGTCAGAATGCATTTGAGAAAATAAAAACTATCATGACTAATGCACCTATACTCATAGCTCCACGGTGGGATCAACAATTCCACGTTCATGTGGATGCATCAAAAATTGCCATTGGAGCAGTGCTAGCCCAACAAGTGGATTCAAAAGTGGACCGTCCTATTCATTTCGCTAGTAAACAGTTAAATCATGCAGAGAGGAATTATAGTACCACCGAAAGAGAGGGATTAGCAATGGTCTTTGCTGTCCAAAAGTTTCGGCACTATTTGCTTGGAAATTTTTTCCATTTCTATGTTGACCACCAAGCTCTCTTGTATTTGATTAATAAACCATGTGTCACAGGTCGGATTACCCGTTGGCTATTGATACTTCAAGAGTTTAATTTCAAAATTATACTCAAGCCAGGCAGTGCCCATACCGTTCCTGATCATCTGTCTCGATTAACAAATGGTGAGTTGCCTACCGGAATTAATGATGAATTACCAGATGTTAATCTCTTCCGGGTTGTTGTTACACCTCCCTGGTATAAGGGAATCGTGGAATATTTATCCACTGGGGAGCTACCATCAAAGTTTACTGCTACACAATGCAAAGATTTCGTTAAAAGAGCGGCCAAATTTAGTATAATTGCAGGTCAATTATATAAACGAGGGCAAGATAATATCCTGCGCAGATGTGTCCTACCACATGAGACTAAATCTTTAATTGTTGAGGAAGCACACCAAGGTCTAAGTGGCGGTCACTTTGCTGCAGAAATAACAGCAAGAAAAGTTCTTCAATCCGGTCTATGGTGGCCAACACTATTTGCAGATTGTCTAAAAGCAGCAAGGACATGTGACATTTGCCAACGCATGGGAAAACCAGGAGAAAGAAATTATATGCCTCTCACACCAGTTCTTCCTCTAGGTCCATTTGAAAAGTGGGGCATGGATTTCGTGGGTCCAATCCAACCTCCTGCAGCTAGAACGAAAGCACAATATATTTTAGTCTTAACAGACTATAATACAAAGTGGGCAGAAGCTCGCTCTCTAAAAGATAATTCTGCTTTAAGTGTCGCAAGAGTACTATACCAGCAGATTATCACAAGGTTTGGATGTCCTTTAGAACTGGTAAGCGATAGAGGGGTACATTTTCTTAATGAAACTATTCAAATCTTAACAGAGAACTTCATGATTGTTCATCGGAAATCTACTCCTTACTATCCCAGGGCAAATGGTCAAGCTGAATCGACCAATAAAATTCTTGTTACAGTCTTAAAAAAAATCTGTGAAACCAAGCGCTCAAATTGGGAATTAAAGCTACCAGCTGTATTATGGGCTTATCGAACATCTTATAAGACTGTCACAGGGCACTCACCTTTCCAATTCACGTATGGGATAGAAGCAATCATGCCCTTTGAGTTTCTAGTTCCTAGTCTTAGGGTTGCTGTACAAAATCATTTGTCAATGGATGACTCAGCAGAACATAGATTGCTACAGCTTGAAGCCTTAGATGAAAAACGTCAACATGCCGTATGGGCTCAAGAGGCATCTAAGAACAGCAGAAAGGCATGGTTTGATAGACATCAAAAGAAAAAATACCTTAATCCAGGTGACAAAGTTTTATTGTATGACTCTCGTTATAAGCAACATCCTGGAAAATTAAAGATACGTTGGTTGGGACCATTTCTGATCCATGAGATAAAAAGTAATGGGGCAGTACAATTGCTGGATTTGGAAGGAAAATATTTTCCATCTTTAATAAATGGCAGCAGATTAAAAAAATACATGGAAAAACCTACGGTTTCTGTAAGCATGGCCTCTCCTATAACGAAGCTTAGGCCTTCTCGAGTAGTTATTTACCTCTGGGAATGGCAAGAGCTAGTTATTACTCGTGGGTTTCAAAAGAAACTCCAGAATGCTAAGGCACATAATATGCTCTTACATTTAATTCTTACACCTCTACCAGGTCCACGAGCACGCCATTGGTGGAATGATAAGTGTATGAAAGTTTATCCTCATGCAAACTTCATGGAAGCCATGTCCTACATAGGGTTTTGGCCTCCACACAAGATACTTTTCTGTTTTGGAAAGGGCACCACTCGCTCTCAAAGGGCAAAGTATCTTTATGACAAATTACTAAGTGAACAACGGAAAGCCAAATATCAGTTACAGTTTCGGGCTTGGAAAAGACAATTTCAATCTACTGGAACTGTTAAACGTTCATCTTATTCCAATACTAAAAATAACAGGGAACCAAGTACGCTAAATATTGCATTTGCAAATGTTTACAGGTTGTCATCGGAAAACTCCCAGTTTTGTTTCCAAGTTATCGATCTTCTAGCTTGCCAAAGTTAGATGCTCAAGCCCTTCAAATGCTATGTCATGCTGGATTGCTAACATTCATACAGCAACCACCTACTCCGATCATCAAGGAAACCTTATACGAATTTATTTGCAACTATGATCCACTAACTTGTACTGGTCACACCATAGCATCTGGGCCAATTACTATTACAGCTGACCTCATTCAAAAAGCTTTAAGGATTCCAAATACTTCTCAAGCAATAGCTTATAATGACTTTGATCTGACTCCTTTCCAAGTTACCAAAGCATCTAACAGACAATGGGATACACGTTACCTCATTCAACCATACAAAAATGTTCTTCTTCATATTCATAAAAAACTTTTTCCCCACACATGTAATACATGTTCTAAGCGATTTTTGGTCTATACCATCTTGGCAACACAAGGATTTATAGTTCCCTGGGCTACTATGATTACAGATAAGATATTGCAGCAATTACATGACATTAAGCAGCATACTTTACATGAGTTCACCTTTGGTATTCATTTACAATTACTAATCAATTATGTTACGTTTGAACAGGTCAATCTTCAACCATTAATTACAGATGTGCAACAACCGGTCGTTGATGTTCATTTTGCACAGCCAGTACTCATGCAAACAGATTCCAACAGCAATTTTGATTCAAATAATCAACTTGACATTTTAATGGGCAATAAAGACCTGACTGCTAGTACTGTTCCAACACATTCCAGTCCTGAATTTGATGACAGAAACTGGAGCATCATGGGTGGATTGTGTAAGCTTTATCAAGACATGTTGGCTGCAATTCACCATAGAGATCGAAAAGTTAATGACTCTGCAGCACGTGTCTCAGAATTGGAGTTGGAAAATTCTGCCCTTCATGCAGATTTAGAACGCAAAGTTTCTGAATACACTCAACTACTCCAAAAATATGACTCCTTGGTGGTGGAGCATCATAACCTCCAAAAGCAGAAGGCAACTACGCAGCATACTTCTTTTGATAAGCACAAAGACCTAATCAAACAGACTACCGAACCAGTTTTCAAGCGGATGCAGACTCTAGTTTCTGAAAATCAGCAGTTAATTACTCAGTTAAATTATTACAAACAGAGTACCAATCATGATGATTATGAACTTTTGCATCTTTCTCCTTATAAACCAGCTATTTCAGCTGAATGGAGAAAACCCTTTCTTGACGACCAACTTGTGCAAAAGAATTTTTTACAGGCACCTCAATCTCTCCAGGACTCACCAAATTTTGATCCACGTTTTCAACGCAGATTGGAGTGGCGAGCAGCTGAACGTCACCGCCTCATAAATTGGGCAATTATTCCAGGAGATTCTTGGACCAGCCAACAGGAAATTCTTCAAAATCTGAAATCTTTTATTGATGTTGCCCAACTTAGTCCAGATTTTGTTATCTATCAACAAGCTATATATTCCAAGCAATTATATCTCACTGTTGAATCTACTAGTGCTACTAAAGAGCCTTTGATCAATATAGATCCCAACAGGTCGTGCAAAGCAACGCTCATGGACACCGCTCTTTTCTTAAAGTTAAACCATTTTCCCTCACAATGTATGCACTTATCTGAGGAAATGGCTCACAAGAATTTTTTACTTCACGCTTCCAAAGTTTATTATGATTCGCAGCTTGCACTTCAAGGACAACGCAAGAAGCAGTTCTATGTCTTCTACAAGCATTACAGGAAACATCACATCTCTATGGAGAAGAGTCGTGTGGAGCCCTTGCTCCACACAAAAAATGGGGGGCAAGAATGTGACATAGTTGACCCAGTTATTGACCCCGTTGCGGATGATCATGTACAAGTCAGCGACGGAGATAACTCTGAAGAAGAATCAGAGTATAGTGACCATTATAAGAGAGCACGGCGATAAATCTTGAGTCAAGCTCCACTATTGTTGAAAATACAAAAATATTCTTATAGTTCTTCATTATTGAAAAAGACAAAAACAAACATTTTGTTTAGTGTTCTTATTATAAAAAAATACAAAAATATTTTTATGTAATTTCTAGTCACGTTGAGACAGTTAGGGTTTGCCTTGCCAACAAGGATTCGAGAGCACAAAGCACGGAGCGGACATCTCGGAGCGTGGTCGGTTAGCTGGTCTGGATCAAGAGCACGATATCTATTTAAGGTGGTGGCTTGCAATTCGATTCTGGCCTTGAGATTTGTATGACCTGTCCTTCAATGCTTATCTTTTGTATTCATGAATTGAAATCAATGGAAGATTTGTTGGCTCTCATTTCGTTTATGATGCTTAACTGAGTTGTATTCATTCATTCCTTCACATGCAAGCATCCTTTGTTTTAGCAATGACGATAACTTTGTTTATACAATGTATATTCTAAGGCAAACAAGGCAACAATGTACAATTCCTCCATGATGTCCCTTTGATTCTTGTTCACTTATAAGCATACAAATAATTCTTACAGGTTTCTTATGGATGCGGAGATAACCACCAAGTCATTGGAAATAACTGATTATGAAACCTTTGATGCATGGCTTGCAGACACCATGGTATGTTTGTAATTTCTGTTGTAGTTTGTGTTGCTATATTCCAAGTTCCTGGGTAGATTAATTCATGAAAGAATGAGTTGCTATGCTAGAGGGGTGACAGACCTTTAACAATCATCAAGCTTGGGAGGTAATATTTCTGATTTGCTTTGGTCTAACAGCAATAATGATGTAAACTATAACTTGTTTAAATGCTATGGTTGTCTTGTATACTTTCACATACCAAATGAACTAAGGAAGAAGCTGGATAATAAAGGTGAGGTTGTTTTTTTGGTTGGCTATGATGAAGAGACTAAACGCTACAGAATTTTTGTTCCTAAAAGCAGAGACATTATCATCAGCAAAGATGTTATTTTTAATGAAGAAGTTTTGTACAAGGATATGTACAAAAGAAACACATCTAATAAGGAGACTACATCAGAAGAAAACACTAAAAACAAAATGCAAAACATGGAACAATACCAAGTGGATCTTGAATCAATTAATGGAGAAGATCAAAACAACAATGACGAGTTTGAGCATGAAGAGATAAATGATAGCCCAAATGCAGCAATGACGAGTTTGAGCATGTAGAGACAAATGATAGCCCAAATGATCATCCAGGACAGACATCTTTAGAAAACAAAATGGATACAGGTCATAAAAGAAGAAAAACTCAAGCTGAGAAGTTACTTGATGAAGCTAAAATAAATATTGAAACATATGGAAGAATAGACGGTGGTAGAAGTATGAGAATAGAGAAATTAGGGCAGAATGTTGATCAAGAAGACATTGATCAAATCTTGGCAATCATGGATGATGTACAGGTACCAAAATCATATGAAGAAGCTTTAGCATCAACTGACAAAATACAATGGCTAAATGCCATGCAAGAAGAACTAGACTCTTTCAAATACACTCATACATATGACACAAATTGACAAGGTATATGCTTCCTACGCTTGCTTGGAGAGACATGGTGTGATCCAATAACTTATTGAAACTTCACGTACGAGGAAATATGCCAATGGGATTTACAAAATGCAGTAGAAGTTTGCAATAGACCAAATGAACATGTTCTTAAAGTTCATAAAGGACAACTCCGAGGCCTTCGCAAGAACAACACAAGATGCTGCGGCCTCAAATCCCTACACTGTCACCCAACAAGCTAGACGTAATTAAGGAAAACATGCTTGCCATGATTAGGCAATTTGGTCCCCCGTCCATCTTTGTCACCTTCAACATGTCAGAGTCCAACTAGACAGACCTGCTTGATGCTCTCAAATACCTCAATGCTGACACAATGGCTACAACAAACTTAGAAGAGTAGAATGCTCATGCTCGAACTCATGAGAGCTGATCCATTCACGTGCATGAGGTACTATGTCAACAGAGTGATGGACCTCAAGAAGGTGCTCCAGAAGCCAAATGACATGATCAGCGAGGTCGTCGACTTTGTGTGCATCACTTAGTACCAGAAGAGAGGAAGCCCACACATCGGATAAAAAACTTCCCAAAATACTCAAATGCAACATACGAAGACATCATATCATTTGTCGATAAGTTCATCACAACAGCCATCTAGCTGCTTGCAGACAAACTACGGCCAATGAATACACAGGCACACACGCACATGCAAAAAGAAATGAGACATGGACTGCAGGTTCCATGCGTCTCACTTCCCTGTCATAGACATCTTAGAATTAGAAGACCAATCTCTTAAAGAAGGAAAGACAATGAAATAGAACAAGGATAAAATCAAAATATGGCTGAAAAAAACACTAGAAAGACAAGACGGACATTGGACAACTTGTTGCAACATACAAGCCTCGACGAACATCAATGCAAGAAGGCATTCGCACATGACGTACCAGGAACCAAGCTCTTACGAGGGAGGTGAGTAATGTATCGCAACAATGTGGAAAACCAACACAGATTTTCAGTATATCTTCAATGCCTATTCCATAGCCACATACTGCCTATTATGACAAACACATCAACCTCGTGCAAGCAACCATGCTATAGCACGAAAAAATTGTAAATAAAATGAGGAAGGACGAATTAGGCAACCCGAAAGCAGCAATACTTTGGTTCGTCAAATTCAACGAGGACAAAGACATAGAAGCATGAGCATATGAACCACTGCTGCTACACATATACTTCAGATGGAGCACAAACTCCTTGATGGATACCCCACCTACCACAATACATATATGGCAAAGGAAGAACAAATTAAGACATCCCACATATCACTAACATTCCAACGCATCCACGACTGCGGTGACATAGAAAGGATAGCCAATGACATCGATGAGCAAAGAAGAGAATGTGGGATTAGTGACGATGGCGAGAATGGCAAGGATGAATTTGACGTAGGCACAAACTCCCACGGGTCACACTATACCAATTCCCTCAAGTGATGCATGGCCAAAACATCGCAAAACATACTGTAGCCCCACCCATTACAACAAACTAACCATCTTCCATCCCTTGCAAGCCTAGATGACAATGGTACTGAACAAACAAATCATGCCTAATGAGATGTACTACACGATGGTCTAGGCACTAAAAATAAAGCAATGGCTACTCTATGACGGCATCATGTATAAGAAAGGCACATGAACCAACTACAGTTTAACCTCATCCTTCTGGCTAGCGCCAGTATGAGTAAGTCACAACTGCTACAATGCTCATCGAAGGACAAACGCGCCTCTTTCAACAACAACTTCCTGACCCAATGAGCAGGCCATCGGTTCTCATAGCTGCATACACAAGCAGGCAGCAGACAATGTCAGTGGCATCACATTGCACTCGGGATTTGGCATAAAAGAAACAACGGCATTTAGAAACAAGATGACCATGCCCAAGTTCATCATGCTGCAAACGAGGAAGAATGTGTACGAAGCGGTGAAATTGATGGTCATGGATGAGATTTCAATGGTCGGCCTCCACCCTCCTCTTTCATTCGACGCGCTCTGCAACAAATAAGTATCAACCCACACCACCTAGAGACAACAAACCTTCAAAAAAATCCAGCCACACAAGACTAAAACCTTTGTGCGATTCTCCTGTAGGCACAAGGCTACTGTGGCACCTATACCATTTGAAGGCATGTCAATCATCGCACCCAGAGACTTCTACCAACTCAAGCCAACGTTTGACGTGGAATTTCTGTGACCTAGACACTGACCATGTCGAATAGCTAGGCACCATGGAGTTTCTAAAACTCTATCACTCATGAAAGTCGGACTTCAGGTAATACAAGCTTACCAAGAGCATCAGGCAAGAAGACGACCTGCTCTTTGGACCAGCATCCAATGATCCATGCCTCCCCTATGTCATCCACAAGAACAAAGACAAGGACAAGCACAACGATAAACTCTATACCAAAATATCAGAGAGGGCATTTATCTCCACTCCACAGACACGCATGAGGATGGCTGCCTGAGGATTGTTACCTTGCACATGAATTTCGGAAAGACACATGGACCACAAGACAAGCTAGAGCTCAAACCGACCGTGCTTGACGAGCTCACGAGCAACATCGACCTCTTTGACAGCCTCGTCAATGGCACCGATGACATTTTAGAGTAGTACATGGGTCCAGGTGGGACAAAGGCATTATGGATATTACTCACAAAGCTGACAACAGGAAGAAACTACCGCAACAGGCTCAAATGCCTCTACGTCCAAGGAATCGACCCAAGCGGGATGCCAATCCAGAAGCTGATCAAGCTATTTTAGGCAAGCAAAAACCAAAAGCACAAGATCATGCGATGCCAGTTCCACGTCCAACTAGCTGCGGCGAGGACAGTCCACAGATTACAAGCAACACCGTCGAACAATTATGCTTCAACCCCTGAGGGATGCACATGTACAGAATGGCCTACACGACCGTCTCAAGGGTAAAGACTATGATGGGCCTATTCCTGAAGCAACCGCGGAACTTCACTATTGATAAGAGAGACATAGAAGCATGGTTACCCAGAACCGGAATACTTCGGAACGGGAACATCCAACTTTGGAAAAAATAAATTTTGAAAATGGATTTGGTGTTCCCATGAGCTAATTAACATATTGAACTAGTTTTCAAGTTTAAAATGTCAAAGGGTGATGTATAATAATGGCCAAATGAAAATAAGGCTCTACCGTATTATATATTCTTATAATAAACATAAAAACACCACATAGTTTAACTTTTATGACGAATATATCTTAAGCCATCATTAAAAAGAAATCCTCGCATGATAGCCTTCTTGGCAAATAGAGGAGATATAAGAGCTGCAACATTCCTTGCCTCTTGCAAACGTTGTTGTCTTTGCTCCTTCACGCCATCCAAACTATTAGCAAAACTTTCCAACCTGTCCTTAGTTGCATCATCAATTAAAGGACAACCGTATGATCCTTTCCCCTTTCCAAGCAAGAGGACCCAAGGCCAACCTACCAAAATCGAAATTTGCAAAAGTAAAAGTGAAAAATAAGAAAAAAAGGTGAAGGAAATGGTCAAAACAAATTTTATAGTTGGGAACAACGTTCCCAACTTATCGGAACGTTGTCGGAACGGTGTTCCGGGTAACATGCACATTTGGAACGGGAACAAATGTTCCCGGAACGTGGCATGCCCCGGAACGTGTTCGGAACCGGAACGGCGTTCGGAACACCGTTCCCGGTAACCATGCACAGAAGTGATTTAGAGGATGCAGAGACAGATGCCATGGACAATGACCATCCCCAACGTCATTGATGCACGACCACTGACACTGATTGCAATAACATTCTACACCCTCACATCACAAAGTACGTCGGTCACATACTACCAGACCCACAGCTGATATCATTGGACATCCTCTGTCCATAAGAGACGAGATTGGACAATCTGGCCATCCTCAAGAACAACTAAGTAATCAAGAACAACTAAGTATAGGTGCCTGCTCAATAGCAATGCATGCAGAATGCCAACACTCTACAATGACAACAGGCTCGAAAAAGGACCAAGACCATTCTTATTGGAGATTTCAACATAGACATCCTGCAATAAAACAATATCGTATAAACCTCCACGTCGCCATGCTCGGCCTCCCCAGCAAGTCAAGGCCCCCACGCGCTCCTGTTTTTAATTGTATGAATTAACCTCCATACCTTCTTAAATAAAACTCAAAACTTCTGAGCTAAGAAAACAAAACCCTGTGTTCATACCTTTCACACGGCTGGATATAAAACAAAAAAGACACAAATTGAAACGTCGAAATAAAGCCCATGAAGACACACTCTGAGAACCACCGGAGGTCAACCCCCTCGTGGAGAGCGCTCCAAATAAGACACTTCGATGATTAAAGGTTAACAAAAATCTTTTACATAATTTGAAGAGGCAAGGAATGTATAAATATGTGGGACATTTAATGGTTGAAATGGTTGCAAGAAAGTTGCAATGGTTGAATTTGGGCAAGAAAGTGAAGCACAGGTAGCTTGGGCTTCCTGTTTAATCTAGATCTGTAATGGCGATGGCATGTGAAGTTTGATGCGCCCACAGAGCACAAATGTTCTTGGGGAGGGCGTCGTTTTCTTTTGTTCGTGCCCGCGAGATCTCCACATCTACTTTGTTTATGGCAACTGCTTTGTTTCTAGCAACTGCTTCAGATTCGAGATACAGATTAGATTCAACTGCAGCTTCCTTGAGATTTTTGTTCTTCCAAATTTAATGCTGGAACAAAACTCTCGGTCTTGCTGTCTCTTCCGGATTGGCACCCTGTTCTGTATTTTGAGGCGGACTCGTGAGGTTTTTCTCTCACGTTTTGATACTTGTTACAGCATGGAGGCCTTTGTATGCATTTGAACACGTGAGGCGGACTCGTGAAGGTTTTTCTGTCACGTTTTGATACTTGTTACAACATGGAGGCCTTTGTATGCATTTGAACATGTGTTTAACTATTGGATCGGTTTCACAATGTCAATGGTTTATAAAAAACAAATACATGGAACTTGCCTCTATAGTAAAACTAAGAAAGAGCCAACTGCTATCAAATACATTCCAAGATGTTAGTTTGCATGTCACAAATTAAGTGACCAGGTAGATATTTCTGGTTTGAGAGCTTTCATCTGCCCATTGGGGGATGCAGCACAATGCCACCTACCAGTTTTTTATGATGTTGTAGGTGTATGTAGTCCATCGAATTCTGCCACTCTGCTTAATTCATCTTAGAGCATGATTATAATCATGGAAGTAATACCTTTTCCTTATAAATTGTGACATCCACTTAGAAGCTATCCAGGACGAAAGGGCCAAGAGGAGGATAAACATGCTGGCAGCATTATTAAGAGCAGACGGTTTTCTTGCGGAAATCATAACGAGCCCTAGCAAGGTAAATGTTACTAGCTGAAAACCGAGCTGAAGTCCTTTGAATACATTTAGAGCTCTAGTACAATGTGGACAATATTGTACATGAGATGAGAACCTGCAGATTAGGAGGGAAATTTGTGGTCAGATGCCAGAGGTCCAAAGAAAAGAACCAGACGGCTTAAATGTGAAATCTTTACCTATCCATTAGCTGTTCTTTCGGTGGAGAAGGTGGAAGGCGGCGATCGTATCTTTCATCCCAAGGAGAACCCCCAGCAAAATTTTCTAACCATCTTCGAAAAAGTCGAACCAAATTGTCTGCTTTTGTAGGAATGTAATACTCTGATTTCCAGTCCTTAAGTCTGTGCTCCTGGAATAATAACACGACAAAAGAAAAGCTTCTGGCTGTAAGCCTATTAAAGAAAAGCAATCTCTGTTAAGTATTTCTTCATTAAAATTTGCATCAGGATGTAGTGTGTATAAACCACTTCCAAAAAACTCTTCAAATTGATAGCCCCCGCTATGAGTTTTTTATTAGCTCAGGAGTTGTGAATGCTATATTTTGCAAGAATATGCCACAAGTTTTGGGTTGAATAACTATGTTGAAGCCGTTCTAGAACCTAGGGACACAAATATCTTGAACCCATTATAGAACTCAAAAGCGGAGTTTCCTGCCTTCAGATTGGTATCACAAAATCCTCCTGATTGGGAAGACAATACCTTGCACCAAGTATCTAAGACCAATCACACTCTAAATAAGGAGATTTCTATTCATTGCATCCTTTAGACATATGACAAATTTGAACCAAGAAGAAAGTGTGTAGACAGACCATTTAGGCATTTTCCTATTTGTAAGGTGCAAGAACTCAAGTTCCTAATACATGTGTATTCCCCAGTCAGCAATCTCAATACTTGCATTATTACTTTCATCATACTAAGAATAACATTATAGGGGTCATTGAATTATTGTACAATGCAACTGAGAGTTTTCATGCTGCATGTGCATGCCACGTGCGTGCGAGAAAGAGGGGGGAGAAAAAAATGGAATACCAGTATATGGAGGAAGTAAAGATCAGAATCAAGGACCAGCAAGCGCAGAAGATGTTCCATCCATCTAGGCGTAAAACGTCCTAACCAAGTTTCATAACGTTGAAATGCCCAAAACAATCTGCTCTTTCCTGGGCTGACTGGCACACAAAGCAACACAAATCCAGCTCCCTGCATCTCAAAAAGAAAAAGCAATAAATCTCACAAACAGAGCCATTCTTCTGATATGCTACTTCATTTAACTAGTAATAGCTGCTTATATAATTTGAAACCACATCCTAGTGGGACTTGCATTTTGCATGTTATATGACCCAAAAACTTGTTGGCTACTTTTGTTGCTTCAGGATCTGCTTTGAATACATTCTGTTGTTATGTCCTGCTACTGCTATGTCTGGATGATCAATGGTGGCTTACTGCTCATAAACTATAGTATGATCTTAAAATCCCCAAAACTTATGATCTACACTGATAAGTTACATAAAGTGTTTCATGTTGCCGGGAAAAAGAAACAAGCTGCATTTGCTAACTTTCAAATAATGTCATTGATAAACACAAACCTCATATATAACCGCACAGGGTGGTTTAAAAATAATATTCATGTTGAAGACGGACCCCTTGAATCCGGACATATCCATCTCATCTGCTATTAAATTTAGTGGTCCTGCTTTTTTTCGATCACCCTGTAAAAAAGGCAAGTCGTCAATCAACCTACATAGGCAACTGAATCACAGATCGGGAACAAACTACATAAAGCAAGTACTGTTGTTATTGTTACAAAGTTATTTGAAACTGTCGATGTTTTGGCCCATAAAATTTTATAGCATTGATTTTTCTTATGTTGAGGTCCTATCTTAACTGGTTATTAACTAAGTAATGAAAATTACATTCCAATAAAATATAATGCGTAATTGTAAGGACTGGCTATGATCCAGCTTGAACACAAACGAGACTACAAGTAGCAGCCCGAGATGGCAAACCAAGCTTACTTCAAGCCAGGCTTAGACATTATGACGATTGTACTCGAAGCTTTTCATGGCTACACGTGATGCCATTGTCTTCTGGCACATATGCACTGGTAGAGCATGTACAGAAATAATCCTCACATATCGCAATTTTATCCTTCCTGAATCTAAATGACTAAGACAAAGACCTCAATCATGAAGCGAATAACATAGACACCAGATATGAAGTTATCTTACCTGAAGGTTATGATGAGCCCAGGGAACATGAGAGGGATCCAAAACATTCTCGGTTAAAATTTCATATCTGTATCATAAAAGCACAATAACTCTATGGGTAAATATATTGTTATTTATATCTTTTTAATGCATCAACTGCTAAGCTACAAAGCATTATCAATCGGTTTCTTAGGAGTGATAGACTGCAACACAAATGACCCCAATCTATAATTTTTAATTCTTATAAAGCCTTAAAAATAATCAGCATGGAGTCAAGAATTTCATATTTCATAGAATTTTTGCCGATTATCTCAAAGCATAGCTTATCGATTAAACACGAATTACGAACATTCTCTTTTATGCTAAAGGGATTACAAAATATTTTCTCCCTTGCTCATCAGATTACCTTACTCAAAACGCCATTAACTCATTCCGTCTTTAGATAAGGCATAGTCAGCTGCAAATCTAGGTAGTAACATATGTGAAAACCATACCAACATGAATACTTGACTGTACCAGGCCATCTCACAGTAATCGAATTATAAAACATCTGGAAGCACAGTGTGGTAAGTTAAGCAGCTGTCCAACCGCATGGATGTAAGAAGCATATAGAGATGCAGTACCATAAGATGCTAGATAGTACAATATACAAATAATCAGCCTGTAGATATTCTTACTAAGTCGCTCTCTAAAAGAATTTTGTGAGGGTTTAGAGAAATGTTTGGAATATGCAGCTTGAATGATATTCTCCCATCTGTTAATCTAATGGAAAATATTTAGAAGCCATGGTATATTATGTATGTATGTGTGAAATATATTTGATGTTTTTTTTTAACGTTTCTCTTCTCCTTGTCTCTCCGTTATTTGCCTTGAGTTTCGTCAAATATGGACTTCAAACCTATATCTCTTTGGAGGATGAGACGTATGCCTTTACATCCATGACCCATGGATGCAGAGTACCATTTATTTGCCCTAAAAAGTGTCATCTGATCCTCATAATCGACTCTTTTAAAGTTGATCTTGTTTCTTGCTTAGTTTGTTGATGAATTAGAAAACGCGTTCATAGATCATAGATAGATAGATAGTATTTTTACGTCAACAAGCATGATGAGGTATTTCGAAAAGCCACTAAGCCCTAAGGTAGGACCACTAAGCCACTATCTCATCCTCATAATCAACTCTTTTGGAGTCGGTCTTGTTTCTTGCCCAATTACTATTTTCCAAAGTTTGTCGAAGAATTAAAAAAGGCTTTCATAGATCTGCACCACTGACTGTAATCATAATAAAGTTTAAAATGAACAAAACCAAATTAAGTAGGACCCATGACTGGATCATATCATGATCCATCAGATCATGAAAGGAACTTTAAGACTGTGAAACTGGAAATGCAATTGACTAATTCCATTTATTTTTTTGGCAAAATTCAGCAATCCTGAATCAAAATTGGCATTATAAATCATATCTAACATATGATCACCATTCAGTCTTTTAGTCTCTTATCGAGCTTTGCATTTCCATGTTTTTTACCAGATACAGATCAAGCAAACTTGGTGCAAACATCTATCGAGGATCCAAAATAAATAGAAATGAAATTTCTGGATTGAAAATTACCGAGGCATGCCATTCACATAAGCACCTAAATGATCCTCTCTCCAATCTCAAGCATGCACTTCAAAGCTGACATGGCACAAGATTGAGCTGTAGACAAAAGCCTTATCTAATATAAGCTGACATGGCACAAGATTGAGCTCTAGCCAAAAGCCTTATTTAATATAAGCCTTTGCTTTCCTAAAGCATATCTCACCCTTTTTTCCTTTGCATCTTTCTTCGACCCTCTAAATGAACTAATTCTAGAATTCAGTCAAATTGTAGAAAATGAACTTAGGGTGGTGGAATCAGAAGAACACTTTATCTTCTCATGTCCAGACTATTTGAAATTCTGCTTCTATAACTAAAAGGAAGCGTGTAAACTTTCAGAACCAGAAGTGTCTTTCTTTATAAGTCTGCGAACTTACTCAACTCAGCAAGGTCATTATCAAACAAGAAAATAGACATACCAAAACAGTGTGCTGACTGTATTTGACATCATCAGATGCCCATGAAAAGAACTCAGATTTGTTCAGAGGGATGGTCCTAAAAGAAGCGGATAAAGAGGCCCACGATGAATCTCTCCCAAGGAGAAAAACAAGATCCCATCAGATAAAACATTACATCACATTTTAGAGGTACACTCAGGACCAGTTAAGACGCAAAATCTACAATACGTTTTGCTAAGTATGTAGAGAATAAGTGCAAGCATCCTAGTACAGACTTCTAGAGAACAGATAATTTGCCACCTTACAAGCACAAAAACCATTATATACATAGACATAGAATAAAAATTTACCCATAGAACATATCACGCATGCCCCATGTGTCCGAGAAACGAGGATCATCAAGCATCGGAAAGTATGGAGGTAGCTTGGCCATGGAATGTTCTATATCATTTCTGTTAAGCCATACCCACAATATCCCTTGTTGCTCAATTGATTTGTATGCCACTGCACATGCCCGAGGTGAGTTTTGCACCTATGGTCCAGAAAGGATATATTACAAATCAAGCTGGGAAATGGAAAATGATATCAACAGAATTGAACTTTGCATACAAGAATAAATAGGACCTTACAAAATAAAGGAGCATATATTCATGCAATTCAGACAGCTCTAACCTGGATGCATCAATGCAGTGAGAAGCTACAGGCCATTCTAGGAGTGAAAAGCTACAGTGTATGCCAATATGTTAGGTAGGAAGATTGATCAAATGTACCTGAGGACCATCAGACCTAGCTTGGGGAATGCGTGTGCAAGCTCCAGTGTTAGGGGCAAATGTCCATCCATGATATGAGCATTGCAAATGCCCATTTTCTGCAATTCTGCCCTCTGAAAGAGGTGCTAATCTGTGAGGGCATTTGTCCTCAAAAACTTGCCACTGACTCCCTACGCCATCCCACCATGCTACTAAATCATATCCCAAGATTTTAAAAGGGCGCGGGATCCTCTTGTCCAGATGGGCAGCTATGGCAACCGGGTACCACTGAGATTCCCAACTAAATTTACTCTGCTTTTCTTCCTCAACACGATCCTGGCTGAGTTGAACAGAGTAGTCATTTTCAGTTGTTTCTGACAAATTTTGCGGGGCCGCATCTGCTTTGGAGAACCTTTGCAAATGTAAATGGGTTGCTTTCAGAAATTGAATCCGTTGCTGACTTGAAATGCAGGAGATTGATGCAGAATAGCAAAATTGAGGTTTTGATAGTGAAGACGTGGGAAAGGTTATGATGCCATTACATGCTCCAATATCTCTCATCTTGTACAGGAAAAAGAACAGGCCAATTATCAACCGTCTTCTGTATGTACATGCCTCATGTTTCATTCAATGCGTGGATTAACATCCTCCATGCTGTTAAAAACCAATGGACCATACTAAGTACAATTATCTAGCATAATTTATCCATTGCAGATTGCTGGCAAAATCAATGCTGCATAATGTAGGCCGTTCCTACTTTATTAGGAGGCAGATACTGTACTAGATTATTTCCACCTGGAGGTCATTACTAAGCATAGAAATTGGTGAACCAGAAGAAATTACTTCTTGTAGGGGAATGTTATTTCTGCGCAGAGGATTGATTGCTCTCTAGGTTTGTCTTTCCTCTCCTTTGTGGCAGACCAATAAGCCAGAACAAATCAACCAATCTGATACAAATGTACAGAGCTCCTTATATATATCGGACTCGTCATGTTATAGCCACGGGCATATCCGTGGTATATTCGTGTCTTTGACATGTTATAGCCATGCCAAAAAAAATTACACGGTATAGATTTTTTTGCCATTTAAGCTGGTTATAACATGCCCATGCCTGACATTTACCGCAATGGTGTACTCAAATGTACCGCAAATAAATCTTTGTTAAAGCAAGCGGCAAAGAATACTCCATAAGAGCTTTGGGTCTACCTTCATTTCCATATTTTCTTATCCATGTATTGCAAGAAATTATTGACTTACAGAATTTTAGCTACATTTTGGGGCACTGTTAGTTTGGTATGTAACTTGTAGGCATAGGGTTTTGTAGCAGAAGTGATCTAAAAAATGACCTTTAACTGAGATGGGCAGATTGGACCAGGTTCTTCTACAACACAGCGAAGAGGAAAGGAAGAGAATGCCTATGGATGAGGTTGCTGCTCTTGATATGGCCACTGGTTCTAGAATACACTTTGGTCAGGTCAAAGTACAAGGTGTGATGCGCTTTTCTTATTGTTAATCCTATCCCTTACAATGATACAAGCAAGGATCGTCAATCGCTATTTAGAGTTTATAGGCTTCCTGATCAATATTATAAACCTAAAGGATAATTGTCACATGTCTATGTGTGAAACAACTGTCTTGAACATATCTGAACTTCCCATTGCACAATGGATTTTCTTGAATATGTTTGGCATTCTTTAATTAGTACAGAAGCAAATATGGACTTATGGCTGTTATTCAATTATGAATGTTTGTGCTTATCACATATCCAATTTGTAAGCTGAAGGTTTACAAAGGATGCGAATCATTTTCAAAGAGTTCACTTTTTGGCAAAGCACATTTTGTTCAGCCTCAAGCTCATAAAAAGCATGGTCATGTTAAACTGGCTTGGACTGCTTTGAAAACTATCCGCACAACAGTGTTGTAATGCTGCAGAAGCTAGTAGCCCTAATCCTATGTCTTCTAGTCCAAGTATTAGAAAACGGAGGACTCCTTTCTGTCATAAAATGTTTGTGAAAGGTTAGTCTTCAAATCGAATTTATATAAAATGCTACATTCTCCAGCATTGAGATGACTAAATTTGATCGTTTAAGCCCAGATTAATGATTATAAGTGGTCCTTTTTCAGAGAATTTTTCATGCATGTTGAATTTAAAGAGTTTAACTGATGGAAAAGTGACTTCTCTGCAGCCAGGTTCTTCCCATGCAGCTACCTTGTAAGTGGAGAAGTTAGACATTGCTTTGATATATACATTAAATTGTTTCGTATGTTATCAAGTATCAACTACTCCCATGTATTTCATGCTATTAATAAAGTCATGGTATCAAGTACTCTATTGTTTAGAAGTAGCAATTTGAATTGATTGTCAAAACATAACTTTCAACTATGATTTAAGCCACTTCACGAAACATGTATTTCCATTCTCCCCTCTATTAGACTTCTCCTTATGCTTCTGCCATTTTTGTTCTATACCGAGCACCAAAGACCAATACGTTACACTCAAACTCCAAAGTCCATGTGTCCTGCTGGATCCTAGTCCAAGAGGACCTCAAAGTTACGCAAATGGTACCATCACCAGCACAAAATGTCAATGTTTTAAAATAGCAATTATCATTGATTGTAAAAAACATGACTTTCAAGTATGATTTAAGCCACTTCAACCTCCGGTCATGGAGGGCAACCCTCCATGTGCAGCACCTTTTTTTTTTTTTTTTTTTTTTTATGCTCGTATTCCTCCAATACCATTCATAGGGAATCATGTATGTGTTGTATATCATATGAATATAGAATCTGACTTGCCTTCTAAAAAGAAAAAAAAAAAGGGGGAAAAAAGAAAAAACACTTTTTCCCAATCAGGCTCTTGCCAGTGTTGATTCTTCGGTTGAGACAAGAATCTATTCTTTGTCTTTTTCTATGTCACTTTTGGCACTTGCGGATCAGAGCACTGCAAAACTCTCCTTTAAACAAATGGATGATTTTCTTATCTCGTCTTCTTAGGAATCAAGACATTTCAGCCTTGCATTCAGAGTCAATCTCTCATTCTTTGCATCCAACAATCCAATTCTACTCAAATGATGAATGGCTGGAGCGACTTTCGAATCAAAACTTGAACTCCCCTATATCACCTAAATTTTAAATCTTTAAAAAAGCGCTTCACCCCATCAAACCAAACTGTTGTAATTGGCTGGACAGAGAAAGAAGGCATCAAACTTAACTCGGTAATCTCCCAAGTTATCGAGCTTGATAAAAATATCCATGTTTCAGTTGCAATAATATCCAAGTTTCAGCTGTGCACTGGCTAAATTTCTCCTTTTTTATGATTGAGTTCTGTTCGACCACAACTGCTACTTTTATCCTCCAACAAGGAAGGATTTACCATCAAGGTTTCCAGACCAAATTCAATAATGAAATTACGAATTCAATCCCCTCCAGTTGGTTATTCTGCCTTTTTTTGTCTTTGCTTTATGCTATGACTTAAACCCAATCTATTGGAATGAAGAATGCCTCAAAGCTCTTTTCAACTCTGTTCATAGATTCATCTCTGTTCAATTTAAGTCCGGCGGACCACCAAAAGTCTTCCTCCAGATTGATCTCCTTCAGCCAATCCCTCAACAGATCGGTTTCTATGACTCATTGGTAGGAAATGCTCCTTCATATTAAGCTGGAGTGGTCTCCCTCCTGTTTGTTTGCTCTGCAGCCACTGGCATTGTTGAGGAAAAGGAATGGTGAACTTGAATGAGGGAAAAGCTGAACAAGTGAGAGCCCATAGTTTGAGATCTTCATATATTATCCTGGTAGGAACAATTGACACTTCTATAACAACTATGATGGATTTCACTATCACCCAAATATGAAGGGGAGTCAAAGAAGGATCCAAAGAAGGAAAATACAGTGGAAGAAAATAAAAAAGACAAATCACTATGCTTGCAGATTCAAGAAGGTTTTCAAAAAAGGGAAAGTGGAACCGGACCCTGTTGTGTTTTCGACTGAGCCTGAGGCAGCATTTTCTGCTCAGGAGTTCGTGAATAGTGTTATCCAGGTTGGAACTGAGGCGCATAGGATTGTGGCATCCTTGCGCTTGCTTAGGTGGCAGCTTAGAGGGTTCTATGTGTCAATTGACAATGCCATATCTGTTGTGGAGTGGGACCCGTTTCTGAGTTGCACATCTTACGCTCTCATATGAGCCTTGCGAGGGTATTGCTTGTGCAAGAAATATGGCAACTAGATGCAGTCATTAGGCACGCACAAGGTGGCTCAGCTATGAACTGATTTCTTTACATGTTCTTCTGTTGGCTTGTGATTTTGTGTGTGGAGTTGATAAACCTTGATCTGGATTTGCATTGTGAGGAGGCTGGAATTCTTGATGTATAATAGGTATGGTTTGCTGGTTCTGAAATTGGTTGTGGTAAATGCTTGTAAATAACGTGTTCAATAAGTTTGAGCAGGCTGCAATTGGTTAACAGAATTCTGTATTAAAATGATGTGCTGGTACTGACCTGTTTGCTTTGTTAGTGGGCTTTGGCCCCTGAGCATACTAGGCATCCCTCTTGTGGGACACCTAGTATGCTTGGATGAGCGCAGGGTTGTTTTCGTACGCGTACGTAACAATTGTGGACGTACCGTACCTTGCCAATCGTACAGTACGTCTCGTAAAAAATAAGGGCAAGTATTTTTTTTTTTTTTTTTAAGGTATAGACCTTACCCTAATGAACTTTTTCCCTCCCTTACGTTAACCCTAAAACCTAAAGCCGCCAAGTCGAAGCCGAAGTCTCTGTTTTCCATTCCTGAAGATCGAAGCCATTTAGGTGAAGGTGGAAGAAGATCGAAGCCATTTAGGTGAAGGTGGAATGGATAATGCTTGATAATGGCTTCTATCTCTTATTCTAATTAGTTTTCTTTGTTCGCAGGCAAATCATAGATTCAGTATCAATGTGCAATGGCGTAGCTATGGACACTCAGTTGATGTTGCCATCCGTCACAGGAAAGGTTTCAACAGCTCGACTGTTTTCTTGCAGGTAACATCTTTGTCATGCAGCATCATTGCAAAGGGTGTACCATCTCTTATATGTTTTGTCACAGGTGATGATGTGGATAAGAAAAAGCCTACAGGTCACAGGTTTTGTCACAGGTGGTGATGATGTTCTGCTTTTGTCTTGAAGGACGTCTTTAAGTAAACAGCCACTGGGGAAGGCTCCATTTCCAAATTACCCCTCCTCCATTCAAAGAATAAAAGGTAGGGGGCCATACTTCCGCCCATTTATTAGCTGTTTCTTCATTTCTTTTAGCCAGATTCTCATACATTGCTGCTCCTGCACATATCATATGAAACCATACATCTGCACTAATTATATTTATTGGGTTATCTTCCTGATCGTGAAATTTATTGTTCTTCCTGATCTATAATGTATTGTTCTTCTCCTGATCTATCCAAAGCATATTAGCTCTATAATAGTTCCAGATGGTATTATCATCATTGTTGCCAATATTTGCTGTAGAACTTTCAATTGCATGGTATGTAGGATCAGACTCCCCATTCCATGTCCACCCCTCTTCCATAATATAGTCTCTATAGTCCTTTTGATTACCTGTTATGACCATGCTCCAAGTGGCTGCTTGCTGTGTTGTCATTGGAAAATGCTTTTTCATAATTTTCATTCCTTTTTTCCAAATCTGTTTTGCAGACTCACAAGACCAATATATATGCTGTTGATCCACCTTTTGGGTGCACCAAAGACATTGGAATAATTTCTCCACATGGTATTGTTACTCCCCACAAGCCAACAATGATTTTTAATATTTGCATG
This sequence comes from Isoetes taiwanensis, assembly GCA_021234155.1. Taxonomy (NCBI): domain Eukaryota; kingdom Viridiplantae; phylum Streptophyta; class Lycopodiopsida; order Isoetales; family Isoetaceae; genus Isoetes; species Isoetes taiwanensis. The sequence goes on along the minus strand of JAJEKV010000010.1, from coordinate 12,233,765 downwards.
AAGGCTGCTCTTCCAAATTCTGTCTAGATAGAGCTTCCTTTTAAGGTCATCGTTAATCCCATTATCTTGTAACTTGAAGAATAACTTCGAGTTATCATTATTCTGGACAGCTTGCATTCTTCCAATCTTTGGTATGTAGCTTAGGAAACTGATACCTTCCTCTCCAAAGTTCCAAATCCATTGCCAATATAAATTATTAATGTGCTGGTTCCTGAAAATGCTCAGTTTTACTTCTTGTCCAGTAGAAATCTTTGGATCTGCACAAGGAATTTTGTTTGCTGTATTTACCACTCTAATTTTTCTTCTGCTACTAGTCTGAATATTACACTGCTCAGATTAACAAACAATGTTTGATTTCAATTTGCCCTCTTTATTAACTTTGAATTTATACCCCATATTTTCGTTTTCCTCGGGAATAAACCAAGCTTCTCTTTCCTCTTCATCACTAGCTTCGTTAATATTCGTAATCCACGAGCCTTGAGTATTTCCATTACTTCCAAAATCTGCTATTTTATTCCAGCCATCAGTAACAGCTATCATTAGAATCTCAATGTCATTTAGAATCCTTTTTTTTTTAACAGGGCCCCGTGATGTTAATAAGAGCTTGCAAAGTTTCTTATCTAGAATGCTTGACAACATTTTGTAGATCCTCTACTGTTCTAATGCCTTTATCATGAAGCCATCTCCACCGGTCCACCCTGCTTTCCATTTATCTTCACTCAGCGGCTGACCATTATACTGAATTAGCTTATTATAAAATAGTGGTTGCATACGGAATTCGTCTGGCTGGACTGGTTACTTTGGCATCTTTTAATAGCTGCTTAAATTCTTTCCATAGATTGAGCAATCCTGCTGAAAAACCTGATAAGCCTTTTCCTTTAAGGTCCACATCAGCAAAAAGCCATCTTGGGTCTTCAGACCACAAATTCCTTTTAATCTTGTGTTTTCAGATAGCTTAATTAACTGCTCCTTTTCTTCTATATTTCCATTTAGTGTTTTGCTCTCTCTATTCCTTCCTTATTTGTTTTCTAAGCTGCTTCTCAGTATGTGCATTTCGTGTATGCTCAATATATTCGTTTGCCTTTTTATGGTTTTCTTTATATTCTTGCTATCTCATTTTCTGATTCTACTTAGATTATTTTTCCATTTCATATTACTTATTCTTCTTTATTCCCTATATTTTTTTGTCACCTTCTTTATTTCTTTACTTATCCTTTTCTTGAGATTCCGTTTTCTGGCCTAGATCTGCCTTTTCATTTCCTTTTATCTTGTTTTCTTATTTCCTACATTTAACATTTAATTCTATATCCTTTTCCTTTTTTAACGTATAAAACCATGCTTTCAAAACCTTACTTCATTATATTTTATCAGCTATGCATCCGCTGTCATCTACTTAATCTTAAAGTACTGGATTCAGATATACTTCAGTCTTGAAAATCAGCATATCAGAGTTTTTGAGTTTCTTACCATGTCGGTAATTAAAGCATAAAAGAGTTTGCAGAATGAACCATCAAATGTGTTTGGTTTGGATAGATTTCCTTTTACCAAAGAGATTCTAATTCAATTTATGCTTCTCATTGCTAGGTGCAACAAGATGCCGCGTAAGGAATCTCCTTATTGGAGCAAGTATTGCCTTAATATCCAAAAGCTAGCCAATGGAGATAGAAGCTGGGATTGCAAGTTTTGTGGCAAACATTGCACTGGTACGAAAATAAGGATGGTTGCACACCTTGCAAGGGAGACGAAGTATGGTGTCGAAGCTTGTCCACAAGTGCCACAAGATGTTATGATAGAAGTGGGAGGGATAATTCATCCATCGCCCATTCAAATGGAGGAAGAAATGATGATGGGGACGGGCTGCACTTTTGATCAGCTGGCAAGTGTAGCTATTTCTGCTCCCATATCATCTATTGGTGATGAAAGTGCTTCTTACAACTCCCTTCGAACCCCCCTCCACCACTGCCTGAGAACTCGGACTCCCCAACCAACTTGAGGATATCACCTCCCAGCTCACTGTAACAGATACATCTGTAGTACTGCCTTTGGACAGTTGGATTCAGGTGTTGCGAATGTTCAAAATCTTGTTCAGGCAATCAATCCTATCTGATGCACCGGCAAACACTCCACACATATTGCGTGTTGATGTTTGGGGTTCTTGGCATCACCTTGCAGCAGCAGTCCATGACTGCCGGATGCCACAAGGCTGCCACAAATGCTCATGGATCAACAAAAGAAGGTGGGAAGAAACTCCAAGAACAAGAACAAAGCAAAGAATGAACAAAACTGAATCATATTGATGCTCCAAAAGGAGGTGCTCCAAAACGTGAGCAAAAACCTAAACAATGAGAGGAAATGCTCTCTCTAAATAGTAGAGCAAAACCCTAACCCTAACTGACATCTCACCCTCCACAGATCTAGGCTAAATCTGGGCCATAGATTGTGGGGTCCAATATGACAAATACATGTGGCATATGCCACCTACCATATATATGGGCTAAATCTGAGCCCTAGATCAAGTGGTCCAATGTGATGAATACATGTGGCCTATGCCACTCATACATATGTTTAGCCCAAAGGGCTAACACTCACCCCCACCACACCAAACTATGTAGAACCTTTATAACATCAGGTTGAACATTTACAACAGTGGCCAAAGTTAGGGGAAATAATGATAATGTCGCCGAAAATTCTTGACCCAAAAATGCAAATGTCGATGAAGTACAGAAATCATGAGAGGTTGAGAAGGCTGTCACCACTTCCCTTGAGCTTGCCACAAGCTCCTTTAATTCCATAGAAGTCGAATCTAATGTTGAGAAGGCTGTCACCACTTCTCATAGAGCTTGCCACTTAGCTCCGAATACATGCGCCAATCAAAGTGTCTTGTAATGAGTTGAACAAAAATGAGAAACAAAAATTGTTGAAGGGGCGGAAGGTTCTAAGTCATCTTCACGCCAGTTTTGAACTTGAATTGCAGAAACAAGGAGTTGAACTTGAAAGAGTTGAAACATAAGTGATTGAAGGAGCGGAAGACCCTGAGTCATCTTCACGCCATTTGTTGAACTTGAAAGAGCTTGAGCAGATAGTTGAACTTGAAGGAGTTGAAATTGAAGGGGCGGAAGGTTCTAAGTCATCTTCACGCCATTTGTTGAACTTGAACGAGGCTCAACCGCCATATATTATGGACGGATGTGGTTGATCAAAAGGTTGAACTTGAAAAAGTTGACACCAAAGAGAAATTGTTGAAATTGGCCTGCACACGCCATGTGGCCATGTGAGGTTGATGTACGAAGGGGCGGAAGGCAGAATTCATCTTCACGCCATTGCAGGAACTTGAAATTTGTTGGTACAAAGGTGCAAAGCAGATCTAAGAATCGGGCAAAAGATGAGGCGTCCCCCAAAATGTGCCAAAAATATGCTCCAAATGCTGCTTGCGTCAGTGGATCGAAAATTTGTGCTTGAAGTCACGCCGTGAGGGGCCGTGACAATTTTGTTGGACGCACGCCGTGGGGCCGTGATGTTTGAAGTCCAAAGGCAGAATGATAGGACTAGATATCTGTTATGAGAAAAAAAGGGTTTCAATATGAGGAGTGGAGAACACCAAAATGTGGCCCATCTCTTGAATGGTCGTTGAAGGTCTCTCTATGAAAGAGAAAAATGGTAAAGAGAAAAATGGTAAAAGATATCCTTGAAAAAGTTCGTGACAATGTGTTGACAATAGAGATTGTCCAGGAAAGGAACTCAAAATGTTCCACGCCGTGGGGCCGTGGATGCCGTGGGAGGCCGTGGATGCACCGAAGGCAAAAGATGGGGGCACGCCGTGGGAGGCCGTGACCCCGTGGTAGGCCACGTTGCCGTGGATGCCGTGACGCCGTGGGAGAAAATCGAATTGTGCCAATGCCGTGGGGGCCGTGGGCTTGAAGCTTTTAACACAAGCCGTGGAATGCTGCAGACATCCCACGCTGTGAAGATTTCGGAACGCGAAGCCACGCCGTGAAGGCCGTGGGCTAACTGTGAAGGTTTTGGAGTCACGCTCTGATGGCCGTGGGTTAGGTATTGCAGACTTGAAGCCACGCCCTGATGGCCGTGGGCTTGTTGGTCGAAGATTTGAGAAGCCGTGATGGGCCGTGGGCTGATTTCTGCAACAAGGATGTGACTACAGAGACTTGAATAGAGGAGTGTGCCACGCCGTGATGGGCCGTGGGCTTATTTCAACAGAGTCTGGAGTAGAGTTCCAGAGAGAAAACATAAGTACTTACAGGGATTTTGTTGTGGAAGCCACAGGTGATTGCCCCGGAGAATAGAAGTCTGGATGCAGAAAACTTTGCTTGGCCCTGGCCTGTGGCCCTGAATGGTATTCGAGTGCAGCAATCACAACAAGAGCCGTCGTCTTATGGTGCCTGGTTGCCATGAAGCGCATGAGGTGGTGAAGCCACGCCGGGAGGGGCCGTGGGCTTCATTTTGCAGACTCAGAAAAACTTCGGGAGATCAGTTTACTGTGGAAAAAATGAGAGTAGGAGCCATCTGGAAAAATTCGTGGTAGGATGCATTTTGACGGACCCATGCCAGAAAAAGCCGTTGGATGCCAAGGGTCTTGGTTGTCCAAGCCATTTTGTCACAAAAAGTAACTCTGTTTAGAGCGTATGGTCGGAATGAGAAAGAGTTTGTGGTGGGCAGATCCTGGTGAGATGCGCTCAAAATACCTGATTTGATGAGCCCAAGATATCAAATGAAAATGTTCGAGCTGGACTGTGGCAGAAGAGGATCTGAATACATGGCTTCTGAGCTTAATAACTTCCGGAAGCCGTTGAGCATGAAAAATTGCGCAGACGTTGGGCCTCTGTGCTGGGAAGAACTGTGCAGAGCCGTTGGGCCTCTGTGCAGAAGATCTGTAACTGGCAGAAGATCTTGCTGGCAGAAGAGCAAGACAGACAGAAGAACCATTTGCAGCTGTATTGATCAAGTTTGGGGCCCTGCTATTTGTTGAAGGCCCAAATGTGTTGATGATGCTACTAATAGTCGGATGCAGTGGAAAAGTTAGCAATAGACAGATGTGAACAGCTCTTTACCAGGTAAAGCACAAGAAAGATGGATGGTTGCGGACCACAGCAATGTTCTGTTCGCAAATTCGATGCAGAAGGAAACTGATAATCCCGGAATAGTGGGTGCTACTGACTCTCTTAAAAATTTGAACATGCACTCTTCTGCAGCAACAGACTTACAGGATTCCAAATATTCCTTGTGTTTTTTTGTTGATGCAGGTACAATGGAAGATGTTGATTCGTGGCTCTACTGATGATGAAGGTGGTGCTCTTCGCCCAAAATATGGCTAATGCCTCTGATATTTTTCTGAATTGTTTGATGAAGCAAGGGTATGCAACCTCCGGTGCTGTGGCTTTGCTCTTGAGGAAAAGCCCTATGTATCAATAAAAGGGCAAGAATAGCCCTGATCTCGGTTTGAAATACAGGCCTGTGTACTTAAGCTGACTTGAAGAACAGAGCTTTGTTTCCATGAAAAAATTATATTATGCCAAGAACGATTTTGCCTGTGCTCACAGGGAGAAAAAAACGGAGAATAACTCGATGAAGAACAAATACCTTGGCAAGTGATGGAGGTCTGGAACCAAAAAGAAGGGGGCTTCTATAGACTCTGAGCAGAACAGAGCCCAAGCCCACAAATAATGTTGCGAAAACAGTTGGAAGAGCCCTGGGACTTCATCCCGTGGGTCTTACTTGCCAGAGCAAGGTGTACCGCCTGTGCCAAGCCTGTTGCAGAAAAAAAAATGTTGCTCCTTGGCTTGAATGTATAGATAGAGAACACAGATAGCAAAAATAGTGGCGATCAGGAACCAAAGGAATGGAACAAATATATGCGCCTTGCTTGAGTGATGACACAGAGTATGGACATAAAAAATAATGTCGATAAGGAACCCAAATGTGGCAAATAAGAATCTTATTATGCCCCTGTTTAAAATATGGACAAGTAGATATCATAGATGTGGATTGAAGAAAGGATGGATGTAGAACCTTTGGAGATGCTTGAAAACAAAACAAGAATATGATCATGAGCGAAAGAGACCCCGGCAACGGCGCCAGTGTTGATGTTTGGGGTTCTTGGCATCACCTTGCAGCAGCAGTCCATGACTGCCGGATGCCACAAGGCTGCCACAAATGCTCATGGATCAACAAAAGAAGGTGGGAAGAAACTCCAAGAACAAGAACAAAGCAAAGAATGAACAAAACTGAATCATATTGATGCTCCAAAAGGAGGTGCTCCAAAACGTGAGCAAAAACCTAAACAATGAGAGGAAATGCTCTCTCTAAATAGTAGAGCAAAACCCTAACCCTAACTGACATCTCACCCTCCACAGATCTAGGCTAAATCTGGGCCATAGATTGTGGGGTCCAATATGACAAATACATGTGGCATATGCCACCTACCATATATATGGGCTAAATCTGAGCCCTAGATCAAGTGGTCCAATGTGATGAATACATGTGGCCTATGCCACTCATACATATGTTTAGCCCAAAGGGCTAACACTCACCCCCACCACACCAAACTATGTAGAACCTTTATAACATCAGGTTGAACATTTACAACAGTGGCCAAAGTTAGGGGAAATAATGATAATGTCGCCGAAAATTCTTGACCCAAAAATGCAAATGTCGATGAAGTACAGAAATCATGAGAGGTTGAGAAGGCTGTCACCACTTCCCTTGAGCTTGCCACAAGCTCCTTTAATTCCATAGAAGTCGAATCTAATGTTGAGAAGGCTGTCACCACTTCTCATAGAGCTTGCCACTTAGCTCCGAATACATGCGCCAATCAAAGTGTCTTGTAATGAGTTGAACAAAAATGAGAAACAAAAATTGTTGAAGGGGCGGAAGGTTCTAAGTCATCTTCACGCCAGTTTTGAACTTGAATTGCAGAAACAAGGAGTTGAACTTGAAAGAGTTGAAACATAAGTGATTGAAGGAGCGGAAGACCCTGAGTCATCTTCACGCCATTTGTTGAACTTGAAAGAGCTTGAGCAGATAGTTGAACTTGAAGGAGTTGAAATTGAAGGGGCGGAAGGTTCTAAGTCATCTTCACGCCATTTGTTGAACTTGAACGAGGCTCAACCGCCATATATTATGGACGGATGTGGTTGATCAAAAGGTTGAACTTGAAAAAGTTGACACCAAAGAGAAATTGTTGAAATTGGCCTGCACACGCCATGTGGCCATGTGAGGTTGATGTACGAAGGGGCGGAAGGCAGAATTCATCTTCACGCCATTGCAGGAACTTGAAATTTGTTGGTACAAAGGTGCAAAGCAGATCTAAGAATCGGGCAAAAGATGAGGCGTCCCCCAAAATGTGCCAAAAATATGCTCCAAATGCTGCTTGCGTCAGTGGATCGAAAATTTGTGCTTGAAGTCACGCCGTGAGGGGCCGTGACAATTTTGTTGGACGCACGCCGTGGGGCCGTGATGTTTGAAGTCCAAAGGCAGAATGATAGGACTAGATATCTGTTATGAGAAAAAAAGGGTTTCAATATGAGGAGTGGAGAACACCAAAATGTGGCCCATCTCTTGAATGGTCGTTGAAGGTCTCTCTATGAAAGAGAAAAATGGTAAAGAGAAAAATGGTAAAAGATATCCTTGAAAAAGTTCGTGACAATGTGTTGACAATAGAGATTGTCCAGGAAAGGAACTCAAAATGTTCCACGCCGTGGGGCCGTGGATGCCGTGGGAGGCCGTGGATGCACCGAAGGCAAAAGATGGGGGCACGCCGTGGGAGGCCGTGACCCCGTGGTAGGCCACGTTGCCGTGGATGCCGTGACGCCGTGGGAGAAAATCGAATTGTGCCAATGCCGTGGGGGCCGTGGGCTTGAAGCTTTTAACACAAGCCGTGGAATGCTGCAGACATCCCACGCTGTGAAGATTTCGGAACGCGAAGCCACGCCGTGAAGGCCGTGGGCTAACTGTGAAGGTTTTGGAGTCACGCTCTGATGGCCGTGGGTTAGGTATTGCAGACTTGAAGCCACGCCCTGATGGCCGTGGGCTTGTTGGTCGAAGATTTGAGAAGCCGTGGTGGGCCGTGGGCTGATTTCTGCAACAAGGATGTGACTACAGAGACTTGAATAGAGGAGTGTGCCACGCCGTGATGGGCCGTGGGCTTATTTCAACAGAGTCTGGAGTAGAGTTCCAGAGAGAAAACATAAGTACTTACAGGGATTTTGTTGTGGAAGCCACAGGTGATTGCCCCGGAGAATAGAAGTCTGGATGCAGAAAACTTTGCTTGGCCCTGGCCTGTGGCCCTGAATGGTATTCGAGTGCAGCAATCACAACAAGAGCCGCCGTCTTATGGTGCCTGGTTGCCATGAAGCGCATGAGGTGGTGAAGCCACGCCGGGAGGGGCCGTGGGCTTCCTTTTGCAGACTCAGGAAAACTTCGGGAGATCAGTTTACTGTGGAAAAAATGAGAGTAGGAGGCATCTGGAAAAATTCGTGGTAGGATGCATTTTGACGGACCCATGCCAGAAAAAGCCGTTGGATGCCAAGGGTCTTGGTTGTCCAAGCCATTTTGTCACAAAAAGTAACTCTGTTTAGAGCGTATGGTCGGAATGAGAAAGAGTTTGTGGTGGGCAGATCCTGGTGAGATGCGCTCAAAATACCTGATTTGATGAGCCCAAGATATCAAATGAAAATGTTCGAGCTGGACTGTGGCAGAAGAGGATCTGAATACATGGCTTCTGAGCTTAATAACTTCCGGAAGCCGTTGAGCATGAAAAATTGCGCAGACGTTGGGCCTCTGTGCTGGGAAGAACTGTGCAGAGCCGTTGGGCCTCTGTGCAGAAGATCTGTAACTGGCAGAAGATCTTGCTGGCAGAAGAGCAAGACAGAAGAACCATTTGCAGCTGTATTGATCAAGTTTGGGGCCCTGCTATTTGTTGAAGGCCCAAATGTGTTGATGATGCTACTAATAGTCGGATGCAGTGGAAAAGTTAGCAATAGACAGATGTGAACAGCTCTTTACCAGGTAAAGCACAAGAAAGATGGATGGTTGCGGACCACAGCAATGTTCTGTTCGCAAATTCGATGCAGAAGGAAACTGATAATCCCGGAATAGTGGGTGCTACTGACTCTCTTAAAAATTTGAACATGCACTCTTCTGCAGCAACAGACTTACAGGATTCCAAATATTCCTTGTGTTTTTTTGTTGATGCAGGTACAATGGAAGATGTTGATTCGTGGCTCTACTGATGATGAAGGTGGTGCTCTTCGCCCAAAATATGGCTAATGCCTCTGATATTTTTCTGAATTGTTTGATGAAGCAAGGGTATGCAACCTCCGGTGCTGTGGCTTTGCTCTTGAGGAAAAGCCCTATGTATCAATAAAAGGGCAAGAATAGCCCTGATCTCGGTTTGAAATACAGGCCTGTGTACTTAAGCTGACTTGAAGAACAGAGCTTTGTTTCCATGAAAAAATTATATTATGCCAAGAACGATTTTGCCTGTGCTCACAGGGAGAAAAAAACGGAGAATAACTCGATGAAGAACAAATACCTTGGCAAGTGATGGAGGTCTGGAACCAAAAAGAAGGGGGCTTCTATAGACTCTGAGCAGAACAGAGCCCAAGCCCACAAATAATGTTGCGAAAACAGTTGGAAGAGCCCTGGGACTTCATCCCGTGGGTCTTACTTGCCAGAGCAAGGTGTACCGCCTGTGCCAAGCCTGTTGCAGAAAAAAAAATGTTGCTCCTTGGCTTGAATGTATAGATAGAGAACACAGATAGCAAAAATAGTGGCGATCAGGAACCAAAGGAATGGAACAAATATATGCGCCTTGCTTGAGTGATGACACAGAGTATGGACATAAAAAATAATGTCGATAAGGAACCCAAATGTGGCAAATAAGAATCTTATTATGCCCCTGTTTAAAATATGGACAAGTAGATATCATAGATGTGGATTGAAGAAAGGATGGATGTAGAACCTTTGGAGATGCTTGAAAACAAAACAAGAATATGATCATGAGCGAAAGAGACCCCGGCAACGGCGCCAGTGTTGATGTTTGGGGTTCTTGGCATCACCTTGCAGCAGCAGTCCATGACTGCCGGATGCCACAAGGCTGCCACAAATGCTCATGGATCAACAAAAGAAGGTGGGAAGAAACTCCAAGAACAAGAACAAAGCAAAGAATGAACAAAACTGAATCATATTGATGCTCCAAAAGGAGGTGCTCCAAAACGTGAGCAAAAACCTAAACAATGAGAGGAAATGCTCTCTCTAAATAGTAGAGCAAAACCCTAACCCTAACTGACATCTTACCCTCCACAGATCTAGGCTAAATCTGGGCCATAGATTGTGGGGTCCAATATGACAAATACATGTGGCATATGCCACCTACCATATATATGGGCTAAATCTGAGCCCTAGATCAAGTGGTCCAATGTGATGAATACATGTGGCCTATGCCACTCATACATATGTTTAGCCCAAAGGGCTAACATTGCGCGCAGATGAGATGGTCCAGACTGAGGCGGCAGTGGAGCAGCATTCAGGTGTGGATAGGGATGCCCCCCTACCTAAGGTAGCTCAAGACCATATGCAAGGGCCTGCATCAGGTGACACAGCTAACGCACATCAGCCTGAACTTCAGCCTGAGCATGATCGTCACCTGAACCTACGCCTCGTGGGAGTTCCGGAAACGTCTTCGGGGTCGGATATGGATGTAGCGGCTCACTTCTTTACTGACACCATGCACATTATGAGTCCAGGTGCCTTCACAGCGCAGAGAGTGGGTGCCCATCGGCCAGATCGACCTCGCCATCTATTGGTCCATTTCTCGGCACCACAAGATAGGTATTACGTTTTGCAGCATGGCAGTCACCTCAAGGGAACGCACTTTTCGGTTCAAGAGGATATATCTCCAGTCCAGTTAACTCGGCGACGAGACGAGCTTTGCAAAGTTCGCGAGGCCAGGCTCCAGAAGAAATGGGCGGTATATCGGGGAGGCTTGGCAATTGTTCTTGACCAGTGGCCTGCAAATCCTTGGTTGGGATATTCTTAGTTTCTCAGCGTGAACAACCTTGATTTGCTTTGGGCGTTTGCCCATAGTATGTATGTTGTGTAGTGATGGATCTTGCCCTCTTTTGTTCTGTGTTGGGGCCCAGCCCCCTTTTCTGCTCTATTTTGGACTTCGGTCCCCTGTTCTGCCGTCACATGTCTTAGGACGCTGCCTAGTGGCGTGACGTTAAAATATTATCTTTATCTTTATCTTTATCTTTCTCGGGCATGGCAGCAGCTAGTCTGCCTTCCTCAAGACCACCATCATTGTCGCATAAACAACAAACTTTAAAAAAAGGTACCGTCATACAAATGCAAAGGAAGAATTATGCAAATGTGATGGAAATGCGATGCATTATTGAAGCTAACTTGTCCTTTAATTTGCTAAAACTGCCATGTTGGAGAAATATATTAGAAGCCTTTTCTCAAATAGGAGAAAAACATAGTGGTGTCAGTTACCATTATATGAGGAATAAGGGTCTTAAATCTGAAATGCATACATTGCAAGAAAAAACAGCAAAGATAAGGGCGTTATCGCCCAAGTATGGATGCACAATTTTAACAGATGGCTGGGTTGATGTGTGCCATAGGCAACTTGTCAATGTTTTAGTCTCATGCTACTATGGAACAATGTTTCTTAAATCCATCGATTGTAGCAATGTGAGCATACGAACTGATAGTGCATGGCTTGCAGAAAAAATTTCAGATGCAATTAAAGAGATAGGTAGTGAAAATGTAGTGCAGGTAGTTACAGACAATGCCTCTAATTGCATACGCATGGGAACGATACTGGAGGAGGAGTTTCCACATCTTGTGTGGACACCATGTGCCTCTCATTGTTTAGATCTGTCGTTGCAAGATATGGGTGAGCTTCCATGGATGAAGAGCATTGTAACAAAAGCAAATGCTATTGTCCGACTTTTTGGAAAAAAGAGAAATGCAAGGAAAATCTTTACCTCTATAAGCAGCCATGCTCTTTTAAAACCGTGCAAGACAAGATTTGGAGTCACGTATATTGTGTTGGCCCATCTCCAAAAGGTTTGGAGTGCTCTTGAGCAAACAGTGGTGAGTGATCATTGGAGAAATTGGCCGGATAGTAGAAAACCCGATGCATTGAATGTGAAAAGTTATATCCTTAATCCTGCAACATTGCCTTCTTTCAATATTGTATTGAGGGTGATGGGGCCTTTATATAGCGTATTGCGACTTACTGATAAGGAAGGATCAACGATTGGGCTGTTGTACGAGTTTATACGACGGAGTAAAGATGTATTATCCAAGGGGTTGGAAGAAGACAACGCCAATAAATCCAAGTAAGCCAGCAATAAGTTAACTTGCTGATTTTTCATGTGTGTCCAATTGTTTTATGGGTTTCTAAAATTGTTGAAATCTATTGGTTGCTGAAATTTATGAAATCTATTGAATTTCTGAAATTTTATGAAATGTATCGAGTTTTTGAAATTTCTATTGATTGAGTTTCTGAAATTTCAGCAATTAGACCCTTGTTTTATGGGTTTGCTGAAATATATGGTTGCATAGAGTTGCTGAAATTTTTGCTGAAATTTGTTCGAAGATGTTCTTAAGTTGTTTGACAAGCGTTGGGAATGGTTTAAAAGGCCAATTCATCTTGTTGCTCATATTTTACATCCTTTATGGAGAGAAGAAGCAAGTTTTCTAGATCCTGATTTACTGGATGCATGGATGAAATATACACAAAGATTGTATTCGACTGAAGAATGTGATGTCCTCTTTCGTGAACTTCACGAGTACCGTAATGGAACTGGATCTTTTAGCTATTCCTTGGCAAAGGAGGAGATCTCAATGCGCAAACCTGTTACATGGTGGGAAACTTTTGGCATGAGGACTCCAAAACTTCAAGCATTGGCCGTGAAAGTTTTGTCACAAGTAAGTTAAATTTCAAGTGAATTCTACATTTTGAGATTTCTTTTGCATGATGCATAACCTATGGTTAACCTATGGTTACTTGATTTCTGGTTTAGGATTGTTCTTCTGGGGCAGCAGAACGAAATTGGAACGCGCATGCTCTTGCTCATACAAAAATAAGGAATAGGTTGAAACCAGCCCAACTTAAGCGTTTGGTGTATGTGCGTGAAAATCTGAGGCTTGTTAGAAAGTTTGAAACTGTAAACACATCCCCAATGCGGGTATATAATCTATCCATACCTTCCTTCTATCACTTTCAGATTTGTAGAGCCTTTTCTTAAGCATTACACACATGTATACCTTGGATAAATAGACTTGGGGCTGAAATTTAGAAGCTGGAATTTATGCATTTAATTGCAACATGCATTTCTTGGGGCTGAAATTTATGCATTTAATTGCAGGTGAATCCACTTGAAGTGGATGTTGAGAGGACACCAGAGTTGCCTCCTCCGATAGAAGCTGATGAGATCAATAGAGAGTTTTACCAGACCTATTTTGAAGAGACAATGAGTCTTAGGAGGACAACAAGGAGCATGTCTAGAGCAGCTGCTGCATCCACATCACGAGGTCATGGTCGTCGTAGAAGGCGTGGCAGTGGAAGTGGTGGTAGTGCTAGTGGCTAGTAGCAGAAGAGTGAGAGTTCGGACAAGGTCTATAACGAGGTCTACACCTACAGCAGAAATAGAAGTAGATGATATTGGCAATCAAGTGGAACATAACCATGAGGACATAGCAGGTTTTGAGGAGGTGGTGGAAGAGGCCGAGGTTCATTATGATGAAGATGATGACCATGATAGTGAAGAAGAAGAGATAGATGCATGGAAATCCTCATCTACTGAAACAGATTCTGAAGAAGATGAGAATGGCGACGAGGTATAAGGAAAACAGTTTGTGAGAATTTTAATTAAGTGGGGTGAACGATGAAGTAATAACTTTTTAAGTGTTTTAATATGGTAAAGTATTTCTGTTGTAGGTGTTTAATTGTGTTGGACCGCCTATAAGACTTATGTTCCTGGTCAGACTAGTAGATTGACCACTATAATATTTTTATTTTCTGAACTTGAACTATTTAGATGCATACAAGATGGCCTTCTGCTTATAATGATATACTATTTTAATAAAATGGTTAAGGAAAAAAAAAGCAAAATATTGTAATGTAGTGTACGTACACAACGTACTTTACGTACTGTACGCCAAACGTAACAACTGATACAAAACGTACGTTAAGTACGCAAAACCCTTGAAGTACGAAATAGGTACAGTACATTAGAAGACGTACTATACCCGTATGGTACACTACGTACGTGACTACACTGGATGAGCGTCGGAACTTATACTGGGGTTCGACTCCCCAGGCTCATTGTTTGTTTGGCCAAACTTTCAAATTTCAAAGATTGTATTTATTTATTCAATGGTTTTCTTGGCTGATAGGGGTAAGACAAATATAGGGGATTTGACCCTCAAAAAATTACTGGACACCCCAAATGCATGACAGAGCCCAGCGAGTTGAACCCACCTCGCGCGAGCTGCCAAAGAAGCTTACCGGAATATGGAACTAGCGGTTCGGATGCTGAGGTCGATCAAGATACACCAAGGACACACAATAAATAAAACCTGAAATAAAATAACCTGTTTTGAACCCTCTCCCTTTTTTTTTTTTGTGGCAGCCCTTCTTCTTCCTTCTTTGAGAAAGTATAGCCCTCGCCTGATGCCGTTGTTGGCCTTGGCCACGCGGTGTTGAAAGGTGTGTGTTGTACTCTTATTGAAGGTTACGAGAATGTTTTACTAATTCATACCCTAGTTCCTGATGGTGTTGTTGATGAAAGTCTGACACCAATATAGGGATTGGCGTATGTTTTAGTAAGTATTCGATTGGTCTCGTCTTGTGGCAGAATTTTGATCGGTCATATCTCTCGCATCCGGTGTCAGATTTTCATGTGCTTGGGCTTGTTGGAAAGCTGGTTCAGAGATCTTTCCAACGGTGTATGATACCTGCATGCCTGGCTTTGTTTCTATGCTCAAATTGGCACTTTTCCGGGCTGTGTGCTAGGGTTTCTGTGGCAATTGGTAGACACTTCAACGGGCTGTATCTCTCACATCGGTGTCGATTTTCATGTGCTTGGGCTTGTTGGAAAGCTGGTTCAGAGAGCTTTCCAACAGTGTATGATACCTGTATGCTTGTCTTTGTTTCAGTGCTCAAATCTGCACTTTTCCGGGCTGTGTGCTAGGGTTTTTGTGGCAGCCCGGTACACCCGGATATCCGTGAGTCGAGCCCAAGTCATACCCCAAGTCATGGCCACAGAACACAGCCCCGCAGGTGTGGACCCACACTTGGTTGGTGAGCTACCTCGAGACCACACCAACCCATCCGGGAAGGCCCAAACACACCAACCACCGGTTGACCCCACGCAGCAGAGCCCTCCTCGGGAAGACCATGAAGCGGGGCCACCAAGGAAGAGGCCCGGGCAGGGGAGAGACGTCTTCCATGAAGAGGGAGGCCCGAGCCAAGGCCCGATCGACCCGACAGCCGGGGCCATACTGAGCAATCCCCGGTCCGAACCTTGGAGCCATCGATCCGGCGAGGGTTGAGGCCAACGGTGCACGCCTTGCGTGCCTCCCCGACAGAGGTGGAGAACATAACATCCTGGGATGTTGCGTAGGCGCTGGTGCCGTAAAAAAAACGAATTTTAATCACTGCAATTGGAGGATCGCTGACGACAAAAGCGGATGATAGCATCCACTTGCCGCAATTTGATGACGGCAATGCAGCCAGACCTTGCAGATATGAGGGGGCGGTAGACACCGTTGGCAGCTTATGGAAGCCGGACGCAGGACAGAACCGGTAGAGCAGAGACACTTCGTGAACCTCCGCCTCGGATCCGTGCCGAGGTTGAGGAGGCTAAGGCCACGCACGAGGGAGCACAGCCGCCTCCCCGCGAGGTTGCGAGGCCGCCACCGCGGAGACAAGGATTTCAGGCCGCCTCGAAGCTAGCCAGCAGTAATCGCGCTTCGAGTAAGGGATTTAGCATGAGATCGGAGCTACAGAGCCGGGCGCCGCGCTAAAGAAGGCAAGGGCCTCCATGCCGAGGCACATGAGCAACTCCGCCATTGCACGCTGGGAGATGGCAAGGCATGACAACGTCCCGCAAGAGCTGAGCTCAGGACTCCGGAGAACGTAAAACCACGGCAAAGAACATACCAACCCCCGAACCCACCAACCTACGGGACGTCAACACGGAACACATGCCGCCGGACACATCGATCACGCCGGGCCGCCACCACCCCGCCCGGCCACGGCCTATGCCTCACCCACCTCAACCAACACACAGTGCCCCCTTGAACTCGAGAACAGAGACGCAGGAGCCGCAATGTGGTAGTGCGAGGCGGCGGAGGAGTCGGAGAACATCTCACTTCCCGACCTCGCATTACCGGATCTTGGGACCGGATGATGTTCCCGGCACTGTGACCATTGGAAAGGCGGTCGTCATGGAATTCACGATACCGACCCCGGGTGGTCATCTTCCGATTGAGAGCGTGCAGGCGGGTGGCCATCCTGCGTCCGGGCCGAAAGTTGAAGGGGCGGCTCAGACGTTGACCAGGGACTTGACCCGGCCGACAGAAGAGACCGGCGTGAGCTGGCCAAAGTCGAGGGCCGCCAGACATGGAGGGGCGGGGCTGGTCGGGGAAGGATGCGGGAATTCAGCAGCCAAACGGGGATGCGGGCACTCCGCCCCTCGAGTCCCCTCCAGGGGCCCGGCCCGCAGGCATCCACATCTTCCGCTCCCCACAGGACCACCACTACCACCGGACTGAAGTGGCGATGCATGCCACTAAATAGGGATCGTGCCTCACCGTGGTATCCCGGAATTGCCGTGGCTTTCCATGGCGAGAAGGGGGGCGATCTCAATTCCGCCGCCATGGACATGGACCTTATCTTCCTCATGGAAACATGGGAACATCTTTGGTCACAAAGCTACGATTTGCCGGGATACCAGCGCTACTCCGTCTTCAATGAGTGCAGGAAACGAGGACACGGAGGAATTGCGTGTTACTACCTGGGCGACCTTTGGCCCAATCGGTCTCCCTGCAAAGGCGAGGCGAGGCACAGCAAATATACGTAGTGCGGGTACGAAAGCAAACGGCGATGGCAGCCCTCTCTTTGTGGCGGCTTGCTACTTCCCACATGCCGAGAGCAACTTTTACCACACGCACGCGGATGTGGATGGCGGGAGCTCTATGTCGATCTATATGATGACATCTGGCCAGTCATGCATAATTGGGCAAGGTCATGTTGCTTGGAGACTTCAATCTTGCGCCGCGAGGGATAGAGCAGATCCCAAAATTAGCACCTCTAGGCGAGGATGTGTTGCAAATGGACCCCAAGCAGAGACGGTTTGGCCAAGGGCGTCCGATGCAACCGTGGTTACACGGTATGGCCGCGAGATCTTTGTTCTTTGGGCGGTATCTTTGACCTGGTCATTTGCAATGGGCTGTGCGATGGCGATCCTCCGGCCCGCTTCACTTGTAGACGAGAAGAACGGGGCGGCACTAGTGTGGTGGATTACGTGCTAGCATGACGAGCAATGCCTACACTTGATCACTTTCGTTTTCAAGATCGGGGACAGGTGGCCGACGGGGAAGTAGACTCGACCATCAGCCCTGTTCTTGCAGATAGATTGGCAGGCCAACCGAGCACCCATTGCCCCAATACCCCATGTACCACGGTTACGTCTGGACTATGATCGTGCGGCGGTCTATGCGAGGATGCTTGAGCATGAGCTGCCGGGAGTGCTGCAACTCCCCACACTTCAACAGCAGACGGCCCAGCTGAACCAGCTCCTCGCCGAGGGTAGGGGATGATGCTTTGGGAGAGGCCGCCTCGGCGATCCACGGGGGCTGCAATCACCTTCCCTCGCAATCACCGGTTCGATGGTCTAATGTCGGGAGTCAAACGATGGCTCGCCAAGTCTTTGGACCCCCACCATTAGCCATGAGCAGCCGTCCGTCAATACCGCTCCTTCCTCAAGACCAAGAAAGCCAGGTACCTTGCAGAGCACCAGCAACAGATGTTTGGTCTTCTAGACCGCCACCCTAGGGCCTTCTGGAGAAAGGTCTTGAGTAAGCCTGCATTACTGGGAAATATTACCCCGGAACAATGGGTGAGATACTTGCAGCAGCTGTATGACCCAATGGGAAGCCGGGCACCGCATACCTCCGCAGACAGGCCTAGCACTGGTCATTACTGAAGGGGATGTCATAATGGGCCTGCAACGCCTCGCTAACGGGAAGGCAGCAGATTTGGATGGTATGCAGGCTGAGCTTCTCAAGTGGGCCGGGCCCCCAATGGTGCTTAGGTTCTCCAAAGACTCTTCAACAGGGCATTGCAAGAAGGCTTCCCCCCGCATTGGACTACTAGTAGAGTTGTGCCCATATACAAAGCAGGGGACCCCCACAGCCCAGCCAACTATCGTACCATTATGGTCGGATTCTCGTCTTTGCCAAGTTGCTTAAGGGATTCTTGAGCCGATTGACACTTTGGGCGAGGATGGAGAAGTCTTGAGGGCTCTCACGCAGTAAAGCTTCAGCCCGGCATTCTACTATTGACCATATCTTCACTCTGCGAACACTCATAGAGGATAGCCGGAATCGGCCTTGAGAATCAGATTGTTGTTTTGTGGATTTCGCAAAGGCTTTTGGACGGTGCCTCGGGATAAGTTGTGGGATAGATTGAGACGGCTAGGGACCCCGTCGACTTGCGAGAATGCTATATACGGACTATCTGAGGCTTGCTCCGGTCGTCTCTCACACCGCCGGGGAGCCCGTTGTTAGTAGCATTGGGGTGCGCCAGTGGCTGCCCTCTATCACCCGACGCTCTTCGGCTTGTACATTGACCAGCTAGAAGAATGGCTAGCCGAAAGCATGTGGGGCTTTCAGTTGATGCACCACATAATCCCGCAACTCATATATGCTGATGATGTTGACCTGCCGCATATACCCGGAGAGGACATGCAACGCCACCGGATGCTTTGGACACTTTACGCGCCAATTCCATCGACATGAGAGTTAACTTGGCCAAGACAAGGGTGCTGCTGGTCCCATCATCCCGGCACCCACGCCTTCCCTCATTCACTTACCAGGGGCAGGTAGTGGAGGTGGCTCAGTCTTATAAGTATTTGGGCATTGAGTTTTCTACTACCACACACTGGGATGCATCCATCGTTACGGGGTCACCGCAGTCGGAAAGCCCCAGATGCAATGCAAAACAACATCCAAGGCAGTAGTATGCATGGGGTCACCAGGCACACTTGTTCAGGGCCTTGGTTGAACCGGTCCTCCTCTATGGGGCAGAAGTGTGGGGGCCAGTGATATCCCTCACCACTTGGAACGATCTAGAGCAGGTACAGAAGGCCTTCTTGGCCCGACGGTCCCATATCAGATCTTGCTCCAGGAGACAGGCTTCCTTCCATTACAGAGGGCTGCGCTGGAACGTCACATTATTTACTTCGGAAGGTGGGGGCTATGGATGAAGCAGGCTGCCCAACCTTGCTTTGGCGTGGCGATGGGCCCCCGGCGACTCAAAGCCCTTTGGAAAGACAAGCAAGCCCGGTGGTTCTCGCTATGGAATGTGCGAGGCACACGGATGTGGACCCGGTGCATACACCGAAGAACGCGGCTGCCTTGAAGCAAAGTGCTTGGATGCTTGCTTCATGGCCAAGCTTTGGGATCAGAGGCCCCGTCACATGTCAAGGTGGCAAATTATCGGCAAGCAGGTTAATCCCATGCTCACGAGGGGCCCACACCACTACCTGTGCACCCATCTACCCATGAAAAAGCGGGGTGATTGCTTCCGATTCACGACAGGTGCACACCACCTCCGCATTGAGACGGGGAGATGGATTCGGGAGCCGCGTGAGGGGCAGAGTCATCCAATGCCGTCAGCAGGAGCCATTGAGGATGAAAGTCACGCCCTCCAGGCATGTCCGGCGTACGAGCATATCCGGGCTCGGTATGCTCGGTTAGTTGTGCCCCATCAGGCCTTGCATGAGCTACTGAGCACGGCCTCTGTAGGCTTGTTGGGATCGTACCTCCGGGAGGTAATGGATACGCGGACTCAGTTATGCCCCCCTGTCCGACATTAACCTCAGCTGTACTTGTGATTATGTATATAACTATGCAGTATGTCAGCATCCTTATTGCTACTAAGGTTTTTCCCCCGAAAACCCTTCGGGGCGGGGGTTTTTTAATCCTGGTAGTAATACGCCTGCTGCTCTCTCTTTGTACTTGGGTCCCATAGGCCAGTTGGTCTCCGTGGACGATAAAATCATATTCTATTCTATTCTATTCTTTAACCCTGCTAGATGCGCACAAGAAAGAGGCCGCAGGAGAAAATGGCAACACGCACGGAATGGAGGCCATGTTATGTGGCAGTTGTGGACCTTCAGTCAGCGCAGCGACATCTGCCTCGATTCCGTCTGGCCCTAAGAGAAAATCCACCATGGAAATCATGAAACAAAGGAAGCGAAATGCCTCCACCTGTATTTTCGCTATATCAAGCTGCTAAAGCACTGGTCCGGCAAGACGGCTTCATGTCCACTCAGGCCCAGCGGCCCAACAAACTCCAGAAATAGCAAAATCCGAAATCCAGACTCCATCCCTGCATAGAAAGCCAGGTGCGCAGCCCGACATATGCGCATATGTGCCAACCCTAAAATTTAGACATCCAAGAATACCCCTTCTATTTCGAACTCGAGTGTCCAGCGTCAGTAAAATACTATTTTGCATGCAAATACTTCAAAAAATCATAGAGAATCTTAGGATATTTTTGTACGATTCCTGGTCACAACATGGCAACTGGGGAGCCCATTCAGCCTCCGGAATGGAAAGCGGCGGGCTTGATTCCGCTCAACAGGTGAAGAACAGGTAAACGGATCAAATTTTGCATCCTCCCCAGTTGCCATGTTGTGGGGGGACGAAACAGGATCGCTGATTCCAAGACCCGCTCCCGACTGCCGCCGATCGCGGGACCCCCTGGAATCATCTCCCCTGTTTCCGTCCCCCCATACAAGCACATTATAGCTTTGGTTTTCATAGGAGGGCAAATAGCTTTGTTTTTCATAGGAGGGCAATCCATTGTTGCGGTAGCAACAAGGCTATCTTTTTGTATACATCCAAATTTAAAAGTCATACGAAATAAATAATAACCTTGTAATCACAACATATGTAATTGTGTTTCATATTTTTCTTTTTTCTTTTTTTTATTTTCATGGTTCTCCGCCGCAATCCAAGTTTCCATTTTGTTGCCACGTTTTTTCTTTCTGCCAATCCGTTCAACCATATGGCGGTCGCTCCAATATGGTCCCTGTTGCACAGGGATATACAAAGCCCCGAACTTCCGTCGAGGAAATGATGAAGGCCATAACTTGGCAAGGCAGCAAGAAGGTAATTTTGCAAACCGTCCCGAGGCCTCTAATCACTCATCCAAAGATGTCATGGTTAAAATCACAGCATGCACAATTTGTTCTGGCTCAGATTCTCACATATATTCCGGCGAGATCGTACCCACAGAAAAAGGGCTTATTTTAGGGCATGAAGGTTGTGGTGTTATTGACGATGTTGGAACAGAAGTGCAGAAGTTCAAAAGAAGGGATCGAGTGGTTATTGCCTTCGACATAGCCTGTGGCGAATGTGATTATTGTAAAAGAGGTGAGTTTACTGGTTGTGATATTACAAATGACTGTAAATTAAGTGAGAAAGTTTATGGCCATAGACATAGTTGAATATTTGGCTATGGCAATCTCTTAGGAGGGATTCCTGGCTCTCAGGCAGAGTATGTTAGAGTTCTTTTTGCTGATCTAAACTGTTACCCTATTCCTGATGATGTGCCTGATGAAAAGAGTTGTGATGCTTTGAGAAAAGTGTGAATGTGAATGCTTCTATAAGATGTTGGCTCCTACTCTCAAATCGGGCTGCTTCAGATCCTTTATGGCAAGGGGCTTCTAAACAGATTCGTCTTATTTCGGTAAGCTCTCTGATTTTGGTCTTCAATATTAGATTAAGCTACGTGCAGGTTGTTTGCTAGCCTAGAGAACCGAGTAGGCAAAGGCAGAGCTATGGCTATGCCGTCTGAGACTGGTCCGACGCCTGAAGACAATCCCCATCTTGGATTACTGGGTTCATCCTGTCTTGCTTTTTCACAATGAAGCAGGAATTCATCAAGATGAATTGGGTCCCCTTGATGGTCCTTTGTTTCCTCAGTTTTCCAGGTTAATTCTTGAACCCTCTGCCCTTCCGGCCTCACTGTTTGTAATTCTCAGTTTTATGTCTTTTGGTTTTTGTCTGTGATTGCGCAATGAATTGGAATTTGTATTTCGGTTGTTTTCTTGCAAAAGAGCAAAAATGGGGTTCTTTCTTCTGCACTTTAATAGGGAATAGAGCGAATGCTTTCGGTTCTGGAGTGTCATTGGCATAGCTTGTTAGTATCAAACATCAAACTCATCTTCCCACGTCTGAGAATCTCAAGAATGATTTTTCTTTATTTCCATTGCAAAGCTTCTAGCTAACAAAGCTTCTCTGTACCTGTCCCTGCTTTTAATTTCTCCTTTTCTTCATTTTCTTCTACAACAATATCTTCTACTTGCTTCCTTGTTAATTACTTTAATGTGCGTATTTAATTTGCTGTACTAGTATGGGAGATATCTTGCCAGTCGTTGGATCCTGATAGCCCATACAAAGGATACCAAACTGAATACACAAGACCAGATAATGACCTCGATCTAGACCTAGATGAGCCTGTCATTGCTCCAAATCCACTTGGAGGACCAGAACAGGTATTTAAGTTACTGAGCCCAACATCTTATACCTGCCTAAAACTTTTAAGCACTATTATCACCAGAGCTCACTTGCTAACAAGCTTATCAACTCAGGTGTTTCTGAACCAAGGTGATAACACTGGTACAGCATTCACTGTAAGCTGGTCAAGCAACATAAGTATGGAGTCTGTTGTTTTGTATTCAAAGAATCCAGGTAAGTACGAGTTAGAAGCATATGGCAATGCTTCCATAATACATGCAGACTATGAATCTGGTTTCCTACATCATGTTACTCTTTCTGGCCTTAAGGTAAGTAATATAGATAATGCAGCTCATTGTAGCACAACAAGATTTTAAACTTTGCTTTCTGGCTGGGCAATGCAGTATGGTACAAAATACTACTATAAAATTGGAAGAGGTGATGATGAGCTTCTTACTTTTTCAAGCTATTTTATAACTCCTCCAGCACCGGGGCCAAAGTCTCTCTAAGTTTTCAATTGTGGGTATGTAAATACAGTACTGCAAACTCAGTTACTCCTGAGTGATCTCCACGGCTAATTAAGCAGAGTCAAGTTCTGAGTTATTCTCATTGATCTTGGACAAACATATTCTTCTATGTTACCTTAAGCCACATAATACTTGTTAAATGTTGGCGATTTCTCGTATGCTGATGGATATCAGCCAAGATGGGACGCGTGGGGACGAATGATGTCAAAGCTGACCAGTAAAGTTCCCATGGTATTTACATATGGGAACCATGAACTGGAGTTCGATCCTGAAGTTGTAAGTCTGCAATGAATTTGCTTGCATACTAATGAAAGATTTCGAAATCATTGGTTTTTTTCTATGTGAAGAAAAATGCTTTGGAGCCACATGAAGGATTTTTGGCAACAAACACAAGATTTTCTGCTCCATGGCAAACCAGTGGAGGAGTTAGTCCAATTTATTATTCATGCAATGTTGGGCCTGCACATATTATTTCTTTGAACAGCTATATTGCGATAACGAAGTACAGTCCTCAATATGAATGGCTGGTGGTATGTGGCATTTTTTTGCATCATAGTAATGTCATCAGCTGGGGCTTAAGCAAGATAATTGAAAGCAAATATATTATATATATATGCGAGATGATTCATATATCCAAGTGATCATTTGGGTGCATTAGCTTCCTTCCAGATGCTGCATAGAATTGGTACCACGTGCACACAAAAAAGCTATTTTCAAGCTTCTGTTTCTATATCGCAATCCAATGAAATAGAACGAAAATAAAGATCCTAAAGTCATTTAGCCAAAAGGAATCAAAGTATTAGAAGTCCTGGACCCCACCTTTGCCACAACATCGACAGAAACAATGATATTTCAAGCAGCCTATGCTTCTTCTTGCAGTGGAAAGCATTAACTTTGTCCAACAAACCAATCGAATGCTTAATCACATGTTCAACCACCTCTGGCAGAAATGGATGGAGGAAACCTGAGCTCTAGTTTAGTTGGGCTCAAACACTCACCCATTGCCTGTCTCTATAAATAAAATGAAATTAAAATCTGATACCTCTTATGGAGTACTAGTTGCACATGCACAAGTTAAAAAGGTATTGAATCTAACACAAAATACTAAGCAGAGGATGGGGAAGAATCTGCAGGTTGGAACGACGCAGAAGAAGAAAAAGGAGCGGAAGTTTGTGGATCGATCATGAAGTCGGTAAAACAAGTTGCATTTGCCACCGGAAGGATTTGGCTATGGCTATGGTTGGACATAAGTAGATTTGAAGAAGATGCAGCTCTAGAATAAGATGGGCTGCTTCCCGAGAAGGGTTGCTGCTTAACGTGAGCCATTGAAGCCATCATTCCCACCTTAAAAAATAAAACACCACCAATGCGAAATCAAGGAAATGGAATTGGGGCTCCAATTTTTCACCGGAACCAAGTAAATAAACTGGATTCAACAACCCAAGTGGTGCCAAAAAACGAATGAAATCGGGTAGAATCAGATAATGGCAAAATCTTCGACATAAAATTTGGTTGCCATTAACCCAAACAAGTGGGTCTTATATTTATCCTCGCTCTGTGACAATTCTTGGTTAATGAGGTTTTTATTTAAATGTTTGCTTTTAAACACACTTCTAACTATTTGAACCTCATTTTCAAAGCCTTGAAATAACATTATTATCTTCAATATATGAGGGCAAAGCATCATGGCTTGAGATATGCTTGAAGATGTGTTTTCACGTTGGTTCCAAGTTGACACAAATCCCCCCTAATGGATTTGGAAGAAGAGAAATGTTCGCGGCGGCCTTGGCCGCCGCGATAAATTTCTTGTATTGTATAAAGAGAATGCCCCAATATGTTATCACCGAGGCTTGTTAACATACAAATTCCTGTCGTATACAAAAATATTCCTGTATATATTTGAAAGACTTGAGATTGTGTGAAGTGCATCGAAATGTCGTCCATGTAGTTTGTGATGCCATGATATCACCACTTTTTAAAGCCTACTGATCAAGGCTAAAATGTAGTATAATGCATGCTGATCATTGCATAAATTACAAAACGACAAACATGTGATGCGGTCAACTTTGCTATATGATTGCCAAGTAAACGACTCCCCATTATCATTTTGACTAATGTTCTAAATTAGCAAGACCGTACAAAAAGCTAAAAACAGTAATGCATAAAGGGTGGACAATAGGGTGGATGGAACATGGAAACATAATACATTAACATTATACATATGGCCGATACAAAATATGATCAGAGTCCGATCATGAAGGTGAAAAGAAAAAGCAAAATGTACAGAAATCGAAGCATTCTAAGAAGACTGCTCCTGAGGCTTTTTAGCAACGTCAGACAAGGGAGATTTAGTTTTGTATTTAGCCTCATCAATTTCAATACCCTTTTCTTTAGCAGCTTCTTCGCCAGACTTTTCCATGGTGGAAAGGCCACCCCCCTTACGACCCATTTCGGCGTAACCTTCATGGCCGAGCTGGGCAGCGCGGGTCTGCCCGCCCTTACGGGCACCTTCGATGAGCCGTTCCTGGGCAGGAAGCAAGCGGTAAGGCCACCGGGTAAGAATGCAGAAACAGAAGGAAATGACCGGACAAACCTGGGCTTCCCTGGACATGCCGCCCTTTTCCTCGACGTCCTCCTCGGAGGGCTGGGGCTGGCTACCGTCTGCCCGGGTGAGGCCGCCCTTCATGGCCCCCTTTTTCAGCCGCATCTGGGCGTCCTCCGACATCGGCCCCTCCGACGACATTTTGAAATAACAGATTTTTTCAAAGCAGATTTTTTTTTTCAGATTCTCAATTCCCTCCGTCCTTCAGCAAAACGACAATGTTTCTTCCCCCCCTATTTATTCCTCCCCAACTGGAAAGGTGGCGCCCATGCATTCCATGCATCCCTCTACGTTTACACCTTGCATCCGTATTTCCACGCCTAATAAATAGCTGCCCCCTCCCCCTTTTTTCTCCTCGTATTTTTCGGCAAAATTTTATTTTGGTGATCTATTCTATTGTTGTTGGTGGTTCACAATATTTTCGGGCACAATCGGTGAGTTTCTCGCTCGATCTAACCCAACATACATGCTCCATACTTCCCCTCCATTCCTACTCGAAGTGTCAAGAAAATCACTATTTTTAGCAAGAAAATTTCTTTGCTCTTCCTAAGATGCAGTATGATTTTTCAAATCCATACGGTAGGTTACCAGGGTTTTTGGGAATTTCTGAAACCAAGGAAGGTGTTGTTGTAAGATGTCGCATGGATACTCAATATGCATTCTTGCACCACTTTTAGCACTCTATAATAAAATGGGCTTGCACATTCTAAAACAACCAAGTAACTCCGCACCTAAAATAGCTAATAGTGGTTCTAACAACTACTTTTAGTCGAGATCATTTACGATGCAACTTCAACTTTGGCAAAGATCCAAGATCTACCTTCAAATCCTATCTTGATCTGCCTGATTGATTCCTGCTCTGAGTATCCTAATTATCCCTGATTTTGCAATCGATTGTCCATGATTATCCACGAGTCACACATTCCCATGCTCCCGATTTATCTGCTACGACATGGGAATGCACTCCACATGCCCCTTCGACATAAAGTCAACTTCAATTCTAATTTAGTAACATGAGGAAAACTTAATAAACATATGTCTTCCATCAAGATCAATAACACATGTCTTCCACCAAGACCATTTTGGATTGCCCCTACTAAAGAAGGCAGTTCCGTAGCCTGAGAGTAGATTTTGACATCTTGTGGTATATTTCAAGCATATTTGAGAATTTGATGGTTGTGGTTTTTCCTTTTGGCATGTTGCGTATTCTATTTTTTGCCAAAAAATATGCCATAAAAAAAAGAGAACCCTGAGATCAAACAATTATTGGGTAATACAAATACAACAAGAGAAGCATGCCAGAATTTTTCAATGGCTAATAAGATTTAACTTTTGTAACCAAGCTTAGAGATATTATCCCTTGGAAATAGTTTCTAATCATCCCAAAGGCAAAGAAGATTAACTTCTCCAAAATTAGAAATGCTTAATGAGGCCAAACTTAAATATATTATTATATTTTGAGAGATGGTGGCAATAATAAAATGTACATGTATTTGTAGGATCAAGCGCTCTTGTCACCAGCACAAACTATTTTCGCAAGGCAGATGGTCGAGGATGATCAACCTTGAGATGGGAAGGAATTGTTACGACAGAAGCTCGGGGGTGTGGCTCATAGGACTTGCAGAAGGAACACAGATGCAATCTAGATTTAAAGTCATGGATGATCCTCATTTAGCTAAAGATTGTTCTTTTTTTAGAAGGTTTAAATAGGGATATATAGAAGCTAGAGAAGAAGTTAGGAACCATGTAATTCTAGAGCCAATTGAAAGACAAGCCTCCAAAGACAAGCCTCATTGGATTCCTAAGTTGGAACCTGATTATATATTCCAGAGAAGTTATCCAGCTAGATTAACGAAGCTTAGAATTAAGAAGAACATGATTGCAGTGTTTGCAAGTCTGAGCCCATTTGGGTGGTGAATTTGTGTCGAGAGATTCTGTTGTAACAGATTTTACTTGAATCCATGTATTGAGTTTTCTAAATTTGCAGATTGCAGAGTCCACTCATAATAGCTATAGCGCCACGTCGAGAAAGAATGAATAATAAATACTGTCTGGAAGGCACAATGCCATGCCAAGAAAATGAGACTATTACAAAAACCTACAGAAAAGGAAAAAAATGACAATAAGAAAAAGATCCTCAGCCCCCCTTCCTCCCAACCCCAAAGTTAGGGTGGGAGGGAAGAGGGAAGCTAGGAGGAACAAAATACAGTAGAGAAACTAGCTCAAGAGAAC
Organism: Isoetes taiwanensis; assembly: GCA_021234155.1. NCBI lineage: Eukaryota > Viridiplantae > Streptophyta > Lycopodiopsida > Isoetales > Isoetaceae > Isoetes > Isoetes taiwanensis. The sequence goes on along the minus strand of JAJEKV010000010.1, from coordinate 12,205,622 downwards.
GCCGAGTGAGAGAACTGAAAGTGAAGATTATATGTAGGGATGTGATCCCAAAATAGGAACATCCTTGCCAAAGAATAGCAGTTCTATTGCAAATGCTTTGCAATAGAATCCTGACATTCTATGGCAAGGTCTTAGATACAACATATATTGGCCGATAAAAGAGGAAGCCAAATCAAAATAACAACTTGAAGATAAACAACAGTACTAGAAGAAAGTAATGAATTCAAAGAGCAAACAAAACGACGAGGTTGGGTGACCAATGGCATAAAAAGATCAATAAGGAGAAGGTGGATGAACTAGGTAAAGGAACTGAAGTAAGAGGAGGTAATGGGACTAAACCAATCAAGAAGGATAAGACGGACGTATTGGGTTATAGAAGTGAGGCAACCTAAGACGACTAAGGCAACTAGGGCAAAACATGGAGCGTCGATACAATATGAGGGTAAAAAAGGAATAGATGGCAAGTCAAAATGGGAAACGACTAGGAACAAATGAGATTCTATAGTCATGGAACTACTGGAAGCCATGGTGCAAATGGGAAAACATAGCCAATGGATTGAAGGAATACTTGAAAACAATGGATTGAATAAAGTGAAATGAATAATGGGGTTAACAAAACGAATGGGAAAAGCAAGATAATGGAATAAGCACCATGAAGCTTGAGAGAGAAAAAGAGACGAACAACTAATCAAAGAAGATCATTAAAGACATGGGACAAGATCACAAGGGCAGAAAGGGGGCAAACTAAATTGGAGAAGAAGAGCAATTGGACTAATGGGATATTTGATATGCTAAATATGCTAAACTAGTAGGACAATCAGCAAAGATGTAGATAAAACAAATGGAAAAGGTGGGACTAATAAATCAAATGAGACGGACGAAGCTAGAAGATTAAAAGGAGTCGGTCGGGGCGCAGGATTAAAAAGGATGGGTGAAGGACCTAATGCAAAATGAGATGAATGGAGCAAAACAAAACTAAAGGAATTGAACAACCAAATGCAAGAAAAGGGATAAAGAATAAAAAGAGAAAAGGACAAACAAAGAACACAAGACCAGAGGAACACGACATCACAATGGAAAGAATAGAATAATTATCCAAGTGCAAAATAAACAAGACTAAGAAGGACAAAAACCGGAGGAGTCATAAGACAAAATGGAACCACAGGAGCAAAACGTGAATGAAAGGAAAAAGCTAGTGAGTGGAACTAATACGGCAAGAGAACAAAGAGGAAATTAGATTGAGAGAAGGAAATGGACAAACTCAAACAACTGGAAAAATATGAAAAGAATAAAAAGACCTTGAACACTAAAGGACCAAATGAAGTAAAATGGACAAACATGACTAAATTGACTAGTGGATATAAAGAACTAATGGAAGAGAAGAAGCAGATGGGACGCATGCAGTAAGTAAACAATGGAAATAGTTTGATGAGACAAACGTGAAGGGAAACAACTGCAAACTAGCTGATAAAGGATAGAACAATGAAGCACAATAACCTAAAACAAAGCAGCATGAAAGAAGAAAGCAAATGGAACAATAAGAGGCAAAACTCAACACAAATAAACAATCAAATAAAATAGAACTAGAGGCAATCGAAGGGGATGACGCAAACTGAAGAATTAAGGCCCTTTTTCCACGACAAGGTTGTCTTAAAATTTTAAACTTTGATTGGGCCACTTAAGCAAATAAGACTCGACGGTTTTTCCACGGACGCTTTTGTGACATGTCCCATTTACATGCCGTACAATTTTGTTGTCTCATTTTCTTCCGGGGGAAACCCCCCGCCATAATTTACGACATCAAAATCCAGCCAATCAGATTCCATTTTTACCGCAGAAGTAGGATGTCGAAAAAACAGAAATTTCTTGGAACTCCGAGCGCGATTTCGGAGCTTTTCGAAACCTGATTTGATCTGGAAGGCCATTTTTAATGGAGGATGAAGGGCTGCTTATGAATTGCAGAGACCCTCGAACACTTGTAATCCATTTTTTTGCTTAGGTATGAATTGTGCGAAGAAACTTGTAATCCTTTTTTTTGCTTAGGTATGAACTGTGCAGTACAGAAAAGCCAGCTTCGGAAGGGCCATGCCATAGCCATGATGCCTGGCGTTGTTGGTTCTTCAAACACTGTCGATTCTTCAAATAGGGTTTAAAGCTCTGATTTTTGCTCTGAAACAGCTTCGATTCTTGCTCTGAAGCAGCTTCGATTCCAGGTCTGGGCTTTAAAGCCATGTTCTGGAGATCATTCAAGCTGCCAGGTTTAGTAGAATTCTTGTTTCTGTGGGTTCTTCTGGAAATCGATTGCTGCAGCGTGTCTTTGCTCTCCGAAAAATGGTCATTGCAGCAGGTCTATGGAAAACCTATATTATAAGACATGTCTTATCTCTATAGTACATGTCTTATATTTCTGTAATGGAAAATCAATTTTTTTTAGATGTGTCTTATGTATGATAGGGAGCTCACGTGGAGCTTAAAAGGGTGTCTTATCAAAATGTGACAGCTATAAAATAAGATTGCTGTGGAAAAAGGGCCTAAACTAGAAATTCAAGGAATGAAAAGGAGGTGGATAAGGTGGGAGGAGCATGAACGTTGGACGCAAAAACAAGCGCCTGGGGAATTGTGTGAAAACAGGCCCGATGGATGAGGCCTTTCTGGAGGCTGTTTCTCTAGGGTCTAGATTTTTCAATTATCCCCATACATTTTATGTGACAGTAGCAACCTTGGATAGCATAATTAGTCAGATGTACAACACTGGTTCTAGAATAGGTTTCAATAGATTGTCCTTTAACAACCATCATTTCTGCATTTTGTGCTTTGAGAGAGTTGGATCATTAAGGGTTTCGACTCATAATACTAAATATTTGGCCTTGGGCTGCTATTCAAGAAATCTTTTTCACGTTTCGAACTTAGAGGAATTTGGAATTGAGCTCCTTTGGCATTAGGAATCTTTCTTCGACGTCAGACCGACTCAGTTCTTTGCTCACCTTGAGATTGTTGTGTGGATGTTTGATCCCACCAATTAGCCATTTCTTGTTCCATGGCGACTAAGGGTAAAGGGAATCGGGTTCCTGTAGTGAATCAGACGAAAAAGCTCCCCGTTTAGGATCTAATCTAATAAATAAGACAGAGGATGCAGAATGAGAAGATAGGGAAGATCAAGCTTGGAAGAATCTTATGGAGGTTTACACGGCTTTTAAAATTATAAAAGATTGGCAAGACAACATCATTTTGCATAAAAGTTTCAGATGAAGGGCCGGTCTGCGAGAACTGGAACAAATTAAAAAAACTTGAAAACAATTATGTACCAGGAAGGACAAATGATAGGGATTGGGCCTGAAGTGCTCTAGATTTGCTTCAAGACATGGACAATTTCAAAAGTCCATGGATGAATTGTTGAACAATGCCAAAAGGACTTTAATACATCTAGAGAGCCTCAAATGGAATATGAAGGCTTTGGTGAGGTTTATAAAAAGATGGAAGGGGGCAGAGGACTATGTAATTGAAAGGCTGGGACCAACGAGAATGCTGACCAGAGTTCAGAAAGAACGGAGTCTGCCAGTGGAGGCATTACTAAGTTATTATAGACAAACTCAACTAATGGAAGATAATCAACCCAATCATCCTGCTGGTAACTGATAAAGCACCTTAAATATTGCTCCAGAGTCTGATTAGTGCGCTCTGCCTGCCCATTACTTTTTGGATGATGACCATATGTCAGTGAGCGATCGATATATAACAACTCCAGTAGCTGGACAAGCTTTCCTTGTCAGCTGGTCTAGCCCCTCCATCCAGAGCCAGGGGGCTCCTATGCACAAACCACATATTAATGGGAATTGATGCGGTCTTCATGGCTTCTAGGTCTCTACCCCCCTCTCGCAGCACAAGAGGTGCATAACAGAGATATCATACATCATCACAATGAATTGAATTAACAAAAATACAGATCTAATTTAACTACTCTAATCAAATATGATTAGAGTTCCTTTGTCAGTTCGTCATACATGTTAGGATTCTTAGACTTTAGGTCATCTAAGAGCAAGAACATGTGTTAATCTAGCTTAAGAACAGTCATGAAGCTTGCATTGACTGGCATAATCGGCACTAACCGGATCCTTGGCTGGCCCCGACACAAGAGGTGCGTAACAGAGATATCATATATCATCATAATGTTTGAAATAATAGAAATACAGATCTAAGTTAACTACTCTTATCAAACATGATTAGGGTTTGTCAGTTCGTCATACATGTTAAGATTGTTAGACTCTAGAGGTAATTTAATGTGACGGTCCAGGGGAATATACGCCATAAATACGTATATTCCTGGATCCGTCACTATACAAGTCTATCTTCATAGCCTTGTATACCATAGGTTGTGGCACTAGGGGGCATGGCTAAGTTATTCTCATAACTTAGCCAACCATAGGTTTAGACCATTATCCACGTGGCCTTAACCTATTGGTCACCCGCCACACAGGACTCACCCGATTGGTGCCACGTGGCATCCTAGGTGGACCTAGCTTATATAGGCCTAAACCCTAACCCTAGGCCTCTTTCCAGCCCTAGCACCCTGAGACTCACCTACTCGTTCGAAACCCCGTTTCGAACATCGTTTGTTGTGGCATAGGCTGGTGCAGCAGCCCCAGCAGGGTAGACTCGTTCTTGGAGTAGGAGCAGCATCTTGTGAGTCGAAGACCATGGAGGCGCACGGATCTGGAGGGAGAGCATCAGGAGCAGGTATGTAGAGTAGTAGTCGTGATAGCTTATCTGGAATTAGCATTCCAGATATGCTAGTATCTTGTTTCTAGAGTAGAGCCATCCTAGAGGCCATATTCAACATCTTGAACCCTAATCAAGGAACCCTAACTATTAGTTAGATTTGTATGATTAGGTTAAGATGTTCTTCTTATGATTACTCTTATGATGTGAAGATTATGTGATGATGGTTGATCATGTTTGCTCCTCTTGTATTGGGAAGGGGGGTAGAGACCTAGAGCTATATGTCGTATGCTCCTAGAGTAGATCCCTTAGTTCCTATTAGATGCGGCCTGTGCATAGGAGCCCACCAGGCTATCGAGGCTATGACCTGACTCAGCACCACATAACGGGGCTAGAGGGAATGTGGAGGGAGGATCCCTGCCGAGTGGAGGCTTCGGGGGATCCCATAGTGGGCTAGGCCTATGGTCGGTCACTTCGTGTGGGCCGAGCATGGGTCCGACACCTCCTGGGGAAATGGTGTCGCCCTGCCTCTCGAGAGCTGCAAGTGTTGGCTTGGCTCTCGTTTTGGGGGGTTAAGTCGGGTACGAATCGTGTGTCGCCACGATTCTCTAGCCGCCCACGGACCCTCTAGACCCTGGGAAGGGGAGATGCAACCCTTCCTGCCTCATCGGACCAGGGAGATGCAACCTGGAGTAGTCCCGATGGGTGATGCCATGGGATTGCGTATCCGGAAGGCTAGAGTCATGCCAGAGCCTGATTTAACCTATCTGCAAAGTATGCACAGGAGGGGCGGATGGAGTGGTCAACCCTAGCCATTGTTCTATGCCAGCCCTCGCCATTGCCATGACTCGGTCTGCTCTATCTTGAGGCCTAGCCAGTCAGTCATCCTCCTTATGAGTCTGAGCCGGGGTAGGAGCTCTCATGTTTATGGTTCGTGATTATCATCTTTGCATTGGTATATGCGTGATGCACTACCCTTCGAGGTAGTATTTGTCTATGTTTATGCTAGTTCTGACGTGTTATCGCTTCCGCTGTTATAGGAGCCCATAGGGAAAGGGCGCGCAAGACACCTTCGTGTTCCCTCCCCGCACTAAGGGTCACCTCAGAGTGCGGGGCAGACGAAGGGCCCGTGCGGTTGTTGAGCCGAATGGGGGATTTCCTGCCGAGTGTATGGCTGGGCGCCGTATGTTTAGCAGGGAGCGTCACAATGGTATCAGAGCAATGTTCTTGGTTGACCAAGAACTAGCACTGACCATAACCATGAAGTAGTCTAACAGGCCTATAGGGGTGTGAAATAAACATTTCCACCATCGAACCGCGAAAATGGGGGAAAAAAAAAATTTTCTCCTAGGTAGTGGGTCAGTGTAACGGGCCCATGGTAGACCGCTCGAGTATTCGAACCTTGAATGTGCCTGTGGGGCGTTCCCGAGACACCGGCATAAATGGGTAGAAGCGACTACTCATAAACGTCTAGACGGTTTTGCCCAGTTGGTTAAGGGCATGTCGGTTAGGAACGTTACAGTCAGGACTTAGGTTAAGTGTTAGACGAAGGTTTGAGTGAGTCAAACTCATCTTCTAGTAAATTTGGAGTGAAAATTATGCATCTGCATCAAATTTCACCTAAAACGGGTCGAAGAATCATGCCAATCGGAGACCCAGGTGAAAAATGGCGCAAATTCATATTTAACACCTCAAACTATTAGGGAAATTCGAAAATGTAAGCTATAAAATGAATTAAAGTAGTTTAATTATATATATATTAATAATTAAGGAAGTACTAAATATGGTGTAATTAATAAGGGGGGCTAATAAATAGGGGTAATTATGGTAGGAGAATATTCTCAGGGACCCTCCTCTTTAAATATCCCTGACACCTCATTCTCTCTCTCCAACCCTTCACCTCCACCTCTCTCTTGCTCAGCCTTTCGTCACCCATTTTCCGAACCAGAAGATATGGCTCGCACCAAACAGACAGCCAGGAGGGCAGGGCAGCGACCGACACTCTCAATGGCGCACTTAGCAGCCGGGCGCCATGTGAAGAAGATACCAGAGCACCTACGGCCCAAGAAGGGGGAAGAGGAGCTTCCCCCCAGCAGCAGCAGCGGCGACACTTACCACAACGCCGAGGAGAGCCCTAGTAGCAGCCCCTCGTCGGCAGGAACACAAAGAACGGATGAGTCGCGCCACTTCGGGGCCACAGACACCGAAGTGGAAGAGCAGGTGGAAGAACAAGTAGAGGAGCAGGTGTAAGAGCCTGGCTTCGCACCAAGGAAGAAGGGCAAAGAGAAGGTTGCGGAGGGCTGTAAGAGAGGGCCGCACAGGGAGGAAGAGGGAGCGAGGAGGAGGCCGGGCGGGCAGGATGAGGACGAAAGAGAAGAAACGACGGTCCCCCACAACCGTCGTGAATCGAGGAGCCTCCTACGGGAGGAGGAGCACGGAAGAAGTTGAGGAGGAGGAAGAAGAGCAGGAGGAGAGGGCGGACCCAAGACCACCTTACCCAGTGTGGCCCGAGCCACCTAAGGTGGTGAAGAAGCAGAAGGCGGGCGAGCGAGCCTTCGCCTTGAAGGAGGACCGTCTCTACTGTCGCCTTTGGCGCGTACCAAGAATACCTCCGCCGCTGGACGAGGTATAATGATTGGTACCGCGTAACGCCCAACGAGACAGCGGGAGGGGGGCGGCCACCAAAGAAGCAGCCCCGCCGCCGCCCGCCCGCCCGGAGAGAAGCCCAAGAAGGTCCACCATGGACCTAATTCCCCGCACGCCCGAGTTTTTCGGGAGATTAGGCACTTTCAACAGTGCACTAATCTCCTGATTAGGAAGGCGCCGTTTGAGCGGCTCATGCGGGAGGTAATGCAGCAGTTCGTCACCGACTATAGGGTGACGTCGCTCACAACTCGGGTGTTGCAGGTGGCCGCTGAGGCCGAGCTCACCCAGTTGTTTGAGGAAGGGAACCTCTGCGCGATCCGCGCGAAGAGGGTGACCTTGATGCCCAAGGACATACACTTGGCGCGTCGCATCCGCAAGGAATACCCTTGAAGATGCAATTTTGTTAAACTAATGTAATTATTAAGTTTTCTATAAATATAAAATTTTGTGTAAAACTGGCCATTAATTCGAGTATGAAAATATGTTTAGATATAAAAATATGTTTAAGTAGCTAAGTAGAAAAAATTGCAAAAGGAACCGAAATCGGGTCCCGTCGCGCCAAACACGTCTGCGCCCGCGACGCATACCCGATCCGCGCGACGCCACCCGATTTCGCCATTTTGTAGCTAATCCATGTCCAAATTAAGTAATAAAAGTTGCTAATTAAGTTAGAATCATGCTAGAAAGTCATATTAGGATCTTCTAACACCCTAAAATTTTTCCTAAAGGTTGAAATAACCCGAAATCGGGTCCCGTCGCGCCAAACACGTCTGCGCCCGCGACGCAGACCCGATCCGCGCGACGCCACCCGATTTCGCCTAAATTTGCCTACATGACTAAGATGGTACTGGTTTAAGGCAGAATTTGTGCTGATAATCTATGCTATCAATCAAGATTGTATTAGATCAGAATGTGATCAATATTTCTAGTAACTCATGAGACGTTCCAGAATAATATATGTTATAAATACTTGTTGTATTATATTGCTATGTCACTAGTACATGTTGACGATGGCGACATGTAGTACGGCGACCATAAAGGGTTGTACTATGGGGCGCAACCATTTGAACCAATTATATTGCACACATTATGCAACATATGAATATAATTTAGATTGCCATGTGGCAACACCCCATATGAGCCATATGGCCCATTAGACCCTAACCTTAAAAGCGTGGGCTTAAAGAGGCAGGAACCCTAAAAAGTGGCCTTTTCAAGTTCCAGTTTCAGAAACAGGCATTGTAGCAGTGCCAGACACAATTCGGCCTCACATCAGTAGAGAAGCTGGCATTTTGAAGTCCTTTCTCAATTCGTGATCATTTCGGCAGCATAGACACACTGAGGAGGATGGGAGCCGGCCAAGGATCCTGTTAGTGTTGATTATGTCAGTCAATGCAAGCTTCATGACTGTTCTTAAGCCAGATTAATACATGTTCTTAGTCTTAAATGTGATGCTCCCTGCTAAACATACGGCGCCCAGCCGTACACTCGGCAGGAAATCCCCCATCCGGCTCAACAACCGCACGGGCCCTTCGTCTGCCCCGCACTCTGAGGTGACCCTTAGTGCGGGGAGGGAACACGAAGGTGTCTTGCGCGCCCTTCCCCTATGGGCTCCTATAACAGCGGAAGCAATAACACGTCAGAACTAGCATAAACATATACAAATACTACCTCGAAGGGTAGTGCATCACGCATATACCAATGCAAAGATGATACATAAAACATGAGAGCTCCTACCCCGGCTCAGACTCATAAGGAGGATGACTGACTGGCTAGGCCTCAAGATAGAGCAGACCGAGTCATGGCAATGGCGAGGGCTGGCATAGGCTAATGGCTAGGGTTGACCACTCCATCCGCCCCTCCCTGTGCATACTTTGCGGATGGGCTAAATCAGGCTCTGGCATGACTCTAGCCTTCGGATACGCAATCCCATGGCATCACCCATCGGGACTACTCCGGGTTGCATCTCCCGGTCGATGAGGCGGGAAGGGTTGCATCTCCCCTTCCGGGGTCTAGAGGGTCAGGTAGGCGGCTAGAGAATCGTGGCAACACCGCGATTAGGTACCCGACTTAACCCCCAAAGCGAGAGCCAAGCCAACACTTGCGGCTCTCGAGAAGCGGCGACACCATTGCCCGGGGAGGTGTCGGACCCATGCTCGGCCCACGCAGTGACCCGACCATAGGCCTAGCCCACTATGGGATCCCCGAAGCCCCCACTTTCGGCGGGGATCCTCCCTCCACATTCCCTCTAGCCCCGTTATGTGGTGCTGAGTCAGGTCATAGCCTCGATAGCCTGGTGGGCTCCTATGCACAGGCCGCATCTAATAGGAACTAAGGGATCTACTCTAGGAGCATACTACATATAGCTCTAGGTCTCTACCCCCCTTCCCAATACAAGAGGAGCAAACATGATCAACCATCATCACATAATCTTCACATCATAAGAGTAATCATAAGAAGAACATCTTAACCTAATCATACAAATCTAACTAATAGTTAGGGTTCCTTGATTAGGGTTCAAGATGTTGAATATGGCCTCTAGGATGGCTCTACTCTAGAAACAAGATACTAGCATATCACGGAATGCTAATTCGGATAAGCTATCACGACTACTACTCTACATACACTGCTCACGATGCTCTCCCTCCAGATCAGGTGCGCCTCCATGGTCTTGACTCACAAGATCTTTGCTCCTACTCCAAGAAGCGAGTCTACCTGCTGGGCCGCCGCAGCCTATGCCACAACAAGCGATGTTGAAGCGGGGTTTCGAAGCAGTAGGTGAGTCTCGGGGTGCTAGGGCTGGAAAGAGGCCTAGGGTTAGGGTTTTGGCCTATATAAGCTAGGTCCACCTAGGATGCCACGTGGCACCAATCGGATGAGTCTGTGTGGTGGCGGGTGACCAATAGGTTAAGGCCCGTGGATAATGGTCTAAACCTATGGTTGGCTAAGTTATGAGAATAACTTAGCCATGCCCCTAGTGCCACAACCTATGGTATACAAGGCTATGAAGATAGACTTGTATAGTGGCGGATCGAGGGGAATATCGTATTTATGGCATATATTCCCCGGACCGTCACATTCTCCCCTTAGGACAATCTTTGTCCCTCGGCATTGCGCTAAGGTGTGAACCTACCTTATGCCTGCAAAAACAACAACATAACACAACCTTTAGTTTACTTTAGCAATCAAGTTTTATTAATTAAAGGTCAAAATTTAGGCTATATTTGTACTTATACAAAATTATATAGCCTTAACACAGTTATTTCTTATAATAATTCAAAATACTATTATAAGAGTTATTAGGGTTCATAATCTAAATTATGGCTCCCCTATCTTCTCGTGAACTTGGCGCTCCTCGTTGAGGTCCTCCTTCTACTTTTTTGCAAAAGGAGCACATTATGTTAGTTTAGTTAATAATTTGTGGTTTTAGGGGACCACCCCTTACCTCCTTGAGCCGAACTCTTTGGCTCAAGGTTGTCCCTATCTTGCCCAAGATCATGGCCCTTTCGGATTTGAGCTTAGGGATCATTTAAGATGCTCCCATCATTGCCCATGATCGAGTGCTACCTTGTACACGATCCCCCGGATCGAGTACACCCCAGTGCATCATGCCCTGAGGGTTTCAGCTGAGGGAACGTCTCACGATCCCATCATGGCGCATGATCACTTAACCTTCACCACGACCCTCCCACGGCCGGGTATGCGTACCCGCGATCGTGGCATAGAGATCATCCGTCGATGTCCCATCATCGCCCACCATGCCTCATTCCTCACTCACATGACCCTAATGGTCATGCGCACCTCTTGGTGCGTGTGGCCTAGAGAATGCCCTAAAGGCGTATCCCATCATCGCGCACACGATCCAAGGTTTTGGCACATGCACCCTACTAACCGGAATGCATGCGCCAAGCTTAAGGCTAACTAACAACATACTAGCTAACCACCTGGCAAGTCGGGGTCGACCAAGTCGGAGATGACTCGCCCATCAAACTCCTTCATAAACTCTGGGTATTGCTTCTCCAAATCTTGCTTCAATACCCATGCATCTTCAGCGGGCAAGTGCTTCCACTTAACCAAATATTGGAGGAATTGAGACCTCCTAGTCTTCTTGAATGACTTATCAAGAAGCAACTCAGGCACTATTTCTACTTGCTCCTCCGTCATTTCCAACAAGGTTGGAGTATCCAAAACCTCCTCAGGGTTAGGATTGTGCCTCTTTAATAAACTTACATGGAAGACCTTGTGAACTTTGAGATGGGCTGGAAGATCCAACTTGTAGGCTTGAGAGCCCACTCTTTCCAAAATCTTGAACGGACCGGCCCATCTAGGGGCAAGCTTCTTACAACTCCCAATCCGAAGCTTGGCTTGCTTCACCTTGATCTTCAACCAAACGCTATCGCCTACCTTGAACTCTCTTACGGTCCTGTGCTTGTCGGCTATACTCTTCTGCCGACTTCTTGCTGCCAATAAATAACCCCTTACCTCCTCCACTAACTGCTGCATATCCCCTAACATCTGCTGGGATACTTCTACCTTGGACACAGGATTGTGCCAGGTATCCGAGGTTAAGCACTGGTACCCGTAATTTACCATGAAAGGAGACATCTGAGAAGACTCCTGCTTGGCGCTGTTGTAGGCGAATTCCGCCAAGTGGATGTACTCATCCCACTTGGACTGCTTGTTCCACACATAACTTCGAAGCATGTCTTCAATAATGCGATTCGTCCTTTCCGTCTGGCCATCTGTTTGGGGATGATATGCCGTACTCATGGAGAGCTTCGATGCGAATGGTGCTAAAGAGATCTTGCCAAAAGGCACTCATAAACTTAGAATCTCTATCGGATATTATCTCCGAGGCATGCCATGGAGTCTAAAAATCTCCCTTACAAATAACTTGGCGGTGTCTAATGCGGTGTCGGTCGTCTTGCAAGGCACAAAATGTGCCATCTTAGATAACTTATCTCGACAACCATCAATGCATCCTTGCCTCGAAGAGTTCTAGGGAGACACTGTGATGAAATCCATGCTTATGACCTCCCACTTTGCATTTGGCACCCCAATGGCTCTAAGGCACACGGAATCGAAGTTGCTCCGCCTTTGTCGGTGCGACATAAGCGGCAATCGAATATATACAACTATCGCCTCTTCATTCGGCGGAAGTAACTACTTGAATCTTGAAATAGGTCTTCATGAAGCCGAAGCATGCCGCTATTGGGCTGTTATGTGTGTCATGAAGAATTAACTTCCTTACCCCTGATGATTCGGGCACACACAACTTATGCTTGTGGTACAACAGGTTGCCTTCCTTCTTATAATGCTTGAAGGCTTCCCGCTCCTTATACATTACGGCTTCCTTGGAGGCTTTCCCACACCTCCTTGAAGTCCACATCGGTTGGCAAGGATTCTTCAATCTTCTTACCAAACTCACTCGAAAGAGTGGAAATGGCATTACAATGCGTCCTTGTCTGAAATGGTCTCCTAGAGAGGGCATCTGCTACAACATTAAGCTTACCAGGCTTATATATAATATCAAAATCATACTCCTCAAGGAATTCCATCCACCTCCTTTGCCTTAAGTTGAGGAGTGGCTGGGTGAAAAGATACTGAAGGCTCTGGTGATTAGTATCCAACTGAAACTTCCTTCCCAGCAAATAATGCCTCCATATCCTCAATGCCCTCATTGCCCTGACAATGGCTAGCAGCTCCTGATCATGGGTTGGGTAGCGTTGCTCGGCGTCGTTCATCTTCTTCGAATCGTAGGCGACTACCCTTCCTTCTTGCATCAAGACTGCCCCTGTTGCTATCTTGCTCGCATCTGTTGCCACCAACTTATCTTTACTCGGGTCCGGAAGAACAAGCACTGGTCTTTGTTGTCAAGGCCTCTTTAAGCTTCTCGAAGGAAGCTTGGACTTTCTCTAACCAATGGCTAGTCAATCCTTAATCTTCTTGGCCTTAGTGAGGTCCAGGCGGAGGGGCGCCCACTTAGCAAAGTCCTTCGCGAACTTTTCTGTAGTATCCGCCAACCCGAGAAAGCTTCTTACTTCTGCTACATTCCTTGGAGCTGGCCAATCAACTATTGCCTCAATCTTAGATGGATCTGTGGAGATTCCCTCGGATGTTACCACATGTCCCAAATACTCCACTCGGCCTGTTGCAAAGTGGCACTTAGAGAGCTTCCCATACAACCGATGACGTCTCAACTTTTCCAACACTTTCCTGAGATGCTGACAATGCTCCTCAAGGGACTTGCTGTAGACTAGAATGTCGTCGAAGAAGACAATGACAAACTCATCCAAGAAGTCTCTGAAGATGTCGTTCATAAGGCGCATAAATGTTGCAGGAGCATTTGAACTAGTATATTTAAATAGTAGCATATCATCTAAAAACCACCATCTATATGTTTTTTTATACATATATTTATTTGGCAGAAGAAAACCACATAAAACAGTGGTTTTTCAATAGTCATAGTGGTTTATAATACAAAAATGAATGTTAATTATCAGTGATATGGTGGCTTATTAAAACTGTGGTGGTTTTTATATATATATAGTGGTTCTTCAAAACTAGTAATGGTCACCTTATGAATTTAGCAAGCCAATGTGGCGCCCCAAGCGAGCGTCCACGGATCATAACGTATTTTGGCAAGTCAAATACAAAAAATAGTAAATATTAGGCAAGTTGAATATCTTAAAAAGGCAGAACTCATCAATGGCATAACTAAAATAAACATGGTAGCCATCCATCTTCTATAAAATTATCACAACAAAATTTGATCTTTAAAAATTTGGGGAAATTATAAGAATGCCCTAATATGTAGGGGTATTTATAAAATTGCCCCTGATGCAAGCTTATGCCCTTCTCCTTAATAGGACCCTACATATTATTCCAATGATCAAATTCTTCAATGGCCTCTATCATATTCATGATTTTTTTTTTTGAAGAACTGTGTCAGCAATATATTAAAAGAATGGTAATGTTACAAAGCAAGTGAGGAGGAAGGAGAACTGCCCCAAAGAGACAGTGATACCTCGACACTCCACAACAACTGCAACTCTACTGCTGTACAAACTGGCCATCACCATCTACCACACCCAAATATGGCCCATGTTTAAATATGGGCCTCAACAACAAATTGTAATTTCGAATGAACTGTATGGCATGCCTCAATGGATTGCGTGCAAATTTTGTAGCTGATCTCTTGCTTCTATTTTCCGGTGGAATGTAGTAGGGAATGGATTTACGATGCTTCACCACATGGCACATACAAAAGCAGTCAAATTATTCCTTGTCATTTTTCCTTTTGCAAAACCTCGTCGGATTATTCCTTCAATTGGTTTTGTAGGAAGAGATTCGAAATCAATCCAGGGTGCCAAATACTTATTGGGATCCAATTTGTCAGAAGAGAAGCAAATTTGGGCAGTCTGGCGTAGCAGTGTGATGGATGGGGCCGGGCATTTTCAGATGGGCCCGGCCGCCCGGGCATTTTCACAATTTCTAAAAAATCAGGGGCATTTTTATAAATACCTTTAATGAGGGTATTCTTACAATTTTCCTTAAAAACTTACAAGGAAAAGTCCCTTACAACTTGACTTGAAGAAAGGTATATTTCACTATAAGTACCATTTACTTGTGTTTTTTGACCTAACCCTAAAGTAAATGACGGCCACATCTCTCCTCTGTGCGGCGATTCAGGTAGCGAATGGTGAGGACGAGCAGATCATTTTGGCATATCAGCATCGTTATGTTCCGGTAAGCATCATTCAATCTCTTTGGTCTCTGTTTTCTTAAAGCACATTACCTTCTTTCTGCTTTGTGATGAAGATCAATCCATGCATTGCCTTCATTGAGATCTTGTTGTGATTGCCGTTTTCAGGTTTTCTATCAGCTGCCCCTGTAGCAGCTGCTATTGTCAGACCGTAGTTATTCACTCAGAGGAGTTAGCTGCAATAAAGACTCAGGCGACCTTTCACGGTTATCTTGTAAGTATTCTACCCTGTCCATAACTTTACATCAGAAATCAGCGCCATTAGTTGTATGTTCTTCAAGGAGTCTTATTATATTTGCAAGGAATATGCGGCCCGAACTTGCAAGATGAGCTTCTAGGCCACGTTGCTGCAAATGTGAGCTTGGTTCTTACACATTTTTGTGTTTTTTCTTTTGATATATTGTAGATTTTGTTCTTGACATTCTACTTTCTTCTAGTGGAAGCATCTTAACCATTTTTAGTTTTGAATTATGCCATAGAATCCAGCTTTGTTGTCATATGATTGTGAATATTTTGGGCTCTAAATCATTGTGCTCTGGCACTTCTGCATATGCAACCTTCCACCCTAACAATTCCCTGCACTAACACCTACGTAACAGATGATTGTGTTGATGAAAGACTGCCACGGTCAGGTGGGATTTTTGGCAGATGATTATATGCCTTGCTTATATGCCTTGCTGCATGATTAATGGAGAGTACAAACTATGTGCTGAGCATTTTAATTAGTCTAGTCACTCTGTACAATCGTCCTGTCCATTTTACAGTAGCTTCTTCTCCTTCAAGGTGCCATTCTCGTCAGATCTGCCTTAGGAACCCTAATATAGATCCATTTTCTAGGGCATTACCCTGTTTAGTTGCGGCATTTCCCACATAATCTATATATTTTGCCTCTTTGGGTATCCACATCAGCAGTATTATAGTAAGACATTGGGCTTTTTTATTTTGTACACAGAGACTTTTAGTGCTAGATGTTCTAACTTACCTTCTATTTTTTACTTTCAAATGTTCTAGATGAGCAAATCTCTTTCTAGTCGGACAAGGTCAATTGTCACGATTGGAGTGCTTATCTTAGTTTCATGTAGTCCTCTTTGATCGTATTAAAGAAAACGGATTTTCCCCTTTTACGCCAAGGATCTGAGGAATTATCTTGGCCAAAAGAGCAGAAATGAACTTCCCTTTTCCTTCATAAATTTCTCTTTGGATCCCCTCTAGTAAATAAATTTGCCTAGTCCTTCTAGAAGCGTTTCTTAGCCAATGCACTAAAATGAAGTAGCTTGTCTATACATATCATTGTATGATTCTTTTGTCTAATTTACATTCCTTATTATATTAGCTGGCTTAATATTGTGGAAGTACGAAAAAGCAAATTTGTTGCCACAAAAAGAATTAAATGGTATGGTTTATCCGAGAAAAAAAATTGCAAGATAGATCATAATTTCCTAGTGTAAGGGAGGCAAAGTTAATAGGTTTATTGATGTGGTTCACTGAATACCTCCTAACAGCTGGCTGATATAGCAGGAAATAACTAGTTGGAGATTTTATTGTTTGTGACTGGTCCTTTAATTTGTGGAAGAAATGGAAATAATAGGGTTCAAATCCCTGGCATCTTGAACTTCATAAACCAATCATTAAAGTTTTGAGACGTGTTGTTTCATATTTGAAACCTTTGATGTTTTAACATAAAAGCTTGCATTGATTCGCTTGTTGCATCCAGATTTCCTACTCTAAAAAATTGAGTGAACTTTTCTTAGTTTGTTATAGAAACCGATAATCATTCTTAGATAACAAAAGACTATGTGATTTGGAGAAATTCATAATAGTTATTTCTTCATAGCGGCAATGGTTTACATGTTGGAAATGCCTTATTATATATTTAATATAAAAATATAAATTGCATTTGGCAAAGCAGAATTGATTTGTCCCAAATACAAAGAAGCAAGTCTTTACTATTTTTATGGCAAACCAATACCATCTAGCCATAATAAATGGAAGAATTTTCTTGCATTGAAGAATATCAATTTATAGGGAAAAATATAGATAACTTCATTTGGAAACGACTTTAAAATTGAGCAAATCCATTATTGATTTATGGTCTATTCCACATACTTAAAAAGCATTAATAAAGCACTATTATAAACCAAACAAATAAACAACTATATTGAACCATGACGATAAACTAGAACAATAAAATATATCTAAGAACCACACTATGTAACTAGTAGTGGTTATTCAACACATTAACCCACTTAGTGATATCACTTTATTATATTAGTTTCAAGTGAAAACTAATGTTAAAAACTGATAATGATTCTTTTTTGGGGGCCTTGTGAAAGAAGAGAGATGAGAGAGAGAGGAGAGAGAGAAGAGAGGAGAGGCAAGAGAGAGATAGGAGAGAGAGAGGAGAGAGAGGAGAGAGGACATAGAGAGAGGGGAGAAATAGAGAGAGAGGAGAGAGATAGGGTGAGGAGAGAGGAAAAGAATGTGAGGTAAACATCTCAATCCCTCTCCCCCCCTCTCTGATGATCCTAGAACCTTCTAGAATGTTCTAAAAAAACAGGAGAGAGAAGAAAGGAGGGAGGGAGAGAGGAGAGAAGAGAGAGGGAGGGAAGAGGGAGAGAGAAACAGAAAAGAGAGAGAGGTAGAGAGAGAGAGGAGAAATAGAGAGAGAGGAGAGAAATAAGAGATAGAGAAATAGGAGATGAGAGGGAGAGATGGGAGATAGATGAGGGGAGAGTAGAGAGAGAGGGAGAGAGATAGAGGTGAGAGAGGAGAGGAGGAGGAGAGAGAAAGAGAGGGAGGGAGAGAGAGAGAGAAGAGAGGCAGGAGAGAGATAGGGGAGAGGATGGGAGAGAGAGAGAGAGAGGAGAGGGAGAGAGAGAGAGGAGATAAGAGAAATAGAGAGCCCACTCTATCTTTCTCCTCTCCTCCCCCTCTCTCTCTTTCCCTGTCTCTCTCATCTCTCTCTCTCCCTCTCTTCTTTGCCACTCCTCTTTCTTCTCTCTCCCTTTCTCTCTTTCTCCTCTCTCTCTCTTCCCTCTCTCTTCCTCCCTACTCCTTCCCTCTTCTTTCTCTCTCTTCCCTCTCTTCTCCTCCTTTCTCCTCTCTTCTCTCCCCTCTCTCCTACCTCCCCTCTCTTCTCTCATGCTCCTTTCTCTCTCTCTATCTTTCTCTCTCTCTCTCTCTCTCTCTCTCTCTCTCTCTCTCTCTCTCTCTCTCTCTCTCCCTCTTCCCTCTCTCTTCTCTCTCTTCTCTCTCCTCTGTGATCTTCTCTCTCTCTTCTCCCTCTCCTCTCTTCTCCTCTCTCTCTCTCCTCTCTCTCTCCTCCCTCTCCTCTCTTGTCTCTCTCTCCTCTATCCTCTCTCCTCTCTGCTCTCTCCTATCTCTCTCCTCTCTCTCTATTTCTCCCTCTCTCTATCTCCTCTCTTCTCTCTCCTATCTCTCTCCTATCTCTCCTATCTCTCTCCTATCTCTCTCCTGCCTTTCCTCTCTTCTCTCTCTCCTCTCTCCTCTCTCTCCTCTCTCACCCCTATCTCTCTCCTCTCTCTCTACTTCTCCCCTCTATCTATCTCCTATCTCTCTCCTCTCTCTATCTCCTATTTCTCTATCTCTTATTTCTCTCCTCTCTCTCTATTTCTCCTCTCTCTCTCTCTACCTTTCTCTCTCTTTTCTATTTCTGTCTCTCCCTCTTCTCCCTCCTCTCTCTTCTCTCTCCTCTCTCCCTCCTCTTTCTTCTCTCTCTGGTTTTTTTTAGAACATTCTAGAAGGTTCTAGGATCATCAGAGAGGGGGGGAGAGGGATTGAGATGTTTACCTCACATTCTTTTCCTCTCTCCTCACCCTATCTCTCTCCTCTCTCTCTATTTCTCCCCTCTCTCTATGTCCTCTCTCCTCTCTCTCCTCTCTCTCTCCTATCTCTCTCCTGCCTCTCCTCTCTTCTCTCTCTCCTCTCTCTCTCATCTCTCTTCTTTAAATCATCCGATCGATGTCCCATCATCGCCCACCATGCCTCATCCCTCACTCACATGACCCTAATGGTCATGCGCACCTCTTGGTGCGTGTGGCCTAGAGAATGCCCTAAAGACGTATCCCATCATCGCGCACACGATCCAAGGTTCTGGCACATGCACCCTACTAACCGGAATGCATGCGCCAGGCTTAAGGCTAACTAACAACATACTAGCTAACCACCTGGCAAGTCGGGGTCGACCAAGTCGGAGACGACTCGCCCATCAAACTCCTTCATAAACTCTGGGTATTGCTTCTCCAAATCTTGCTTCAATACCCATGTCGCGTCTTCCACTGGCAAGTGCTTCCACTTAACCAAATATTGGAGGAATTGAGACCTCCTAGTCTTCTTGAATGACTTATCAAGAAGCAACTCAGGCACTATTTCTACTTGCTCCTCCGTCATTTTCAACAAGGTTGGAGTATCCAAAACCTCCTCAGGGTTAGGATTGTGCCTCTTTAATAAACTTACATGGAAGACCTTGTGAACTTTGAGATGGGCTGGAAGATCCAACTTGTAGGCTTGAGAGCCCACTCTTTCCAAAATCTTGAACGGACCGGCCCATCTAGGGGCAAGCTTCTTACAACTCCCAATCCGAAGCTTGGCTTGCTTCACCTTGATCTTCAACCAAACGCTATCGCCTACCTTGAACTCTCTTACGGTCCTGTGCTTGTCGGCTACACTCTTCTGCCGACTTCTTGCTGCCAATAAATAACCCCTTACCTCCTCCACTAAGCCGTGATATCCCCTAACATCTCGGCTGGGATACTTCTACCTTGGACACGGGATTGTGCGGTATCGGGGTTAAGCAATGGTACCCGTAATTTACCATGAAAGGAGACATCCGAGAAGACTCGCCATGCCAAGTAGGCGAATTCCGCCAAGTGGATGTACTCATCCCACTTGGACTGCTTGTTCCACACATAACTTCAAGCATGTCTTCAATAATGCGATTCGCCCTTTCCGTCCCGCCATCTGTTTGGGGATGATATGCCGTACTCATGGAGAGCTTCGGTCGAATGGTGCTAAAGAGATCCTGCCAAAAGGCACTCATAAACTTAGAATCTCTATCGGATATTATCTCGAGGCATGCCATGGAGTCTAAAAATCTCCCTTACAAATAACTTGGCAATTGTCTAATGCGGTGTCGGGCCGTCTTGCAAGGCACAAAATGTGCCATCTTAGATAACTTATCTACGACAACCATCAATGCATCCTTGCCTCAAGAGTTCTAGGGAGACCTGTGATGAAATCCATGCTTATGACCTCCCACTTTGCATTTGGCACCCCAATGGCTCTAAGGCACCTGGAATCGAAGTTGCTCCGCCTTTGGTCTGGCTGACATAGCGGCAATCCCTCGAAATATATACAGCTTTATCCGCCTCTTCATTCCCGGCGAAGTAACTACGCCCGAATCTTGAAATAGGTCTTCATGAAGCCCAAGATGCCCTGCTATTGGGCTGTTATGTGTGTCATGAAGAATTAACTTCCTTACCCCCGATGATTAGGGCACACACAACTTATGCTTGTGGTACAACAGTTGCCTTCCTTCTTATAATGCTTGAAGGCTTCCCGCTCCTTATAAATTCGGCTTCCTTGGAGAGGCTTTCCCACACCTCCTTGAAGTCCACATCGGTTGGCAAGGATTCTTCAATCTTCTTACCAAACTCAATTAAAGAGTGGAAATGGCATTACAATGCGTCCTTGTCTGAAATGGTCTCCTAGAGAGGGCATCTGCTACAACATTAAGCTTACCAGGCTTATATATAATATCAAAATCATACTCCTCAAGGAATTCCATCCACCTCCTTTGCCTTAAGTTGAGGAGTGGCTGGGTGAAAAGATACTGAAGGCTCTGGTGATTAGTATCCAACTGAAACTTCCTTCCCAGCAGATAATGCCTCCATATCCTCAATGCCCTGACAATGGCTAGCAGCTCCTGATCATGGGTTGGGTAGCGTTGCTCGGCGGCGTTCATCTTCTTCGAATCGTAGGCGACTACCCTTCCTTCTTGCATCAAGACTGCCCCTGTTGCTATCTTGCTCGCATCTGTTGCCACCAACTTATCTTTACTCGGGTCCGGAAGAACAAGCACTGGTGCTGTTGTCAAGGCCTCTTTAAGCTTCTCGAAGGAAGCTTGGACTTTCTCTAACCAATGGCTAGTCCAATCCTTAATCTTCTTGGCCTTAGTGAGGTCCGACAGAGGGGACGCCCACTTAGCAAAGTCCTTCACGAACTTTCTGTAGTATCCCGCCAACCCGAGAAAGCTTCTTACTTCTGCTACATTCCTTGGAGCTGGCCAATCAACTATTGCCTCAATCTTAGATGGATCTATGGAGATTCCCTCGGATGTTACCACATGTCCCAAATACTCCACTCGGCCTGTTGCAAAGTGGCACTTAGAGAGCTTCCCATACAACCGATGACGTCTCAACTTTTCCAACACTTTCCTGAGATGTCGACAATGCTCCTCAAGGGACTTCTTTGTAGACTAGAATGTCGTCGAAGAAGACAATGACAAACTCATCCAAGAAGTCTCTGAAGATGTCGTTCATAAGGCGCATAAATGTTGCAGGAGCATTTGACAATCCAAAGGGCATTACTGTAAACTCAAAATGACCATACCGCGTTCTGAAAGCGGTCTTATGGATATCCTCTTCTTTTATCCTTATCTGATGGTATCCTGATCTCAAATCAATTTTAGAGAATACCTTTGCTCACGTGAATCGGTCCATTAGGTCATCTGCCCTTGGCAATGCATACTTATTCTTTATCATCTGCTTATTGAGCTGGCGATAGTCTATGCACATTCTTAAGCTCCCGTCTTTCTTCTTTACGAAGAGTATAGGTGCTCCAAAAGGAGACACACTTGCCCTTATGAATCCAAGCTCGAGCAATTCCTGAAGCTGCTTCTTGAGCTCAATCATTACAGGGTGCTCATTCTATATGGTGCCTTACTGGTAGGCTTTGCATCGGGAGCCAATGTGATCTCACATTCCACACCCCTATAAGGTGGCAGCTGCCGGATTTCATCCGGAAATACATCCTTGAACTCTGAAATAAGCCTCGCTATTTGCTTGGGCAGCTGATTCCCCTTTGGGTCACTTCCCTCCTGCTTGCCTGGCTCAACTGATTCCATCCTCAAGATATAGTCCACCTTATTCCTTTCTATACTCTTTCTTAGATGCTTCAAAGAGATACACTGCATGAGAGAAGCTACCTGCTTACCTTTCACTATCAACTTGTTGCCGTCCGGTGCCGTCATGGTGACTTCGTTCCGGTCACAATCAATTACTGCTTTAGCTGGCTTCAAGAATTCCATCCCCACAATAAGATCATACCTTCCGATATCCATGACTTCTGCCCCCATCGGCCACTTAGCCCCACTAAGGTCTATGTCAAAGATGATCCTCCTCCCCTTAGTGTGCCGAATGGCGCCGTTCGCCATAGCCACTGGCCTTGGCTTAGATTTCAATACCTTATTCTTCATTAGGGCAGCCAATCTCGGAGATGCAAAATTGTGAGAGCTACCTGTATCTATGAGGACTACATATGGATTACTATCTATAATCCCATCGCCGGATGACGGTCGGCCGACTCTCAATATCATCGACTCAATGTTTGCACATATGTGGCACTCACCATCTATGAAGTCCCGGGCCTCCCGGCTGGTCGCCGTCTTCATCCGCTTCGTTGGGGAATCCCAATCCATAAGCTCGCCAAGGCCGACCGCAATGAATGGACAATCATGTGTTGGGTGCCCCGGCCGGAAGCACCTGAAGCATAGCTTTTCTCAATGCATTCTGTCTCTTTCCTCCTTCGGTAGATCGCCTAGAAGACGCTTTTAAGAGCACCGCCCCGATGCATTCTCGGCGGGCTTACGGTCCCCCAAAGGCTTTTCTTGACTCTTACCCCTGCCGCTGCTGGCCCTCGATGGTGTAGCTGCTGATTGCTTACCCCGGTATTGCCCCCGAGCATCGCCACAGAACTCTTACCCCGAAGGTTGATTTGCTTCTCTCCGGAGTTGCTTGGTGCCTCTTCCAAACTTATAGCTTTATCTTCGCCTCGCAGAATGACCTTGGGTTGATTGCTCTAACAAGCCTCTTGATATTGCTGTTTCAACCCCTCAATGTAGGTATCCACGTCTGCCTTTTCGATACTCAGGGACATGAAGCCTAAGTCTCATGAATTCTTGGTATACTTAGCCACCGATAAGCTACCCCGATTCAACCTCAGAAACTGGCTGGATCGGGTTCTACTAGTATGAGACCTTGGCACGTAGTGCTTACGGAAAGCCTTCTTTGAAAGTCTTGAATCTGCAATTGTTCCTCTTCAACTTGTTAGACTTAGCATATCCCTTCCACCAGATTCTTGCGGGTCCAATAAGGTTAGCTGTAGCAACTTTCCCTATATCCTTGTCTTTCATACCGTAGGAGTTGCCAAATTCTTCCATTTCATCAAGCCATGCTTCACCTCCATGCACGATCTGTCTTTCCCCGAGAACCGCCCAGACTTCCTTGTCTTCCACACATTGCTCATAGCACTATCCACCTTTTTCTGGTAGTCGCCCCGCCTTTCTTGCCCTTTTCCTTGCCTTAGGTGTGCTGGACTCCTTTGCCGGAGCTAGAGCTGTCCTCACGGAAGAATCGCTCGATGTTTGGAGCTAGATGATGATGGACTCCTCGGTTCTCCTCTTCCTTCTTCTATCCCCTCGACGCGTGCCCTGGTTGCCCTCCCCTTCCCTTGGGGAACCGTCACCACCGGAAGGCGTGGTGGAGGTGGAGGTAGAGGACCATCTTCCCGCTCATTCATCGGAGGTGCCGCCCGATTGATCGGGTTTTGCATCCGGTTCCTCATCTCGTGCCCGGTCTTTGCGCCGATTGCCTCACGGTGACATATCCCGCTCAAAGTCTTCTTGTTCTCTGCCAAACAAATTCCTTGGAACCCAATTGCGTGGTCGGTGCTGGTCCTGAGATCCTGCACTTGAGTTCCTTGCTGCAATGATTGATCATTAATACATGTTATTAAGTTAGGCAATGATCATTTTTGCTTACAATTAAATTGTTGTTAGGTACAAAAGAAATCATATGAAAGCTTTATTTATAAGCCAGAATCATGGTAATACATTAATTAACATATAGGGGTACACTTAATGAACTACATGATAATACTTAAGAAAGAGTTACAATGTACTTTAATTAACTTAACAAACAAATCTTCTATCAGTGATGTCGCTTGAAGAAGTTCTTGATTTTCTTGAATGTTGTGCCCTTGCCCATGTTCTGCAGTATTCTGGCCGCCGACCCTCCCTCTAATGCTCTTGCCACCTGTGGTGCTGGTAGTTCTGGTGCAGTTGCCGCCAACACTGACAAGTGCGCATCCCTGAGGTGGCCCCTTGCGAAGTCGAGGGCGTGAAGGGCTACTGCTCTCTTGAAGAGTATAACATGGTCCATTCCGACATCTATCTTGGCATGCTGCCCAAACCCTGTAAGTGCTATAAGGAGCGCCACTGATTCTTCACCCCTTGGGCTGAACTCCTTGTGAAAGACTATCATCTGTCCCTGGCTGAGGGCCGGAAGATAGTACCTGAGTGATTTACCCCTGTGTGGCCCCGTGGCTCCCGTGCCTTTCCTGCCAGCTGCCTGACCGAAGATATCTATTGCTGTAAGATCTTCGTGGTCCCTCCACATTGTTGCTGCGTTTTCCAGATTAATGCTGCTAGATGCCTCACGCATGCTCCTGGAGCGGACTGGTCGGCTCGAACTTGGGCGTCTTCCCGGCTTGTACAATCTGCTCTGGATCTCCTGGAATTCCTCCTCTGGAATGTCGGGTTGCTGTTGTTGAAACATCTGCCTTATCTGCTGGTATGCTTGGATATCCGACATGGTTTCCCCTGCATAGGAGTGTCGCTCGGCTACCTCCCTTGGGATCTCCTGGTAGGAATAGTCGATGAAGTCGCTACCCTGTTCCTGTGCAATTAGGCCTAGGAGCTCGTCTATCCTGAGGTTCTCCTCTTGGCAATAGGGGAGGTTAAGGACGTCGGTGGCTTAATATATACTCCTCACCGCCAATGATCACCTGGGGTGAGGGCCGCGGATACCTATTGGCTGAAGTCGTCTCGCCTTAGCACCCCTCGTTGCTGAGCTAGATGCCTCTCCATCCTTCTTGCTTCGCTTATCTCCCGGCTTGGGTTCTCTTCCTCTTCCTCCTCATAGTCCCGCTCAATCGCAACCTAGGTGTTTCGATGTGGAGCCATGGTATTAGATTATTCCGTAGTTTCGATCTCGTGGATACCTATCTGCTGCCTTCGAAAGTGTCGAGGAGCTAAATCAAGGGTTGAATGGACGGCTCGCCTTTGGTTGGTTGGCCTCGCATACTTGCATGAACAAGGCTAAAAGCCGCCCGGTTTGAGACGCACCTATGCCTATGATGCTTACAGGTGTCATGTAGTCGGCATGTTTTCGGGTTCTATCCCACAACCTACTCTGCCCCCTGGATCCCCCACCTATGGCTTGGGCAAGGGTGTCTAAGGAGACCCATTCCCCCCTAGGTGGCAAGCTAACCTCCCGGGTAGAATGTCTTTGATCATATTGACAGATGATGTCAGTGTAGTAAGGAGTTCTGGTTAGGGTGGCATGGAGATCAAAGAGATGATCAAAGACATGAAAGGCTTGTTCAGCAGGAAAATCACGGATGTGATTGGAGTCCTTGTACCATCTAACAAAGTTTGATGGTGCCATTGAGCAGAGATGGCTATGAAAAATGGCTGATGGAAACAAGTAAGGAGCTAGAAAATCGCCAAAGGGGCTGAGAGCACTTTTGGTGGGGAGAAAATAACAAATGAGGGCCCTTTTTATAGACTAGGGGTGCCTCGGGTTTCGTGCACAAAGGTTCTTGATAGGGCAGACTTCGAATCTATGGCTATGGTTGTCCAATTGAGCTATCATGAAGTGCAATTCTAAACAAAACAAAGCAAGAAACACTACATGGCAGTTTGTTGGGTAAAATTTGTATAAACTCATAGTGAAGTACAGTTCAGGTTCATTACACACTTGCCACCCTCAAAAATTTGTGCAAACGGTAAGCCATACTAAAGAATTACATATTTCATTATAATTCCTGATTATTTTTCGAGCCTGTGTTTTAAGCTTAATGTCGGGGGAGCCCGTTGTTAGTAGCATTGGGGTGCGCCAGGGCTGCCCTCTATCCCCAACGCTCTTCGTCTTGTACATTGACCAGCTAGAAGAATGGCTAGCCGAAAGCACGGGGGGGGGGAGGGGGGGGAGGAGGCGCTCGGTTGATGCACCACATAATCCGGTAACTCATATATGCCGATGATGTTGACCTGCGCGCATATACCCAGCAGGACATGCAACGCCACCGGATGCTTTGGACACTTTACCGCCAATTCACCGATATGAGAGTTAACTTGGCCAAGACAAAGGGTCTTTGCTGGTCCCATCATCTCAAGCACCCACGCCTTCCCTCATTCACTTACCGGGGGGGTAGTGGAGGTGGCTCGATCTTATAAGTATTTGGGCATTGAGTTTTCTACTACCACACACCTTTGGGATGCATCCATCGTTACGGATCACTGCAGTCGGAAAGCCCTGTATGCAATGCAAAACAACAGTCACAAGGCAGAGCTGTATGCATGGGGTCACCAGGCACACTTGTTCAGGGCCTTGGTTGAACCGGTCCTCCTCTATGGGGCAGAAGTGTGAGGGGGTCTAAGTTAGATATTGGGGTACAAAAAAGCGCGAGAAGCGGAAGCGGAGAAAGCACGCTAAGCAGCGCCCGACGCACCTTTTTGATTTCCACGCGCCTTTTTGCCGAACAATGATTTTGATTGTCAGAGGTTTAATTATTCGCGCCCATTGTTACTAATTGAATTGTAGAGGCCAATTTGCTCCCCGATTGCACTTCGATTCCTGCATTTTACAAATTGAAGCATCCTCTTCAAGGTGCGTGCTCCGACTTCTTTGTTTCTTGCTACTTTTTTTTAAAGTATCTTCTTTTCTCATGGATGGTGAAGGAATCATCCCACAACAAAAGCTGAAATGGCTGGCGGAAAATGTCACTGCAGATGACTAGAATAGTGTTTGGTCTGAGCCAATGGTTTCAGGCAAAATCAAAATCTACTTTGTTCGCCCTCATTTGAAGCAGAAATTGGACGGCTTGATCGATTTCTTGTATGGAGATGGAGGTGTCCCGAATAATGAATTGAGGAAGCTAATAGCATTATCATTTGCATGGGAAAACTGTAGTCGGGCAGAGCATAACCCTGAGGCTCATGGGGTTGATTGGGATGCTTACAAGAAACATGTCAATGTTTGGTCCAGGAGAAAAAGGGATGACATTGATGTTAAAAAAGAAGATGCTAAAAGGATCAAAACTACAGTTCCTTCATGCCAAAGTGCACCTCTAGCTTCAGGCAGATCAACACCTCAACTTGAATTTAAGGGGAAAGCAGGTCAGTCTTCTGAGTTTTCTGTTTCCAATTTAAGTTTCAACATTTCTTTGATTGAAGAGGAGGTTAGTAAGTTGGAAACAGATTTAGACAACTGTACAACTGATCTGGTAAAAATAATTAGTACCATTGAGATAGATAAGAGACAATTGCATCTTCAGGAAAGGTATCCAAACACGTCCTGAATTGCTTTGCCTGCCAGTGTGCCACATAATTGTGTGTGACAAATTGT
Source organism: Isoetes taiwanensis (assembly GCA_021234155.1). Classification (NCBI taxonomy): domain Eukaryota; kingdom Viridiplantae; phylum Streptophyta; class Lycopodiopsida; order Isoetales; family Isoetaceae; genus Isoetes; species Isoetes taiwanensis. Next base: position 12,177,788 of record JAJEKV010000010.1, on the reverse strand, counting down.
ACCATTGTCTTGGAGGCATGCTTCATGAACTGGGGTAGACTCTCGTTCTTGTATGCAAGTCTTGTTACTTTTGCTGGTTTCCTTCCTCCCATTTTTTTCTTGGTAGTCTCCTTCATGTATCCAACTTCTTGCTGATTTCAGACCATGAACATTTCTGTCAGTTTGCAGTTTGTTTAAAAAGCTTGTTACACGAGCACAATTTAATTAAGCCAAACATAATACCTTTTCAAACTGTTTCCACTCCACCTTGTAATCAGTTTCCATCTTCTCCTTAGAACAAAAAGCAAACCTATTTATAACACCACAATTAAAGTTACTGAGCAGTAATATCTTTAAACATCATAACATTGAAGAGACAAACTTAAGAGTACCTTTTCAGCCCACAATCTTTGCATGCCAACTGCAGACATTGATGTTTGTGTCATTCTTCATCTTCTTCTTTAGAGCAGACCATTTGCCTCCAAAAATCACTAGTGGATTTATAAACATGGTTCTTGGCACTACAGAAGTTACCATCACCACAAATAGCACAATTACAATTGCATTCTTTGTGCACCCCATTTGGATCTGTTCTGATTTTGTTGAGTGCTTGCATCACATACTCAAAGTGCATGTGATATTGGCAGCAACAGGTCTCTCTTTCTTTTAAACGCCTCACAAAAGATGGCTTCAGCAATTCAAATGTGCACTTATGGAAGAACAGAGTCCGCCCAGGCCACGCCTGGCAAGGAACCTGCTTGAAGAATTTGGACAAATGACCCCAGAAGAAGAAATATCGCAAATGAGGACGGACCTTGAGCAGATAAAGGCTTTGCTAGCCGCACAAGCAGGAGCAGGTTCGGTGGGTAACGCTCAACTGTCGCAAGCATCAGCTCGGAGAACAGGAAGAGACAAGAAGAGGAGCAAGAGAGGAAGGTCCCCCAGCTCGGACTCCTCCGACTCAAGCTCAGATTCAGACTCTGATTCTGAGGAAGAGGAGCAGAACCAAGTTCGAACAGATGAAAGGCAGAGGAACACCCCGGACGGACGACAAAGGGACACAAGAACCTCTGACTACCAGAAGAAAGTAGACTCTGCATTGGGAAATGTTTGGAAGGCTAGGAAGCTCGAGCAATTCTCAGGCGAGAACAGGTCAGGCATGGAGGCGGAGGCTTGGCTTGACGAGATGAGCGAATATGGCAACGCCTATGGTATGAAGGATAAGGATAAAGGCAGGGTGGCAACAGCAAACCTGAAGGGAGCAGCACGCATTTGGTGGAAGGGTTATGCCAAGGCTCACGGCTTAAGTAGGGATGCTTGCAGGTTCATGAAGTTTGCTAAAGCCTTCAAGCGCCATTACGTTCCAAGAGAGCACAAGTCCAGCATGATGCAGAAGTTCTACAGGTTGCAGCAAGGCAACAAGTCAGTGCAGAAATATACAGAGGAGTTCATGAGGCTGAGGCTGTATGTGCCAAAGTTAGGTGAGAAGCATGCAGTAGAAAGCTACATTGAAGGTCTGAATGAGGAGATCCGCAAGCTTGTAAGGGCAATAAACCCTAGAACAGTATCAGAAGCGGAGTCCAAGGTAATAAGCTTGCAAGGAACGGGACCTCAGAATAGCGGGCAGAAGCAGGGTATTTTTTAGTGGCCCCGACGGGCCAGTTGGCCACACATTCACATATTTCGTAAAATTGTCGGCCACGCCAGAGTAGGATGCATTCTCACCATGACCAAAGGGTGGTGGCCAGTTCAAAACACCAACTTATTAAATTCACTCCATAAGTGGCCAATTTGATATTTGCCAAATCTCCGAACCCCTAGGGCGTGGCCATTCCAAAATATTATACACGCCATTTAAACCACGAAATAATTTTATAATTCTAGGATTATGGCGAGATTCTATATTGGCCAGTTGTAGGGACAGAATTTCGCCACTTGTAGGGAGGTAAAGTCTTTTTGAGTTTAGCCATAAAATTCTAAAGGCATTTATAATAATATAGTATTTTTTTCTTATGTTCAAGTTTGTCTTCATTCGATTTGCATTTTGCATCCCAAATTTGTTCTTCATCATCTAGCCTAAATCTCCACTTCATCTTCCCAATTAAAATCAAGGTTAGTTTCCATTTACCAAGTACTTGCAATATGGTTTTCGATGAGATCCATCCTACCAAATCCATATGTGCTTCTGCCTACATTCTGCATGTTTAATACAGATCTTATAGATATCTTAGTTGGAGAAGCATAGTATGTATTTGTTAATGAACTGCATAGAGCATCATAGAAACTAGAGATTGTCTTACTGGCGTGGCTATCATCTTAATGTGTCAGATGTATGGATGTGGCCAATTCAAATTTCTAAAGAGAAAAATAGTTCCTCGATTTCGCCATTTAAGTTATAACCTCTTGGTGCAACGATGCGAAAAAGGGCCAGGCCAAACTACACTTAGCAAATTATCCAAGGTAAGTAGTGGCCAATATATTACGCCCCATCAAATATATAGGGAGGTTAAAAAATACCCTGGGCAGAAGCAGCAATATTACCAGGATAAAGGCAAGGCAGCAGGCAGTTTTAGCCCGAGGACAGCCAGCCCAGGACCAGCTAGAGCCCCATATAGTGGCAATCAAGGGAAGCAGCAGGAGAAGAAGCAGGAAACCTTCAAAGACAAACAGGAAGGGTCAAACTACTCCAAGGCAGTGCGATCCTTTTTGCAGGCCATGCCCAAGGAAAAGAGACAGGAGTGCATAGAAAAGCAGCTTTGCTTCAGGTGCTTCCAGCCAGGCCATAGGATAGCGAACTGCCCATATGTTATGAGTGCAGTGCTAGCAGAGTTGGGAGATTGGGACACTCTGAAGTTCGTGAAGAACTTTGCTAAGATAGCGGCCCCGTTAACAGACCTGACAAGGGCAGAGAAGGTGAAAGATTGGGCAGAGCATTGGCACAAGAAAGCCCAAAAGGGGTTTGAATTGTTGAAAGAAGCTCTGACGACAGCCTCGCCTTGACCCGGACAGGAGAAAGATAAGCCGGTAGCAACAGATGCGAGTAAGATAGCTACAAAAAGTGCGCGGGCTTATGCAAGAAGAGTGTGGTAGCGTGATGATTCCGTGAAGATGAACGACGCCGAGACGCGCTACCCAACGCACGATCAGGGATTGCTTGCGGTTGTCAGGGCATTAAGAATATGGAGGCACTATCTCTTGGGAAGGAAGTTCCAATTGGATACCGACCATCAGAGCCTCCAGTATGTATTCACGCAACCACACCTTAATCTGAGGCAGCGGAGGTGGATGGAGTTCCTCGAGGAATATGACTTTGAGATAGTCTACAAGCCGGGGAAGCTCAATGTGGTAGCAGATGCGCTTTCAAGGCATCCCCTGACAACTAGAGTGCATTGCAATGCAATTTCAACGCTCTCCAGCGACTTTGGTAAGAAGATTGAAGAGACCTTGCCAACGGATGTGGATTTCAGGGAAGTATGGGCAAGCCTCTCTAGAGAGGCTAGAACAGATAAAGAGCGGGAAGCCTTCAAGCATTATAAGAAGGAGGGCAACCTGTTATATCATAAGGACAAGTTATGCGTGCAGAAGTCATCGGGGGTAAGGAAATTGATCCTCCATGACACGCGACAACAGCCCAATAGCTGGCCATGCGGGATTCATAAAAACATATTTCAAAAGTACTAAAGAGCTATTATTGGTCAGGAATGAAGAAGCAGTTAGCTCGCTACATCAAGGAATGTCGGCTATGCCGCCAGACGGCGGAGCAACTTCAATTCCGGGGCACTAGAGCCATTAGCGGTGCCAAACGCTAAGTGGGAGGTAATCAAAGATGGATTTCATCACGGGACTCCCAAGAACAAAGAAGAGGGAAGGATGCCTTGATGGTAGTAGTCGACAAGTTGTCGAAGATGGCGCATTTTGTGCCTTGCGGGACCACGATACTGACTATGGATACAAAGAAAGCTCTTCACCAAAGAGATCTTGAGGCTTCATGGCATGCCAAGGGAGATTATCTCCGACGAGGGATCCGAAGTTCATGAGTGCTTTTGGCAAGACTTCTTTGCGACGATTCAGACCAAGCTATCCATGAGCACGGGCGTATCATCCCGACGACGGATGGCCAAACGGAGCGGACCAACGGGATCTTAGAAGACATGCTATGAAACTATGTCGGAATAAGCAAAGTATGTGGGAAGAATTTATTCACTTGGTGGAGTTTGCATACAATAGCACCAAGGGGAATCATCCCAAATGTCGCCATTTATGATCAATTACAGCTATCGATTGCCTAACTCCGGACACTTGGCACAACCCCGCGGTCAAAAGTAGAAGTTTCGCAGCCAGCAGATGTTGGCCGATATCAGCAGCTCGTGGAAGAGGTTCGAGGGTATCCGCTAGTAGCAAGAAGTCGACAAAAGAGCATCGCCGACAAGCATCGAGAACAAATGAGAGTTCAAAGTTGGAGATGATGTATGGCTCAAGATCAAGGTGAAGCAGGCGAAGCTCAGGATCGGCAATTGCAAGAAGCTTGCTCCAAGGTGGGCTGGACCTTTCAGAATAATCAAGAGAGTAGGTAACCAATCCTACAAGTTGGATTTGCCAGCACACCTAAAGATTCATAAGGTCTTCTACGTAAGTTTATTGAAGAAGCATACTCCAAATCCAGACGAAGTCTTGGACACTCCAACGTTGTTGGAAATGACGGAGGAGCAGCTGGAAATAGTTCCAGAATTGATTCTTGATAAAGCTTTCAAGAAAACAAGGAGGTCGGAGTTCCTCCAATACTTGGTCAAGTGGAAACACTTGCCAGTGGAAGACGCGACATGGGTACTTAAGAAGGATTTAGTAAAGCAGTACCCACAGTTTATGGAGCAATGGGACGGCAAGGTCATCTCCGAAGAAATTGGCTCAGGCATGTCGATTTGTGTAGGTTAATTCTTGTGTAGATAGGATTAATCTACGCATGCAACCTATGCTTGGTATGGGTCGCATGCGTTGTTACCAATGATGAGACCACCACGGTGATCTCTAGGGCGTGGTGTAATGTCAATGTAGGCATGACCGTGTTTCCGCTTGAATGAGTGGAAGGTAGATTAGAAAGTCTACTTCTGTTCCACGGAAGTAGACGACCTCGAGAGAAAGGAGGTCATTAAGGAATGCATTGATAGGAAAGGCACCTTTAGCCCCATATATGCTTTGATAGGAGGAATCTATCCTTCACGCCCCCCACGCGAGAAGGATATCCTCCACGCTGGGCAACTAGAGGTGTAGGCATGAGCGGCATATAGGCATATAGGCGCTGTCTCCACGGCCATTATGGAAGATTCATCCTCTTCCTACGCCGGGAGATTAGCCATGCATTCATATAGATAGGTGGGGTGGTCACCATATAACAAAAATTTATTAAATAATTAAAATGGTACTAACGTAGTGTCGACCTGCAGGCCAGTAGAGCGCTCCGGAGGGCAAGGAGGTCGAGCTACGAAGACTTGCAACATAAATTTTGTTGGAATGTGTTGCAAGGAACGAAGAGTACCTCGAACAATAATTATAGATATAAAATGTTGAAATTTTGTCTAACTTAAGATAGTGAATAACTTGTTTAATGGTGTTATGAATTGATAAGTATTCCATAGTATAATGACGCAATAATGTTCTAAAAATATTACCTTAGGGTAATCTTGATAAATATATAAGTATTATATTGTAGGCATCATGTTGATTGCAGGTTGCAGATTAGGAAGATCCCAGGGTGGGGAGACCCACGATGCTGCGGACAGCATCATTTCAAGGTGGGGAGAATGTGACGTTCCAGCACAGTATATGGCCAGGACGTATACTGTACTGCCTCGTCACGCGTACACGCCACTCCGACCGACGTGTACGCCAACGGATAGCCAGGTAAGTAGCCCTAGGGGCAACTTGCTAGATATGTTCACATGTTATTAATGTGCACATGTGCACATTAATGTGGGCACACTTTTCCATGTAGACATATTTTGCCACCTAGCCATTAAAGGCAAGTGGGGCCTTTCCAATTATCCCACATGCCAAAATGGGTAATTGGAAACCCTAGCCCTAAACCCCATGTCTATTTAGGGTAGGAAAACCCTAGCTTGCTAGTTTTCGTCTTTAGGGTTTTAGAGCTCTGTTTTGGCTGCCCCAGGAGCCAAAACCGCCTCCCAGACGCTGCCCAAGCGAATTGCGCCATCAGTTTTCCTGAATTCGATCAGCTCAGCAGGATGGTTGAACTCAGGTCAGGAGGAGCCACTCAAGGATCAGGTATTTGGTCAATTTAATAGCTTAAACCGTCTTCTAGTCATAGAATCAGTAGGTTTAGCCTATTAAATTGCCCATAGCAGCTATCTAGATCTCTAGATCCCAGACACTAACTAAAGAACCTAACTCTATGATATAGATTAGATCTAGTTCTTTAGTTCTTCTGTGATGTATATGGATGATGTATCTCTGTGAACTCCTTGTATTGGGAAGGGGGGTAGAGGCCCTAAAGCTTGTAGTTGATGCTCCTAGAGTAGCCTCTCTAGCACACTGTAGATTCGGCCTGTGTACAAGAACCACACCTGGTTGTGGGTGAAGGGGCCAGACTGGCTAAGAAGGAGGTTCATGTCCTGACTCTTGAACGATCCCTCTGGTGTGTAAAGCCTATCAGAGATCATTGTGACTAGGTCTGATGGCTTGCCACTGCGTGCGGGCAAGGCATGGGCTCGACACCCGTGAAGTGGTGTTCACTTTCCATTGGGTTCAGTCGAATACGGGCAGTGGCCCTCTAGTCACCTTGAGTCAGCATGTAGATCTCTGGAGGGAGTGATCCCTTCCTGCCCCATCGGAACTGGGAGGATGAACCCCAGGAATAGCCCTTTCGGGTATGCATCCGGCGGGCTACAGTCAGGTCCCGACACTTTTCAGCCTACTCTGCAAAGTGTGCACAGGAGGGGCGGATGGAGTGGACAACCCTATGCCATGTTCTTATGCCAGCCAAATCCATTGCCATGAATTCTGTCTGCAATGAACTCTGGAGGCCCAAGCCGTCAGTCATTCCCTTGAGTCTGAGCCTTGGGTAGGATTCCCTATGTGATGTGCTGACCATTGTCTATGCAGATGCTGATGTACCACCGTTCTGGGTGGATGGAGGATTATGTTGTGTACTGACATGTATGTTTACGCTTCCGCAGCTAGGTAGGCCCTGAGGGAGACAGGGTAGAATGACACCTTCACTCTTCCCACTGGGACTCGTTATGGGTGCAGTGATATGTGGAGGGCCCTGTATCAGCATGGAGCTGGTGTGGGGGAAGAACTCCTGTTTGTATACGGTGAGAGCACCGTATACGAGTAGGGGACGTCACAGTTTTTGTGGACAAAGAGGAGACTGATATAGGTCCTTTTTGGTTTTGAGCGTGATGAGGGCGTGAAGTTTCAGCATGTTGGTCAACAGGAATAGGATTTGAAGGTGGTCTGGTGGATGCTTGAGAAGTAGTGTTTTGATGTGTCTGAGAACCGGGACTGGGGATAGGGACACAATGACGGATGATGGCTTGCAGGTGAGCACCCATGGCAGATTCAAGGCCGGAAGAGGGGGTTGCTCGGATGCGATCAATTTCATGAAGGAGACGTAGAAACAAAATTTGAGGCCAATCAATAGAGAGTGGTTGGAGTGGATGGCCAGGATGACAATGTTGAAAAACTGCTTATTGATGTGGGTGTTCTTGATAGAATACCCATAAAATTTTCGCCACAGAAATTTAACAAGGGTATCATGGGGCTTGGCAATGTTTGAGAGTCTATGAGTGTTGGCCTGATAAGGAGTTTGGCCATACTGAGAGACATCATGTTCCTGTAAAGCAGCCCAAGATAAAGAAGGCTTGCGAAGAGGCAACTGAAATACCTGAGAAAGCAGAACGGGGGTGAGCAGAATATTTGTTTGATCGACCGTGGTGGTGTACCCGTCCGTGATGTTGATCATGTGAGCAACAAATTGCTTAAGTTGGTTCGGATTCGGTGCGGGGAGATCTTGCTTGGAGAATTCATACAGCCCGTGGCGTTCGGCGACTTCCCGACTGGGTCCGGCTAGGGAATCACGAAAGGTTGGAGTGGAGAAGATCACAGACTCAAGAAGAGCCGGATCCCGTGGAGCAGTGACTTGAAGAGTAGAAAATTTTGGTGAAGCAGCCATGGCAAGAAGCTAAGAGAAGGAACTTGGAGAGCGGATTTGATGAAGCCGGAGGGCGGAGAGCAGAAGACGAAACAAAGTGAGACGAAAGGTTTTAGGGCGCACAACTTGGGCGAAGGGGCATGAGGAGAGTGAACCGTTGATGGTGCCAGGTGGCGACAGATGCGAAGAAGTCGATGGAGGGGCAAAATTTTGGTTAAGTCCCTGAGCAGTAAAGAGAAAAGCGATGAACGGTGGAGATGAAACGTGAATGAACGATGGGATGTGACATCTTGTCGAAGGTACAATAATAATGATCGACGGGCGTGAAGGGAAGAAAGGTCATTTAATATAGGCAACTCGAAGCGGGATATCATAAAAGAGAAGTTGTCAGACAGTACCATGACTAGATATGCGGCGGGAGAAAAATTCTGCATTTAGAAAGAGCCTTGCATTGCAACCACGTTAGCAAGGTTTGGATTGGTCCACGTCGGCAGAGCTCCAAGCGACTGGGCTATATAAGACGAGCAGTGGTCGAAGCTGAGACACCAGTTTGCAGCGATGGAGCAGGAGTGTACAATGCCGCGAAACTGCCAAGAGTGGGTTACTTGCAAGATGAATGCCCTCGACCTCTGGAAGTGCCGCAATTGCGGCATCCCTATGGACGGCTGGTGTGGCGGGATGGCGGAGCATCCCGATCCTTTAACGAACACCATGGAGGTGGTGGTGCATCTGCGCTGGGATCCTGAGCAAAATCTCTACCATGTACTCCGCATAACCTCTGTTCCAAACCCGAAGTAGGGGGACTTTTTAACTTAGGATTTTGTAAATAGGACTCTGCCCATAGCGGATATATATGGGCAATGCCCACTTTTGTTTTTCACCACTAATATAATATAAATATGCTTCTAGTCACTTTGTTCTGTGTCTGAATGTTGTTGTTGATCTTCTGAAGTAACTGTGGTAGCTTCTGTATGAAATTGTTTTAGTCGGAAACCATTAACCAGTGTAGGTAATGGAATGCCATCTAATTCTGCCAGTTTGAAAACACTGGGTTGCACCACTTGAAGAATTTGATATGGACCCAACCAACGAAACTTTAATTTACCCGGAAAATTCTTATAACGAGAGTCATAAAGCAGAACTAAATCTCCTTCTTGAAATGTTTTGGCTTTCAGATGTTTGTCATGCAGCGATTTCTGCAACTGTTGGCCATGAAGAACTCGAATATAAGCATCTCTCCTAAATTCATCCAACTGTTCAAGTTGATAAACCCTTTCTTTAAGAGCTGCAGGTGGATTATGTGCAGTAGCAAGTTGGAAACGAAGAGTCGGAAGGATATATTCAAAGGGCATAAGAGCTTCTTGACCATAAACCAACTTGAAAGGAGTGTGGCCAGTAGCTATTTTGAAACTGGTGTTGTAAGCCCAAAGAACCGTAGGCAACTTGTCTTGCCAATCTGTGCGAGCGGCATCACAGATTTTCTTTAGAATAGTGATGAGAGTTTTGTTTGTACTTTCAGCCAAACCATTCCCTTGAGGATAGTAAGGGGTACTCTTCCTGTGCTGGATATGAAGAAAATCCGTCAGCTCCTTGATGGTATGATTGACAAAATGGATGCCACGATCACTAACAAGTTCCGTGGGACAACCAAAACGCGTAATGATGTGTGTACACAGAACCTTGGTCGTGCTGGCTGCAGTGTAGCCTCCGCCCATTTGGTAGCATAATCAGTGATGACCAGAATGTAATGGGCACGGGTGTGTCGCACAGGAGGATCCATGGGCCCCACAAAATCCATTCCCCATTTGCTGAAGGGAAGTGGCGTGGCGACTTGCGTCAAGGGGAGAGCGTCATGGGCCGTGGGCCATCCCACACGCTGACAGACGTCACACGTGCGAGCGTGAGCGTGGGCATCCTTGAAGAGCATAGGCCAGATGTATCCTGCCAGAAGAATTTTGCATGCCGTGGTGTCACCACTGATATGACCACCACCAAGCCCTTCATGGGCTTGTCGAACGATATCGCGCACCTCATGAGGGAGGACACAACGACGGAGGACCATGTCTTTGCCGCATTTGTACATGTGGCCCGCAACCATGGTGTAGTCACGGACTTCATGGAGAAACTGACGGCGACGTGAGCGAAGCTTTTCTGGAGAGAGCGTGGGATCTTCGGATGGAAGAGCTCCAGTGAGGAGATACTGCTGAAAGTTGTGGAACCAATGGGGCGTGGCCGTGACAAGGAACAATTGAGCGTCTGGAAAGGCATCAGAAACACCTGTGGAGGTATCATCTGTGTGGATGCGTGAAAGATAATCGGGCACCGCATGAGACTTGCCTGCCTTATGAACAATTTCAAAGGGAGCAAATTCTTGCAGAAGAAGGATCCAACGAGCAATTCGGTCCGTGGGCGTGGCCTTGTTGATCAAGTAAAGAAGAGCTGGATGATCAACAAAGAACTTGATCTTGCTTCCCAACAAATAGTGACGGAAACGTTGGACACAGAAAACTAAGCTCAATGCTTCCCGTTCCGTTGCAGAGTAGTTGCGCTCAGCAGGATTGAGTTTTCTGCTGGCATAGCGGATTGGTTTATCCGTGTGCTCATCATAGGCCTGAGAAAGAACAGCACCAATGGCAAAAGCAGAGACATCAACATGAACGTGAAAAGGCTTGTCCCATTGAGGAGGAACAAGTACTGTGACATTCCAGCACAGTATACGTCCCCAGGACGTATACTGTACTGCTTCGTCACACGTACACGCCACTCCAACTGACGTGTACGCCGATGTGTAGCCAGGTGGGTAGCCCCTAGGGGGCAACTTGCTAGGTATGTGCATTTATTATTAATATACACATTTGCCAATGTGCACATTAATGTGGGCACACCTTTCCATGTGGGCACATTTTGCCACCTAGCCATTAAAGGCAAGTGGGCCCATTTCCAATTATCCCACATGCCTAAAAGGATAATTGGAAACCCTAGCCCTAAACCCTTGTCTATTTAGGTTAGGAAAACTCTAACTTGCTATTTTTGTCCATAGGGTTTTAGAGCTCTGTTTTGGCTGCCCCAAGAGCCAAAACCACCTCCCAGACTCTGCCCAAGCGAATTGCACCATTAGTTTCCCTTGATTCGAGCAGTTCAGCAGGATGGTCGAACTCAGGTCAGGAGGAGCCACCCAAGGATCAGGTATTTAGTCAATTGAGTAGCTTAAACCGTCTTCCAGTCATAGAATCAATAGGTTTAGCCTATTAGATTGCCCATAGCAGCTACCTAGATCTCTAGATACCAGACACTAACTAAAGAACCTAACTCTATGATATAGATTAGATCTAGTTCTTTAGTTCTTCTGTGATGTATATGGATGATGTATCTCTGTAAACTCCTTGTATTGGGAAGGGGGGTAGAGGCCCTTAAGCTTGGTAGTTGATGCTCCAGGAAGTAGCCTCTCTAGCACACTATAGATTCGGCCTGTGTACAAGAACCACACCGGGTTGTGGGTGAAGGGGCCAGACTGGCTAAGAAGGAGGTTCATGTTCTGACTCTTGAACGATCCCTCTGGTGTGTAAGGCCTACCAGGGATCATTGTGACTAGGCCCAATAGCTTACCACCGAGTGCGGGTAAGGTATGGGCTCGACACCCGTGAAGTGGTGTTCACTTTCCAGTGGGTTCAGTCGAATACGGGCAGTGGCCCTCTAGTCACCTTGAATCAGCATGTAGATCTCTGGAGGGAGTGATCCCTACCTGCCCCATCGGAACTGGGGAGATGAAACCCAGGAGTAGCCCTTTTGGCTATACATCCGGCGGGCTACAGTCAGGTCCCAACACTTTTCAGCCTACTCTGCAAAGTGTGCAGAGGAGGGGCGGATGGAGTGGACAACCCTATGCCATGTTCTTATGCCAGCCAAATCCATTGCCATGAATTCTGTCTGCAATGAACTCTGGAGACCCAAGCCGTCAGTCATCCCTTCGAGTCTGAGCCTTGGGTAGTTATTCCCTTATGTATGATGCTGATCATTGTCTATGCAGATGTTGATGCACCACCCTTTGAGGTGGATATGTGAATATGTTGTATACTGACATGTATGTTTACGCTTCCGCAGCTAGGTAGGCCCTAAGGGAGACAGGGTAAAATGACCCCCTCACTCTTCCCACTGGGAGTGATATGTGGAGGGCCCTGTATCAGTGTGGAGCTGGTATGGGGGATGAACTCCTGTTTGTATACGGTGAGTGCACCGTATACGAGTAGGGGACGTCACAGTGGTATCAGAGCAATGTTCTTGGAGACCAAGAGCAAAGCACTGACCATGCTCCCAGTAGTACTAACTTGATAGGATCCTCAAACCTCGAAAAGTGGGAAAAAATTTTCTTATTTTTGTAGCTTATGCTAAGCTAGTAACAGTTAAGTGAATTGGAACATAATAAGACTAAAAAGAATGAGCCAAAAACTTCTCAGGCAAGGTGGTCTCACACGTCGCGCCTGGTCAAAGAACTGAACTTTAGTTTTTGGACGAGGCGCTACCTGTGAGACATTGAGCCAAGAACACCTTAAAACTTGATAAATTTCACCAAAGTAATATGGTAAGGCGAGTTCTAAGGAAAATTTAGTTAGAATAGTATGTTTAAATCACTTAAATTACTTAAAAATATGTAAGATCTCACACGTCGCGCCTGGTCTAAAAACTAAACTCTAGTTTTTTAACAAGGCGCTACCTGTGAGACCAATAATAAAAAATCTCTGAAATAAGTATATGTTTTAAGTAAATAGGTGCCTTGGCACGTTAAACAGAGCAACTTAGATTTTGACCTAAAAATTCCCCAAGCTATAAATAGATGTAGACCCCACCCATATTGCACGTTCCCTCCCTAGAAATCCGCTCTCCCGCACTTAGGCGATCTTTGGGCGCTGATATCCGATCGACGAACCGTCAAGCATGGCACAGACCAAGCAGACTGCCAGGAAGCCTCGTCCAGGCGAAGCCATCAGTGCCACAGACGCCGACCTTATTCGGCAGATGCTTCGTGACAGGCTCGCGAAGGGGGGTCGTTCGTCTTCAAGCGAGGAGAGCATCCCAGAAGATCAAGATACATCTGATTTGATTGATATTTTCAATCAGCAGGTGGATCAAGACGAGGCCTCATCATCAACTTCCATGGACGAGGAGACCAGGGAAGTTTACGAGGAGATAGAATGGGAGATTCAAGAGCAGGAGAGGGAAGGAGACCACTCTGATGCACCAACAGAGATCCTCGAAGACAAGGAGGAGGGAGCACAACGGGAAAGGAGGACAAAGGAGCGGAAAGAGCACAGCGGCCCAAGTCTCGACCCAAGCAAACAAGAAGACCTCGCAGCATGGATTGCGAAACACGAGAAGAAACAACGGCGTCGGGAAAGCAAGAAGAGAAAGAGGGAAGAGGAGGCGAAAGCGGCCGAGGAGAAGAAGAAGGCAAAGGGGAAATTCGTAGTGGGCGAAAGGAAGCTCAAGCAAGGGAAGGAGCCGAATCCCAAGATCGTCATCACGGAACAGCCACCTGACCAGCCACCGAACCCCTCCGACGACTCCTCTGACGAAGACTACATCCCCAACACTAGAGGTGGAAGTTCTTCGAGGTTCCCGGGTGATGAGCAGCCAACACCAAATCAGGAGCACCCCGACCTGGAGCAGCAAGACCAAGTGCGGAAGCCCCCTCCTTACCTGAAGTGGGACAGGAAGGAGCAACCACGGCCTGCCCGTGAGGCCTACGTCACGGACCCCATCAAGATCTATCAGCGAAAGATGAGGGAGCACGAGGCATATATGAAGGAGTGGGAAGCTTACAACTCCTACTACGAGGAGAACAAGGTTAGGTTCATCGAGGGAGGACGACCAACGAAGCAGCAGACCTTGAGACTGCCACCACTAAAGCCCAAGGTCCCTAAGAAGCCAGCAAAGAAGAAGCACAGCAGGAAGGAGACCGAGAGAAGAGCACTAAGGGAGATTAGGCACTTCCAGCGCAGTTTCAGCCTCCTAATTCCCCGTGCCCCCTTTGCTCGCTTGGTTAGAGAAGTCATGCAGGACTTCAACACTGGCATGAGGGTCACAGACGAGATGCTGCTGGCACTGCAGGAAGTGGCGGAGCAGAGAATAGTGCAACATTTTGAAGACTCGGCAGCTTGCACTGTTCATGCGAAGAGAGTAACCCTCATGAGGAAGGATATGCAATTAGCTAGTTTAATTAAGAAAGATCCCAAATGAACATTTTGTACATAATTATATTTTTTAAAATATAAATCATTTTTGAGTACTTTGTGTGCCTAAACTTGTTTAATTAGGACAAATTAGCAAGTACTAGCTTTTGTTTTAGTAAAATCCACATTTTTAGACTAAAAAGTGTGATGTCTCACACGTCGCGCCTGGTCAAGAAACTAAAGTTTAGTTTTTGGACGAGGCGCTAGCTGTGAGACCTTGCCCAAAATTGCCCAAAACAGCTCCAAATTGACCAAGGGATCGATTCTGCTTAATTTAATGAGTCTGTCATCCTTACACCCTTAGTTTACCCAAATTAGACATGTTTTGATCAAAATGGGACTGATGTCTCACACTTCGCGCCTGGTAAAGAAACTAAAGTGTAGCTTTTGAACGAGGCGCTACCTGTGAGACCTCCTACCATTACCTCACCATAACTTGTCCAATTGATCTCCAACTTGCTATGTTAGGATCTTTAGGTAATCTAGTCATGCTCAAACCCTTAAATTAGTCTTCCAATTTCCATTTAGACCTCAATATAAGCTAGAATTGCCCAACTCCAGGAATTTTCCAAGTCACCTAAAAATTAAGGTTTTTCCCCTTTTCTATAAATAGGTCGCTCATTTCTTACGTAGCACCTTACGAGTTTGCTCCTGCTCCCTTAGCCGATTTTCCAGCTCCCTGAGGCGCTCTTGCATCCGTTTGCTAGTCTCTTCCTCGCGAAACTCATGGCAACCTCTGATTTCAGGCGATGGTACAGCGCCAGCGCTCATGCTGCCGAGGCTGACGTCGATGAGATTTTCCGGGTCTTCCGGAGTCCAAGCAACCTTGCACGCAACCCCAGCATATAGCAGAGTCCTGTCGGAATTCCAAACTAGGGTAGGGCCACCTTGCATAGGCTACTTTGTTCCTAGGCAATCCCTTCAAGCAGCCTTAGGCGATGTCCCAAACATTGCCAAGTACCTCACAAATAAGGCCCAGTGCATGCCCGAGCCAATGGTCCTGACTGTCAACAGGACAAATACTTTTCTTTCAACGCTGCCTTAGCCATTTTTCTTACCCACCGCGCCGAAAATCCCATGGAAGAAACCTCTATTCCTCCCATGGATGTGAACCCATTAGCCACAACAGCAGCAGAGCAGCTCCTTTTATAGTATGAACAGGAGCAAGAAGGAAGGGAAGAAGACGAGGAATCAGAAGAAGATGACGAGGACTACGTCGAGCTCGACCCAGCGGAAGAGCAGCGGCTAGCAGAACAAGAGTTGCAGGAGTTCGAAAGAAATCGGCAAACTCTCAGGATCGCACCACCCATAGGGCTAGGCATCACAAGCTTAGCCCCCATCATCATCGAGGGCGAAGAGTTTTTGCTCCTAAGCGACATCCAGAACCTCCCGGAGTGCAGGGAAAGAGAGTATCGACCCGACGAACTGCTGCACCAACTCCGGAGAACAGACCTGGACGACTTCATCGTCCGAGGAACTTCCGACTTCCCACTCCAAGTAAGGGACGCCGACACTTACACGGGAGAGTCGACCTCCGACATTCAAGCCTACGGCAACATCAGGCAGATTATGGAGGCCGGGGAACTACCGACGGAGGAAGAGTTCCTTGCTCTACAGGAACAAATGGGGATCCGCCACGCGACCTCGAACATCTTAACGGCAAGTTCTTCGGCAACACCTCCTCGGGCGCGAAGAGGCAAATTCGACCTAAGGAGAGCTTCAGCAACAGTCAGAGACTACAGGGAGCTCACCACGGTGGAGGTCGATGACTATGCCGGCAGACACAGATCTGGAGGCCGAGGAGGCGCCCGTCCCAGGGGCGAAGAAGGAGTATCGATGCTAATTGCGCTCTCAGGCTTTGGCCGGCATGCTCGGTTAGCTCCCAACACCGAGTATGCCATCCTAGTCAAGAGAGCGGTAGCACTCGATATTTTTGACTTCGCCATACCTTACAGACGGCAGGGAAGACTGGCAGTGACCACAGCCTATACCTCTGAGCGCAGGATAGAAGATTTGGCGAGAGCTTTGCAGGGGGGGATCTTCAATCAACGTCCTTAGGAACTTGGGTCATTCAGTGGGAACAGCCCAAGTGAAGAAATTCCTAGAGGATAACCCATCATACCGGCGATTCCAAGAATAGTTAGATTCTTGATCCCGGGGGTTTTTGTATTAGGATATGATATCATATAAATATAATTTCTTTTGCACTTTAAATGTTTTGTTGATGTATTTTGCTCCACAATGTGTATGCATCTAGATGCCTAGGCTCAGGGAAACGACAACGCCGAGACCATATGGAAGAACAGAGTCTGCCCAGACCACCCACGGCAAGGAACCTGTTCGAGGAGATACCCTCGCACTTCTTCCATGAGCTGCTGCATGTCGGACAACATCTGTTGCGAGACCTCTACTTTTGACACGGGGTTGTGCCAAGTGTCTGGAGTTAGGCATTGATAGCCGTAATTGATCATAAACGACGACATTTGGGATGATTCTTGCTTGGTGCTATTGTAGGCAAACTCCACCAAGTGAATAAATTCTTCCCACATACCTTGCTTATTCCAGACATAGTTCCGTAGCATGTCCTCCAAAATCCTGTTGGTCCGCTCCGTTTGGCCATCCGTCTGAGGATGATATGCCGTGCTCATGAATAGCTTGGTCTGAATCGTCATAAAGAGGTCTTGCCAAAAGGCGCTCATGAACTTCGGATCCCTGTCGGATATAATCTCCCTCGCATGCCATGAAGCCTGAAGATCTCTTTGGTGAAGAGCTTTGCTGTATCCATAGCGGTATCTGTGGTCCTGCAGGGCACGAAATGTGCCATTTTCGACAACTTGTCGACTACTACCATCAAAGTGTCTTTCCCTCTTACGGTCCTTGGGAGTCCTGTGATGAAATCCATGCTGATCACCTCCCACTTAGTGTTTGGCACCGCTAATGGCTCCAAAGCCCCTGGAATTCGGAGCTGCTCCGCCTTTATCTGCTGACATAGCTGACATTCCTTGATGTAGCGAGCTACCTGCTTCTTCATTCCTGGCCAATAATAGCTGCTGCGCACTTTAAAATATGTTTTCATGAATCCCGCATGGCCAGCTATTGGGTTGTTGTGCGTGTCGTGGAGGATCAATTTCCTTACACCTGATGATTCGGGTACGCACAACTTGTTCTTATGGTACACGAGCTTACCTTCCTTTTTAAAATTTTTGAAGGCTTCCCGCTCCTTATCTGTTCTTGCTTCCCTGCATAAGCTTGCCCATACTTCCCTGAAGTCCACATCCGTTGGCAAGGACTCTTCAATCTTCTTCCCGAATCGCTAGAAAGCGTCGAAATTGCATTGCAATGCACTCTGTTGTCAGGGGATGCCTTGAAAGCGCATCCGCTACCACATTGAGCTTCCCCGGCTTGTAGACTATATCAAAGTCGTATTCCTCGAGGAACTCCATCCATCTTCGCTGCCTCAGATTAAGGTGTGGTTGCGTGAATACACACTGGAGGCTCTGATGGTCGGTGTCCAATTGGAACTTCCTACCCAAGAGATAGTGCCTCTAAATTCTTAACGCCCTGACAACCGCAAGCAATTCCTGATCATGTGTCGGGTAGCGAGTCTCGGCGTCGTTCATTTTCCTGGAATCATACGCTACCACCCGCTCTTCTTGCATGAGCACTGCACCTGTAGCTATCTTACTCGCATCTGTGGCTACAAGCTTATCTTTCTCTGGGTCCGGCAGGGTTAAGACTGGGGCGGTTGTTAAGGCTTCTTTCAATAATTCAAACCCCGCTTGGGCTTTCTTGTGCCAATGCTCTGGCCAATCTTTCACCTTCCGATCTCCGCCCTTGTCAGATCTGTTAACGGGGCCGCTATCTTCGCAAAGTTCTTGACAAACTTCCTGTAATACCCTGCTAGCCCGAGAAAACTTCTCACCTCATGCACATTCTTCGGTGCTGGCCACTGAATCACTGCTTCAATCTTGGCGGGATCCGTCGAGATTCCTTCTGCTGAGATCACATGACCAAGGTATTCCACCTTCTCCGTCGCGAAGTGGCACTTCGACAACTTGGCGTACAACTGGTGCCGCTTCAACTTCTCTAGCACTCTCCTTAAGTGTTGTACGCGCTCTTCAAGGGATCTGCTATAAACCAAAATGTCATCAAAGAAAACTATCACAAAGGTGTCTACGAACTCCCTGAAGATGTCGTCATGAGCCTCATGAACGTTGCTGGGGCGTTCGATAAGCCAAAAGGCATTACCGTGAACTCATAATGCCCATACCGCGTTCTGAAAGCGGTTTTATGAATATCTTCTTCCTTTATCCGGATCTGGTGATAGCCCGACCTTAAGTCGATTTTGGAGAAGACGTTTGCCCCTTGTAGCTGATCCATCAAGTCATCTGATCTGGAGAGCGCATACTTGTTCTTGATGGTGTGCTTATTCAACTGCCTATAATCTATGCACATTCTCAGACTGCCATCCTTCTTCTTGACAAAAAGAATGGGCGCTCCAAATGGCGAGACGCTAGGTCTAATGAAGCCTAGGTCGAGCAATTCGTGCAATTGCTTCTTTAGCTCCGTCAACTCCTGCGTCGTCATTCTGTATGGAGCCTTGCTTGTCGGCTTCGTTCCCGGTTCGAGTGCTATCTCACACTCGACTCCCCTATAAGGAGGGAGCTGCTTGATCTCATCTGGAAAGAGATCGTGGAACTTCGTGATCAACTTAGCTATTTGCTTGGGCAACTTGTTGAGCACTTTATCTTATTCACTTTCTTCTGGATCGGGCTCTTCAATCTCAAGCTTGAAGATGTAAGCTACCTGCTCGCTCTTGATGCACTTGAACAGCTGTTTACTTGACATGCACTGCATGATGGGAACAACTTCTTTACCTGTGATCTCAATGATCTTGCCGTCAGATGTTGGGAAGGTCACCTTCCGCTTTCCACAATCAATGATGATATTTCTTTGGTCCAAGATACTCCATTCCTATGATCAAGTCATACTTGCCAATGCCCATTACTTACGCCCCATCCGGATATTAATAACGGCAAGTCGATGTCGGTTAATTCTCTTTGCCCGCCGCACGCCTTATCGCCTCCACTTGCTAAGACAACGGGCCTCGGCTTCGACTTTAGCAGTTTCAACTTCAACATTTCAACCATTCTGGGGGATGCAAAGTTATGGCTACTCCCGGAGTCTATCAAGACTATGAAGGACTTGGCCTTGGCCTTTCCCACTGTGGAAATTACCTTATACTGGCTCTTTGCTTGCTCTGTATCTATTGCGGCAAAGATATGACACTCACCCTGAATGTAGTCGCGGGCTGCCGCCGCCGTCGCCGCCGATAGAGTGTCCCAATCTCCCAACTCGCTAGTCTTTGCACTCATGACGAGGGGCAGTTCAATTTGTCCTATGGGTCTGGCTGGAAGCACCTGAAGCAAAGCTGCTTTTCTATGCACTCCTGCCTCTTTTCCTTGGGCATCGCCTGCAAAAGGATCGCCACTGCTTTGGAGTAGTTTGACCCTTCCTGCTTGTCCTTGAAGGACACCTGTTTCTTCTCCTATTTTGCTTCCACGATTGCCACCATATGGGGCTCTATTTGGACCTGCTAAAGTTTGCTCTAGGGTGTAACTCCCTGTTGCCTTGCCTTTATATCACAGTAATTGCACTTGCCTCGCTGTTTCGAGGCCCTGTTCCTTGCAAGCTTATTACCTTGGACTCTGCTTCTGATACCGTCTTAGGGTTTATTGCCCTTACAAGCTTGCGGATCTCTTCGTTCAGCCCTTCAATATAGCTCTCCACTGCATGCTTTTCACCAAATTTTGGTACATAAAGCCTTAGCCTCATGAATTCCGCTGTATATTTCTGGACTGATTTGTTGCCTTGCTGCAACCTGTAGAACTGATGCATCATGCTGGACTTGTGCTCTCTCGGGACATAATGGTGCTTGAAGGCTTTAGCGAACTTCCTGAACCTGCAAGCATCCCTGCTCAAGCCATGGGCCTTGGCATAACCCTTCCACCAAATGCGTGCTGCACCCTTCAGGTTAGCTGTTGCCACCCTGCCTTTATCCTTATCCTTCATACCATAGGCGTTGCCGTATTCACTCATCTCGTCGAGCCAAGCCTCCGCCTCCATGCCTGACCTATTCTCGCTTTGAGAATTGCTTTCGAGTTTTCGGCCTTCAAACATTCCCCAATGCAGAGTCTACCTTCTTCAGGTAGTCAGAGGCTCTTGTGTCCCTTTGTCGTCCATCTGTGGTATCCCTCTGCCTTCCATCTGCAGTGTTCCTCTGCCTTCCCTCTGTTTGGTCCTGGGCCTGCTCTTCTTCTTCCTCGGAGTCGGTGTCCGAATCTGAGCTTGAGTCGGAGGACTCCGAGCTGGAAGACCTCCTTCTCTTGCTTCTCTTCTTGTCCCTTCCTGTTTTCCGAGCTGATGCTTGTGGCAACTGAGCGTTGCCCTCCGAACCTACTCCTGCTTGCGCGGCCAGCAAAGCCTTTATCTGCTCAAGGTCCGTCCTCATCTGTGATATTTCCTCTTCTGGGGTGATGGGTCCTGGCAGCAAGAAGTTGTCAAAAGAGCATCGCCGACAAGCATCAGACAGTCAGGGAGTTCCAAGTTGGAGATGATGTATGGCTCAAGATCAAGGTAAAGCAGGCGAAGCTCCGCATCGGAAATTGCAAGAAGCTTGCTCCAAGGTGAGCTGGACCGTTCAGAATAGTCAAGAGAGTAGGTAATCAATCCTACAAGTTAGACTTGCCAGCACACCTAAAGATTCATAAGGTCTTCCACGTAAGCTTGTTGAAGAAGCATACTCCAAGTCCAGACGAAGTCTTGGACACTCCAACGTTGTTGGAAATGACGGAGGAGCAGCTGGAAATAGTTTCAGAATTGATCCTTGATAAAGCTTTCAAGAAAACGAGGAGATCAAAGTTCCTCCAATACTTGGTCAAGTGGAAACACTTGCCAGTGGAAGACGCGATATGGGTACTTAAGAAAGATCTAGTAAAGCAGTACCCACAGTTCATGGAGCAATGGGACGGCAAGGTCATCTCCGAAGAAATCGGCTCAGCCATGTAATTCTATGTGTAGTTAAGATTAATCTACGCATGCAACCTATGTTAGGTATGGGTCGCATGCGTTGTTACCGATGATGGTACCACTACGGTGATCTCTAGGGCGTGGTGTAATGTCAATGTAGGCATGACCGCGTTTTCGCTTGGATGAGTGGAAGGTAGATTAGAAAGTCTACTTCTGTCCCACGGAAGTAGACGACCTCGAGAGAAAGGAGGTCATTGAGGAATGCATTGATAGGAAAGGCACCTTTAGCCCCATATATGCTTTGATAGGAGGAATCTATCCTTCACGCCCCACATACGGGAAGGATATCCTCCACGCTGAGCAACTAGAGGTGTAGGCATGAGCGGCATAGCGGCATATAAGCATATAGGCGCTGTCTCCACGACCATAATGGAAGAGTCACCCTCTTCCTACGTCGGGAGATCAGCCATGCATCCATGTAGATAGGTGGGGTGGTCACCACATAACCAAAAATTTATTAATAATTAAAATGGTAATAACGTAGTGTCGACCTGCAGGCCAATAGAGCGCTCCGGAGGGCAAGGAGGTCGAGCTACGAAGACTTGCAACACAAATTTTGTTGGAATGTGTTGCAAGGAAGGAAGAGCACCTCGAAACAATAATTATAGATATGAAATTTTGATGAACTTAATTGTCGTGTTAAGTAAACTATTGAGTAACTTGTTAATGATGTGCGAATCGATAAGTTATTTCATAAGTTAATAATGTTTAAAAATATTGCCTTAAGGTAATCTTGATAAATGTGTAAGTATTATATTGTATGCATCAGGTTGATTGCAGATTAGGAAAACTCCAAGGTGGGGAGACCCACGATGCTGCGGACAGCATCATTTCAAGATGGGGAGAATGTGACGTTCCAGCACAGTATACGGCCCCAGGACGTATACTGTACTGCCTCGTCACGCGTACACGCCACTCCGACTGATGTGTAGGTGGGTAGCCCCTAGGGGGCAACTTGCTAGGTATGTGCATTTATTATTAATATGCACACTTACCAATGTGCACATTAATGTGGGCACACCTTTCCATGTGGGCACATTTTGCCACCTAGCCATTAAAGGCGCCTAAAAGGATAATTGGAAACCCTAGCCCTAAACCCTTGTCTATTTAGGTTAGGAAAACCCTAACTTGCTATTTTCGTCCATAGGGTTTTAGAGCTCTGTTTTGGCTGCCCCAGGAGCCAAAATCACCTCCCAGACTCTGCCCAAGCGAATTGCACCATTAGTTTCCCTTGATTCGAGCAGTTCAGCAGGATTGTGATGGCCCCAGCTCATATACGATGCCCCGATCGTATACAAACTGGAGATCATCCCTCAAACCAGCATCTGCTCACTGACATGAGGCCGTCCACCTAACATCGGGCCCTTGATGGTGGCCAAGAACCCGACGGGGAAGAATGGACGTGTCATTCATCCCGTCTCCCTCGGGATCGACCTAGCTGCGGAAGCGTAAACAAAACATGAGCACATGACTAGTGTTGTCTCTAAGGGCGAATATTCGCCAAAAGGCGAATATTCTATTTTTAAAAAAAAGATTGCACGAATCTTAAGTAGGCTTAAAAATAAAAAAAATAAAAAAATATTAGCCAAAAACTTTTTTTATCCTCCCGCCCGAGGTCAGAATTCGCCTTGCCGCCGGGAGTGTGTTGGAGGGACTTTAGCCAACTTTTCGACGCCCTTGAGGATTGTTGGTTCTGGATTTGCCATTGTCGCTCTTCTATCTTTTTTTTTTAATTGAAGGCAGTGTATATTAAATATGTATAATAAAGGTACAAAAGGGAGCAATGAGAGCTCTTAACTTTTAGGAGGTAACCTTTAGGAAAGGGTAGGTTATTGACCCTGAAAAAACCAACTATCCCAAATCAAACAACAGTTAAAAGTTTATGGAAGTTGCAGGTGTAAACTGGTAGTAGTTCAAGCCGGAGGCTTAGTGATCACCCGAGAACCGTCTTTTCTTGGGCTCTCTCTTGGAGTGGTCTTTTCTTCCCATTCCCTTGTTGGCTATAATGAAAAGGCAGTAGGGGCATTTGCATAAATGAGCCTTCCCTGGGTTGAATCTGTCCTTCTTGTCTTTTGCACTGCATAAGATGTATCTTTTTTCGTCATAGTAAGAGAGGCAGGCGCAGTTGCACCTACAGTCTTCGCCATGTCCATTTGGTACTTCAACTCCAAATTGTGTCAACCAGAGCGCATTTGCATGGAGATTCATTCTCTTCCACCTTAGTCTTTTGAACATAATCAAAGTATTACCTGAAAATAAGGAAAAAACCAACATAAGTAATTATGTACCTTATTGCTGATTTCCATATACCTCAATGACCCAGTTAATGTCATATTGGGTCTGCTTAATGATAGCAGTAGGCCATATAATTTCCTCCTTAAAGATTAAGGAGTTTCTACCCTTCCACATTCTCCACATGAGAATATATCTTCTCCACTCAATAGGGTTTTCAGGGAAGAAGATTTCTGTGATATGCATATTAGAAAGGCCTGGAATGTTCAGTTCAGATTCAGCCAGCTCCAGAACCCATTCTGCCCATAGGCACTCTTTAAAAAGGTGTGCTTCATCTTCTTGATCCTGCAAGCATCTAACACAGATATCAGAGTTAGACATATTAAGCCTCCATCTCTTACTGTTCGTGGCAAGGGCTTTATGCCAAAGTTGCCACATAAAAGCTTTGATTTTAGGATGAATTGGGCTCTTCCACATAAATTTCAGGTTTCTGAGAACCCTGTCAGGTTCGATGTTCCATTTCGAATGAATGGTAACTTCTTGGTCTCTATTGAGGTACCTGTAAGCTAAGCTGACTTTATAACCACAAAACCCATTAATGTGCCAGAAAACATTAGTATCATGCCAATCTCCATAAGCCAATCTTTGAGTAATACTATTGTAAAGCTGCCTGGAGTCGTCTCCTAGATCTGCAAGACTGGAATCTTGGTAAACAAATTCATCCATAATATCACTTATGTAGATAACTCCCCGTTGAGTCCATTGCTTGGCTAACTTAGGAAAGTTAGTGGCAAGACAAGTGTTAGGGTCATCCAGAATCAGAGAGGGGCTCCAAAATATAGGCTGGTCCTGTGAAAGTCCTTCTTTCCACGTATACATACCTCTAACCTTCAACCATGCCCTAATCCACTTCTTAATAATTAAAGGCATAGTGGTAGGGATAGTAAAGTCGAAGTAGATACTATGAGGAAGCTGCATATTAAGATTTCTCCAGCCAAAGGGGTGGCATTTCTTAATGTAATAGGAGATGAGAGCACTCCGCTGTGGTGATTAACTGTTATTACAGCCCTAAAGAAGAAGTACTTTGCAGCCAAAGCGGTGGCACTGCTTTTCAATGTTTATGACCCTGGACCCCCATTCTTTTGTGCTTTAAAGATTCTTCCATAGAAATAGGAATCCAACATCTTCTGCTTGATCCACCTGCTATAAACCTTCCAATGATGCTCTGCATTTTTGTCAAGACTTTCTTAGGGGCCATAATGATGGAGGATTGATAGACCTGAGAGGAAGAGATGACCGAGTTTGCCAGAATAGCTCTCCCATTTTTGGATAGAAATTTGGAATTAAGGGAGTCAACTTTTTTATAAAATTTATCAATTAAATCCTCCCAAAGATCACGAGCATTAACTCTAATAGCAAAGGGGATACCTAGAATTTTAGTTTTAGTATTAGGGGAGAGATACATACAACCCAGTCTTGCTGCAGCAAGCTCACCCTCCTCTTGATGCCTCGAGATCAACTTGGTCTTGACAGGATTGATTCTACATCCCGAGCATTTGCCAAATTCTTCCAGAGTGGCCAGAGTATTCTGGATGGATTGGTCCTCCAAATGTAGAAATAGGAATGTGTCATCTGCAAAGTGGACATTAAGAATCTCACCACCCTCCTGAGAGGGAAGCCTGAGACCCCTGATTAGGTGAAGATCCTTTGCTCTTTTAAGGTTGCTATTTAATCCTTCCATTACAATCAAAAAAAGGAAAGGAGCAAGAGGGCATCCCTGTTTGACCCCCCTTTTGATGTCAAAAAAAGGGCTACATTCCCCATTAATGAGAACAAGGCCAGACTGAGTTTTAAGGATGCCTTGGAAGATTGAGATTGTCTCCTCAGAGAATCCAAATTTCCTACAGCACCAGCAAAGAAAAGCCCAACTTACAGTATCAAAAGCTTTTGTGATATCCAGCTTGAGGAGGCCAATTGACTGGTTGGAATCTTTGGCCCAGGAGATACCCAAAGATGCAAAGAAAGAACATTGTCAAGAATATACCTTCCTCTTAGATAAGCACTTTGAGTGTTACTGATAACTTCCTCCAGGATAGGTTTAAGACGAGCAGCCATAGTACCTGAAATTAACTTATACACCACATTGGTCAGAGATATTGGTCTGTAGTCAGAGAAAGTAGTAGGGAGCTCCATCTTCGGGATAAGAGCAATTAAACTTGTGTTGATCCCTGCCAATTTGTTTGGTGATCAGGAATTCATTGGCCAAAGAGACAATGTCCATGCCCAATATGTCCCAAGACTTCTTGAAGAACTCAGCTGGGAGGCCATCAGGGCCTGGGGTCTTGCCATTTTCCATCTCCTGCAGAACTTTCAACATTTCCCCCCAGGTGAAGGGCCTCGAAAGAGTGTCATTCATGTGCTCAGTAACCTTCTGCTGGATAGACACAAAATTTTCAATGTCTTCTCTACTTATATTTTCCTCAGTTCCCATGATTCTGGAGAAATGAGTTTTGGCAAAGACATTTGAGTCGTGGTGTCATTATCGATATTGTTGCCTTCCCAAAGAATGCTATAGATATGATTTCTTTTCACTCTTCCCTTAGCCTTAATGAAGAAGTACTTAGAATTGCTTCTCTCATCCTCCTTTAACTCCTTTACCTTTGCTTTGATCTTCCAACCCCTGGCAATTCTTGTTTCTTCTCTTTCGATTAGGATCTTGATCTCATCCTTTTGTTGTCCACTAGCCGAGTCTAACTGAGTTCTGAGGTCCTGCAAATGGGCAGTATTACTTCTATGGATCTCTTTCCCCCAAATCTTGAGCCAATTCTTGATCCTCTTAGAGACTCTGACCCACCAATCCATCCAACCTCTATTACCCCTAGGCTTAGCCTCCTGAGAGATGATCTGTTGAAGGTTATGCAAAAAGTCATCCTGATCCAAAAGATTAGTGTTTAATTTAAAATAAGAATTCCTCTTTCTCTGGGGACTGTTGCCACATATGCTAATAAGCTGGGGGAAATGGTCCGAAAGAGTGTAGTTGGTGAGGTTAGTGACCCTAGTGCTGTTACACCAAAGGGATTCACTGAGATAGAACCTGTCATGGAGGCAGCAAACAGGCTGAGCTCTGTGATCATTCCAGCTATAGGAGTGAGGAATAACTCTGGCCAAAGAGAGGTGGTGAGAGTAAAGGAGAGCATTCCAGCTTGAGAATTCATTGTCAGTCAAAGGTCTGAAGTTGGCGCTCCTCATATAGCTATGAGTAACCATATTAAAATCACCTGCTAAAATGCACTCATCATAAGGAATTCTCTCAAGACTTCTATTAATTACATCCCAAAGGCCAGTTCTATCAGGGGGCTGGTGGTATGCATAAACATTAATAAAGACAATTCTTCTCGTTCCAACTTTTCCATGGATAATCTGCCATCTCCTACTATTGTCATTAACCATCTGAATATCCTCCATGTTGAGTCTGTTGTTCCAAGCAATGGTTATGCTGCTTGAAGTGTTGTTAGCTTTAAGAGACCAATGCTTGAAAGTTGACAAAAGGCCAGAACATCTCGATTATATAGTTAATGTTATCATCATGAATTTTATGCTCTTGGAAAAAAATAAAATCTAGATTCATAGAGCTTAGGCAAACCTT
Source organism: Isoetes taiwanensis (assembly GCA_021234155.1). Lineage (NCBI taxonomy): Eukaryota > Viridiplantae > Streptophyta > Lycopodiopsida > Isoetales > Isoetaceae > Isoetes > Isoetes taiwanensis. The sequence goes on along the minus strand of JAJEKV010000010.1, from coordinate 12,150,448 downwards.
TAATCTACCTCTCTTGTTATTCGAATTGATGCCTTGGATGTTCCAAGTAATGCCTTTAAGACTTAAATCCATTTGAGAGGGTTTTTCTTGGGGATCTTCTTAGGGGTCCCATGGTAAAATCTTTAGGGCTTTTCTTCCCCCTTTTTCTTCTGCTGTTAACTATTGACCAAGTCACATCTTCCAGGTTGGAAGTCTTATTGATGACTTTGTATGTCGAAGTCGCCCTCTCGAGTCTTCCTTCCTGATCTCTTCACAAGAACCAAAGTTATTATTTAAAATACCAAGATCCAATGTCGAGATGCTCATATTAGTAGGGTCAACCCTGATAACCACCTTGGATGGAAATTGAAATATGATGCCTTTATCAGGAAAAAACATACCATGGTGATCTTTACATACATTATATTCCACCTTGGTTTGGTTGGCCTCTCTTCGAGTAACCTCTTTGCTGATGATACCATCGGCCTTGTTGATGTGGTTATTCTCCATGATCTTGGATTTAGGTCTCCAGACCTGCCTGCCATGATTTGTTTCCACCTCCTTTTGCATCTTTGTCTCCTTAATCTCTTTAGGAGGAGGAGAGAAATTAGCTAGAGGCATCTTAGAGTAGGAAATATTAAGATTAAAAATGCCTCTGTTGGGAATTTTGCATGGAATGCAGTCCTCCCAGTTCGAATAAATCTTTTTCTGGATATAAACAGAGGGGAAACTAGTCTGGGGGATAGAGATCTGAATAATTTCTCCTAAGCTACTAGCAATGGTTCTAAGATGGGAGACAGTCCAACATCCCATAGGCAAATTTGTGCAAGATATCCAGGTGGTAGTAGCAATAGTAGAGAAGTCCCCTGGAATATAGAAAGGATCCCATTTCATAATGTAGACTGGATATCCTGAGATAGAAGAGATATTTCTGATGAGAATTTGAGGGACACTTTTCTCTTCTTTACATATAATTTGAAAAGTCTTATCATCCAACTTGAGGATAGAAAGAATCGGAACTAGAAGAGTCTTGGTAATCCAGTATTTCACAGTGGTTAAGGGAGGGCATTTTTGGGGGAAATGGGTAAGGATCCCATGATTGGTATATCTGACCTTGGCCGAGTTATCAGCAATATCACACAGGTCAAGAATGCCCTCATCCTTATTGGTTACTTTACCTACATCTCCTGGATCAGTAGCAATATTAACAGAATTCAAAGAATTGAGTAAAGCGTTCTTGTAGGAGTTACCATTGATTTTGTCATACTTCCCCATAATTGGAACTGAGGACTTCAGAGATTGCTTGGAGACTCTCGTTTTATTTTTGTCCATATTTTGCTCCTTGATGCTTGTACAGTTATGGCAGTCGCAGTTAGCACAGTCCGTCGGGTGAAAGTAACCATTACTGTCAGCAATTCCGCACTTGGTAGGAGTGTGAAGCGGGAGTTGGTATGTTTTGTAATCCATCTCAACCTCTTTCAAAGTCTCGGCGGCAAAGGAAGGGAATCTTCTCTTGAAGCCTTTTCGGAAGCTTTCTATAACATGATCATCCGCCTCCTCCCAGATTTTCACTAACCGAAAAGAGGCTTTTGATTTCCATCCAAGATCCTCAAGTTCTTCTACAAGATTCTTTGCTGTCTGTAACATTTCCGTCATCGATCTTCTGAATATCTGATTTTTTAAGCTGCAACAATCTTCTTTCGAATGACCTGTTTTTACCCTTATCAGCTGGTACAGAAGAATGTCCATTTCCTGGATTTTTTGGAGCATCTGCCAAGCCAAGTCCCGGTCATTGGCTTTGCCTTCTTTGTACTGATTCTCGAGCCTTTGCATTTCGAGATTACACACCATAATCTGCCCTTCTTTTTGTATTCCCATGCAGTTTGATGCGGCTTCTTGCTGTTCTCTGATGATGTCGAAGGCAGCCTTGAGTTCTTTCATCTTAATCCAAGCTTGATCCTTCTTATCATCTAGAACAAAGATTTGGTCCCAGCTTTGAATGATTAAAATGGGATCTGTGTCTTTATATTCATAGGGAATTCTTGCAGAGGATGAAGAGCCTCCCATGGCTGGTTTATTTGTCAACTCCTTGGTTCTCATAGCGGAATCAGACGAGGAAGGGTTCAGAGACAAGAACCGACTGAAAAGAAGGAAAAAGAACAGGAAAAAAAGGATCTTTGAGGGGGGGGAAAGAAAGGGGGGAGCAAAAGATCCGAAAAAGGGAAAAAGGAAAGCAAGAATGATTGGAAAGGAATGAAAATCTGCTTAGGCAATGAAGAGAGGCAGGCCCGTACCCTGAGTCCCCTGCAAGGATCTAATCAGGGGTAAGGGGTCCCATCAGTCGTCAGAGGCAACAGAATCGAAAAACCAGAAAAACCAGAAATCATAAGAAAAGGAAAAATAAAAAAAAGGGGGGAACCAAGAGTCGACAGGGTTAGTTAGCCACCCCAAACCTCCAGACCACAATACCAAGGTCTCCAAAAGATTCTGCTGGCTGAAGATCGAAGAAGTCTGCCCAGTGGTACAGGGGTTCAATACCGAATTCGATGGGGACCTCTAGAAGGAAGAGGTTTCTTTCAAATCTGTTACCCAAGGCGATATAAGGCTGAGAGTTGTGGGCTGACACTCTGAGGGAGCCAATTCTGTCGAAACACAGGATGCTGAGAAAAAACTTGTCAAAAAATTCAAAATCTGCCCTACAAAAACCTATTCTGGATTGATTGGAACTAGCTAGATCTATTAACTCCTCGATGGCTTGAAGAGTATTCTCATGGCCTTGGGGTGGGATGACAAAACCCAGCCCTTGGAGAACAGCTTCGAGTAAAGCCTCATCCATCAGGGCTGGGTAGTGCACACCTCCCGAGGCGCGAGTGGGAAGCGCTTAGTGCCTGCATTCTCCCTGTCTCCCTCGTCATTGTCGCTCTTCTATCATTCATTAGTTTTGTAGCTTTAGTTTCAGAAATTTTTTTGAAAGCAAAATCGTATGCCTTTGAGGTTTTAGCTATAAATTTGAAGCATTTTTTATATGTGTTTGAATACTTGCATACATTTTATAAATGCTGGTACTAACTATGAAATGAATGCAGATCTAGCCATTCAGGTAATCCGATTCAAACTCTTAGAGTTATCTTAAAAATTACAGATTGGGGTGCTTCCCAAGCTTGATTGCGACCAAGATAATAAGGTACTTATAAGCCAGCTTCTGTTTGCAAGAAAATGTAGTACTTCATGTATATTTTCTTAATGGAGTAGATCTTGCAAAGCCCCTTGTCTCGATATGGGTTTTAGATTTAGTTCTCCAGCCTGAAGCTCAAGTTGAGCAGAATATTTGTGCAGGTTGTTGCAACTGTTGCTTTTGGTATGGGTTTTATCTCTTGCTTTTGGTATGGGTCTTGATAAGAGTGCTTTTTGGTATGGGTCTCTGTTAAGCAGCAGTTGGAAGAGTTGTCCTAAATTTCTACGAGTTGTGCTTTGAACAGATTTCAGTACAGCTTATCAAAAAGTCTTGAGCATTATGTTCAAGTAAATGCCCTTGTAGTTAGATAAAGAAACAACTTTGCATTTTTGGGTCAATACCTGAGTCACCACGCAAGATAATAAATGTGACTCTGTGCTTAATTGATGCTTTAGCTCTAAATGGAAGCTTACTTGAAACAGAATAACTGTAGTGGTAGTGTGCTTGCTTCTTACTTGTAGCAAGGTTGTTCTCTCATTTCAGACTTCTTGAACACAGGAAACAGGTCGTGCAGGGCGTGATGGAAACCCTGCTTTTTGTCACCTCTTTGTTGATGACTACATAAAACTCCGGAGCCTTGCTTACAGGTTGGGCACCATCTGTGTTTGGTATATCATATAGTAAAACTAACAATATTCTATTTGTTAGTGATGGAGTGGATGAATATGCAGTTAACAAGCTTTTCTACAAGTGTTCCATGATAAACTAGCACCTGAAAATATCTCATGTTTGACAATACATAGCATGTCACGGGACCTAGACATCCGGAAAGAGGCAAAACACATCCTACCATTGTGTGTTGCTCCTACAGATTGGTTGACTGGAAGTATGACAATGTTCTTGGTGATTTGACGAAAAATGGGAGATTTTTTGTTAATAACGAAGTGGAACCGATTGACATACAGAGGGAGCTTCAAAAATTACAGGTATGCACAGGATCTCATAAACCAAGCAATTTCATGCTTTGACATTGATATGCAGACAGATGAGGAGACTGCATTTGAGCTCAAAGACTCTGCTTATGCTTTCAACATATTAAGGCATCCCTAACAAAAAAAAATTCTTATGAAGTCAGCTTGATTTTTTTATTGACCAGAATTACAGCAAATTCATTCATTTTAAATGCTTGCTGAACGGGTGAAAAAGGTAGATCTTATGATCATGGCAGCATGCAATGCAGAAGAGTTGCAAGCAAGTAATGAAACAACATCCTCTAATAAGAAGTCCATGCATGAAAATATAAGTGCATACTTTGCTGAAGATGGGGACAACGAATGCAACCCATCATGCTTGATAAAGCCTAATAGGTACTCATTGTTACACAAAATTGGTGCTTGTATTCCGTTCATTTCAATCTACTGAAGCTTACATTATTCTACAGTTTGTTTTTTATTTCACTAAGAAATATAAACTTGGTATTTTGCACACAAGATTCACCATGTCTAGACGTTAAATCTAAAATTGTCGTTCATTTTTATTATAGGGTCTTCTTTCTCTTCTTGTAGTCTTACATTTTGACACCATAAGATCTAGAAGATTAACAGTTGTACAATGAATCATCTTCAAACAAGAATGCATTTTGTCTCTTCCTTCCTCGTTGTTTAATAACATGTATCCACAAAAACGTCTTGTTCATATCTAAAGCTGTACAAATGCTGGAGCATGATCTAATAATAAATGCCGGGAACATCACATTTGGTTTGGAGCTTCACCCTTCAGGTTACGCATCCTCCTAACCCTAGTTTTATCTTTATAGCAAATAAAATCAACTCTCCTAACCCTAAAATCAACTCTTTTGAGTAATAAAATGCTGGATAGAGCCGCATCTACCTCAGTGAAAATAATTTGGCAAGAACATTTTGAGATCTAATCTCATGTTGGCAAGAACATTTTGGATCGCAAGTAATGAAGTCCATTTGCAGACAAAAGAAGAAAACATACAAATTGGTTAATTAGCCAAATGATAAATATAAACAATGTGGAAGCATATCGTTATCCTTAGTTGCCAATCCATCATTGGATGTTTTCTTAGTCCTTCGGCTGCTATTTTATGTGGTTTTATAGATAATATCTGGAGAAATCATTGTATTTATATGCATAAATAAGGAGCAAAGAAACACGAAGTTTCTGTGCTTAGCTTTTGTCTAAGGCGACTTATCTTAAAAAGAAACGTAATGTAATTTCCAACAATTAGGTCTAGTGCAAAAAAATTTATGCAATGGCTTTTTGCCCTTGAGTAAGTCGCCACTTGTCTGCACACATGACGTACCCCATGTCCCAACATAGTCTGATGCTCATAGGCTCACCAACACTGAGCTCCTATTAATAGTAGTGTAGATAGTAACTTTGATACATGTATCTCCTGAGGCACATGAGGAGAAAACCACAATGTCGCAGTGACAGAAACATCAAAATTTTCAAACCAAACCGTTGCCCCAGGCCTGCCCTATTGCTAGTATTTCTTTGGAAATATTTGTTCCATGTTTGCACAACATGCAAAGCGAAGTTCAATGTTCCAATTCATGATGCGCATGCATGTACTTGTCATATCTGACTTCTAGGCATGCCTATGATGCGTCTTCTTAGCAAAGAACGAGCAGATGTTGTTTGTTAAGTTAGTTAGATTCTCAATAAATACACATTAGGGCTTAGCATTTTACATGCGTGTGTTCATATATGCATAGTGACTTAAAATTTCACGCATTCGGTGTTAATGCTAGCCTTCGATCAAGATTCGCCTGGTGAATTATAGAATTCCTTGAGAATGCTTAGACTTTCGCCAAGTTTGCTATTCTCATTTTACAAATATTAGAAAAAAATTTTATGGGCTAGAAAAAAATTAGAGACAACACTAGCACATGACATCAATCAACAATAACATACCCACCTCGAAGGGTGGTCCACCATATCACAGTAGCTGCAACAACACATCAGTATATCAACATAACATGGGGAAATCCTACCCAGGCTCAGACTCATGGGGAAAGACTGACGGCTTGGGGCAATGCAGACAGAATTCATGGCAAATGGATTTGGCTGGCATAGGAACATGGTCGTTGGGTAGTCCACTCCATCCGCCCCTCCTGTGCATACTTTGCAGATAGGATGAAAAGTATTGGAGCCTGACCGTAGCCTACTGGGTGAATAGCCAGAGGGGCTACTACTACTGGGTTGCATCTCCCCAGTCCCGATGAGGCAGGAGGAGATCACTCTCCTCCAGAAGGTTCATGCTAATCACGGGCGAGCTAGAGAGCCCTTTGTCAGATCACGACTTGAACTCACCGGAAGATGACGATCACCCCACCAGTGTCGAGCCCATACCATGCCCTCCGCAGCGATTGCGGGGTATTAGGCCTAGCTCACAGCGTTCCCCGGCCGTCGTTAGGCGCCAGCGGGATCAACCGTAATTAGACAAGCCCTCCCTTATCAGCCAATCTAGCTCCGCCACCCACGGCCAGGCGGGCTCTTATGCCACGAGCCGCATTGGTGGGAATTAATGGGCTAAAACTAGGATCATACAACTACTTGGGCTCACGGGTCTCTACCCCCTTCCCAATACACAAGAGTGGCGATAGAATGTCAAAACATCATCACAATGTAACTGAAAATAATAGAATACATCTATTCTAATCTACCTAATCATACATGGTTAGGTTCCTTTGTTAGTGTCTATCATTGTTAGGTGAGGGGTAAGCCTATAGCTAAGAATGGATGATAAACCTCTTGAAAGAGGCGATAACTCGGATCTACCTATTGAATCAACCACCCACCCGCATGTTGGCCGGCTCCCACTCCTCTGAAAGCGCCCATGCCGGGCCGATCTCGGTCTGGGTTGATCTTGGATCGAGCCGCAACACAGGAGATCCGACTTCTATGCTCCCGCTCAGCGGAAATGCACCCTCTGGCCGCTTAATCCAATCCGTGGGCTGAGGGCAAAGGGTTTCCCTTTTAGGGTTTATGCCCCTTTATCCCCACGTAATTTAGGGCTGGTCCCTTTTGGTCAATGGGTCATTGCCACGTGGCAAAAAGGGATTATATTCACATGTTGCTTTAACATGTGCAATATAATGGTTCACAAGGTCGTACCCTAGGGTACTACCCTTTACGGTCGTCGTGTACATGTCGTCTGAGTCGACATATACTAGTGACGTGTCAGTATAATATACGTATTCATACCGTATGTTATGCTGGAACGTCACATTCTCCCCACCTTGAATTGATGCTGTCCGCAGCATCAGGAGTCTCCCCACCTTGGGCTCTTCCTGTCCTGCAACCAACTTGATGCATACAATTTATTACTATTATACTTACACATTTATTAAGATTACCTTAAGGTAATATTTTTAAATCATTATTACGCCATTACATTATCAAATAACTTGTCAAATCGTAACTTCTATTAAAACAAGGTACTTATTAGTTTCTGTTATCACAACATTTAGTTTATCACAATTTAACACTTTCATATACAATTATTATTTAAGGTATTCTTCATTCCTTGCAACACATTCCAACAAAATTTGTGTTGCAAGTCTTCGCACCTTAAAATCCTGTATTAATTTTACAATACCTATAATTACACACTTACTATCTTAATTATTATAATTACTCTAAGGTAATGTTTAAGACATTACTGTACTATTTTATTATCCAATTAACTTATGACACGCAAGGTAATTATTGCCCTTACTTAATACAATATTTAAGTTTATCAAAGTTTATCAATTTCATACAAAATTTACACTTCTAAGGTACTCTTCATCCCTTGCAACACATTATAACAAAATTTGTGTTGCAAGTCTTCGTAGCTCGACCTCCTCGCCCTCCGGAGCGCTCTATTGGCCCGCAGGTCATTACTACGTTAGAACCATTTTAATTATTAATAAAATCTTGGTTATATGGTGACCACCCCACCTATCTACATGGATGCATGGCTAATCTCCCGGTGTAGGAAGAGGGTGAATCTTCCATTATGGCCGTGGAGACAGCGCCTATATGCCTATATGCCGCTCATGCCTACACCCTAGTTGCCCAGCGTGGAGGATAGGTCCTTCCCATATATGGGCGTGAAGGCCAGATTCCTCCTATCAAAGCATATATGGGGCTAGAGGTGCTTTTCCTATCAATGCATTCCTGAATGATCTCCTTTCTCTCGAGGTCGTCTACCTCCGTGGAACAGAAGTAGACTTTCTAATCTACCTTCCACTCATCCAAGCGGAAACGCGGGCATGCCTACATTGACATTACACCACGCCCTAGAGATCACCGTAGTAATCTCATCATCGGTAGCAACGCATGCAACCCTTACCTCATAGGTTGCATGTGTAGATTATACTTAACTACACATGAAATTAATCTAAACACAAATCGACATGCCTGAGCCGATTTTTTTGCTGGCTCCCTTTAATGCATGTGATTAACATAATTGCCTTAACGTAATATTTATGAATTAACGTTATCATAGCATTACTTCCGATAGTACAATTATATTTACTCTAATCTTTACAATATTTAATTTCTTTTAGATCGCACTTATTTAAACAATAACCCTGATTTTAGACCTATTGTTACATAGAGAAGGTTTTAGTTATCATCATACACAAGAATTAGATGTGCTTCTTATTCTCTTCCTTGGGTTCTGCATTACCCTTGGAAGTATATCCCAAAGATGCACTTAAGTATATCTGAATTCTATTTTCTATTTATATTTATAAGGACCTCGAGGTCATATAGCTATCCTTGGAAGGAATTGCATCCCTGCGAAGGATTAATTAACATGCTAACTCACATTATCGTTGTTATTTAACTTATTTCCGTATGATACATATACATACATCAATTTCTATGCAGTTATTAGGATCTATATTTAACTTATCTATAAGACACATTAAAGCTTATAATACATGCGCACACCTTACCTAAGGCTAGAACGCATCCACCCATTGAGCTGGCGTTGAGTAATTTGGAGATGACTTGGTCGTTGCATTGCTCCCATAGTTTTGCTCCACTTCATTGGTGTAGTTAGCTACTACGTCAGTCTCGCACGTTGAAGGCCTCCTGAGCCTAAGGTATCTATCTATCTTATGCTCTATTCGCTTCGGCCATTGCCGGAGTGAACTCCATTCTACGGGTCAGTCAATTCGATGCAAGTACGTTCAATCCTGAGATTGAGCCCTCCCACTTTCTTCGAAAAGAAAATGGTCCTGCACCCCTTCAATGGCGTTGTACACAACGTCATATTTATTCTCTCCCCTTAAGAGGTTATACGCTTCTTATTTAGCGTATTAATTTACTAGCCTTAGCTGACATATATAACCATCTAAGATGGATATACATATTATGTTATCATTTATTTCAATATAGCTATGGGTTACCTACTTAGTTAGAACGATTCTAAACCACAAGGTTTTGTCATCATGACAATTCCTTTTGTCTCAAAAGACTATTTGGTTACTATAATTCTTATTTTAGATGTACCTTACATATATTATTCTTTTATATTCTAGAGATTCCCCCTTTCTTAGTTATTTAAACTCTTGGAATATTCCTACCAATCGAATTGATGCCATCGTAACAAGTTGGCCGGACTTGTTAGATTACTTCTTTTCTTTTGGTTGGATTATTCTTTTGGAGGCACTAGCTTTATACATGGTCAACAATTATCCTAGTAATGATTCCTTCTTAGCGAGGTGATCAATCTCACCAAGTGGTTTCAATACGTTGGATGTCTGTTAACAATCGTGTATAATTTTAGTCACTCCTATGCGTTTCCTTCCCAATCCTTGACGCTTAGCTCAATATTGGGGCAATCCGTTCAGCGAGAATATCCGGCAATGCCTTCTAATACCAATATGGATGTTGTCGTCCGTACATTTAACCTATTAGGCCCCATGGCCTTAGACTCCTGAGCTTGCTAGAAGCTCATCCACTCGTTGCCTGCTTGAAGTAGCAAAGTACGTTCTTCCGAGTCGCTCAATACCTCAGTCTCCTTGACGGTGGCTCCTCTTGATGTAGAGGTTGACTTTGTTCGTTTAGAAGCCTCTCCTTGCTTGGTCTTTGATGGTGTAGTTGGTCACTTGAAATCTTCCATGCCGCTTTTCAAAAGCCTGAAGGTGGCGCCGTTGAAAAAGATCTTTCATCTGGAACTCTTTGTCTTGGCAGCTAAAGGACGACTCTATATCCGATATTGTTTCCTCGACTCCATCGACGTCTCATACATCGAGTCCTCTTGTCGTTATCGCGTTGCCCGAAGAGTGTTGAAGATGTTGATTGCTTCACCCCTGCAAATTGGCTGACATCTCTTCGTTTTATTTGTTACGCTATGGGAGGGAAGAAATAACAAGGGAACTATATATGCAAAGCATATAGCTTACATAATTACAATTACTAATAGAGCTATTAAGTCCCCCTTGTGCCTCCCTTCGAGTTGCACACCTACTCCTTGGTAATGTCATCGGTGTTCCTCCCAGTGGCATGGTGTTGACGATCTATATCCTCCTATTTTTGCGTCGCCGCTCGTATTCGGGGTAACTTGTTGATATACTTGGGCCCTCCGATATTTTGTCGGCTATGGCACAACACGCTTTGCATCACATTCTAACTAAAGGTGTGCTGGTCGTTGATGCTTTGACATTTTGGATTCCGCCTCCCGATTTTTGTTCTCGGGCTGTAATTGTTCCCCCTTCATGATACTTGAAGCTATTTGGAGGCGTCTCTTGAGGTCGTCTTGGCGCTTCCTTTGGCTATACTCCTCACGGAGTTGTTCTCTTCTCTGCGCGGTTGTTCTTTGAATCGTCCATCATTGGTTCACCTAAGTTGCATGCAAGTCCCCGTGCAAGTTATCGGCTCGCCTCGGCTCACCTAATTGCTTCTCCATCGAGCTTCCAATCTTCCTTGTTTGATCCCTCAGTCCACATGGCTTGGACATTGTCACGTTCCTCGGTGCTATCTTTGTCTTCTTGTCTTGAGGTACCCTCCGGTGGTTTTGATTGTGCCCGTCAGTTTTGATCCTCCTGTTGCCTCTAGGGAGCTCGTGGAAGAAGTCGGTTGCTAGCACTTCTCCAGCTTTTAGTTCCTGACCTTTGTCCCTCTGTGCAGTGTGTCCTTGCAAGGTTGCCGATGTGCGATGCCATTGATCGGTTGATCTCCTGGCTATTGCAGTCGGACGTTCTTGAATGTCTTCGAAGCTCTGAGATCGTGGTCGGTAGGCAGGCATTGTCATTCCTCCGTATGTTGAATTTCTGAGTGCGACTCCTGTTGCTTGGGCTTTGCTTCATTCCGAGGTGCCTCTCCTGTGCCTGGAAGTGTGGTAATCTCCATTGCCCCTACCATGGCTCCTTCTAGTCGCCTTTGGTGACTTGTACCTGCTGGCTAGGTCGTCTCCTCCATCCCTTGGATCCTATCCATTCGAGTCTCGCACTCCTTGGCTGACGTAGTAAAGTCGTCCTTCCTTTGCTTTCTATACGCTCCTGTGTCGCCATGACTTCTCTCCTCGACGGAAGATTATGCCCTCTGGCCCTAGCTCGTGATGCTAACGTGGCATTGCTGTCTAACTGTATTTTGCTGCCTTGCGTTCTTCCATTTGAAACTCATGTGCGTCGAGCTGGTAAAGGCATCGAGATCGTCTTTCTGATGTGAGCTCGTGAACGTGGTAGCCGGGAGGTTGACATCTAGAAGATTCTTGATGGGGTTGGTTACCGAATATTCTTCCCATTTGATGAAGATTGATGATAGGCCGGTGGTGTCCTATTCTACTCTTTTGTCGGTTGAGGTGTCTGTCGTTGTGCTTCCCTCTCTTGGTCTGCCTTTTCGGTCTCCTCTCCTTATCTGTCTGTACATCGGCTGGGACCTTGATATCTTCAAGGAGTTGCGCCTCTAGCTCTTCTGTGGCTCTGGCCCCGTCCTTCGAAAATAACGCTCGTATATCCTAGAGTCTAAGGGTCTACTTGAAGGGCTCTCCTACAACATTTTGGGCTCTATAAGCAAGCAAGATGGTTCGAGCAGCATTACTGGAGACATGTCTATAATCTCCAAGTCTATGGACATTAGGACGTGTGGTATGGTATGGCGTGGGGGTTGTTTTGCAAAACCTCCATGATGTTTGAGGCATACTCTAAGGTCCTAGCAAGTTGGTTTGGGGGAGTCCAATCTCTACACATGGAGTGACTTGGGCAGCTCTAGACTCTAGCTCCTTTCTAGGTATCCTGGCAATAGGGAGTGTCAATGTGGCAGCTGTATAGGTCAAACTCTTTTAGAAGGACACAAAATTAGGTCAAGGTTTATGCCTTTGGCATGAGCAGAGGTGATGTACCAACAGTCGGACTTGGGTTGCTATGCTGAGGTCTAGATGACTATAACAAAGGTGTGACGTCCCCTACTCGTATACGGTGCACTCACCGTATACAAACAGGAGTTCTTCCCCCACACCAGCTCCATGCTGATACAGGGCCCTCCACATATCACTGCACCCGTAACGAGTCCCAGTGGGAAGAGTGAAGGTGTCATTCTACCCTGTCTCCCTCAGGGCCTACCTAGCTGCGGAAGCGTAAACATACATGTCAGTAGCACATACATCAACATCATATGACCATCGCGAAGGATGGTCCTCCACATATCTGCATAGACGAAGATCAGCACATCACATAGGGAATCCTACCCAAGGCTCAGACACAGGGATGGACTGACAAGCTTGGGTCTCCAGAGTTCATTGCAGACAGAATTCATGGCAATGGATTTGGCTGGCATAAGAACATGGCCTAGGGTTGTCCACTCCATCCGCCCCTCCTGTGCACACTTTGCAGAGTAGGCTGAAAAGTGTTGGGACCTGACTGTAGCCCGCCGGATGCATAGCCAAGGGGGCTATATCCTGGGTTGCATCTCCCCAGTTCCGATGGGGCAGGTAGGGATCACTCCCTCCAGAGATCTCCATGCTGATCCAAGGTGACTAGAGGGCCACTGCCCGTATTCGACTTGAACTCAATGGAAGGTCATATTCACCACCTCACGAGTGTCGAGCCCATGCCTTGCCCACACGCGGTGGCAAGCCATTAGACCTAGTCACAGTGACCCCCGGCAGTCTTTACACACCAGAGGGGTCGTTCAAGAATCAGAACATGAACCTCCTTATAAGCCAGTCTGGCCCTTTCACCCACAACCAGGTGTGGCTCTTGTGCACAGGCCGCAACTACTGTGTGCTAGAGAGGCTACTCTAGGAGCATCAATCTACAAGGCTTTAGGTCTCTACCCCCCTTCCCAATACAAGGAGTTCACAGAGATACATCATCCAAATGCATCACAGAAGAACTAAAGAACTAGATCTAAGCATAGAGTTAGGTTCTTTAGTTAGTATCCGAGATCTAAGATCTAGATAGCTACTATGGGCAATTTAATAGTCTAAACCTACTGATTCTATGACTAGAAGACGGTTTAAGCTATTAAATTGACCAAATACCTGATCCTTGAGTGGCTCCTCCTGACCTGAGTTCAACCATCCTGCTGAGCTGAGCGAATTCAGGGGAACTGATGGTGCGATTCGCTTGGGCGGCGTCTGGGAGGCGGTTTTGGCTCCTGGGGCAGCCAAAACTGAGCTCTAAAACCCTAAGGACGAAAAACTAGCAAGCTAGGGTTTTCCTACCCTAAATAGACATGGGGTTTAGGCTAGGGTTTCCAATCACCCAATTTGGCATGTGGGATAATTGGAAAGGCCCCACTTGCCTTTAATGGCTAGGTGGCAAAATATGCCAACATGGAAAGGTGTGCCCTCATTAATGTGCACATGTGCACATTAATAATATATGAACACTCCTAGTAAGTTGCCCCTAGGGCTACTTTACGGCTATCGTTGGCATTACGTCAATCGGGTGGCGGTCTTGGCGTGGACGTGGCAAAGACAATGTACGATCCCGGGGGCGATATCTTGGCTTTGGAACGCCACATTCTCCCCACCTTGAAATGATCTTCGTCCGGCGGCAAGATCGTGGTTCTCCCCACCTTGGGATTTACCTAACCTGCAATCAACCTGATGCATACGATATACTACTATAATACTTACACGCTTATTACGATTACCTTAAGGTAATACTTTTATCACATTATTATATTATAAAATAACTTATCAATTCACAATATTACTAATGAGATTACTCCAACATTCCCTTAACATTACTATTAAGTTTATCAAAATTTAAAATTAACGTTCGAGGTACCCTTGATTCCTTGCAACACATTCCAACAAAATTTGTGTTGCAAGTCTTCATTCTTCGACCTCCTTGCCCCTCCTCGGGGCTTTTACCGGCTGCAGTCGACACTACGTTAGTACCATTAATTATTAATTAAAATTTTTGGTTATATGGTGACCACCCCACCTATCTACATGAATGCATGGCTAATCTCCTACGAGGAAGAGGATGAATCTTCCATAATGGCCGTGGAGACAGCCTATATGCCTATATGCCGCTCATGCCTACACCTCTAGTTGCCCGGCGTGGAGGATATCCTTTCGTGGAAATGTGGAAGGATGGATTCCTCCTATCAAAGCATATATGGGGCTAAAGGTGCTTTCCTATCAATGCATTCCTTAATGACCTCTTTTTCTTCGAGGTCGTCTACTTCGGATGGGAAGTAGACTTTCTAATCTACCTTCCACTTTCGTAAGGAAACGCGGTCATGCCTACATTGACATTACACCACGCGCCCTAGAGATCACCGTAGTGGTCCCATCATCGGTGACAACGATGCGACCCATACTAAGCGTAGGTGGCATCGAGATTAATCTTAACTATACAAGCATTAACCTACACAAATCGACATGCCCGAGCCGATTTCTTAGGAGATGACCTTGCCGCCCCATTGCTCCATAAACCGTGGGTCTTTGCTTTTCTTAAATCTTTCTTAAGTACCCACGTATGCGTCTTCCACCTTGGTAAGTGTTTCCACTTGACCAAATAATCGAGGAATTTTGATCTCCTCGTTTTCTTGAAAGCTTTATCAAGAATCAATGCGGAACTATTTCCACTGTTCCTCGATCATTTCCAGCGGTGTTGGCGAATCCAAGACTTCGATGCGGATAGGGGTATCTTCTTTAGCAAACTCACGTGGAAGACCTTATGAATCTTTAGGTGTCTCCGGCAAGTCTAGCCTCAGAGGCTTGATTGCCTAGTTTCTCTACTATTCCGAAGGTCCAGCCCACCTTGGAGCAAGCTTCTTGCAATTGCCGATCCCCGAGCCGCCGCTTCACCTTAATCTTGAGCCAAACATCATCTCCCACTTTGAACTCTCTTATTGTTCGATGCTTGTCGTACGATGCTCTTTTTGACGACTTCTTGTCGCTAGCAGATAGCCACGAACTTCCTCTACAAGTCCGCCAGATATCGGCCAACATCCGCTGGGCGAAACTTCCACTTTTGACACGGGTTGTGCCAAGTGTCCGAGTTAGTAATCGATAGCCGTAATTGATCATAAACGGCGACATTTGGGATGATTCCCCGCTTGGTGCTATTGTATGCAACTCCACCAAGTGAATAAATTCTTCCCACATACCTTGCTTATTCGGTATATATAGTTTCGTAGCATGTCCTCTAAAATCCTTGGTCCGCCTCCCACGGCCATCCGTCGAGGATGATATGCCGTGCTCATGGATAGCTTCGCCTGGATCGTCGCGAAAGAGGTCTTGCCAAAAGGCACTCATGAATTTCGGATCCTCAGCCGGAGATGATCTCCCTTGGCATGCCATGAAGCCTGAAGATCTCTTTGGTGAAGAGCTTTGCTGTATCCATGGCTGTATCTGTGGTTCTGCAAGGCACAAAATGTGCCATCTTCGACAACTTGTCGACCACTACCATTAAGGCATCCTTGCCTCTCGCTGTTCTTGGGAGTCCTGTGATGAAATCCATGCTGATTACCTCCCACTTAGCGTTTGGCACCGCTAATGGCTCTAATGCCCCTGGAATTCGAAGCTGCTCTGCCTTCGTCTGTTGGCATAGCTGACATTCCTTGATGTAGCGAGCTATTTGCTTCTTCATTCCTGGCCAATAATAGCTGCTGCGCACTTTGAAATATGTTTTCATGAATCCCAGAGATGGCTATTGGGCTGTTGCAGCGCGGTCGTGGAGGATCAACTTCCTTACACCCGATGATTCTGCACGCACAACTTGTTCTTATGGTATAACAGGTTGCCTTCCTTCTTATAATGCTTGAAGGCCTCCCGCTCTTTATCTGCTTCTAGCCTCCTTAGA
Organism: Isoetes taiwanensis; assembly: GCA_021234155.1. Lineage (NCBI taxonomy): Eukaryota > Viridiplantae > Streptophyta > Lycopodiopsida > Isoetales > Isoetaceae > Isoetes > Isoetes taiwanensis. The sequence goes on along the minus strand of JAJEKV010000010.1, from coordinate 12,134,002 downwards.
GAGGCTTGCCCATACTTCCCTCGAAATCCACGTCCTGGCAAGGACTCTTCAATCTTCTTACCAAAGTCGCTGGAGAGCGTCGAAATTGCATTGCAATGCACTCTAGTTGTCAGGGGATGCCTTGAAAGCGCATCTGCTACCACATTGAGCTTCCCCGGCTTGTAGACTATATCAAAGTCGTATTCCTCGAGGAACTCCATCCATCTCCACGCCTCAGATTGAGGTGTGGTTGCGTGAATACATATTGGAGGCTCGATGGTCGGTGATCCAATTGGAACTTCCTTCCCAAGAGGTAGTGCCTCCATATTCTTAACGCCCCGACAACTGCGCAAAGCAATTCGATCGATCGTTGGGTAGCGCTGCCTCGGCGTCGTTTCATCTTCCCGAATCATACGCTACCACACGCTCTTCTTGCATAAGCACTGCACCTGTAGCTATCTTACTCGCATCTGTTGCTACAAGCTTATCTTTCTCCGGGTCTGGCAGGGTTAAGACTGGGGCTGTTGTTAAAGCTTCCTTCAACAATTCAAACCCCTTTTGGGCTTTCTTGTGCCAATGCTCTACCCAATCTTTCACCTTCTCACGCCCCTCGTCAGTCCGTTAAGCGGGGCTGCTATCTTAGCAAAGTTCTTCACGAACTTCCTGTAGTACCCTGCTAGACCGAGAAAACTTCTGACCTCGTGCACATTCTTCGGCGCCGGCCACTGGATCACTGCCTCAATCTTGGTGGGGTCCGTCGAGATGCCTTCTGCCGAGATCACGTGACCAAGGTATTCCACCTTCTCTGTTGCGAAGTGGCACTTCGACAACTTGGCGTACAACTGGTGCCTCTTCAACTTCTCTAGCACCCTTCTCAAGTGTTGCACGTGCTCTTCAAGGGATCTGCTATACACCAAAATGTCATCAAAGAAAACAATCACAAAGGTGTCCAGGAACTCCCTGAAGATATCGTTCATGAGCCTCATGAACGTTGCGGGGGCATTTGATAAGCCGAAAGGCATCACTGTGAACTCATAATGCCCATACCGCGTCCTGAAGGCGGTCTTGTGGATATCCTCCTCCTTTATCCGTATCTGATGGTAACCCGACCTTAAGTCGATTTTGGAGAAGATCTTTGCTCCTTGAAGCTGATCCATCAAGTCGTCTGATCTTGGGAGCGCGTACTTGTTCTTAATGGTGTGCTTATTCAACTGTCTATAGTCTATGCACATTCTCAAAGATCCATCCTTCTTCTTGACAAAAAGAATGGGCGCTCCAAACGGCGAGACACTAGGTCTAATGAAACCTAGGTCGAGCAGCTCCTGCAACTGCTTCTTCAGTTCCGACAACTCTTGCGTTGTCATTCTATATGGAGCCTTGCTTGTTGGCTTTGTCCCCGGTTCGAGTGCTATCTCGCACTCGACTCCTCTATAAGGAGGGAGCTGCTCGATCTCATCTGGAAAGAGATCGTGGAACTCTGTGATCAACTTAGCTATTTGCCTCGGCAACTTGCTGAGCATCTTGTCTTCTTTGCTTCCTTCCGATTCCGGCTCACTAATCTCAAGCTTGAAAATGTATGCCACTTGCTCACTCTTGAAGCACTTGAACAGTCGTTTAGAAGACATACACTGCATGATGGGAACAACTTCTTTACCTGTTATCTCAATGATCTTGCCGTCGGGTGCTGGGAAGGTCACCTTCCGCTTTCCACAATCAATAATGGCCCCTGCTGGTCCAAGGTACTCCATACCTATTATCAAGTCATATTTGCCGATGCCCATTACCTCCGCCCCCATATCGGATCTTAATCCCCGCAAGTCGATGTCAAAGTTGATTCTTTTTACGCGCCGTCGCCTTCTCGCTCCACTTGCTAAGACAACGGGCCTTGGCTTTGACTTTAATGGTTTCAACTTCAACATTTGAACCATTCGGGAGATGCAAAGTTATGGCTACTTCCCCGAATCTATCGGGGACTATAAATGACTTGGCCTTGGCCTTCCCAATGTGGGAAATTACTTTATCTTGGCTTTCGCTTGCTCAGTATCTATTGCGGCAAAGATATGACACTCACCTGAATGTAGTCGCGGGCCTCCTCGCCGTCGTCGTCCGATTGCAGTGTCCCAATCTCCCAACTCTGCTAGCATTTGCACTCATGACATATGGGCAGTTTGGGCTGTCCTATGGCTCGGCTGAAACACCAAGCAAAGTTTGCTTTTCTATGCACTCCTCGTCTCTTTTCCTTGGGCATGGCCTGCAGAAGGATCGACCGCTTTGGAGTAGTTTGACCCTTCCTGTTTGTCTTTGAAGGACACCGCTTCTCCTCTTTGTTTCCCTTGATTGCCACTATATGGGGCTCTAGCTGGTCCCTGGGGCCGCCCTCGGGCTAAAACTGCCACGCCTTGCCTTTATCTTGGTAATATTGTTGCCTCGCCCGCTATTCTGGAGGTCCCGCCCTTGCAAGCTTATTGCCTTGGACTCCAGCCGAGCACCGTTCTAGGGTTTATTGCCCTTACAAGCTTATGCGGATCTCCTCATTCGGACCTTCCATGTAGCTTTCCCTGCATGCTTCTCACCTAACTTTGGCACATACTGACCTTAGCCTCATAAATTCCTCGTGTGTATTTTCTAATCGACTTGTTGCCTTGCCGCAACCTCGTAGAACTGCTTTGCATCATCTTTGGACTTGTGCTCTCTTGGAACGTAATGGCTTTGAAGGCTTTAGCAAACTTCTTGAACACGCAAGCATCCCTGCTTAAGCCATGAGCCTTGGCATAGCCCTTCCACCAAATGCGTCTTTGCTCCCTTCAGGTTATTTGTTGCCACCCCCGGGCCTTTATCCTTATCCTTCATACTATAGGCATTGCCGTATTCGGCTCATCTCATCAAGCCAAGCCTCGCCTCCATTCGACTTTGTTCGCTTTGAGAATTGCTCGAGCTTCCTGGCCTTCCAAACATTTCCCAATGCAGAGTCTACTTTCTTCTGGTAGTCAGAGGTTCTTGTGTCCCTTTGTCGTCCCTCCGGGTGGTTCCTCTGCCTTTCGTCTGCTCGGGCTTGATTCTGCTCTTCTTCTTCCTCAGAATCGGAGTCTGAATCTGAGCTTGAGTCGGAGGAGTCCGAGCTGGGGGACCTTCCTCTCTTGCTCCTCTTCTTTTCTCTCGCGTTCTCCGAGCTGATGCTTGCGGCAGTTGAGCGTTACCACCGATCCTGCTCCTGCTTGGGCGGCTAGCAAGGCCTTTATCTGCTCGAGGTCCGTCCTCATTTGCGATATTTCTTCTTACGGGGTCATTTGTCCAAATTCTTCAAGCGAGGGTTCCTTGCCGTGGCATGGGCCGGACTCGGGCGGTTCCCCTGTAAGTTCCCGCAGTTGTCGTTCTCCTGCGCTTAGGCCTCTAGCTGCATACACAAGTGGTTCATATCTACATGGTTAGTTTTCCTTGCTTTCTTGCATTATTTATGTTTGTTGGCATGGTTGAGGGGACAAAATATATCAACAAAACATTTATAGTGCAAGAGAATGTTATATTTATATTTTATATTACACTAATACAAGAACTTGCAACTCGCTAATCATTTACGTTGATGTCGGTAAGATGGATTATCCTCCAGAACTTTTTCACTTGGGCTGTTCCCACTGAGTGGCCCAAGTTCCTAAGGACATTGGCTGGAGTTCCACCTTGTAATGCCCTTGCCAAATCTTCTATTACCGCGGTGGGAGGTATAAGGCTGCTGTCGCGACAACCTTGCTCTTTGTAAGGTATGGCGAAGTCGAAGGCGTCGAGTGCTACCGCTCTTTTCACCGGGATTGCATGCTACCGGTGTTAAGGGGTAGCCGTGCATGCACCTAGAATCTGAGAGTGCAATCAGCAGCCGATACTCCTTCCTCGCCTCGGGGGTGAATTTATGTGGATAACCGCTATTCTTCCATCCATCGGCAATGGCGGTGTAATAGCGTAATGACACATGCGTTGCGCGAGATGGGTCCTCGCCACCACTCGGTATCCAGCTCGTTAATGCGCTTCAAATCATCAACCTCCACCGTGGTGAGCTCCTGTAGTCTCATTTGACTTCTTTGAAGCCCTCCCCCGAGGTCGAGTCGCTTTCTCTATCCCGGGAGGTGCTGCGGACGAGCTTGCCGTTAGGATGTTTGAGGTCGCATAGCGGATCCCCATCTGTTCTGAGAGCAAGGAACTCTTCCTCCGTCGGTAGCTTGTTCTCGGCCTGTATGCGCCTCCATGATCTGCACGGGATGTTCAGAGGGCTTGGATGTCGGAGGTAAACTCTCTCCCGTGTAAGTGTCGGCTTCCCTTACTTGGAGGGGGAAGTCGACTCTCGGACGATGAAGTCGCCCAAGTCCGTTCTTCGGAGTTGGTGCGCGAACTCTTCAGGTCGGTACTCCCTTTCCCTGCACTCCGGGAGGTTTTGAATGTCGCTCGGAGTAGAAACTCCTCACCTTCAGCGATAATGGGAGCTAGGCTTGTGATGCCTAACCCGGAGGGGTGGCGCGCGACTCGGGAGAGTCTGCCGGGCTTCTTCGAAGTCTTGCCACTCCCGCTCGCTTGTCGCTGCTCCTCCTCGGGTCGAGCTCAACATCGTCTTCCTCCTCCTCGGAGTTCTGTTCATCCAGGAGTCTTCTTCCTTCCCTTCCCGCTCCTGTTCATCATGTGTGAGGAGCCGCGTTGTTCGGCCAAGCTACGGCTAATGGATCCACGCCCATGGGGAATAGAGGTTTCCCCACAATGTTCTCGGACGGTGGGTGAGAAAGATTGCGTGGCGGTGTTGAAAGAGAAGTACTTGGTCCCTGTTGTGATTAGGACCATTGGCTCAGGTGTTCGGTGTGCTTTGTTTGTGAGGTATTTGGCGATGTTCGGGACATCGTCTAATGCCGCCTGCAGGGACTGTCTAGGAACAAAATATCCTACACAAGGGGGGAGTTGCACTAGCGCTGGTTCTACCCTAGCTTGGAACTCAGTCAAGACTCTACTATAAGCTGGGGTCGCGTGCAAGGTTGCTTGGACGTCTACCTCCTTCCTGAAGATCTGGAAGATTTGGTCGACGTCGGCCTCAGCAGCATGAGCGCTGGCGCTGTACCATCTCTGGAAATCAGAAGTTGCCATTGATTAATTGCAGAAGAGGGTAACAAACGGTTGCAAGAGCGCCTCAGGGAGTTGGGAAATCGGCTAGAAGGGCAGGAGCAGATTTGTAGGGTGCTATGTGAGAAGTGACGGGTCTATTTATAGAAAAGGGGGAAACCCTAATTTTTGGATGACTTGAAAATTTCCTAGGATTGGGTAATTCTAACTTATCTGAGGTCAAAATAGGAGTTTGAGGACTATAGGAGATGCTTGAGCAAGGCTAGGTTACCTAAAAGATGCTATGCAGTAGTTTGAAGGTGACTTTGACAAGTCCTGGTGAAGAATTGGTAAGAGGTCTCACAGCTTGCGCCTCGCTTCAAAACTAACTTTTTGTTTTGCGACCAGGCGCGAGCTGTGAGACATCAGTCCCATTTTAATCAAAGATGTCCAACTTGGGTAAACTAATGGTGTAAGGGTGATGGGCTCATCAAATTAGGCAGAATCGACCCCTTATTTGGTCAATTTGGAGCTGTTTTGGTCAAGCATGGGCGAGGTCTCACAGCTTGCGCCTCGCTTCAATCCTAACTTTTTTTGTTTTTTTGACGAGGCGAAATGTGAGACATCATATCTCTCGACTCCCAAATGTCCTATTTCACTGAAATAAAAGCTAAAACTTATTAATTTGCTCTAATTACCCAAGTTTATGTTATCAAGGTACACAAAATTGCTCTATATTACAAAATTTTTAATTATTTACAACAAAAGTTTCTAAGGGCGTTCTCCCTTAATGCGGGTCGCAAGACTCATGTCTTGTCGCATTAAGGTTACTCGCTTGGCGTGGATAGTGCAGGCTGTCGAATCTTCAAAATGTTGTACTATCTTTGCCTCAGCCGCCTCTTGCATTGCTGCCGCCCTCGTCAGTGACTCTAAAGTACGCTCAGTAGGCTGCATTACTTCACGCACCAACCGAGCGAAGGGGGCACGGGGATTAGGAGGACCGTAGCTCTTGTGGAAGTGCCTAATCTCCCCTTAAGCGCTCTTCTCTCCACCTCCTTTCTATCAGCTTTCTTCTTTGGTGGTGGCTTGGGAACCTTGGGCCCGGTGGTGGCGGCTTTAAGGTTTCTTTGCCGTTGGTCGCCCTCCCTCGATGACCCTAACCCTGTTTTCTTGATAATATTGGTTATAGGCCTCCCATTTCTTCATGTAGGCCTCGTGCTCCCTCATCTTCCTCTCGTAGATCTTCACCACATCGGTGGCGTAGGCTTCCGGGCAGGTCTTGGTTTCTTCTTTCTATCCCATGCCGGGTATTTTCGGGAGTGCGCACTTGGTCCCTTTGGGGTTGCTCGGTCTTTGGCTGCTTTCTGGGTGCTTCCGATTTCCTCGCTTTGGGTGCTTGGAAGAGCTCCTCCCTGCGGCATTAGGGTCGAAGTCCTCCTCGGAAAAGAGTCGTCGGAGGGGTTTGGGGTTCATCGGGTTGCGGCTCCTTAATGATAATATTTGGGTTCGGCCTCTTCCTGTGGCGGATCCGCCGTTCTCCTTATGCGACCCACGAACTTCCCTTTCTCCTTCTTCTTTTCTTCTGCTTGCCTTTTGTTCCTCTTCCTTCCTTTTCCTCTTTTTGTCTTCCCTTTTCTTACGCGGTACTTTCGATGAACCTTCTAAGGTTCTGCTACCTCCGTGGCTCCGGACGTCACACTGCTCATCTGCTTTCGAGGATCTCGTAAGGTGCGATGCGAATGAATGCCTTGTTCTGGCTGCCGGATCTCCCGCTCTATTTCTTCATACACCTCCCTCGTCTGCAAATTAGTCCATGGAGTTTGGTGATGTGGCCTCGTCCTCCCTGGCGGTTGAAGACATCGATCAGTCGGAGGTGTCTTGCTCTTCGTCCAGAAGGCGAGCGACCCCCTCTTGCGAGCCTCTCACGAAGCATCTTCGAATGATCTCTGTCACCGATTGGTGGTTTTAGCACGGGCGGCGCTTCCCCTTGATCTGTTTGGTTCGGGCCATGCTACGGATCGTCAATCGGATAAAATCGCCCGAAAGATCGCCTAAGTTGGGAAGAGGCGGATTTCTAGGGCTTGGACAAAAAAATGAGGGGTTCTACATCTATTTATAGCTTGGGGAATTTTAGGTCAAAACTCAAGTTGCTCTGTTTAACATGCTAAGGCACCAATTTATCTAAAACTTATACTTATTTCGGACTTTTTTTCTACCCATTGGTCTCACGGCTTGCGCCTCGTTCCAATACTAATGTTTAGTTTTTGCGACCGGTAGCGGTATGAGATCTCATACATTCTAGGGTTTTAGGTAATTAAAACATGCTATTCTAACTAATTCCTACCTTAGAATTAGCCTTACCACATTATTTTTTCTCAGATTCATCATGTTTTGGTGTTCTTGGCTCAATGTCTCATAGCTTTGCGCCTCGCTTCAAAACAAAAAGTTAGTTTTTGCGACCCGGTAGCGAAATGAGACCACCTTACTTGAAAAATTTTGGCTCATTCTTTTTAATCTTGTTAAATTTCAATTCACTTAATTGTTACTAGCTTAGCATAACTACAAAGGTGAGAAAAAAATTTTCCCACTTTTTCGAGGCTTGAGGACCCTATCGGGTTAGTACTCTTGGGAACATGGTGGGGTGCTTTGCTCTTGGTCTCCAAGAACATTGCTCGATACCACCGTGGCGTCCCCTACTACATTATCACGGTGCACTCCACAGGTATACAAACAGGAGTTCTTCCCCACACCAGCTCCATCGCGTCAGGGCCCTCCACATATCCTTTGCACCCGTAGCGAGTCGGTGGGAAGAGTGAAGGTGTCATTCTACCTGTCTCCCTCGGGGCCTACCTAGGCTGCGGGCGTAAAAACATACATGTCGATTAGCACATACATCAACATCATATGACCATCGCGAAGGATGGTCCTCCACATATCTGCATAGGCGAAGATCAGCACATCACATAGGGAATCCTACCAGGGGCTCGCGGAACAGGGATGGGTCGACAAGCTTGGGTCTCGAGTTCATTTGCGCGAAATTCATGGCAATGGATTTGGGTGGCATAAGAACATGGCCTAGGGTTGTCCCTCCATCCGCCCCCTCCCATGCACACTTTGCGAGTAGGCTGAAAAGTGTTGGGACTGGCGTAGCCCATGGGATGCATAGCCAAGGGGCTATATCACGGGTTGCATCTCCCCGATTCCAGATGGGGCAGGTAGGGATCACTCCCTCGAGAGATCTCCATGCTGATTCAAGGTGACTAGAGACCCCCTTTGCCGGGTATTCGACTTGAACTCAATGGAAGGTCATATTCACCACCTCACGCAGTGTCGAGCCCATGCCTTGCCCACGCGCGGTGGCAAGCCATTAGACCTAGTCCGCAGTGACCCGGCGGTCTTTACACACCGGAGGGGTCGTTCAAGAATCGAGAACATGAACCTCCTTATAAGCCCGGTCGGCCCTTTCACCCACAACCGGTGTGGCTCTTGTGCCTGAGGCGCCAGCTCTTTGTGTGCTAGAGAGGCTACTCTAGGAGCATCAATCTACAAGGCTTTAGGTCTCTACCCCCCTTCCCAATACAAGGAGTTCACAGAGATACATCATCCAAATGCATCACAGAAGAACTAAAGAACTAGATCTAAGCATAGAGTTAGGTTCTTTAGTTAGTATCCGAGATCTAAGATCTAGATAGCTACTATGGGCAATTTAATAGTCTAAACCTACTGATTCTATGACTAGAAGACGGTTTAAGCTATTAAATTGACCAAAATACCCTGATCCTTGAGTGGCTCCTCGACACGAGTTCAACCATCCATCTGGCTGGCGGCGAGGGGAATGGTGATGCGATGGTGCGATTGGGGCGGGGGGGCGGTTTTTGGCTCACAGGGCAGCCAAAGCCTGAGCTCTAAAACCCTAAGGGACGAAAAACTAGCAAGCTAGGGTTTTCCTACCCTAAATAGACATGGGGTTTAGGCTAGGGTTTCCAATCACCCAATTTGGCATGTGGGATAATTGGAAAGGCCCCACTTGCCTTTAATGGCTAGGTGGCAAAATATGCCAACATGGAAAGGTGTGCCCTCATTAATGTGCACATGTGCACATTAATAATATATGAACACTCCTAGCAAGTTGCCCCCTAGGGCTACTTACCTGGCTATCCGTTGGCGTACACGTCAATCGGGGTGGCGTGTCGCTGGCGTGGCAATTACAATGTACGTCACGGGGCGTATAATGTCTTTGGAAGCGTCACAAAAGGGGTGTTCTAGGGCACTTCTATCTAGGAGTAAGGCATCAGCTTTGAGCCAAGGTAATACTTGTGAGGTACTACTGGGGTATGCTTCTATTTACAAACAAACCACAGTTTGGAAAAACAATTCAAGGGTTTAAGCAATTTTGGTCATTTTGAGCTGGGGTTTGACATTTCTTGCCTAATTTTGAGGTCATAAATGGATTCTAGGCTGTCTAATGGTCCTATTGCAACAAATTTTAGACGATTTAGAGCTCTGTAGCTCAAGTTATGGGGTTTGAAAAATCGGACGCCTCTAAGAGTGCGCGAGGGGGGTGTTAGGTTGGGACCTAAGTGGCCTCTGGCGCACTCTTGGAAGTGTTGGCCTATCTCTGCCTAATGGATGCCAAGAATCAGCTGGAAGGGGTAAATTTCTATTAATTTTCTTCCTAAATGCAAGTTTCTTTGTTTATTTACTACGTTTGGAGCAAGTAGGGCTAATCAAGGCCCCAGTTGGCTGGATGACTCTAAGAGTGTGCGAGGAGGGGGTTAGGTTGGGACCTAACTATGCTCTGGCGCACTCTTGGAGGTGTTGGCCAACTGTCGCATTTGCTCCAGATCTACTATTGTACCTAATGGAATACACATTTTTAAACGACTATATATCTTTATTATTCAAAATTTTCATACACTACATATCAGCCTGTCAGTTACAAAAAGTAGCTTCTGTTCTATTTATCTGTCCTCTTGATGTATTTAGCCAATCTCATGTCCTTTGGCTGAAGCGTGACTCTTTTTGCATGGACCGTGCATGCCAGTGAATCTTCGAAGTGTTGCACGGCCTCCATCTCTGCTGCTTCTTGTAAAGCGAGTAACATGTCGTTGGTTACTCGCTTGTCAGGGTCGAATTCCCACAAAATCTCCCGGACAAATCTCTGGAATGCAGCTCTGGGAATAAGAAATCCATAACTCCGTTGGAAGTGTCGGATTTCTCGCAAGGCTTTCCCAAATACTGAATTTTGGGATCTTCTCTTGGGCTTCTGTGGGGGGTCCGGAAGCTCTGGTGGGGGTGTCAGCTGGAGTGTCTCACGTGTTGGCCGCCCTCCTTCAATATATTTTACCTTGTGTGCCTCGTAATAGGCACTGTACTCGGTGTGCATCCTCTTATATACGGTATAGTCTGCTAACTCTTTCTGGTACCTCCTCTCGGGCCCTAAAGTGTATGATTCTCTGGCCGTTTTCTTCGCCTTCTTTGGTGCTGCTTTGTCTGCATCTAGCTTCCTCGCTTCTTGCCATTGCGAAAACGGTGGAGGCATTGGCGGGGGTAGTTCATTCTGGGGTCCTGCCGGGTCTTGGGCTGGGGTTTGGCCCTCCTCTTGGGGTTCATCGTCTCCGGGATGATTGTTCTTGTTCTTCTGCGGGGATTCTCCTGTTTCCTACAAGTACTTCTTCCAAGAAGTTAGCAAGGCGTCCCTCGAATCTTCCGACGACGATGGAGGTTGGTCGCCTTCGGGTCGTTCACCGATGACGATGTTGACCGAGCTCCTCCTCTTCTTCTGCGGGGGCTCGTCTGTCATCACCCTTTTGCCTTTCCTGTGGTGTTCTTCCACGCTCTTAGTTTTCCTGTTCGCGCCCTTGGTCTTCTTCGGCCTCCTCGCTGCTCCCACGTGCTTTCTTCCTTGCCCTCTCCTCTCTCCTCTTTGCTTTTTCCTCTTTCCTCTTTGCCTTCTCTTCTTTCCTCTTGGTCTTCTCTTCTTTCTTCCGCCTCTTCTCTAGATTTCGGTAGTATCTAGGTCTCCTCTCCATGTCGGCCTTTAGTTTCTCTTCGGCATCTTTGAGTTTCTGCTCGGTGGCGAGGACTTGGGCACTGGGCTTATCATCATTGCTTACCTTAGGAGCGGTCTGCTTCGTCCTAGCCATTGTTTGACAGAGTTCGATTTGGATCGGCGGGAAGAAGATGCTTTGTTGGGACAAGCTCGAAGGACAACGTGGGAAACCCTAAAAAATGAGGTCTGTAAATTTTAGGGTTTGGCCTAAGTGCTTATTTTCTTGGTTTGTTGGTGAATTCCTCTATATCCCGAATCGAAGCTGGGTCTTCTTCAACTATTTTTCCTCGAACCCTTCTGAGCATGCGCGAGGAGCGTGTTAAGTCCAGACCTAACTATGCCTTGTTGCATCCTTAGAGGTGTGGACCTCTTTTTGCTTTAAACTTATCCAATTTAAACAAATTAAAATGCGTTTCCCACTAATGTAAGCATTCTAAGAAAGATTCTATCATTACCTTTACCTTTTGAGTAAGTTATGATCAATTTTTGCGGTCACTTTTAGGGATGCCTCTAAGAGTGCGCGAGGAGGGGGTTAGGTCGGGACCTAACTATGCGCACTCTTGGAGTCATTGTTCCAAAAGTGACTTGTACTTAATGTTTTTCGATGTTTTAAATATACTAGCTATTTCGAGCTTTTTGATTGGGATTTCATCTTTTATTTTACCATTTGGAGTTCCTAAGGCCAAGTTCTAGGGTTCATATGGGGTGACTACTCTAAGAGTGCGCGAGAGGGCCATTAGGTCTGAACCTAACATGCTCCTGGCGCACTCTTGGAGTCATTGGCCAAAAGTGCCTGAAATTTAGTAGGATCTCTTAAGTGCCTATGTTCTCTAATTATCCTAATCTTAGATAATTACTAGCTCTACCCCAGGAAAAACTTTTCCCGCTACTCGAGGTTTGTGCTTGGGCTTTTACCTCCAAGACTGAATGTCTAGATGAGTTAGTTCCTATAGGGTTTCGGTCAGTGCTCGATCCTGGTCTGCCAAGATCAGAGCTCTGATACCATTGTGACGGCCCCAGCTCATATACGATGCCCCGATCGTATACAAACTGGAGATCATCCCTCAAACCAGCATCTGCTCGCTGACATGAGGCCGTCCACCTAACATCGGGCCCTTGATGGTGGCCAAGAACCCGACGGGGAAGAATGGACGTGTCATTCATCCCGTCTCCCTCGGGAATCGACCTAGCTGCGGAAGCGTAAACAAAACATGAGCACATGACATCAATCAACAATAACATACCCACCTCGAAGGGTGGTCCACCATATCACAGTAGCTGCAACAACACATCAGTACATCAACATAACATGGGGAAATCCTACCCAGGCTCAGACTCATGGGGAAAGACTGACGGCTTGTGGTCTCCAGGTAACAATGCAGACAGAATTCATGGCAAATGGATTTGGCTGGCATAGGAACATGGTCGTTGGGTAATCCACTCCATCCGCCCCTCCTGTGCATACTTTGCAGATAGGCTGAAAAGTATTGGAGCTGTTAGTCTTGTGCCTCCTGGTACAGGACTATTCATGCATACGACGGATCAGGTCAAGAACAAGGATCCACAGTCAACCACGGGTCAGTCGTCAAAGGCCCAGCAGAAGACCAAGACGCAGACCACGCAGTCAAAGCCTGGGTCTGCTACCAAGAGGCGCCGCTTAGACAAGTGATGACCCGTCACCACCCGCGTCAGCGTCAGCATGATTCTAGGCACTTCAAGAGGCACCGCCAACATTCCTGGGTCATTTTTTATTGGTGGTGTACAAAAAAGCGAAATCTCAGCACGTCGTAAGCACCTTATATGAGCGCTGCTTTTTTTCGCGAGACAGGCCATACGGGTGTAATGAAGTCTGGCAACGGGCGTAATGAAGTCTGGCGACGGTCATGATGAAGGGGGCTTACGAGCTCCGGAATGCGCGCCAAATGATTTGGGGTCCGATTCCTCCCAAGCTTCCCAAATTTTTCGAAACTTCAAGCTCTTTGGCTCTGCCGGAACAGTGCGCCCTTTGAAGCTCTTTTTCGCTCTTCAAGCTCTTTTTCGTTCCGTCTAATTCAAGTGATGGAGCCAGCTTCGAAACAGGTAACAATGTTGAGTTTTTTCGCTCTGATTTATTACAGAGATTGAATTTAAAGCTTTTCCATTTTATTTGCAGTTGCCGGTTGCTAGAACAGAGCGTGAATTCGCTACTTGCCGTGGTCTGCCTTTGGTGGGAAAGAAGCCCAAGCAGTTGAAGCCGGAAGAGTGTCCACTTGAATGTGGGAAAATGAAGATCAAGGATGTCCAGCCAGGTTTCAGGGCTGAATTGACAGATTTGATTAACAAGGTATACCAGAAGAAGCTGGTTAATCACGAAGTTCGAACTCAATTTGCAAGAGCTTTCGCATGGCAGCACACCAACAAGGCTCTTGCAAACCCAAAGGAGTATTTAGTGAACTGGGCTTCTTTTGCTGCAGACTCGCACAAGGATTCCGTGAAGAAAAGGTCAAGAAAAAATCCTGTCAATACTTTTGAGAAGAACATTCAGATTGTGATGAGCCGGGTAAGAAAGCTCAGGGAAATGAAGGGTGAGGCTGTGAACAGGCTAATCAAAGTTGAAGAAGAGGTGCTGAGGATGGAAGGCAGCCTGGCTGCTTCTGAAGTTGTGTGCAACAGATTAGCAGATTCTGTTGCAGAGAAATACAAATTCAGATGTGACTTGAAACGAGATTTTAATGATGCTGCTGAATATCAGAAGACAGCTGCACATTTGAAGACAGAGGAGGACTTGTTAAAGGGTCTTCTCCAGCAGACTCTGTTGAGCATGGATAAGGGCAAGTACAACTCTTTGGTTGATGAGGTTTCAATACTGAAACGAGACATAGCAGCATTTAATGTAAGTATTGAAAAGTGGCATTCAAAAGCAACTCAAATTTCTGTGCTACAGAATAATAAGAAATTTCAGGCCATCAACATCAACATGGGTATTTATAACTTTCCTCTATCTTCTACTTCTGAAGCTTGTGTCTTGTGTGGCCTTGATTTTAGTGATGAATACACCATGCATGTTCAGCTGAAGTGCAGCCATAAGTGGCACTTAGCTTGCTTTTCGTCTGTGCTGGATAGCATGCAGTGTTTAGGTGCAGGTTGTGATGAATCAGTGCCTTATGCACTTTTGGTGGAGCTTGGGCTTATGAGTGATCAGACAAGTGTTCATGAGGATGATGCTAGCCATGATGAGGAAGAGTCTGGGGAAGAAACAGAAACTGATGAACCCAAGAGTGGTAAGATCCAAAAAAGAAAATTTGTAATTGATGAAGAAGGTAGCAGCTCTGGACATGACAGTGTGCCTCAGAGGACAATGAAGAAACGCATGACGAGGAGTGCAAGAAAGAAAATACTTGAGAGTAAGTTTGTGCTTATTGACTTTGTGCTTATTGAGTGCTGGATTCTAATTGACTATGACAGATGCAGATGAAGCTAAGCAGAGCCCAAATTCTCCCAAACATGTAGTAAATAAAGGTGAGTGTTTTCATATTGTGATGCTATTCTTGTCTCATATTATGTTGATCTTGTTTGTTCTTCTTCAGCTGTGAAAGACATCAACATGCAATTCTTAATGGATGGACTATGTGCTGATGAAGGTGAAGAAGCTTTTGGCAGTCCACTCAGTAGCAAATCCAAAGGTATTGTATGTTTGACCTTCATTACTTAGATAGTTAGGCTGCTGACTTTAAATCTTTCTCTTTAAAGTTGTTCCAGTAGCAGCAGACCTTAAGGAGCCAACAAGTATGCCAAGAAACCTGATGAAGGATTTGCCTGGTGCTGATGTTCATGTTGCTGATGTTCATGATGGAGCTGATGTTCATGATGCTGGTGCTGAAATGTTGAACATTAGTAAGTGACAGAACATGTGGTTGCTGGTTGTTTGATTATGTTTTCTGATGTGTTTCCTTTTTTATATCAGTTAAAAGCAACGACATTGTCCAAAAGGAAGATGTTATTTCTTCTCCAGACAATGAGGAGGAAAATGGACTGACTCTTGCAGAGGCATATATGCTGCAAAGGTTTAAAAAAGAAAAAAATTAAGTTGTATCTTCTGACTGTGGGAACTTCTAATCTTCTAATATGCTATCATACCTATGAAGTGATTTAAGTTATTGAAGATGGGATGCAATTTTGTCTGCTAAGCATCCTCCAATTTTGTACTTGGTTCAATTTTGTATACGGGTTACTGAATCAATATATTTATATATCCACCTTGTTGACCATTAGATTTAGATGACCATTAGATTTAGATAAGCATATAATTAACCAAACCCATTTGCATTAACCAATGGTTTTATTTTGATTAACCAATGATATTAACCAATAGTTTTATTTTGATTAACCAATGATATTAACCAATGATATTAACTCATTTGCATTAACCATTTGCATTAACCAATGGTTTTATTAACCAATGGTTTGCACCCATTTACATTAACCAATGGTTTGAACCCATTTGCATTAACCAATGGTTTTATTTTGTTCTTGGCATTTACAAGTTTAAATTGTCAATGAAATTGTTGGAATGAAATTGTCAATTGTATGGTTTTATTGTTAATTGAGTTGGTCACTTGTCTAATCTTTTGGTTATTTTAGACTTGGATGACTTGGCTGCCATATTGCCTGATGACTTGGCTGTTGACTTGGCTACTGATTTGCCTGCCACCTTGTCTGCTGACTTGTCTGTTGACTTGTCTGCTGACTTGGCTGTTGACTTGGCTGCCACCTTGCCTGCTGACTTGGCTACTGATTTGCCTGCCACTTTGTCTGCTGACTTGTCTGTTGACTTACCTGCTGACTTGGCTGTTGACTTGACTGCCACCTTGCCTGCTGACTTGGCTACTGCTTTTCGTGCCACGTTCTCTGCTCACTTGTCTGTTGACTTTCCTGCTGAGTTGTCTGTTGACTTACCTGTTGTTTTGTCTGCTGGATTGCTGCTGCTAGCAACATCACATTGTGCTAATATATGTGAGCAAGTTTGCAAACTTTCAAGTATGTTTTCATGGACATCAGCTTCCAATTCAAACATATTACATCCCACATCTTTCATTTCAAAATTGCATGAAACAACTAGGTGGCTATAAACACTGCAGTCTGGCTCATATTCAAGCAGCTCATATTTGTTGTCTCCTACCAGTTTATAAAACTTGCCTGTCACAACGACTTCCCTCCTCCCAAATTTTTGGCCCCATGGGTCTTTGTAGGCCTTCTCTACAACATGCTTAGGTATAGTGCACCTTAAGATGTAGAAGTCAATCTTTTCTTTGTTATCTGCTGGAGCAACCACTGCAAAGTTCTCCCCTACATCAATAATATCTGATTTCCACTCAGCATCCCCCTCATAGACTGGCCCATCCACAACTGCAGTATCATCTTGAATCCCTGGTCTTAATTCTGAAAAAGTCCAGGTACCTATTCTATCTTTGTTTATGCACTTACTGTACTTACCCAACCAACAATCATGACAAAAGCACGAGTAATTCATATGTGCAACTTGAGTAGCATCCTTGGAGTTTACTGGCCTGATGTTATGGAATTTACTAGACCCTGATAAAGTAGCACAGTCAAACTGCTATACTCTGCTTACTTCATCAATCTTTATCTCCCAAAAGTACCTAAAAACAATTAATAGTTTGTTACAGTTAGTAATGTTTTTACCCGCAAAGCGGGTACAATGCAGTTGGTACAAAGACTACACTAAATCAAAGACCGGAATGCAGCGGTCTTCATTAACATATGCAGTACCTATGTTTGTCAGAATCTTTGAAGTGCTCCGTGCAGAATTGAACAACGTCTCGGGCATTTCTTAAAGGTTTGGAATTTCTTTTCAACATTTCATGGGTGAGTGCTCTCTTCAGAACAGCACATGCCCCATCATGCTCTTCTGCAAGGTAACAAACAACTATCTTTAATGTTTTGCAGATTCCAGCCTTAATGAGACATTGGAATTTACCTTTTCCATGATATGATGCAAAGTAGTTCAATTGAATTGGAATGCGATACCTTATAAAATCTACCAAGAAAATAGAAATTTCTTGCACCCTTGAACTGAGATGAGCAGACCATCGACCACATTATATGGTTGTTGTATTTGACTTCCTTGTTGGCCAAGTAATCGGCATGCTTGTTAAGGCGTCTTTGGACAAACAAGGTGTCATGCTCCCTATCATCCGAAATGTAAAAGTGTGTCTCCTTGATGATATTCCTATCACCTTTGCATAATGAATTATCCTCCACCTCTTTTGCAGTTGCATGCCTATAAGTGATGTGCACAAGTATTGTGCATTGGTCATTCTCCAATGTAAGCTTTGGATTTCTTGTTGTATCTTGAAGGTATAGTTTTTTTTGAAATCAATGGCCAGATGCCTTCGTGTTTTCTGGGAAAGTGCCTAAACAATCTCTGAATTGTTTTGCCTGCCATCTAGCCTCATAATTATGGGGAATGAATTCAGTTAAAATATTTTTAGCATATGACATCACATCTGCTGTTGAATTCGTCTTGTATACCAGCTTCTAGCGGGCTTTGGAACCACCTTTGTCCCACCTTTGCCATCGGGTTCTTTTTTTGCTGATTCATAAACCTAAAAGCAAAGCAATGATTAGTTTAATAAATCACAAAATCAGAAAGGAAATGCACATCACCCACCCTATCAAAAGTTTTCCAATCTACTAAATGCCCTGCAGCCTTGCTTAATTCTTTTGGACACATAGGTAACTTAGATGGGCCACAAACAGTGCATTTCAGCAACATGCAATTATGAGTATACCACTCATCTGCAATGTCCTTGGAACATACAATTGACCTCCACAAATCACTTGAAGATTTGTAGGTCTTAGTATTAGCTTCACACTTTGCTCCAGCACCACAAACAGAACAAGTACAACTACAATCAGCACCATGAATCTTTGTATCCAACCTAATCTTGTTCAGTGCTTGTCTAACATAATCTAGTCTCATATGATACACACAACAACAAGTCTCCCTGTCCTTTACTTTTCGAACAAATGGAGGTTTCAGTGCACGAAAAGCTGAGAATGAAACTTCGAATTTTGGATATTCTTTTCGAAAACTAGCATAAAAAGAACATTGCATTAAAAGTAACAAGCACATTAGTATTGTAAACAAATGAATCATAAACTTAAAAGAATAAAACCAACCTCAGTTTCTTCCAAGAAGTGTAGAGCATGCATTATCTTCTTTCCTTTGCCAAGCCTAATCTTAATAACATGTTTCTTGCATGGTGACACTTTCGGTCCGATGAGTCAAAATCAATTACTAATTTCTGCTTTGTTTTACGCTTAGTTTATCGGATCTGGTTTTCTTTTTGAACATTGACCATGGGCCATCACCAATTTCTGCTATTTTTCTCCCTGACGAGGCTTTGTTGTCACATATCTTCTATTCAAGTTTAGGCACTTGGAAGTTCCCAAACAATTAGTGCACGGGACAACGACATATACCCCGGGCCGAGGTCCTTCTTTGTAAAGTACATCGATGAGATCTGGCATGCTTATGGTTTGCAAGAGAATTCTTGAGGTTGTTAACTATCTTTCTCATTGTGTCTACTTCTTTCAATTTTAACATTTCAAATTCTGGCAGCAACTTAGCAGCACCTTGAAGAACTTCTTTCCTCTCATTCTTTGAAACTTTATGACATACCTCATTAGCATGGTCTGCAATCAACCTCGACAGTTGTTGTTTTCTTCTCTTACTGAAAACATTCTCTTCAAATTCTTTGTCCTCTTCCTTCAATTCGGCTTCCCTTGCTCTCTGCTGCCTTCTCTTTTCTGCACTGATTTTCCTGTAGAGTAACAAACTATCTTCTATCTGTGTTTCATATTCTGCAAATTGTAAACAAATGTGAGAATGAAACACTACATATGAAATAAATTAAGCACTACATAAAACAGATTGCTTAAAAAAAATGCACATGAAAGAATGTACACCTTCAATCGTGTTTCATATTACGCAAATAGTAAACAATACTCGAATAAAGCACTACATATGAAATAAATTAAGCACTACATAAAAGCAATTTCTTGAAAAAAAAAGCGCACATGAAAGAATGTACTGCTTCCATCGAGTCCGCGTAATGATTTTGGATGTCATGTACATAATCAACACAAGTATCATCATATGTAGGAACGTTTGTATCCTCCACTTCTTACGCAAATTAGGAAAAAATTCAAGAATCAAAATAAAATTCCCATGGCATCTTTGAAGAGCTGATTACCAGCGGGGCATTCATAGACAAAAGATTGTTGTATAGGCTGAGTATATGGAGTCGACCCATAGACAAAAGATTGTTGTATAGGTTTGAGCAATCTTGGAAGCGGGCGACCACATAGCTCCTTGAATTGATGGGACTGCTCTTGAAGATTATGCAAACTGGAGAATAGATTGTTTGGATTAAACGATTACTCCATTCCTTGCAATGGCCAAAGCGAAAGAGATCCGCCAGAATTCGCTGCATTGGAAGAATTACGGAAAAGAAAACAGGTACTGCATTTTCCCAAACAAAACATTCCTTGGGAAATTTGCCCGCCAATTCAAATTCAAACACCATCAAGCAGCTACATACCGGGGATCACGACATGGACAACAAATCGGCCGATCTTCCGAATTGGTTTACGGATCGGCGTTGCGGAGGTTAGAAAATTTTGGCGGGCTGGGAAAAAGCGATGGGTAGCGCGAAAGCGTCCGCGATGAAGGACGGTCAAGCACATTGTTAATCACCCTATGTCGCGACATCTTTGAATTGTACACCACCAATAAAAAAACACCCTCTCCGCAAATCAGGCCTCCTTCGTGAGTCGGCGAGATCGGTCCGAGTGTCTATATTGGGCCAAAGGCCATTGTACTATATATATGAGTAGAGCTAGCACATGAGTTTTAGATGGATTTTGAGTCTTGTCTCTTTTTAGGTCTTCTCTCGATTCACGAGCTCATGTATGTTCATCATTGATATCAAAGGAAGCTTATCATTTTCCTCTCATTGTTCTCTTTTGTTCTTTTTCTTCTTCTTGTTCTCTTCTTGCAAATCCAGCGTGACATAGTCCCCAGATTCTCTGTTAGATCCACGGGTCCTCCGCGAGGGCTGTCTTTCTGAGGAGTTTCGAACCGGACCCCAAAACACATGCCGCATTTGCGGGTGCGATTCGATCTTACTTTTTCTTACATCGCCATAATGCGTAGCAGCTTCGCGCCCGGAAGAACTCCTTTCCCAGAGCGGCATCTGGCTTGGGCGCCATCATCGAAGGAAGCGTGCGACATGTATGGATACGCTTATGACATTGAGGCGGCCACCTTGCCGGTCTAGGGCTCAATCGGCGCCACCCACCCCTCGTGTCTGTCGTCGTCGGTTCCGCCCCAAAGCGTGCAAACATTGCTCCGCGACCTCGATCCACCTCATCACTATAAGGAGCCCTATCCGGCTCAACCTTCTCAACCTTACTTTCATACCCCTGAACATGCCTACATCCATCACTCTTCAGGCCATATGCCTCTACCTTCACAACCATCATCTCCCCCGGGTGGGCAGGGATATCCACATGTCTCTTTTGCACCTACCCAGGAATTTCTTTTCCCTACATTTCCCACCGCTCTTCCTGTTTACAACCTTACAGACCTCAAAACCAATGCTCAGGCACCTTCTGTACCTCAACCGCAGTCACCCCTTCATCAGGGTTCTTCAGGCACCATACCACCTCCAACTCCACCTCAATATACTCACTATACTGTTCCTGTCCAGCCAAGTACTTTCACCTCTACCTTTCAGACCCTTAAATTGACTTATCCCACCTTTGTCAACACGAAAGGCAAACCCTTGGACCAAAGTGCTCAGGCCCACATGGAAGAATTTGAGGCTCTGGCTGTCCTGAATGGTCATGCGCAACCTCAACTGAAATTCCACATCTTTTCCACCACCCTGCGTGGCTCCCCTCATCAATGGCTCATGTCAAACAAAAGCCACTGGAAACAAGATTGGTCAGAAATGAGAACTGCTTTTCTTTCTCACTATGGGACCACATATGATGATCAACTTCATCTCAAGCAACTCAATGACCTTCAACAAGAGCCCACGGAGTCTGCCCGGGATTTTGCAGATCGTCTTCACATTCTGCTCAACAAACTCAAGGAGTACCCCACACAGAGCCAAATCTTGGTCTGGTTTCTCCAAGGACTTCCTCCAGCTATCCGACTCATGACTGAATACCTGCGTCCCAAGACTTTGGAGGGGCTATCGACCTTGTAAAAATCTTTCGATCAATGTTTCCTCCGTGGCGTGGCTCTTCAGGAGCTCCCTTTCATTCCACCGTCATGGTTCCACAAGCTGGCTGTCCGGCCTCAACATGCCAATCCAGCGGTAGCGTCCGGATCTGGTGCCATATCTGCAAATACCAAGGCCACTTGGCAAATGAGTGCAACTCCACCAATGGCCCGCCTCATTGCAAAAGATGCAACATGTGCAATCATGCCGCGGAAGAGTGCACTCGCACTCATCCTACACCGTTCGCAACAAAACCGGGTTTATCAAGTGCAAATAACACCTCGGCAACAATCGCACTATCAGCAGCCACCACCCAGGCGCAACCCAATCAACTCTATCCCTAGCGGGAGCAACAGCGGGGACCCAACACACCGTCCTCCTTTTGATCCTTCTAAAGTTCGGTGTTATCACCGTCAAGAATGGGATCATACCACCCGGCGTGTCCTCAACTTCCACAAGTTCGAGGTGCGGCTTCACGGCACCAATCGGACCACATCGGTCCGCCTCACGGCTTACCAACTACGGATTGCTAATGGCAAACAAGGCCCGCGTCTGTTCTTAAGAAGCCACCTCGGCGCCTCGGCAATCACGCTATCAACCAGCTCACGCCAATCAACCTCGGATGGATCAACAAGCACGGGGAAGAAATTTTTGGGGCTCTTAATCCTCCGGTCCAGCCATCAAATTGGGTTGGTTTGGTTTTCACGCGCCGGACCAGGCGTCCACGTCCCTTAACCATTATTCCTAATGGCACGCAAGCGCCTTTGCGGTCGACACCATTCCTCATGAGGAAAAAAAAGGTTCACTTTGCGCGACTTGGAGAAACTCATGCCGCATGTCATGCCTAAAGTTCGCCAAAGCATTTTTTGAACCTCATGCAAGCTGCTGAAAGCCGAACGTTGGCAAATGTTCATGCCACCACCAGAGCTCAACAACGCCAAGATACACCTTCCACATCTCAACCTCCACGGCTCTCCGGACATATCCAAATATTCTTTGCAGAGGTTGACCTACTCAAAGAAGTTCTTTGCTTCCTTACCCGCGCACTCCAGCACCGAGTGGATCCAGTGAGATCCTTTTTCTCATGTGCCTCTGGAACTCCAAGAGGAGCTAGCAAAAATCAAAATTCCTTTAAGCTTGGCAACAATTTTGAAACTCTGTCCTGCTCTCAAGGACCAGTTACCACTCCCGACTGTTTTAATTGGGGTGGTTGCTACCTCTACACCCACGGTCCATGCCACGGTAGGCAATCAACAAGTCAATCATGTTCAAATTGACGGGGGTAGCGCAGTTAATCTCATCACGGATAAACTCCGCAAACAAATGGGCATCAAACAACTATATCGTGCCCCATATGACATCAAATTGGCTAATGGCCATATCACAAGACCTCAAGGTGTCACGCCTCTTCTTCACATCAACATTGGTGATCTCCGATTCCCCTTGGAATTTAGTGTTTGGAAGGCTGGAGAAGATCCAGGTGATTATGAAATGTTGGTCGGCAGACCTTTTCTCCGCCAAACCAAGAGTATCCATTACTGGGCCACGGATCAGTTAGTCATCACCGATGGTCACCTCAAGATCATTTCCGTTGACCATGCTGAACCCTCTCTCTCCGACACAGATTCTGAGGAAGCCAAGAATATCTATCAAGTTCAGGCTCCACCTGCGAGTCTGCCTCTGTCATCCTACCCCGAATATGCTGATCCTTGGGGAGAAATGACTCTTGATCCGGGACCGGCTGTGGCTGCTTTGCTTTCGACCCTTACGGCTCCTTGCAATAGAATCCAACGTGTTGATCACTTTTCGGATCTTTGAACCTCCGCGGCTCTGCCGATGTACACGCCGTCATGAAGCAACCTGCAGCTTGATGAAACTTCGGCAACCTCTCTTTTTCACCGCGAGTGCCACGCATCTGTCATGCTTCAACCTCCTGCTCATATTGTCCGGGACGAAAGTTATCCCACATATCGAGATAGTGGGCGTGGGCAACAATCGGCTGTCGCATCGCCGCAAATCTTCCGACACCCTATCGTAGCGGGGGCGTCCGCTCTTCAAAAATTCAAACACATTTTAAGCACGGAGCTCTGAGAGATCTTTGGGGGATCAACAAAACCTTGGGGAACTCACCATTCCTACCAAATTAAATGCATGTCAAGATAGCAACGGCGATCCGGCTCAACCCCAATTACACGTGATCGGCGTCAAAGGCGGAAATTGACAAACTCCTTCTTTGCAAGATTGATCTATGAGGTCAAACATTACGAATGGGTGAGCCCCATCGCCATTGCACTCAAACACAATGGAAAGATCCGTGTTTGCGTGGACTCACCGAAAACTCAATCGGGGCCACGGGCGTGATCATTTTCCACTTCCCTTCAAAGGCGGGTTACGGAAGAGGTTCTTGGACATGAGATGTATTCCTTCATGGATGGTTTTTTCGGCTACAATCAGATCTCAATCAAAGAATCGATCAACTTAAGACTACTTTCACCACCCCCGGAAGCACTTTTTGCCTACAAGGTGGTTCCTTTTGGATTATCAAACTCTCCATCAACGTTTCAACGCATCATGCTCTCGGTTTTCATGATTTTTATGAAGGAAAATCCCTTCTTGCAAATTTTTCAAGATGACTTCTACGCCCTACAGTTCCATGGCTGACCATTTGGATAGATTGGAACTCGTCTTTTGAGAAATGTGATGAGTCTGGCATTAGTCTCAATCCTAAGAAATGCACCTTTTGCGTCACCTCCGGTGTTCTGTTAGGACATGTTGTCGAAAGAAAGCGGTATCACCACGATCCTGCCAAAATCGGTTATTGTGCTCAAGGCTCAAGCACCCGCCAATATCAAGGAGACACGCTCTTTCTGGGTAAGGTCAATTATTACTCCACCTTCATTCACGGGTGGCAGCCATTGCAGCATCCCATTCATAAACTCGCGGGTGATGAATCCACGGCCTTGGAATTCCCAGGCGGATGCTGCTTTCCAACAGTTGAAGCTTTTGCTCACTCAGGCCCCGGTTCTTGTTCCTCCTCAATGGGTGGGACAAGCCCTTTCATGTTCATGTCGATGTCTCAGTGTTTGCTATTGGAGCTGTTATTTCTCAAGAATATGATCGCACCGATAAACCAAACCGATATGCCGGTAAAAACTCAATTCTGGCGGCGAAACTACTCGCCACAGGCGTGAGGCCTTGGGTTTAATTTTCTGTGTCCAACGCTTCCGTCACTATCTTCTGGGCAGTCAGATCAAATTCTTTGTTGAACATCAAGCACTTCTTTATTTGATCAACAAATCCACGCCCATGGGCCGCATTGCTCGTTGGGTCCTCCTTACGCAAGAATTTGCACCTTTGAAATTGTTCACAAGGCGGCCAAATCTCATGTTGTCCGGATTATCTTTCACGCATCCACACGGATGATCCCTCCACCGGAGTCTCGGGCGCTTTTCCCGGCGCTCAACTTTTTTGGTCACGGCAACACCACATTGGTTCCATGACTTTCAGCAAGATATCTCCTCCACACAGCTCTTCCACCGGAGGACGCGACGGCTCTCTCACGCGATCAGCGACAATCCCGTAGACATCAATTCCTCCGTGGAGGTCCGTGGACTACACCATGGTTGCGGACATCTTTACAAAAGGGTAAGGATACCATCAGCCGACGCTGTGTTCTCCCTCATGAGGTCCCGGGATATTGTTCGAGAAGCCCATGAAGGGCTCGGTGGTGGTCATTTTCATGGTGACACCACGGCACGCAAAATCCTTCTGGCTGGTTATTTTTGGCCCACGCTCTTCAAATACGCTCATGCCCACGCCCGCACATGTGATGCTTGCCAGCGTGTGGGACGGCCCACGCAATTTCAATGGTATGAAATGGCCTCCTTAATTAATCATGCTTTTGAGTTTTGTTGTTGTTTCTTATTGTTAGTCCTGTACGTCCTAGTACAGGACTATTCATGCACACCTCGGACCAGGTCAAGAACAAGGATCCACAGTCAGGTCTAGGTCAGTCGTCAAAAGCCCAGCAGAAAGCCCAGCAGAAGCCCACGCAGAAGGCCACGCCCACGCCAAAGGAGAGGCAGAGAACAGACAAGTGACGGGTCGTCAGCGTCAGCGTCAGCGTCAGCATGATTTTAGGCATTTCAAGAGGCACCGCCAGCATTCCCACAAATCAGGCCTCCTTCCAGGAGTCGGCACCGAAATCTGACAGAGTGTCTATATTGGGCCAGAGGCCATTGTACTATATATATGAGTAGAGCTAGCACTCGAGTTTCAGATGAGTTTTTGGTTCTTGTCTCCATTCTGTTTTTCTCTCCATTGAGAGAGCTCATGTATTCTCATTGATATCAAGGAGTTCTGTTCTTATCATTGTGTTCTCATTTGTCTTTTCTTTTGTCTTCTCTCTTTTCCCTTCTTTTTGTTCTTTTGCAAATCCTGCATGACACAGCTACCGGATTCTCCTGTTTGATCCAAGGGTCCTCATAGAGGGCTGTCTTGCAGGAGTTCCCGAACCCAGACCCCAAACACTGTCGCCGCTGCCGGGCCTGATTTTTCTTTCTCCTTTCTTTCCATCATGTCTGCTCGTGGTTTCACTCCTGAAGAACTTCTTTGCCAAACGGGGGCTCGGTTGGAGCGCCATCAACGACGCGAGGCTGTTCGGGATATGTATGACACTGACTATGACATTGAAGGTGGTCGTGTCCGCTCCAGAGCTCAGTCGACACCTCCTACCCCTCGTGCTCATTCTCGACCAGGGTCTCCCCCTGTGTCAGCATTGTTCTCAACCTCAGTCACCACATCA
The DNA here is from genome assembly GCA_021234155.1 of Isoetes taiwanensis. Classification (NCBI taxonomy): domain Eukaryota; kingdom Viridiplantae; phylum Streptophyta; class Lycopodiopsida; order Isoetales; family Isoetaceae; genus Isoetes; species Isoetes taiwanensis. Next base: position 12,107,802 of record JAJEKV010000010.1, on the reverse strand, counting down.
TACGCCTGTTCAGCCCACGCCTCATTATTTCCGGACTCCTGACAGCACCTATATTCATATACCTTCAAGCCACACCCCTCTGCCGTCACAACCTTCTTCACCTCCTGTCGGGATGGACTACCCTCAAGTTTCCTTTGGCCCTCCCTTCTCCATCCTTTCAACATGCTCTTCCTGTCTACCAACTCACTGATCTCAAGCCTAATGAGGAGGGCTCCCATGGTCCTTCCCCATAGGAAGTTCCTTTCACTGGCCCTCCGGGTTTTTCTGTTCCACCACCGTGCGTCCCCGCCAAACCTGTCTATGCGCCAGTTCCGCCTTCATCTCGACCTACTCACAATTTGAAGCTGACTTATCCCACTTTTGACAACACTAAAGGCAAACCTCTGGACCAAAGTGCTCAAGCACAGATGGAGGAATTCGAAGCCTTGGCCATTCTCAATGGTCATGCTCAACCTCAACTAAAGTTTCACATATTTTCAACCACGCTACGAGGCACCCCTCATCAATGGCTAATGGCCAATAAAAGCCACTGGAAACAAAATTGGCAAGAAATGAAAACCGCATTCCTTTCTCACCTATTCTATTCTATTCTATTCTACTATGGCACCATGGATGATGATCAACTCCTGCTCAAGCAACTCAATGATCTTCAGCAGCAACCCACGGAGTCTGCGCGTGATTTCGCTGACCGTCTACACATCCTCATCAGTACACTCCAGGAGTACCCCATGCAAAGCCAGATTCTTGTCTGGTTTCTGCAAGGCCTTCCTCCCGCCAATGTTATCTCGTACGCCTACCATTCCGTACGTTTCAGACATATTTTTTGAAAAAATACATATTTTATACAATATGTACTTAAAGTGCTTAAAATACGTTTTTTAAAAAAATTGAGAAAAAGCTTAAATATAACAAATTATGCAATATAAACATAAACAGACTGTTGGAAAGTTGGTTAGCATGTTAGTTTGCTATTTGGAAGGCCCAGGTGCGAATCCTAGTGGGTGCAAATTGAGTCTGTTTTAAGAAAATGTGTCTGTTTTTTTGAAAAAAGCATTAAGCGTATTTTTTAAAAAATATGTGTACGCGTATGGTACGGTACGGTACATATGGATTTATCAAAAATACACGTATTAGTACAACACTGCCTCCTGCCATTCGTCTCATGACGGAGTACCTGCGTCCCAAGTCTTTGGAGCAGGCGATTGAATTGGCCAAGCACTCGGTCAATGTTTCCTCTCGCGGTGTTGCTCTCACGGAACTACCTTTCATGCCCCCCCGTCATGGTTCCTCAGAATGTCGTCCAGCCACCACAAACCAATCCACAACGCTCTCAGATCTGGTACCATATCTGTAAATATCATGGACATTTGGCCAATGAATGCAACTCCTCAAATGGACCTCCTCATTGTAAACGGTGCAATATGTGCAATCATGCCACAGAGGAATGCACTCGTTCTCATCCTACACCCTTCCGGAATAAAATGGTTTTTCAAGTACAGACCACGCCTCAGCAACAACAACCATATCAGTCTCAGCCGTATCACGCTCAACAACCTCAGCAGTATCCAGTTCAACAATCGCAGCAGTATCAACAAATGCAACAACCTCAACAGTCACGGGGATAAGGCTCCCGTCCTTCTTTTGATCCCTCCAAGGCTCAATGCTATCATTGTCATGAATGGGGTCATACCACTATGGCGTGCCCTCAACTTCCCCAAGTTCAAGTCCAACTTCCCGGTACGAATCAACCTGCGTCTGTACGCCTCACGGCCTATCAGCTGTGGGTTGCTAATGGGAAACAAGGCCCGCGTCCTGTTTTAAGAAAGCCCCCACGGCTGCCTCAACAACAGAGACCTCAGCAAATAGCATCTACCTCAAATCCTCTGGATCAACAAGCTCAAGAGGAAATCTATCAGGCACTCAACCCTCTAGTACAGCAGTCCAATTGGGTTGGTCTGGTCTCACGCCAGACCAGGGCTTCACGCCCCTTGACCATCATCCCTCACGACACGCAACCAGCTTTTGCTGTCGAGACTGTACCTCATGAAGAAGATAAAAAAGTTCATTTCGCACCTGATCTTGATAAACTCATGCCTCACGTCATGCCAAAAGTAAGACAGAGTATTCTCAAACTTATGCAGGCTGCGGAAGGTCGCACAGTGGCCAATGTTCATGCCACAACAAGAGCTCAGCAGCGTCAAGAGGCACCATCGTCATCTACAAGCACACGCTCTCAGCCGTATCCTAATATTGTTGTATAGGTAGAACTTCTCAAAGAGGTTTCAGCTTCTTTACCTCAAACTCCTGCTCCTTTGGATCCTGCTGATCCTTTTCTCATGTTCCTTTGGAACTTCAAGAAGAACTTGCCAAGATCAAGATTCCTTTGAGCCTGGCCACCATTTTGAAACTCTGTCCGGCTCTCAAAGATCAGTTGCCTCTTTTGACTGTTCTGGTTGGAGCAGTCGCGACATCAACACCCACGGTGCATGCCACGGTGGGCAATCAGCACATCAATCATGTTCAAATAGATGGCGGCAGTGCTGTCAATCTCATTACTGATAAGATACGGAAGCAATTGGGCATCAAACAACTCTACCGTACCCCCTATGACATCAAGTTGGCCAATGGCCATATCACGAGACCTCAAGGCGTCACTCCTCTCCTCCATATCAGCATTGGTGATCTCAAATTCCCCTTGGAATTTGGGGTTTGGAAAGCTGGAAAAGATCCGAGTGACTATGAAATGCTGGTCGGACGACCTTTTCTCCGCCAGGCTAAAAGTATTCATTACTGGGCCATGGACCAACTTGTCATCACTGATGGTCATCTCAATGCCACCATGGATTTAGAAACTGGCAAGTTAATCTCGGTTGAACATGTTGAACCGTCCATCTCCGACACTGATTCTGAAGAAGCACAAAATATCTATAATGTAGCGGCTCCACCAGCGAGTCTGCCTCTCTCATCCTACCCTGAGTATGCTGATCCTTGGGGAGAAATGACTCTTAATCAGGACCAGGTTGTGGCTGCTCTTCTGGACCCTTACCTGGCTCCTTGTAATCGAATTCAACGTCTTGACCATTTTTTGGCCACAGAACTCTTTTTAGAGCATGTGGATGTTCATATCGTCATGCAACAATCTTTGCTCGATGATGATCAACAACCTCTTTTCTTCACCACTCAGACTGCTGCCCCTCCCGTCATGCTTCAACCTCCTGCTCATCATGTACAGGACACGGATGTGGTTCCACATATTCAAACTCCAGAGGTGGACATTGTGGACATTGGTAACAATCAACCAGTCCGCCTAGCTGCCAATCTTCCACCAACCTATAAAGCACGCACTGTGACACTGTTCAAAAACTTCAAACATATTTTTGCTTGGAGCTATAAAGACCTTAGAGGTATCAAAAAAGAATTGGGGGAACTCACCATTCCTACCAAACCTGACGCACACTCAATCTAGCAACGACAGTACAGGTTCAACCGAAATTACCATGACCGTGTCAAGGCCGAAATTGACAAACTCTTAGCTGCTGGCTTGGTTTATGAGGTCAAACACTCTGAATGGGTGAGCCCCATCGTCATTGCTCTCAAGCACAACGGTAAGATCCGCGTTTGTGTGGACTACCGCAAACTCAATCAGGCCACGGAGCGTGATCACTTCCCGCTTCCCTTCACCGACCAGGTTCTTGACGAGGTTGCTGGTCATGAGATGTACTCTTTCATGGATGGCTTTTCAGGGTACAATCAAATTTCTATCAAGGAAGAAGATCAACTCAAAACTACCTTCACCACCGCCTGGGGCACTTTTGCCTACAAGGTGGTTCCTTTTGGTTTATCAAACTCTCCGTCCACCTTCCAGTGCATTATGCTTTCAGTCTTTCATGACTATATGAAGGATAACCGTTTTCTCCAGATCTTTCAAGATGACTTTTTAGCCTACAGCTCTATGGACGAACACCTGGAGAAGTTAGAGCTAGTCTTTCAGAAATGTGATGAGTCTGGCATCAGTCTCAATCCTGAGAAATGCACCTTTTGCGTCACCTCAGGTGTTCTTTTGGGTCATGTGGTTAGTAAAGAAGGCATCACCACGGATCCTGCTAAAATCAGTTGTGTGCTGAAGGCTCAAGCACCCTCAAATATTAAGGAGACACGTTCCTTTCTGGGAAAGGTCAACTACTATTCTACCTTCATTCCTGGACTTGCGACTATTGCGGATCCCATTCATCACTACAAGAGAAGGGGTCCATTAGTGTCATTGATTGTGTCAATTTTGGGGCTAAAATTGCAACTCCAATTTTTTTGATCACTGACGCTATGGATGACACAGCCAGGTGACACAAATATGGCATTTAGAATGTCATATATAATGTCAGCACCTTTGTCACCTATAATGTCAATGGCAACGCCACCTATAACGTCACATTTATCGTCAGTGGCCACGTCAAATATAGTGTCACTTATAACGTCGCAATTAACCTCATTGGCAATGTCATATGTAAGGTCATTGATAACACCATTCATAATGCAAAAAATTTTGTCAGAAATTATGCCATATATACTGTCGCCTCTAATATCAACTTTAATGTCACTCATAAAGTCATAAATAATGCCATCTATTTTCTTAAGATCAATGTCACTCATAAAGGCATAAATAATGCCATCTATTTTCTCAAGTTCATTGTCACTCGTAAAGGCATAAATAATGTCATCAATGTTTTCAATATCATTGTCATTTATATTGTCAATATTATTGACAATATATTGTCAATATTAATGACAACTTTATTGTCAATATGAATGTCATTTATTGATGCATTGTTACCACGTATATAGTGGCACTACTTATGCCACTAGATGAGATATTTCTATCATTAAATGTTAAATGTTTAAATGCCACTGTTTATGTCTTGCTTACGGTCATATAATGTCATTTAGATGTGATTGTGTGTCAAGCTAGATGGAATTAAGGGGATTTGAACCCCCTGCCAGGATAGGCAGAGCCATTGTTTCCCAAAATAACATTCCACATGATATACCATGTTTGCAAAAGAACAAAACAACTGTAAATTCAGACAGCCTCTTTGTATAATGAGTCATCACATTAAATGTGAGATTTACTCCATAGAATATGAAATCCCTATAACTATAAGTGTAGAAGTCAGATCTACCTTCCACACTCACCCCGGTTTTTGGTCCACTGTTGAAAACATCAGTTTTGGTAGGTCTACATGTCCTGTTTTCAAAGAATCCTACATGTGGATTTGTGAAGGTATGGTTTTGTTCGATAATGGTGTTCTTTTTTCAGTGGACTAAAACATCCACTGTTGTTTTGTAGTTTCTTCTATTGTGACATGTCATTTTATAATACAATCCACTGTAGGAAAGAGTACTTGAATTTCTACATGTCTAATAATTCTATTGTCACATGTCTTTATAGATGTAGGAAAGAATATTTGATTCTCTACATGTCCTATACTTCCATTCACATGTCTTTATAGTAGTAGGACAGAGTACTTTATTTGCTAAGGCATTGTAGGAAAGAATACATGAATTTCTACATGTGTAATACTTCTATTGTCACATGTCTTTATAGAAGTCAGAAAGAATACTTGATTCTCTACATGTCATATGCTTCCATGTCACATGTCTTTATAGTAGTAGGACGAGAAACTTTTATTTGCTAAGGCATTGTAGGAAAGAATACATGAATTACTACATGTGTAATACTTCTATTCTCACATGTCTTTATAGAAGTAGGAAAGAGTACTTGATTCTCTACATGTCCTATCCTTCCATATCACGGGTCTTTATAGTGGTAGGACAGAGTACTTGATTTGCTACATGTGATGCACGTGCACCCATCACATGTTCTTATACTAGTATTCCATGTAACACAAGTTACTTCAACTACTTCAATTACTTAACACCTATTTTTGCATAACGTGGGCACCAACATGCCAAGGTGGCTCCTAACATGCCACCTAGGCTCAAAACATGCCAAGGTGGCTCCAACATGCCACCTAGGCTCCAACATGACAAAATGGCTCAAACATGCCACCTAGGCTCCAACGTGCTCAAACATGCCACGCAGCTCCAACATGCCACCTATGCTCCAACTTGCCAAGGTGGCTCAAATATGCCACGTGGGCTCCAACATGCCACCTAGGCTCCAACATTCCTAGGTGGCTCAAACATGCCACATAGGCTCAAACATGCCATGTGCTCACTTAGGGCTCCAACATGCCAAGGTGGCTCCAACATGCCACCTAGGCTCAAACATGCCAAGGTGGCTCAAACATGCCACCTAGGCTCCCAACATGCCACCTAGGCTCAAACATGCCAGGTGGCTCAAACATGCCAAGGTGGGCTCAAACATGCCACCTAGGCTCCAACATGCCACCTAGGCTCAAACATGCCAAGGTGGCTCAGACATGCCACATGGGCTCCACCATGCCACCTAGCCTCTAACATGCCAAGGTGGCTCACAACATGCCACCTAGGCTTAAATATGCCAAGTTGGCTCAAACATGCCACCTAGACTCCAACATGCCACCGTGGCTCTAAACCTGCCACCTAGGCTCAAACATGCCACGTGGGCTCCAACATGCCACGCGCCAAGGTGGCTCCAACATGCCACCTAGGCTCCAACATGCTCAAACATGCCACGCAGGCTCTAACATGCCACCTATGCTCCAACTTGCCAAGGTGGCTCAAAAATGCCACGTGGGCTCCAACATGCCAAGGTGGCTCAAGCATGCCACACAGGCTCCAACATGCCACCTAGGCTCTAACATGGCAAGGTGGCTCAAACATGCCACGTGGTCTCCAACATGCCACCTAGGCTCCAACATGCCAAGGTGGCTCCAACATGCCAAGGTGGCTCAAACATGCCACCTAGGCTCCAACGTGCTCAAACATGCCAAGGTGGCTCAAACATGCCACGTGGGCTCCAACATGCCAAGGTGGCTCAAACATGCCACCTAGGCTCAAACATGCCAAGGTGGTTCCCACATGCCACCTAGGCTCAAACATGCCAAGGTGGCTCAAACATGCCACCTAGGCTGCAACATGACAAAATGGCTCAAACATGCCACCTAGGCTCCAACGTGCTCAAACATGCCACGCGGGCTCCAACATACCACCTATGCTCCAACTTGCCAAGGTGGCTCAAATATGCCACGTGGGCTCCAACATGCCACCTAGGCTCCAACATTCCTAGGTGGCTCAAACATGCCATCTAGGCTCCAACATGCCACCCAGGCTCAAACATGCCAGGTGGCTCAAACATGCCAAGGTGGGCTCAAACATGCCACCTAGGCTCCAACATGCCAAGGTGGCTCAAACATGCCACGTGGACTCCATAATGCCACGTGGGCTCCAACATGCCAAGGTGGCTCCAACATGCCATGCAGGCTCCAACATGCCAAGGTGGCTCAGGCATGCCACCTAGTCTCAAGCATGCCACCTAGGCACCCCAAGTGGTGACATGGCATGCCAAGTAAGCAAGGTCAAGTTTTGACTAGGGTTAAAACCAAAGATGTCCATCTTTGGTCTTTTTCATTGGGTGATGTTGGCAAATTTTAGGTGACATGGCTAGATGATGGTGACATGGACCTTGGATGTGCCGCTGCAAACACCGGGCAGGCACCTCGACGGCGGCCCCTTTCTTGTGAAGGGGAGTCTCCGAAAGGTATATATGCTGGTGCATTTTCTCTTGCGTATGCAGCGTCATGCTGCACATCCTGCCAAGATTTCACCTTTTTTCGAGACCCGGATTTTTATCTGTGCTTTTCTTTGTGTTTATGCTCAGGAAATTCATACTTAATGCATGGGGCAGGGGAAAATCCTGGTTTTCAGCCAGCTGGCTTGCCAAGTGGCCCCCGAGAGTATAGGAAAATCCCGGTATTTCCGGATGAGTTTTAGACCCTCGATTTTTATTGGGATGGCATGCCGTTGGCCCTGACAAAGTTTAGACCACGTTTTTCGATTTTGGGGCATGGAGGAGGCCCGGTTGATGATCCGACCTCGCCGGCCGTCCGGAACGGGAGAAATTACCCTAGGGGACAAGTTCCACGGCGAGTTTTCCGGGGGATCAATCACTTACCCTCACTAGGAGGTATTCAAAGATCCACCTCCATGCCAATTGACTACAAGTGTGTAGTAAACGACCTACTTTGGCGTTTCTTGGAGGGGTGGTCTTCTCCCCCTACCTAAACTTGGTCCCCTAGGTAATGGGGATGTTAGGGTCCATTGGCGGAGCTAGTTCTCGCGCCCGAGTGGGGTCCAGCCTGGCCCCCTCGGCCCCGGCTTGGATTAGCCGAGAACAAGATACTTGGGGTTCACCCCGAGGCCCCAGTAGAAGATTGAAGTGACAATAGGAGCACTAGGACTGCTAGGTGGTATACATGTGACCACCGGAGAAGAAAAAGCTAGCTCCACCGCCAAGGGGACGTTCTGGGCGGTGGCCTCCGGGAAGGGGTTGGCTCGAAGCTTCGCCTCATGCCTCTCGCTTGTGCTTCTATTGCCCGGTGCATTTTTTTCTCTTGTGTGCCATGCCGCACATCCCGCCAAGATTTCACCTTTTTCGAGACCAGATTTTTATCTGTGCTTTTCTTTGTGTTTATGATCCGGAAATTCATGATTAATGCATGGGGCGGAAAAATCATGGTTTTCAGCCACTGGCTTGCCAAGTGGCCCGAGCGTCTGAGGAAAATCCCCGGTATTTACGGGTGAGCTTTAGACCCTCGATTTTTGATTGGGATGGCCACCGTTGGCCTCGGCTGTGGTTTAGACCACGTTTTTCGATTTTGGGGCATGGAGGAGGCCCCGGATTGGCGATCCGACCTCTCCACATCGCCCGGAACGCCGAAATTACCCTAGAGGACAAGTTCCACTACCGGTTTCCCTGTGGGATCAATCACTTACCCCCACTAGGAGGTATTCAAAGATCCACCTCCATGCCAATTGACTACAAGTGTGTAGTAAACGACCTACTTTGGCGTTTCTTGGAGAGGGGTGGTCTTACGCCCACCTAAACTTGGTCCCCTAGGTAATGGGGATGTTAGGGTCCATTGGCGGAGCCAGTTCCGATTCGGGAGTGGGGGTCCAGCCCGTCCCTCACCCCGGCTTGGATTAGCCGCGAGAACAAGATACTTGGGGTTCACCCCGAGGCCCCTGGTAGAAGATTGAAGTGACAATAGGAGCACTATAGGACTGCTAGGTGGTATACATGTGACCACGGAGAAGAAAAAGCTAGCTCCACCGCCAAGGGGCGTTCACCCAGGCCGGTGGCCTCCGAAAGGGGTTGGCTCGAAGCTTCGTCTCATGCCTCTGCTTGTGCTTCTATTGTCGGTGCATTTTCTCTTGCGTGTGCAGCGTCATGTTGCATATCCTGCCAAGATTTCACCTTTTTTCGAGACCCGGATTTTTATCTGTGTTTTTTTTTGTGTTTATGCTCCGGAAATTCATAATTAATGCATGGGGCGGGGAAAAATCCTGATTTTCAGCCAGCTGGCTTGCCAAGTGGCCGCGAGCGTACAGGAAAATCCCCGGTATTTTCGGGCGAGCTTTAGACCCTCGATTTTTGATTGGGATGGCCACCGTTGGCCCTGACAGGGTTTAGACCACGTTTTTGATTTTGGGGCATGGAGGAGGCCCCGGATTGGCGATCCGACCTCTCCATGTCATCTGGAACGCCGAAATTACCCTAGAGGACAAGTTCCACTACCAGTTTTCCCAGGGGATCAATCACTTACCCCCCACTAGGAGGTATTCAGCATCCACCTCCATGCCAATTGACTACAAGTGTGTAGTAAACGACCTACTTTGGCGTTTCTTGAAGAGGGGTGGTCTTACGCCCACCTAAACTTGGTCTCCTAGGTAATGGGGATGTTCCGGGTCCATTGGCAGAGCCAGTTCTCAGTTCTGGAGTGGGGGTCCAGCCCGTCCTCTGCCCCCAGCTTGGACTAGCCTGCGAGAACAAGATACTTGGGGTCACCCTGAGGCCCTGGTAGAAGATCGAAGTGAGAATAGCAGCACTAGGACTGCTAGGTGGTATACATGTGACCACGGAGAAGCAAAGCTAGCTCCACCGCCCAAAGAGGGGCGTTCATCGACCCGGTGGCCTCTCCGGAAGGGGTTGGCTCGGAAACTCGCCTCATGCCTCTCGCTTGTGCTTCTATTGCCAGTGCATTTTTTCTCTTGTGTGCAAAGCCATGTCGCACATCCCGCCAAGATTTCACCTTTTTCGAGACCCGGATTTTTTTATCCGTGCTTTTCTTTGTGTTTATGATCCCGAAATTCATGATTAATGCATGGGCGGAAAAAATCATGGTTTTCAGCCAGCTGGTGGCTTGCCAAGTGGCCCCGTCTGACAGAAAATCCCCGGTATTTCGGGTGAGCTTTAGACCCTCGATTTTTGATTTGGATGGCCACCGTTGGTTCCCGAGTTTAGACCACGTTTTTTGATTTTGGGGCATGGAGGAGGCCCCGGACATGCATCCGACCTCTCCATGTCATGGAACAAATGAAATTACCCTAGGGGACAAGTTCCACGCCCTCTTGATTAGAGGAGCATCCCGAGAATGTAAATCCTACCAAACCCTAGGGTTTGGTAGGGTTTACATCTCGAAGGCCAAGGCGGAGACTAACACATCCGAAACTTTGCATGGAGTTCTCTGTGGTATGCTCTCGGGGACCATGCGGGAGATGGGGTCAAATCCCCCGCTAAAGGCATGCTTTTCCGCACTCCCCTTCACCGGAAAGGGGCTTGTGAAGGGGAGTCTCCCAAAGGTATCTTTGACCGGAAATTTGGCTCTGTCTCCCGTGCCATGAGGGTAATCCAAAGACGGGTATTCCACGCCGATCCTGGGCCCTCCGGGTCATCTGAGCATCCCAGATGTAGACCCTACCAAACCTTAGGGTTTGGTAGGGTTTACATCTCGAGCGTCAAGACGGAGACTAACACATCCAAACTTTGCATGGAGTTCTCTTGGTATGCTCGGGGACCATGCCCCGAGATGGGTCGAATCCCCTCAAGCAAAGATGCTTTTCCGCACTCCCCTTCACCGGAAAGGGGCTTGTGAAGGGGAGTCTCCGAAAGGTATGTTGCACCGGGAAATTTGGCTCTGTCTCCCAGTGCCATGAGGGTAATCCAGCACGGGTATTCCACGTCAGATCCTGGGCCCTCTGGGTCATCGGAGCATCCCCATAATGTAAACCCTATCAAACCCTAGGGTTTGCTAGGGTTTACATCTCGAGCGTCAAGACGGAGACTCACACGGTTTCTATTGCTTCTTGTTTTCAACTGCAGCTTCTCGACCATGTCTCAAGTGCAACTGAATAAAACTCGACCTCCATAACGTAAACCCTACAATAACCTAGCAACCCACAGGGTTTACGTTTTGGAGGCCATACCCTGGTCAGATTGGACCAGGATATTGCACAATGTCATGAGGTAGTGGGAGGGCGTTGACGCCAGAAGACGGAGCCCTAAAACCTTCAAGAAGAAGTTCGTCCCAAAGGTCCTCTCTGGAAGGTCCTTGGCCACGGACGGGCAACTCTCCCACCCCGGAACTGTGATCTGACTCTGCCAAGAGACTCGAAACATTGACATTACCCTGGAGACCAAGTTTCGTGGGCAGAAGACCACCCCTGCTCCCGGACGTGCCAAAGTAGCTCATGTCCAACACGTTCGTAGTGAATTGGCCTTAGCGAAGGGTGCGCATCACCGCCATGTAGAGGGTTCGTGTTTCTTTTGCTGCAAAAAATGACCGTAACTTGGTCCCTAGGGTAATTTCCCCGTTGTTTTTGGACGACATGGCTAACTCAAATCTCGATTAGGGGCCTTTACTGCCAATGACAAAACACTTGGGTTTCTACGCGATTACGATTGTAGGACACTTTGCGGGTTTTATATGTTCTCCGGACAGATCTTGAATTTTTGAGCCTCGCCGAAGCAAGTTACTTGAATGGAGAATTCAACGGTCGGATAGGGAAACTGGGTTCCGGGAAGGGAGGCATTGGCATTTGCCCTCCTGAGGAGCACCGATAGGAAAGCCCGCCGGTAACCTTTGTGATGTCCGTCTCACGGGTCCGCCACCTAGGCTCCAACGTGCCACCTAGGCTCCAACATGCCACGTGGGCTCCAACATGCCTAGGCTCCAACATGCCGCCTAGGCTCCAACATGCCACCCTACGCCCAACATGCCACCCACGCCCAACATGCCACGGGCTCAAGCGCATTCACGTGAGCTCCAACATGCCAAGTTGGCTCCAACGTGCCACCTAGGCTCAAGCATGCCAAGGTGGCTCAAATATGCCACCACATATGGCTTCAACATGCCACGAGGCTCCATGGGTCAAACATGCCACCGGGCCCAATATGCCACGTGGGCTCCTACATGCCAACGTGGCTCCAACATGCCACGTGAGCTCCAACATGCCACGTGAGCTCCAACATGCCAAATTGGCTCCAACGTGCCACCTAGGATCAAGCATGCCAAGGTGGCTCAAATATGTCACCTAGGCTCCAACATGCCACCTGGGCTTCAACATGCCACGTAGGCTCCAACATGCCAACTAGGCTCCAACATGCCTCGTGAGCTCTAGCATGCCACCTAGGCTCCAACGTGCCACCTAGGCTCCAACATGCCACCTAGGCTCCAAAATGCCAAGGTGGCTCCAACATGCCACCTAGGGCTCAAAGCGTGCCAAGGTGGCTCAAACATGCCACCTAGGCTCCTTAAGATTAGTTGAAAATATTGGAATGACTACCTTGTATTCATAGGTTCATTTGATCTTAGTATATAGTTGGATAAAGTTCACTTATCTCCTTAGTATTAGCTCGATATATCTTGCTATGGTGGTGGTGGTAATGGTTTCATGTTCTAGGTTGAATTGTCATAATTAGGTGGAGGTGAATTGTTGGTGTATGCTAAGATTGAATTGCATAATTAGGTGGAGGTGAATTGTTGGGTATCCACCTAGGCTCCAAGATGCCACCTAGGCTCCAACATGCCACTTAGGCTCAAGCATGCCAAGTTGACTGAAACATGCCATGCGGGCTCCAACATGCCAACTAGGTAAAAAAAAATCCAAGATTGGTCCGGGAGATCGTATCAAACTGCAACGCATTCTGCAGACGACTATGTAGAAACCCAAGTTTTTGTCGTTCGGACAGTACAAAGGCTCCGTAATGGAGCAAATGCAGTCCTTCAACCAATTTTTGTTCATATTTCAATGTCTCTACCTCAAATCGACAATTTTCAATTATGGCTCATCGATGTACCTGCTATGATACCTTCAAAGCACCTAAGAATGAATAAACTGCATGAGACTATGTTGCTCAAAGGGCAAACAGGCTAGTGTAGGTTGAGCCATAATAGTTGTTAATAAATCTAAATTTCCTACTACATTGCTAAATAGAAGATTGGCTCTACAACGATGTGTCAATGACATGGCAACTTGGAAAATAAAAACTGACTAGTTATATTTCTCTTTTGAAACAGAAGATTTTTGCACAGTGACTTTGGGAATCTTTGACATGAGGTGGTAACATAGACACAGGCATTTTTCAACTTTTTTGCGAATTTGGGTAGGCAACATTTTACGAAAAGGGTATTCTTGGTATTTTTAACACAGAAAAAGGCAAATGGAATCAAATTTGGTTAAAAATAGTCAAGAGGGATCACTCAAAACACATATTCCTTGTTCGACGACCATTGGGTAGCTACAATATTGGTTACAATAGTTGTTGGTTGTTTGTCGCTTCTATGCGCTTTTGCCCCTTTTGTAATAACCTATTTTTCTTCTTGCTTAGGCCTATTCCTCGTGTGCAATAGTATTTTTCGTGTACGACACCATGTCATTGGCAACTTATGAATAAACTAAAATTTGGAAAGAGCGTTGTGGACCATAAAAATCAATAGACTTTATAGATGCAATCTGAATAGTATCAATTTCTACTTAATACAAATTTAGACCATTGCCAAAATAGCTAATACAAGGGACTATACATAGATTTGCATTTAATTGTGTTTTCAATAGTTATTCATGTATAATTGGTATACATTATTTTTCACCGAGATAAATGGTCCAGATTTGACAGTGATGAATGGTGGAGATTTGGATCCTGGTAATATCCTCTTATTGGCCCGCCCCTTTCCCGCCCTTGCCCGCCTTTGTCCGATGTTCAGTTTGCATACTCTGCTGTTGCTATGCTCGGGCTATGGCATTCTTATGATGCATGCCTCCGGCCATTGTCTGCTCCGGCCTCGAAAAGGAGGCTTGTCGCTCTACTGTGGAGTGCGGTTTGTGTGGGTTCAAATCCCACTTATTTTGGAATGTCTATATATGCAAAAAAGCCTTTGCTGTTCCCTTCCTCTTCTGTGGTGCAACAGAATCGTCAAAGCCTGCTCTTTAGGAAATGCGTGATGCATGGTGATTAAAAGAACTATTTTATCTTGAACAGTTCGATTGCAAAAAGTAGGAAGACGGAGGTTTTGGAGCAGGCCATTTTGCTGTTGCAAAGGTCGATAAACAGGGTATTCCACTATGAAAAAACCAGAAATGGATTTCTTTCGAATATATGTTTTGCTTGATGTTACTTTGATCTATTATTCTCAGGTAATCGAAAATAGGGTGGACGGATTTGCTGGGCGATCTCAAGACTGATTTTTATGCTCATACCAACATGGCTTGGATTCCAGACTGTATTTTTATGCCGAAAAGATGTAAATCAGTTAAGATTGTGGTATTCCACTATGAAAAAACCAGAAATGGATTTATTTCGAATATATGTTTTACTTTGTTCTACTTTTGATCTATTATTCTCAGGTAACCGGAAATAGGCTGGACGGATTTGTTGGGCGATCTCAAGACTGACTTTTTGTGCTCATACCAACATGGCTTGGATTCCAGACTGTATTTTTATGCCAAAAGATGTCAATCGGTTCTGCATTCAGGGTATTCCACTATGAAAAAACCAGAAATGGATTTATTTCAAATATATGTTTTACTTTGTTTTACTTTGATCTATTTTTGATCTATTATTCTCAGGTAACTGGAAATAGGCTGGACGGATTTGCTGGGCGATTCTACTTTGAGCCAGGGCAGTTCTGGCCAGAATACTAGTGCACTTGATAATATCTTGTATGTGAAGATTGACCCTGTGGTAGCTGATTGGCCTTGCAAAATTTATGAATGGAAATTCCTTGTTATGTGGAGGAACTTCTACTTTTTGGAGCAATCTGGACTGATGTGTGACAAATCACAGGTTTAAGATAGTAGTTTTGAGTGTTATGATTTGCTTAAGATTTATGAGTAACTATGATTTGGCGTATATCAGGACACTAGCAGCTCAGGGCTTTTCCCAATCACAAACAAGTTCTAAATCCAAACAATTCTAAATCCAATCCAGTTCTTGGCTCCTGGGTTTGTATTTTGAATTTACATTCAGGCAAAAAACAAATAAAGCTCAGCTCCATGGCAAGAATCTGAATGTAAATTGAGTTTATACAATATATAAATTTGTGAAAATGTAATCTGTGTTTCAAGGCAAGCGTGAGTGTAAATATGGAATCAATTAAGATCAAAACTTCAAGGCAAACTTGAGTCTAGTGGAAATTCACAATGCTGTATTCATTTTAATTGCATTCAAATGATGCTTGCTCCATGATGTCTTTTTCCTTTCAATAGATTGAAATTATCAATAGCTAATAAAAAAACGTTGGGGCTTTTTTTTTTTTTGAAAAAATGAGTGCCACGTGTCAATATTTGATTGGCTAGATAGATGTTTCAGAGTGGACCAAACGGGTTGTTTCTCTAAATTTAAATAAAAGCCACATATATTTTATTTCATTGAGACAACAACTACATTAAGAAACAACATGTCTACTTCTTAATAGCTACATATCAAATCAAGGAAAACAACGTTTGAAAATAACAATTTTTTTTAAACCTTATATGTGGGTTTCTTTAAAACTACATATTGTTTTTTAAGAAAACAATGATAACTTTTAAAACCAACATGTAAAGAAAAAACATAATACATATAGAAAAAAAGGATATATCTAATAACTACATATTGTCGTAGTAAAACAACATTTGAAAACAACAATTATTCTAAAACAATATATGTGGATTTCTTAGATATTACGTATTTTCTTTTGTGAAAACAATGTTAACTTAAAGAACTACAAGTGGAGAAAACAAAACAACATACATTGAAAAGGAAAAAAAAAAACTATTTTTTTTTTTTTTCAGTTTTCCACGTATTAATATTCAAACCTACATGTGTTTTTTGGAAGACAAACAACGCGTGGCTCCTCAAAAAAAAAACAGCAGTCAAGAAAAAAACCACATGTCAAAAAAGTTCGGTAAAAACAACACTGAAAAAAAGGACACGTTGACAAAAAAACAAAAAAGTGTCAGAAAAACCACCGTGGAAAATTTCTGCAAAAAACCACTGTCTCTTTGTGCAAATCCGGATAAACAGGCCACGTGGACTTTTGGGGCCATTTTGGTGTTGTTTTTGGCATAAAACAACACTTCCGTACAAGTAAAAAACAACTGTGGACCAAAAATTGGGGTCAGTGTGTTCTCCAAGCTGCACACTTGCTGGAATAATTGGAGTCCATGTGTAAGGATTTCGTTTTCCAACTGTTTCAAATGGCTGATTTGCCTCACATAAAGTTTGGTTGCAACTGAACATACACATGACATGGTAACGAATTTGACATAAATGCATACTTGCTTTGCGTCCACCTACTAAGAAATCCCTTTCTTGAACTTGGTTCTACTTCTGCAAATGGAGAGTTCTTCTGCAAAGTAGCATTATCTGAAGGATAAATTATAGTAGATCATTACATAAAAGAAGTATGGCAGTCACCTAGTGAATCCCTTGCTTGACGGTGGCCAGAATACCTATTCAATTATAAAACATGTATTAGACATTCATAGGAAGCCTTGGAAGGAACACATGCAAGATATGACCGATAGGTCTAAAACACCAGCCGCTTATCTGTCTTTTATCCCAAGATGAAGAGGGTTAGACTTCATGCCTTAAGTTCAGGCCGACATGCACCTAAGTGACCGGATTCACTACATAAACATTCAACTTCTAAAAAATAGTGGAAAACATGCTTGAATTTCTAACGGCGAACTTAATCCAAGATTTTAGCATTGGTCTGCATAATTGCACTGCTAGCACACATTTGAAACAGATGGATGGATAACAGAAAATGGAACTAAGCGGGGATTAAATCCACCATTCTAGTCTGTGCAGAGATCTGGAGCTTGTCGTTTCACAAAGGCATAAAGTCAGCACAACTACCTGCTAACATAAAATCTTTAGAAATATGAAACTTTAGTGTCGATGGTGTCTACTAAGTCATTCGCTGGTTCCTAATGTGCATGTTCTTGCTAAAACCGAAATATGGCTCTCTAACTCAAGTCTGGTTTCTTCTGTTTATCTTAGGGCCAAACTTTTTGAAGCTGTGATGCAAGGGGGGCACAGGGAAAGACAAGAGCTGTGCTCCCATAGTATCTGTCTGGAGAAGAGGCCGGGTAGCTCTTGTCCAGTAGCTGACCCTTGTTGCATCACTAGAGTCTAGGAACTTAGTCCTCTTCTCCTGTAGTATCCTATGGAGAAGAAGTTGAGAGGGGTTCTAAGAGTACTAGGCTCAGAGTATGGACTGCTATTCATGGATTAGAGAAGTGGTAGCAGTTCCATACTCAACTATATGTATACAAATGTTTTATCATTCGAATATAATACAGACTCTTGCCTTCAAAAAAAAAAACCGAAATATAAAAAAGGGCAGAATAATGCCTGGTTAAAAGAAACGAGTTTGAAAATATACCATATCTAAAAGCAGATGCTTGACGAAAAACAAATTGACAGACCAAGAGCTGGCTTATTTTTACTTAGATAATATGCAAAAAGTATGAAAACGGAATTTTTAGCCTGAAACATCGCAACACCTATAATGAAACTGAAGCAAGTTAACACGTGAAGACATAGGCAGACCATCTTTGCACCTGCAACAACTTCTGAAGGCATTAAAAATTTGAAATGTAACCTTGGAGCCAAAGAATGGGCTGTTCATTCTGCAGAAACCATCATCGGGTGAATGCTTAACCTGAGAAGAGAATAGAGATAAAACCGAGTTGAGGAAGGAGGGAATCGGCCGATTTGATCATGCCATAGCAGAGATGGTGAGGAGTCGGATCGATTGCAAAGGAAGAAGCCGGATTTGCTGGTCGCTGCCCTTTCGAAGCAGGTTTTGCCCTAAACCAATTTTCAACGTGAAAACCTAACGAAAATTTTAACTAAAACCTAACAATTTCATAAGTTCCAATAATTCCATAAGTTGTAACCTTTTGTTTTCCCTATACATAAAAGAAAAGAGAAGAAAAAAGCAATAATAAAATAAAATAAAAAGGAGAACATTAATCTAGGAAAGACCATGTAGTGTGTAACAATGCTAAAACAAATGATTGTATTGACGAGGATAATAAATAAATATTATAAGTTTGCATTCACATAATAATTAATGCAAGGAGTAAACGCGAAGCAGTGCGGCTAGGCTTAAGTGGTATGACGGAAGTTATGAGCCTAATTGTGGTGTTGTTGGAGTAATGGACCAAGATAAGCTAATAAAATCATTTAAAATGATCGATCAGGAAAAACAAGGTTGAAAGGAAAATTCTTTTTGCAAATAAATTAAGCACTAGTATTACCATAGGTCCATAGTGGCTCAAATTTAGACAACCTGTATATTGTTTGAGCATAGCTAGAGACTCCCCTTGCACTTGACAGAGATTTATAGTTCTGGGTGCAACGCATGCATGGTCAAACACATGCATCTGAATAGCTTGTTCTGCGAAACAAAATCCCATTTCCTACTTGCTTCCTTCCTTTGAGAAGTAATGCAAATATATCTGCAAGCATATCTGCATAATGTACCCCACAAAGCAATTTTTTGCCCTGGATAGACCAAGTGTTAGCCAAATGTGTGTCTAGTGTGCTGAACTAACAAGTCCCAATCTATAAGTTAAGGTTAGAAGAACAAAGCCAATAAAAATCAGTTCAAGGATTGTTCCACTTTCCCTAAGCCATGGCATTTAATTCGAAAAGACCCTTTTCCTAGAGTAGTGTGCACACTTGAAGTCCCAATAATCACTATAATGCCATGTGCATTGTGTTGGATTTACAAGCCTTTATCAATTGATGCCTTTATAAGTTAAGGCCAGCATTTTAGTGTTGTGTGCCCATATAAACTTCCGTCATGAAGTGTACAAATAGACGTTTGACACGGTGGTATGTATGACATTCAAGAAATGCAAAGGGATTTTATTCTATGTCGAGTGCTTGCATAAGCAATGGTTCAGATACGCCAGTATGCCAAATATTTGCCACAAATTAGCAAACAAGGTTGGATCAAAGAGTTTATTAAATGGTCCGGGCTGACTGTTGTTGGGCAAGCATGGTAGCACCCTTCCCAAAGCCAAAGGGGTAAGAACTTTGCACCTTTGCCACCTCACCAAAGGGGAGAGTCCCAACCCCGTGAGGCCGGACCCCAAAAAAAGTTCCCGAGGCAGACTGTTTCTAGCGGCTCCCCAGGGGTTTGTATGCTAATGACCACTCAAACATTGACAAAAGCGTGTGACACTAAAGATGCTATTATATTTGATGCTAATAACAAAGCACCTATAATGTCACAAGTGGGTCTTAACACTAACACGATGTTATATGTGTAGCAACTACTGACACTATATTTGATGCTAATAACAACACTTATAATGTCAGCGATGGACAATGACACCGAGGCCCGATGTTATATATGTGACAACTACTGACACTATATATGATGCTAATAGCACCACCTATAATGTCACAAGTGGGCACTGACACTAATACTGATGCTATATGTGCAACAACTGGTGACGCTATACTTGATGCTAATAGCAACATCTATAGTGTCGTAACCAAGTTACTGACATTGTTGGTGACACAAAGAGTGAGGCTATAGGTGACACAAATTGTGGCATCTGTAGCATCACTTCTGTAAAAATGTCACTAATAATGTCATAGTGTACACTTTTCAATATTGTGGTGACGTTTTGGTGACACTAATGGACCCCTTCTCTTGTAGTGCATAAACTCACGGGTGATGAATCACCCGTAACAAGTCCCAGTGGGAAGAGTGAAGGGGTCATTTTACCCTGTCTCCCTCAGGGCCTACCTAGCTGCGGAAGCGTAAACATACATGTCAGTATACAACATAATCACATATCCACCTCGAAGGGTGGTGCATCAACATCTGCATAGACAATGCCCAGCATCATACATAAGGGAATAACTACCCAAGGCTCAAACTCGAAGGGATGATTGACGGCTTGGGTCTCCAGAGTTCATTGCATAAAGAATTCATGGCAATGGATTTGGCTGGCATAAGAACATGGCATAGGGTTGTCCACTCCATCCGCCCCTCCTGTGCACACTTTGCAGAGTAGGCTGAAAAGTGTTGGGACCTGACTGTAGCCCGCCGGATGCATAGCCAAAAGGGCTACTCCTGAATTTCATCTCCCCAGTTCCGATGGGGCAGGTAGGGATCACTCCCTCCAGAGATCTACATGCTGACTCAAGGTGACTAGAGGGCCACTGCCCGTACGACTGAACCCACTGAAAAGTGAACACCAATTCACGGGTGTCGAGCCCATACCTTACCCGCACTCGGTGGTAAGCTATTGGGCCTAGTCACAATGATCCCTGGTAGGCCTTACACACCAGAGGGATCGTTCAAGAGTCAGAACATGAACCTCCTTCTTAGCCAGTCTGGCCCCTTCACCCACAACCCGGTGTGGTTCTTGTACACAGGCCGAATCTATAGTGTGCTAGAGAGGCTACTTCTAGGAGCATCAACTACCAAGCTTAAGGGCCTCTACCCCCCTACCCAATACAAGGAGTTCACAGAGATACATCATCTATATACATCACAGAAGAACTAAAGAACTAGATCTAATCTATATCATAGAGTTAGGTTCTTTAGTTAGTGTCTGGTATCTAGAGATCTAGGTAGCTGCTATGGGCAATCTAATAGGCTAAACCTATTGATTCTATGACTGGAAGACGGTTTAAGCTACTCAATTGACTAAATACCTGATCCTTGGGTGGTTCCTCCTGACCTGAGTTCGACCATCCTTGTGACGTTCCAGCATAACATACGGTATGAATACGTATATTATACTGACACGTCACTAGTACATGTCGACTCAGACGACATGTACACGACGACCGTAAAGGGTAGTACCCTAGGGTACGACCTTGTGAACCATTATATTGCACATGTTAAAGCAACATGTGAATATAATCCCTTTTTGCCACGTGGCAATGACCCATTGACCAAAAGGGACCAGCTTTAAATTCGCGGGGATAAAGGGGCATAAACCCTAAAAGGGAAACCCTTTCAGTTCTCAGCCCCTGAGTCTCGGATTGGAGCAGCAGAGGGTGCATTTCCGCCTGAACGAGAGCATAGAAGTCGGATCTCCCAGGTTGCAGCTCGATCCAAGATCAGCAGACCCGAGATCAGCAGCATGGACGCTTTCAGAGGAGTGGGAGCCAGCCAAGATGCAGGTGGGTGGTTGATTCAATAGGTAGATCCGAGTTATCAGGCCTCTTTCAGTAGGTTTATCATCCATTCTTAGCTATAGGCGACCCCTACAGCCTAAGAATGATAGATACTAACAAAGGAACCTAACCATGTATGATTAGGTAGATTAGAATAGATGTATTCTATTATTTTCAGTTCTGTTGTGATGATGTTTTGACATTCTATGCGCCACTCTTGTGTATTGGGAAGGGGGGTAGAGACCCAGAGCCCAAGTAGTTGTATGATCCTAGTTTTAGCCCATTAATTCCCAATTAATGCGGCCTGTGCATAAGAGCCCGCCTGGCTGTGGGTGGCGGAGCTAGACCGGCTGATAAGGGAGGGCTTGTCTAATCACGGTTGATCCCGCTGGCGCGTAACGACGGCCGGGGAACGCTGTGGGCTAGGCCTAATACCCTGGCACCGCGTGAGGGCATGGTATGGGCTCGACACTCGTGGGGTGATGCGTCATCTTCCAGTGAGTTCAAGTCGTATACGAGCAGTGGCTCTCTAGCTCGCCCGTGATTAGCATGAACCTTCTGGAGGAGAGTGATCTCCTCCTGCCTCATCGGGACTTCTGGCTATTCACCCAGCAGGCTACGGTCAGGCTCCTGTTTGGGGTCTAAGTTCGGGAACTCCTGCAAGACAGCCCTCTGTGAGGACCCGTGGATCTAACAGGAGAATCTGAGGGACTATGTCACGCGGGATTTGCAAGAAGAGAACAAGAAGAAGAAAAAAGAACAAAAGAGAACAATGAGAGGAAAATGATAAGCTTCCTTGATATCAATGATGAACATACATGAGCTCTCATAATCGAGAGAAGACTGAAAAGAGACAAGACTCAAAACTCATCTAAAACTCATGTGCTAGCTCTACTCATATATATAGTACAATGGCCTTTGGCCCAATATAGACACTCTGACTGATCTCGGTGCCGACTCCTGGAAGGAGGCCTGATTTGCAGAAATGTTGGCGGTGCCTCTTGAAGTGCCTAGAATCATGCTGACGCTGACGCGGGCGGTGACGGGTCATCACTTGTCTAAGCGGCGCCTCTTGGTAGCAGACCCAGGCTTTGACTGCGTGGTCTGCGTCTTGGTCTTCTGCTGGGCCTTTGACGACTGACCCGTGGTTGACTGTGGATCCTTGTTCTTGACCTGGTCCGTCGTATGCATTAGTCCTGTACTAGGAGGCACAGGACTAACACTCCCCCCCACCAAATGACACTCAGGGTGAAGAAAAGGAGGAAGAGCTTCCGAGGGCGGGAAACCAGCAGTCTGAAAGTGATCTTCACGGGAATGAGGACGGGCACCATTATGGTACTGAGTAATGAGGTCCTGGCGTTTTTGAAGATCTGCAAGAGTGTTTAACCCAAGTGCAGGATTGGCATCAATCAGAAAATAAGAGCGCACCATGTCTTCAAGGGCAGCATGGGCGTCAGAAGAAACAAATTGGCACTCCATGAGTAGGCAGGTCTGGAGTCCGAAGGCACTGATGCTGGCATTAGGATTGCAGTGAAAGATGGGTCGCTGCCGATTTAAGGAGCTGAGCAAGATGCATTTGAGAGCAGCACAAAAACCTGCTTAACGGTGGACTGAAGGATCTGGTGAGGTGGCGGCATTCTGCAAAAAGGTGTCAAGACGATGAAGTGCATCAGCAGGGCGTTGCCAACCACGCTCATTTGCAATATAGATCCAATTGGTTGTGTTATCAAGGTTGGCACCATCCTCCCAATTGGAGCGGCATACAAAACGGGGATCCCACCAAAGATCCGTCGAGATCTGAGGCGGAGTCCATCCAGCATGGCCATCCATGACTTTGGTCCAAAAAGGGAGACGCCAATCAGAGATGAGGAACCTGGGGCGTGGAGGGACACCCAGGGAAGCATAGGGAGAGGGGACCATGCCCGTGGGCGTGAAGGCCGAAGCCCCGCCCCCCAATTCACCGACAAGGGCGGATCAAGAGCTTTGCACCAATGGTCGCAAAACCGAAGGCGGAGCCGATAGTTTCTGGGGAGGGCTATCCCGGCCCGGGGACCGCCTTGCTATCCAGAAGAGCACGCAATTGATTGTAACACCGCTAGGTGTCGCATATAAACTTGTGCAAAGGGAAGATCCTCGGGATGTCTCTCGATACTTCCTTATCCGTTGGGTAAAGAAAGACTTGCCGAGAGGCAAATGATGAGCAAGCTTAGGCATGTACTCTTGATGAAGAGCGTGTGTCTGAGCATGATCAGCCAGATAGGGGTTGTTATCCAAAAGCAACCATTGAAGAGTGGGGTCACCCTGAAAGTTCTGGTGTGGCCCATCCCTAAATCGCTCCTGTGTATCAGCCAGATAGAAATCATGAAAAATGTACGCCATTGGCTGAACAACTCTGAAGGTGATGAAATCCGGATCTGCACAGTGAATGAGATCAAAGACCAAAAGGGCACAGAATAAACCTTTATCTTCAATAGAGAGGTCCGGCCGATCCGAAGAAAATGCAGAAGGTAATGTGGGGAACATCAACAGGACCATCAGCCCCATGCCACTTCAGAAGAAAGAGGTGTCGGCGAGCAACCACATAATCCAGATAACTGGAAGGAACAGGAAAATCAACAGGCAGGTTGCTAACTATGGTAACATAGCCGTCAAGTTTGGTCTGAGCCTCATCAGCAGACTGAATAGCTTGCTGTAGCTGTTGTTCGAGGTCACAGATCTGGTTTTCCTTTTCTAACAGAAGGCGTGACTGATCACGGACCCGTTTCTGAGAGGAGTTGACCTGTGAGGAGGATTGCCCAGGAGCATTGAGTCAAAGCATGGCAATCTCCGCGTCATCAAGAATTTTCTGTTTCTGAACCTCCGTAAGCTGATCTTGGAGAGATGTGAGTTGAGAGGTCTGCGTGGAAAGCTGAGCCGTCAACGAGGCAATTTGAGCGTCACGCGCTGTAAGGTCTTGGGCTTGAGTGTTGTAATTTCGAGAGAGTTCTGTATACAGCGTGTCCAGCTTGGCAATGTCTTTATCCTTGTCAACCAAGAGAGTCTCTCTTGTCTTGACCTGCTCCAATAATTCTTGAATGGTGGTCTGCAATTGTGCCTGTTGATCGGCAAGCAGAGTAATCTGGTCTTGGGCAGCCTTGAGATCTTCACGGGCCTGTAAAAAACCCGCGTGGAGTATTCACTTGCGTGTTAGCAGCATGAAGGTCACGGTGAACCGCATCTGAGGCCTCCAGGGCCGTTTGAACCCCATTCATAAGAGCTTCTTGGGATTCTTGTAACTTGAAAGCAGCAGCTTGAACATCCTGCTGATACTGGTACAAAAGCTGGCGAGGGTGCTGTGGTGGTGGAGCCTGCTGTCGCCTTGTTTGCGATGTTTGTGAGACATGGTGGGAACTGGAATGCTTTGATTCTGTAGCGGAGGAGGAGACAGTGACATGTGTATGCGGAATTTTGACATGACCAGAAGAAGAAGGGCGTGAAGTGCCGACTTGGTGAGTCTGAGGAAGGGACCGTTGAGTGGAATCATGAGAATGAGGAGGTGTGGGAGGAAAGTAATGACAGATGAGGGCTTGAAGATGGCCTCCCACGGAAACTTCAGAAGTAGAAGTGGCAGCCCGAAGACGGTCAACTTCTTGGAGAATACGGTAGAACAACAATTGGGGCCAATCAATGTGGTGGTTGGAGCGGGTAGCAGTGATCACCATATTATAGAAAGGCTTATTGATATGGGTGTTCTTTATAGAATACCCAAGGAACTTGCACCATAGAAACTTAACAAAAGTTTCATGGGGCTTGTCAATATTTGTCAGGCGATGTATGTTTGCTTGATAAGCAGGAGCACCAAACTCAGTGACATCTAGATCCTGTATGGCAGACCAAGATAAACAAGGGGTTTGCAAAGGAATATGGAATACCTCAGAAATCAGGTGCTGGGTCAGCGAAATGGTGGTGCCATCGACCACAGTACTGTATCCATGCGGGCTGTTGACGATGTGAGCCAGGAACTGCTTCAACTGGACTGGATTTGGAGCCGGAAGTTCCATTTGTGAGAATTCATAAAGCTTCTGGCGTTCTGCGACTTCACGATTCGGGCCAACAAGGGCTTCACGGAAAGTGGGCGTCAAGAAAGGTACAGACTTGAAAAGAGCCGGTTCCCTGGGAGCAGTAGCTTGAAGTGTAGAAAATTTTGGTGCAGCCATGGCAAAGAGCGTCTGAAAAGAACGATGATTCAAAGGCTGAGGGCAAAGAACGGAGGACGAAGGCGCAGAGAGACAAAAAGATTTAGGTCGCGCAATTGGATGCGAAGAGGCATGATGAGGGCGAAACTGCAACCGTTGATGGTGCCAGGTGTCGAAAGATGCCAAGGAGGCGATGGAGAGGCAAAAATTTGGCTGTGTCCCCAAACAACAAAGGGAGAAGCAATGAATGGTGGAGATGAGACGTGAGAGAATGATCGGATGTGACAGGTGGCCCAAGGACACGCATTAATGGTCGACGGGCATGAAAAGAAGGAATGGCATTTAATGCTGGCAACTCGAAGTGGGATATCATCATTAAAACGAATGTGTCAGAAGGTACCATGGCTAGATATGCGGCGGGAGAAAAGATTCTCATTTTAGAAACAGCCTTGCATTGCAAACACGTTGGCAATTTTTTTGATTGGTCCACGTCGACAAGGAGTTCCTCGGTTGGCTATATAAGACGAACCGGGAGTGAAGTGAAAGCATCCAATGGCGCCCAGCATGTCTGCGGCTGGTTTGCATGAGAACTGCGCGCATTATGCTTCTAACTGTCAGGAGTGGATTACCTGTAAGATGGATTGTCTGGACCTCTGGCGCTGCCACATCGTGGCCTGGCGATGGATGGCTGGTGTGCCGGGATGGCTGAACATCCCGATCCGAAGACCAACGGGATGGAGGTAGTTCTGCACCTGTGCTTGGACCCGGAGCAGGACCTCTACCACCTCCTCCGCATCACCTCTGCTCTGAACCCGGAGTAGAGGGTTTTTCTTCTTAGGACTTAGTAGATAGGGCTCTGAGCCCATTTTTGTATATGGGCAGTGCCCATAGCGGAAATAGTTGGGCTATGCCCACATTTTGTAAAAAATTCCACCTATAATATAATTATGCCACTGTTTTAGTCACTATCTGTTGTGTTTGCATCTTGAACAGCATCTGTTTGTTGATTTTCACTTTCTGTGGTATGAAATGTTTTGAGGCGAAAGCCATTAACCAGTGTAGGTAATGGAGTTCCATCTAACTCAGCCAGCTGGAAAACGCTGGGTTGAACCACTTGGACAATTTGATAAGGGCCAAGCCATCGAAACTTAAGAAGAACCAAATCGCCTTCTTTGAATGTTTTTGTCTTCAGACGTTTGTCATGTAAAGATTTTTGCAACTGTTGTCCATGAAGAACACGTATATAAGCATCCCTTCTAAGTTCATCCAACTGTTCCAATTGATAAACCCTTTCTTTGAGTGCAGCAGGCGAGCCAGTTGAAAACGGAGAGTTGGAAGGATGTATTCAAACGGCATGAGAGCTTCTTGACCATAAACCAATTTGAAAGGAGTGTGACCTGTAGCTATTTTGAAACAAGTATTGTAAGCCCAAAGAACAGTAGGAAGCTTGGTTTGCCAGTCAGTGCGAGAAGCGTCACAAATTTTCTTGAGAATTGTGACCAGAGTTTTGTTGGTGCTTTCTGCCAAACCATTGCCTTGAGGATAGTAAGGTGTGCTCTTGTGATGATGTATCAGGAGATAATCCGCCAGCTCCTTGATGGTATGATTGATAAAATGGACACCACGATCACTGACCAGCTCCGTGGGGCAGCCAAATCGCGTGATGATTTGTTGATAGATGACCTTGGCTGTGCTTGCCGCAGTGTTGTCTGGAAGTGCGCAAGTTTCCGCCCATTTGGTAGCGTAGTCAGGATGTAGCGGGCACGGGTGTGCCGCGCAGGAGGGTCGATGGGGCCCACAAAATCCATCCCCCATTTGCTGAAGGGAAGGGGCGTGGCGACCGGCGTCAAGGGAAGAGCGTCCCGGGCCGAACATGAGTACGTGATATAGATGATTTGTTCAGAATTCACACATTTACTTACATTTGTTATATGTTATCTATCTAGTGCATTGCTGAAGCAATGCAATGTGTGAACTAAAATGCAAATTGTTGGACAAAATTGTAGATAAATGTAAATTAGAGCAGTCTAAATTTGCTGAACAAAATTATAAGGCCATAAAGTATTCAAGCTTTTTAAGCATGAGCATGACAAATTCGTAATGCCATAAAGTATTTAAGCTTTTTAGGCATGAGCATAATAAATTCATGTCCACTGCAAAATAAAAAACACTTCTGCTTTTTCCATTTTTTTTCCTTGAGTATTTAAAGTATTGTGTTGAGTTGAACAATTTTGTGGAAACAACATGCTATCTTCAAAGTAATGGGAACCTTAAAAATCCATTGCCCTGAGGTCACGGGTTCAAATATGACCAATTAGTCATGTAGTAGAGACCTTACACCTGCCATATGTACTCGATAATTACATGCAAAGAAGCTCCTAAAATATCACACCTAGGTAGTAGATTGGCTTCCATGTGGTATGTAGAATAAAGTGATGTAGAATGTACTTATGATGGGATGGTAAATAGAACGATGTCCTTCAATAAATAAATAAATAAATAAAGGCATGCTATCTTCAACAATATGTTTCACAAAAATGCCAATTACAAGACTTGTATATAAGAATGAACTAACTACTTTTGTGTAGATGCACAAGCTCGGTCCATGTCAATCAAGCCACATTTCCTATCCTCCTATAGGCACATAACACTCTTAAATTCAAAATGATAGTTGTTTTGTTTTGTGAATTTATTTACATCACATTCTATTTTTTTGAGATTATTGTTCATTTTTAGTTTATATCCACGTCTTCCTTAATTTCTTTAACTATGCCTACCGGAATGCCCAGCAACACTGGGCACTTTTTCTAATAAAGACATACATGCCAAAATAAGAAATGGATGCACACCTACCTTGTTTTGTATCTTTTCGTTTGTCTAGCATAGCAACAATTTGTGCTGGTGTTAGACCTTCTGCTATCAGTATTTTTGTGTTAAAGCATAAGAATCACTAAAAAGGCTGTGAAACAGCAAGTCCATTACATGAAACAAAATATTATATAATAGTACGTCTGATGGAGATGGAACCTGTGACACACCTAGGGGGTTGATGGACAAGTTAATGTTTTGAGTCTTAATCATAGGTTAGAAATAATAAATTATAGAAAAGAATAGCAATGGTTGGGAAACAAGTTAAATACGGTATTTATACTATGGTACCGTAGATATTTAAAGGAAATAGAGGGAATATCCGAATTGAAATATCAGAGATAAGAATAGGGAAGATAATTTGGACTTGAAATAGGAAGATTTTTACTATTAATCCACACGGGGGGTGACTTCGGGCAACGAGAGCTGTTGGATAGGCATATTCACCCCTTATTCCTCGATCTAGACCGTACATAGAGATCTTCATTTGTGGGGTATGCATGTATAAGTTTTGGTATACCGTATAACACAATTTGCAAAATACTATAAGATTTGAGGCAATGTACTATATGGTGTTGATTTTGTACATGTATAATACAATTTCAGGGGCTCTCGCTGCCCTACATCACCCCCAATGTGAATATGCACCCAAACCAAAGGGGGTTTAAGGGGGAATTTTATTTTTAAGTGTGGAATGTAATGGCTTGTGTTATATCTAAAAAAAATTTACAAAATACTTGCTCTCGGCGGCGCCGCCAGGGGTTTCTTCCAGGAAACCTCCTGCGAGTGGAAGTTTCCCTTTCCATAAACTTATCACCAGATTTTAAAATAACTTCAAGCAATCTTCCCTGGCAATACATAGAAGCGGCTTCTGGTTCAAGAACTACGAGCAGCGGATGTGGGCTGGAGCCAATGTCGCTGCAATATTTGCCATGGATCATTCCAGCCATTTTGCAGCAGAGTTTCATTCTGTGCTTAGCCTTTTAATCCCACAAATGCAGACACAGTTACACCACTGAACATTAGACTTTTTTAGATGATTCCCATACCTGTCCTTGAGATTATCCATGGCAAATTCAGACATGCATCTTAGGTAGTCAGAGATGAGTTTCTCTGCAGATAATCCACAAGGAAGATTTTGCGCATCATAATCAGGCGCTAGCATGAGCTTGAACTTGGTAACAAAATAGCCCACATCGTTTTCCTTCTTAGTGATCTGCACAGCCTTGACGAAATCATCTTGCCTCGTCTCCCGACCAGAGAATTTGTAGGTTGCAGATTGTTTGATGTGCTGCAGCGCCTTCGTATACTTGACCAAAGCAGGCCATCCCCATCCTTGGAGCTCCAAAGAGCTCCCAGATCCGGCCGCAAAATCGGGATGTGTTAAATGGAGTTGACACATGGGGATTTAAAAAAAGTCAAGTTAAAATGGTCATGCCCTAATCCACATAACCCTAAAAAAAACCCTAAAACTAATGGGAGGATATTCACCATAGGATTTGCCCCCTTTCTAAAATCAACGGCTTACAAAAGGGTGCACTCTAGAAATACTATTTAGTACACCTGGATGGATACGGCCACCAAATCATATGAAAACCTTAGAGAAAACAGTACAAAAACACAAAAAAAAACCCTGTTATAATGCTAGATATTTGGAAAAGGGAGGATATTTACCTAAGCTTAAGGATTATAACGTTATAAAGGAAAACATGTCTTTTTGTGGTCGAAATCTCAGAAGTCTGCCTGCGTCTTCAGCCTAGATACAGAAGAGAGCAACCAGAACTAGTGAATTAACCGGAGCCAACGATCCATGGAAATCTGTGATGCTTGGCCATCGTTGTTTGTCTGCTTGTTTTAGTTGTGGATTGATGTCAGCTTTGCCTCTGCTTCTCATTTAAACATCTTGTTATCTACTCAAGAATCGTGTCTAGAAGCGGCTAAATTCATTGCTGAGCCAGCTGGAAAGTGATGTCTTGTTGTTTTCCTTTGCTTCTAAATCGCTGCCAAAGCCAGCAAATCAGCGGAACTTACTCTTTTTTGCAGGCTCTATCCGGACCTAATCATGAGACAAAATCATTAGACGGCATACATTTATGGAAATCCGGCATGTTCCGCTCCTTCTTTGCTTGTCCCGCTCTTGTTTGCAGATTTCGGCCATGGTCTGCGCACTAGCTTCGTCTTTAAATTCCTTTCTATAAATCGTTCATATGTCTTATTTGATCTATAAGAATATTGTAGCTTAGTAGGTTAAGGTTTAAAGCTGTTATTCTAGAGATCTAGGTTCGAATTTGGCTGAGAACTTTTGCCTAACATTTCATTTGAGAGCTTTTGTCTTATCTTATCTTATCTTTTTAACCTTATGACGTTATATTGCTCCTTACATTATTCTGCATAGGGTTCTTGCTTGTAAATAATGATTGTCGAAGCGTTTTCTTTATTATGTTTTATTGTCTAATATGCCTAACCTTTCATTTGAGAGCTTTTGTCTTATCTTGTCTTATCTTTTTAACCTTATGACGTTATATTGCTCCTTACACTGATACCGAGTTATTCTGCATAGGGTTCTTGCTTGTAAATAATGATTGTCGAAGCGTTTTCTTTATTATGTTTTATTGTCTAATATGATTCCAGAGCAGTTGAGCATCGTGTATACCAGGTGATTGGTATGTGAACGTACATCCATGTCGCGAACGCTGTACATGAGAGCCCAGGCGAGGGATTGATCATCCCTGAATAACATTAATAACTGTTGAAATTGTGTTGTATGTTGAAGTTGTATTGTAATGTTGTGTTTCTTTCCAGATTGTCTAGACCAGGTAACGGTTGCCCACTTAGTCCTTTTCCTGGACTAACCCCCACCACTTCTTTCCCATTTCTTACAGATTAATCCGGTAGCTACGTGACTGTCGAGCGAGGGAAGCACGAGTGATAATAGAGATGCTGTCTTGCGTAGATTCCTACGTAGTTTCATTTGTAACCTTGAGTTTATGAATTTATTAAAGAAAGATATTTATTATTCGAGTTCCATTACTCTCTTTTGTTTGATCTCAAGTGCTTAACGCTCTAGGAGTGTTTCAGAACCTTGTCTCCAAATGTTCAAACCCTAACATATTACAATGTCAGTAAATAGAAGAAAGGCAAAGTGGATGTCAGAATTATTCATGTTAGATAGGCTAGAAGGTTCTTAACCTATGAGGCAAATGAAGCTAAGCTAGAGTGAAGATGAAAATATAAGTTGGAGTTATTAGCAAAAGGGTAGACAAGCAATGGTTGGAAATATTCTAAATTGTAAAGGTTGGATATACAAATATTTTGGACGACGAAATTGGAAAGTTATAAGAAAAAGATGACGGTCGAATAACAGGCATGCTCGTAGCTCAGCTACTACTTTGGAAGGTTCAGAACCACGACAGTCGGTTCAGATCTATTGTATAAACAATCAAGCAGAATAGTTTAGTGTTGTATCTGCAGAGTCAGATCAAATGAGAAGTTGAACTTCACTATTTCTGTTTAATAGTGTGATTGATATCAGTTCAAATACTACTATTGAAATAATGCATTGATTTATTCATTTCTAAGGTTAATGGTTAGAATATATTAACCTTGTGATTTGAATGGTTTAAGTTAGTTGCCTACTATGAATTTCATGTAGATCTAAGTGGCTAGGTACTTGAAATTTATCTCACATTGGTATCAGAGCTAACATGGCAACTAGACTTGGTTCTTCTTTACTCAGTGGAGTGGACATGTTCCAAGGGTAAGCTGGGTTTCAGGCCTGGAAAGAGAGAATGAAGGATGTGCTTCAGGCAGAAGATCTAAGAAGGGGACAATGCTGAAATAGGTGAGAGAAGTACTAATAATGCCGGTACAAGTGCTGCAAGTGAGGCATCTATTGATGCTGGTGTTAGTGGAACCAATACAAAAAGATCCCAGCAGGCCAGATGCATAATTGCAAGTAAGTTGAGTTCGAGCATCATGTTTAAGCTTAAGAACAAAACACCAAAAGAAATGTGGGAGTTCCTGATTAAACATTATGAAGTTAAAGATTCTTCCCAAATTGAAATGCTTGATAGACAGTTGAGAAAATTGAAATTTAAGGATGATGATAATCTCACTCAGTTTTTTCAAAAATATGATAACATTGTTACGACTTGAAGGCAGCAGGAGTACCTATCACAAAGGATTTTCATATGTTGTCTTTATCTAGAGTCTTCTCAGAATATGAACAGCTGTCTACATTAGTTAGAAGTGTGGCAAGGATAAGGAACGAGCTGAGCTGATGATAAGGACTGAAATAGAGTAGAAAAAGATAATTAAAGGGGAAGAAGAAGAGAACTCAGAAATTCTCTATACTGGAAAAAGGGCGATTTGGAAATGATAAAAGTAAACTTGATCCTTGTTATTCTTGTAAAGCCTATGGACACTTGAAAAGTAATTGTCCTAAGGTTAAGCAAAATAGAGTTTCAATTGAAGGTTTTGGTCATGTTGCAGCAGACTGCCCAAGTCCCAAAGGAGCTGGTGGAGGAAAAGGGAAAATTATAAGCAAAGGAAGAGGTAATATGCCTAAAGGTAGGAATGAGAAAGTTTCAAGTGTAAATCTTACTCAAGAAAACAGTAATGATAAAGAAGATACGGATGCAGAGGTAAGAACATATGCTGCATGCTCTATTTCAGAAAAAGGTACTAACAAAACCAATGAAATGTTTGTGATAGATAATGGAGATAAGAGATCAGTAGTTAGAGCTACTAATACTCTCAAAGAAAGAAGAAAGAGGAGCTCAACCTTTGTGCAGATGGGAGATGGAGAGCTACAGGAGGTTGAGGAGTTTGAACTGTTGCAACTTTATGATCTAGACGGGAAACTAGTTAATTTAAAGAATGTTCTTTGTGTTCCAAACATTGTAAGAAACTTGATCTCAGTGAGCCAACTAGTAGACATGGGATTCAAACTTATTTTTGACAAGAATTACTTTAAAGTGCTTCAAAATAATGAAGTCAAGTTTCGTGCTACATGAGTTGGGAATCTTTTTGGATTTTATTAACATTATCAGGAAGTATAAACTCAGTTGAAATGCCAACACTCAAACTTTGGCATGAAAGATTAGGGCATGTAAATGTAGAAAATATTAAAGAAATGGTCAAAAGGAGCCTGATAGCAGAAGGAGAAGTAGGTACTTGCTATGGTTGTATGGTTGGAAAAGGCTCGAGATTACCTCTTAAAAGAAGGCATGAAAGAACAAGGGAGCTAGTATAACTTGTAATTCGAATTTAGGCGGACCAATCAATATTCTGAGTATGCAAGGTAGAATATACTTTATTACTTTTATAGATGATCATTCTAGGCACACTGAATGTTTCTTTCTTAGAACTAAGAATCAAGCATACAAAGCTTACAAAATATTTGAAGCAGAGGCTGAAAGGTTCACAGGAAAAAGGGTTAAGTGCTTAAGATCTGATAAATAACTTTGTAAATAACGAGTTTACGCATTATTGCAGAGAAAAGGGAATCAAAAGACAAATAACTTGCAGTCATACACCTCAATAGAATGGAATTGCAGAAAGGAAGATTCAGTAAGGTCGATGCTCAAACAATCTAGGCTACCTAATTTTCTATGGGAAGAGGCTGTCAGAGCTGTAGTATATATTCAAAACAGGGTACCTAATTCAAGTCTGGGTGGACTTATACCAGAGGAGATTTGGAGCAAATCACCAATGAGGTATGATTTATTTAAATCTTTTGAAAGTATTGCTTTCACTCATGTACCTAAGGAAGTTAGAATAAAATTAGACAACAGAGCTATAACAGGATACATGATAGGATATGACGAAATGTCAAACGGGTACAGGATTTATTATCCAAAAGGGAGGAAAGTACTAGTTAGCCGAGATGTTAGATTCAATGAACTCATGCTCTACAAAAATAGAAATGATTTGAATGACAGGCTAGATTTCTTTGCAAAAAATAGTAGTATGGAAAGTGAAGATGTGCCAACTAAGACTAAGGCAAAAACAATTGCCGATGTGAAGATGATGAAACAGATAATAAGGAAGATAACAATGATATTAGAGATAATAATGAAGAAGTAACAAGGAAGAAGAGGAATGTGGAAGTTGAAAAATTAAATGAAGGTCTTAAAGGACTGGACATTCATAAATATGGGAGTACTGATGAAGGCACATCTAGAAGATTGCAGAAAGAAAGAATAGATATAAGTGAAATAATAGCAATCTTAGAACCTGAAATTCCTAAAGACTATGATCAAACAATTAATGGAGAGAACTCAGAAAGCTGGAAAACATCTATGGAAGAGGAAATGAAATCATTTGCAAGGATTGAAACTTTTGATCTGGTTAAAAAACCTCAAAACAGAAATATTGTGGGCAATAAATGGGTATAAAAAGTTAAGATTGGTAATGATGGAGAGAGGAAATTCAAGGCAAGGCTAGTGCACAGGGTTATTCTCTCAGAAAAAGGGGATTGACTATGATGAAACATTCTCTCCCATTGTAAAACTAACCAGTCTAAGAATACTTCTTGCCTTTGCCAATACATTAGATCTCGAAATGCATCACATGTATGTGAATACCGCCTTTTTGAATGTTGATTTGAATGAAGAGATATATATGCAGCAAGCACTAGGGTTTGAGGTTGGAAAAGATATGGTATAGAAGCTTAGAAAAGATGTGTATGATTTAAAACAATCATCTAGACAATGGTACTTATGCGTTGATGGTTTTCTTAAAGAGCAAGGCTTCATAAAACTAGCAAATGATGGTAATTTGTATGTTTATAGAGAGAATGACCTGTTTTGCATTATTGCATTATATGTGGATGACAATTCTGAAGCATTATAAAGAAGTCTTGAGTAGCAGGTTCAAAATGTCAAACTTGGGACCTCTAAAAAAATTCCTTGGTATTGAGGTACATAAAGATCGAAAGCTCAAGAGAATAACATTGACTCAAAGTGAAGACATTCAGAATATGCTCAGAAAGTTTGGTATGATTACATGCAATAGTGTGAAGTCTCCACTAGTAACAGGACAGAAGTTATCTTCTGATTTAAGTCCCAAAACAGAAACTGAAATAAAAGAAATGAAGAATTATCCATATAGAGAACTTGTAGGTTGTCTTCTATATGTGGCAAGCTGTAGCAGACCTGACAATGCCTTCAGTGTTAACTTATTAAGCAGATTTTGTAATAATCCAGCTAAGGTACATTGGCTTGCAGCCAAACGAGTACTAAGGTTCTTAACGAGAACTCAAGATGAAGGGCTGACATTGTCAAACAAAGATCTTACATTGATTGCATACTCAGATGCAGATCGGGGAGGAGATTTGGACTCAACAGAATCAACTTCAGGGTGCATTTTGCAAGTTGGAGGTTGTACCATATCATGGAGAAGTAAAAAGCAGGGTTGTATATCCATGTTTATGCAGAAGAATATAATGCTACCTCTCTAGCTGCAAGGGAAGTTGCATGGGTAAGAAGAATGATGAATGAGCCTACTGTTTTATTCACTGACAGTTTAAGTTGTCTAGCAATAACGAGAAATCCTGCATTGCGTGAACGTACAAAGCATATAGAACTACATGTTCATTTTATCAGAGATCTGATTGGAAAGGGAATAATTACGGTTGACTATATTAATACTGAGGGAAACGGTTATGAAGCTGCACGTGTCTGCTAGGGCGACAGTGTGGTGTCAGGGTGAGACCTCTTCAATCTTCTACGTGGGCGAGGCATTAGGCGGGGATGTCGTTGGCCCCTTTCCCATTCACTATAGTGTCGGGAAGCTCTCGCAGACTTTTGGTGTGGTGGCGATTGCGACAATGTGGTGCAAGGTCTCGTGATGGATGATGGGTCGCAATGGGTTTGCAATCAATTTTGCGGATGATATATTCCTCTTTCTTCATGCGAGATGAGTCCAATCTCCGGGCAGACCAAGAATATTTTGGATGCCTTTTCTTTCTTCAAGGTGCTTGCTTAACCGGGTCGAAGTGCTTTCGGCCATGTGGGTACTTGGAGGAACCTCCTCCTGCGTGGTTGAGTCAGTTTCCCTGGGCTCTTACACCGCCACACACAGCTGCCAAACTGTTAGGCATACCATTTGGCTTGGACATTAATGCTAGGGCAATTTGGGCGGAGACATTACAGAATCTTAAGTAGCATCTGAACTGGTGGAGGGGAAGTAAACTCACCATGGCTGGTAGGATTCTGATAGCCAAGTCAGTGCTCTGTAGCACTCATGTTTATGCAGCCTCCTGCATACTTGCGCCACAAAGTGTGGTTAAGGAGTTGGATAACACCATTCGCAATTTTGTTTGGGGAGGACATGAGGAGGGGGCTACAGTGAAGGTCGCATGGTGGAAGTGTGTGCGTCCCAGAAAGGCGGGGGGCTTAGGTATGCTTGATGTGTCCTTGCACACAAAGGTTTTGGTGTCGAAATTCATCTGGCAGTTGTTGCAGGAGCAACAATCCCCAGGATTGGCTCTGTTGCCACAGTCGCTACGCCACTCTATTGTGTTTAGGAAGCCAGCAATTCCGGCTCAGTTGCCATGGGCTCTGTTTGAGGATTTGCGGCCATTCCCTCATGCTTGCATCTATATTTTAAGAGAAAGAAAAAGGAAAGAAACATCAAACCAATATCCAATTAGAAATTCCAATCAAGAGAGTAAATCACTCCATTTTATCATCTGTTTGCAGACCTTAGAAGATACATAATCATAGCCAATATGAGGAAAAAACAATAATAATAATAGTTGTATGCCTTTGAATATCACAAAAAATGGTTCATTGCGCAAAATGTATAAATATACGACCATTTTGCTATAGTTTGCCCATGGTTGTGTTGTTATATTTGTGTCAGGGTATGCCAGTAGTATTTCTAAAGCGGGTGGTGTATTTTTAGTTAGTTTGCATCCCCATTCTATGGTTTTGGCATGCACATCTACATGTATTACATGCACATGGTGCATGCATGCCATATATATATGCAATGCATGCATGTTGAGCCCCTCTTTTACTTAACATTGTATAAGGCACATGCTTACTTTCTTTTGTGCCCACATAGGTCTTTTCACATGAGAGCCTTATCTTTTCTCTAGTGTCGAAAAGAACCGAGGGTTTGCAAAACCCTGTGCAATCATTCATGTTCCCTTTTCTCCAAGGTAATCAAATTCTCTTTGTTTTGAGGTTATTGACATACTTACTTGCTCGTGAATTTGTAGTGGCAGGTGGTCAATAATTTGATAATCATGGTTCAATCCTAGATAAACATCAAACACATGTGTAGCTATGTTGTGTTGGCTCTATAATGTTGGCTCTATATTAAACCTCCCAAACCCTCCCACCCTCCCCCCCCCGCCCAAGGTTATTTTTGCTGATATTTGTGCAGGGTGTCCAAAGGTAGGCTCAAACCGTTGAATGTCAGTTTCAGACGATCTTGGCTAGTTTTAGCACGACTTGTTTTCTAGCAAGTTTATTAACCGTCAGTTTCAAATACAGGATTAAACCAAAGGTTGTGAAGCGCATTGTACACATGTATAGCACACATGTACGGGCGTATGTATATTTTGTCCATCAACAGGGTGATACATACCCCTGTGCATATGAAATGTTTCAATTGCATATAGGGTACACTCGAAAGACACATGTAATTTTTGGATTCAACAAATATAAGTTCTATATAGTTCTAAGTAATTAACCAAATAGACAACCAGCATCCTAGACAAAACATGTCGAGTTTGCATCATCTGTAGTGGCATAACAGGATCGCAATAAGAACCAACCTTGTATAGAAACATTTTTCTACAAGTTCAGCCATGCCCTGTTAATGTAATATATACATTAACGTACTTGCTTCAGGATGCATTCCAGAAAGGAAATAAGAAAGACAAAGCAACAAAGATTGCCCTCCCATCTTTTTATTCAAAAAATTGATGTAAATAAAAAACTAGACCTCGAAAATTAGTGTGATGATCACTTGTTCCTAAGTATGCTCTCCGCCTTGCTAGCCTCTGCATACTGTTAGTGTATTACATTCTTATTGTTACGAGCACATGTTCTACCAAATCACTTAGGAAATAAAACTAGAGATGCCATATACCTTTTCGTGGCTATTTCAATTAATGATTTACTTACAAGTGCTTTGTTTCGTTTCCACTAGAATCATAGCCCCTACTTTTATCTTTTGAATCCTATATAATGAATGATTAGATCAACTTGGCAGTCTTCAACCAAAGGTAAACATAATGTCAATAAAAGCTCTAGATGAGTGAAGTACCTTTGGTTTGCATTTATGAATTGCCCTAAAATTTGAATACTTATAATGCTGAGAATTTCTAATTCTGTGATGGAAGCAAAAATGCTGCCTATGACCTATTTAATTAGAGTAAGTAATGAAAACAATCCATATATATAACGAGTTCAATATTCTGCATTATAGTAGGTGGGAGCCAAAAGCTGATGTTCCTCAGGAAAACAGTATGGCATAGAACAAAGGGAGCATGTTATAACAGCATGGTTCTTTGCATTACTCCAGAACTGAGGTGATTAAGCATTAAAAACGATAAGTAGATGGTAGAGCATGTTGCGCTATCTATATGATCAAGAAAACCTACTTAAGTGCTGTCATAAAATAATTGCATATCGACGTGAAATATAAGTCACTAAAACTCCAATCTCTGTGAGAAAGATAACTAGGATGCTTCATGCAAAATGACAAATGAATAATTTATTCTATAACACCTTGTTCAATTTGCTGGAAGTTCCAAAACGTAGAAGAAATACTGTTCTAATGTGGAGGTGGCCAGGCCGCTGCTAAACTTGTGAACTGCTCTGGAGAACTCAATCATTCACAACAAGAAAAATGACCTTTATTTGCTACAAGATCTGATCTCTATATATAAACATGGATTTGCTTTCCATCCAACAACGCTGCTTGATTTGCACATACCTTATGGATGTCATTATCGTAAGACCACCAAGGGCAGAGATTTTACCTAGTTTTTGTGAGCAAAATTCCATATATACATATAAAGGAGATCACCAAGATATGCCATTGTGAAGGTAAAGTGGGCATTCGATGGAATTTTCAGTATCAGTTCCAGCTTTTGAAATTCATAAAGTTGCTCAAGTAGGGAGATCCATGGACATCGAGGATAGACCAAGTGAATTTCTCTACATTTCTAATTTCCTGGGCCGTGGATCTCGAAATTTGAAGATCTAACGGTGTACTTTGAAATATATTGCGGTGAACTGCAACATGGATAGGTTGAAATTGGAGAAATTGTTGTTGGGAAGGGGGAAGGGGGTAGGCAAGCCTACTATTTGAAAAAAAAAAAAAAAAAAAAAAAAAAACTGATCATTAGAAAAAGAACAAAAAATTATAGACGTTATATCTTCATAGATGCCTTAAGATGCCAAAAGTTCTTTCCTTAAAGAATTGTTGCTTGACAGGAGAAAAAAATAAATTTTCTCTTAGTAACAATGAACATGTTTTACTACTTTTCTAAGAATATTTTTAGATTTGTGGAGATAATGCATAATTAGATGACGAAATGAGTTCACATTAGGGTTTGGTGTAAGTTATGGATTAAGTCAGATTCAAAAGCTCTTACTTCCAAGCTTGTTGTCTACAATCACTACTATATTTTTATCAATTGAGTTGTCCATAGTCTTTCGTACCATGTTATCTGATAGGTTTAGAGTAGTCCTTATTTTCTCTTCATTTCACAACTTTGGGAACAACCAACTTTTTAGTCTAGATATATCATGCGGATCATGTTTGTGTTCGCAATCTATGTTTTTATCAATTAAGTTGTAACCCATAGCATTGCCATACCGCGTTATCTTATAGGTTTAGAGTTGTCCTTATTTTTCTTCATTTGGTTTCATGCTTAAAGCTTTGGGGACAACCAAATATTTAGGCTAAATATATAAGAATCATGTTTGTGTTCTCAATCTATGTTTTCTACGTTTATTTCTTGGTTGACATTTTGATGGGCCTCAATAATAAGATATTCTCGAAGACGGAGAACAATGAGTCAAAACATTGAGGTATACCACTTGCGATAGTTATCCAAACTCCAAATTCATAATTTCTCGGTTTATCATTAGCTCCTAACAACATGACCGGAAAACATTATTATGTTGTTGGCATAGAGTTGGCGGCTATCTAAAACATTATTATGTTGTTGGCATAGTGTTGGCGGCCAAGATAGCTGGAAGAGTGTGGCATGTTTAAGTTTATGACAGTAGCAAGTAGTAGTATTCTCTGGGCTTGGGCAATTATGCTTGTCATGTTACCATCATGCTACTGGGAGACCCATGCGGATGACCTTCGAATCAACCATAGAGAACGACATGCTACTCTCTATTATCCCCTTTTTTTCGGGCAAGGTTTATAATTAGACAATGAAACGAAGTCGCTTCGCTGAACAAGAAGAAATCGGATAGTGTAGAAACATTGAAACAGGAAAAAATGATTAAGACACTATGCAAGAACTTGAGGCAGCACTTGAAAGGTTGAAACCATGGTGGTGAAATTAGGCAGCACATGAAATGTTGAAACCATGGAGTTACAAGGGTAATAGTTTAAGGGTTCTGTGGCAAAGTCTGGCTGTGATATTTTCGAGTTGAGCATGTGCAATTTGTGCAAAACCAGCGCACGCGGCCTTCAACGAAATTATAAAACCAAGGGGAAAAAAAAGGGGGCAAAAAAAGACAGGCGGGGGGCGGGTCCTACGGTTGCTTTTTTTCTTACATCACCAAAACGTCACAAAGCCGCAAACGATCCCTTTTCCACCACCACGTGGCAGTGCAAGGACGGGCGCTAGATCCTTGGTCCCATCTCACTGCCCCGCATGATGGACGGCCCACAATCCACGTCCGTGCCGCACCCCCATCGTCGTCATCAAGCCGTTGCCCACACGCCCTCCTCTGTTCCGCGACGGCCTTGACGGCCCCAGTGACGGGCCCGAGGACGGGCAGATCCCGAGACGGAAGAATAAGAAGGCTATGGCTATGGCTCTGGCCATGGCTATGGGGCCGGACTGCCGGACTTGCGACTTGTTCCCTTTTTTTTTATCAATTTCGTGGTGGGGTTTTGTGAATCTCACAAATTTTTAGCTACCGGATAAGAGCCTGTAGGCCAAAATCCTGTGGTGGGTGCTTTGTTTTGTTGGCCATGGCTGTTGGGTCCCCCAAATGAGTGCTTGCACGCCCTGCCGCTGCAGCATATTCATATCTCTTCAATCCGCTTCTTATTCTTCTTCTGCTTCATCCTTCTGCTCTTGCTTCTAATTCTAATTCAATCGCGTCTTTGGAATCTGCCCAATTTACAATTTAGTGCTGCTGCTTGAATTTGCGAACTTGGGGATACTGTGCGGACGGGTTAAGAAGAATTTTGAGGCCAAATTCACTGTTGGGCGAGTCTGCCGCTGTAGTATGATGCATGGCAGAGGTCCTGAGCTGGGAAATTGCAAAAACTAAACCGAAATTTTGGGAAATCTAAACTATTTTACCCAGATGAAAAGGCTAGAGCTAGGACCGCAGGAGCAAGGATAACAGTGGTTGGCTATGGAGGACGGCGTATTCGGGCCTGCTTGTAGCAGGCAGAAACAGGCCATTTGCTCATGGGTTATGAATGGGTTCTGTTGAAAGGGGCTGCAAGGCTTGAATTACTGTGTTGGTCATTTCCGTCTTACATTTTTCTATGTCTCTTGCAGCCTGTAGACAGAGTTATTCTGCAAAGGGGTCTCGGGTGTAGCATGGACTCGGGCAGCCATGGATTCAGTAAATCCGATTCCGGAGACAGTTTGCCTGCACAGTTCAGGAGTACAGGATATGGCCTCTCTTCCCGTGCTTTAGATCATTTCAAGCAGCAGCAGGAGCCCCATCTTTCTACAGGTTTTTTAGCTCAGGCCATGGCCGCAATGGGTGGAGGAGGAAGCTCAAACTCTCAGGTCGATGGAAGCTCCTCGGCTATGGCTTCCACCGGACTTTCCCAACCAGATTATACCAGTCTGCCGAGGGCCCAACAGCAGATTTCTCAGAAAACTGATGCATTAGAAGTGGGTTCTGGTTCAAAGGCTCCAGAAGATCAACCCGATCAATCTGCCGCTGCAGGAGCTCCTAAAAAGCCCCCACCAAAGAGATCCTCTACGAAGGACCGGCATATCAAGGTAGAAGG
The DNA here is from genome assembly GCA_021234155.1 of Isoetes taiwanensis. Taxonomy (NCBI): domain Eukaryota; kingdom Viridiplantae; phylum Streptophyta; class Lycopodiopsida; order Isoetales; family Isoetaceae; genus Isoetes; species Isoetes taiwanensis. The sequence goes on along the minus strand of JAJEKV010000010.1, from coordinate 12,064,929 downwards.
AAGGGGCCGGAGAATAAGAATGCCTGCTACTTGCGCGGCTAGGATTTTTCAACTGACTAGAGAATTGGGTCACAAATCAGACGGAGAAACAATTGAATGGTTGCTTCATCACGCGGAAAGGGAAATCATCGCTGCAACAGGTACTGGCACTATTCCAGCCCTTGCATTAACATCAGCTGGTCTTTTAACACATCACAGAAGCCATAGCAGTAGTTTAAGCAGGCTTGCGCCTCTTCAAGGATCAATAGGCCTCGCCGGATTGACACAGAGTGATAGGGATTTGGTTACGAGTAGAATTGAACAGGCAAGAGCTAGGGCAGAATGGGAAAACAGCAACATGGAAGCAAGCAAGCAACAAATGGCTATGGCAGGGCACAGTTTTATGGGGTTTCATGCTGAAGCCCATCAAGCTGAATCCGGCGATGGGTTAGACCACGGAGATGGGTCGGAGGAAAAATTAAGGAAAAGGGCGAGGGCAGGAGGGCCGACTCTACTTTCTAGATTGAAAGATGATCCAGACCCAATTCAGAGCAGATCTGGAGCACCGCCCAGGCCTAGGCAGATGCAAGGGGCGGGGCAAAATAGCGGAGCCATGCAAGCGGGCGGCGCCGCTGGCTTGATGCCGGCTGCAATGTGGGCGGTTGCCCCAGCGGCTATGGCTGCCAACAGCGGGCCAATGCAGGGCACAATTTGGATGCTTCCCATGACCGCAGGCGCTTCTGGGCAATCGGTTATGGCCGGTCCGACGGATCAAATTTGGGCTTTTCCATCCGCGGCTTCGGCCGGGGCCATGTACCGGATGGGCGGATTGGCAAACACAAATATTCAGCTTGGAACTGGCGGCAGCGGCTCTAATTCGAACCAGTCTTCCGCCCAGCTCTTGCCTCAGGTTATGGCTCCAGGTATGACTCTTATGCCTAGGATTAATCTGGCTGGTCCCATCGCCGGAGTTGGGCTTGACCATCTTGGCCACCATATGCCCCTTGGTTCCATGCTTCTTCAACAGGGCTCCCAGCAGAGTTTAGGGTTGGGTGGTTCTGAATCTCATCTTGGCATGTTTGCTGCTTTGAATGCTTATAACAGAAGTGTTAGCCAAGAAAATCAGGATTCTCTTGGCTCTGCTGGTCATCAACAGGGTGACAGTGATCATACTGGTTCTCAGTAATCGATTAAACCCGATATAATTCTGTTCTTCATTCTGCTAGTCATCAACAGGGTGATATGATCTTACTGCTTCTCAGTAATTGGCCAGTTCAACATGGTTATGTTCTTCTTGCCAAATCATCTCACAGATTTTGCAGTTTTTGGTGGATCACGAGCTATCATTCCCACAAAACAATTGCAGTATGCATCCATATGGTAGCTTTACCAAATTTTCTTCTTTTCTTTCTTCCTTCTTCATCTTCTTCTTCTTATTCAGGCCTGTATGTTAATTACTATTCATTTGGCCCTATCGAAGGGTTTAAGCTCATAAGCAAATGTAATGTACCATGTTCATTCTTTACATCACAATGAGGATAATAAAAATTGAGTATCACCGCAGATGCATGCTGCGGGTATTACTAGTTTCGTATTTCCGGCTCATATTCGTGTAGTACTGTTTTGTGATTTTGGAAAGTGTGTAATTGACATGAAAATAATCAGTTCCTTGATGTGGGAACATTGTGCTGCCATCTCTTTCATGGTGCAATGCACAACAGTCGTGTTTCTTTGTCATAAGTAGGAGCAGCTTTTAATAAAAAAAAAAACGGAACTTATCATAGTACTCACATTTGGTTTCTGCCTCAGCACCACTGACTAGCATTGTAGCCATGGATGGCAAGTATTTCAAAAAATTATCCAAAGATTCTTTGTCAAGCAAGAATGGTCAGTGCCTATTACAGATGATGTACTTCTGTGAGTTGAAACTCTTTGCCGTCCATTGCCTGCTTCGATAGTGTATGAATTTAAGTCAGCCACGAAGCCAAGTTAATGCTGTCAACAAGGAAAGGTAATATGGCTACTTGTTTATGCAGAGTTCTGTGTTCTGTATCCAATGTTTACTTTGCTTTGGTGCTTTTCTTACTTTCTCATCCTGCAGAGGCCAGGTGTACGCCTGTTAGTCATTTTGTACCATGTTGTTGGTTCATACAATGCAGCCTTTGCATTTCAAAACTTTTGTTATATTTTAAGATGTTAAAGTGCCACAATAACGTGGTCCGTGTTGTGCTCAGTTGACCAGGAGGCTTCTGTGGAGTATAGTGTGGCTCTGCTCATAATTCTTCTTGGTGGCTAACATATTTTACAACTGGAAAGAACGGCCCTGTATCCAAAGTGCTTATGTTTTGTAAGAATCTGCAATTACAGAGATATGGGTTCGCCTGTAACAGGAGCATTCTGGCCAATATCATGCATGTTCCATTACTTCCACAATCCACGTCTATATGCATAGTGAACGATATGTCCCAAAAATTATGATCTCTAGTGTCACTTCGGCTAATAAAGTAATGGCACATGCTCACAAATGACAGCAAAGCTCTGATATGGCCTGGAGACTCTCAGACCATAGAGTTATGGTCTGATACTGACCCAGGCAAGAAACACATGGTTTCAGATATCCTGAGATGTCTATACAAGATAATTATGTAATTCCTTTATAGCAGACAACACTGCCTCCTCCAATTCTCCTAAAGAATTTATGTTTCTATGTGGTTGTCAAGCAGTAGAAATTCATGATCAGATCGATCAATGTGCAAAATATTAAAAGCATAGGAAGGATGACATAGTGCAAAATATGATAAACAAACGGGCAAAGAGAAGATTGACATTGCTTCTTAATGATTGCTGACCATTTCTGGCTCAGCGCCTTCCCGTGCACATCCTCTACATGCATTGTTTTGGATCTTTAAAGATCAAGGTGTGAAATCTTAAAACAATCATACTCTCTGTCTCTTGATTTATTACTCACTTAAGGCATTGTACTCTTAACGAATGCTTCTCTTTCTGAGAACTTCTGTAATATCTATGAAAGATAAAACTTGGAAATCTTGCGCAATCGGATACTACATCCTATAAATGCAGCTTCTACCAAAAGACCTTTCAACCAAAGCGAAACTTTTAAGAATGAAACTGGAGGAGATTATTCAACCAAATTTGAATATTTTTCAAGCCTGTAAGTAAGCTTACCTTTTTTGTGCGTCATGTGCCATGGAACAAATTTTTCCAAGTCCAGAAACATGATAAGATATGTTGATAACTAGTTGATTGTTGGACTGGAACTAGGAAGAGATTAGGACGAAAGCATGAGATTTTGGACTGTGGCATAAATTTAGGCTTGTACTGGATAGACAGAGAAGATGACGCGACAAATGGAGTTGTCCACATTTAAAAACTAGACTGGCATATTGCAGTGCCTTATTACACACACGATCTGGTAACCGAAAAGTTTTAGAGCATTGACCCAATTTTGGCGCCACTGCGTGCGATAAATGTAGCTAAAAAAAGCAATGCAAATCCAGAGTGTTCATGCAAGGTGGACAAATTGCTTCTGGCCACGTAGCTTATGGCAAAAGAAAGAAAGTCTTCTGGCAGGCAAAGGCAGGCGAATCAGAAAAGGATAGCTGACACTTGGCAGCCTGTCAAAGGGCAGAAAAAACCCGCTCCACGCTGTAAATGAAGGGACATATCCTCGCCACGAAGTTACCGGACGATGTGAAAAGATCATATTGGTCTTAAAAATTGGATGGATGGATGGATAGATAGATATTAATTTTTCACAATCGCAATACTCTCCCATAATCTGGGAAATAACATGGCTAGAGCATATCCATTCTCTACACTCTAATACAATTTGCCCTCTCTCTAGTGCCCATTGGCTTATCTCTAATACAATTGGCCCTCTCTCTAGTGTCCATTGGCTTATTTGCTTCCTAGCAAAGGTAGGATGCCTTGAATGTTGCCTTTGATTTCTTGTATCCTTGTATTAAAGAAAGTGAAGAGCCTCCAAAAGAACAAAAAGAAAAAGAGTGGCCTCATATGCTTAAAGTTGGCCTTCCCCTTCCCCTTTCCCTTTCCAATATCTCATACATGTCTCTTCTATCCTTGTAGCCTCATCAATATTTGGTTTTTGTTTTTGTTCTTGTTCCTGGTGCGGTATTGAGGTGTCCAATCATGATTCTAGACTGCTCTCCGCGTGGGACCTTCTACAAGGATCTAGAGATTTTTATTATATCTCATCCAACCCCACTTCTCTGCCACTTCTTATCTATGTGGGCCACAATGATCAACTAATTGGGGACCTGTTCTCTGATAATGTTTGAATAAAAACAAGGCATATGTTGAAGTAGATATGTTAAAGTGGTCCAAATTTAGGCTCAAACTTGGATCCCTAGCTTCAAACGAACCAATCTCCAATTTATTCAATTTATTCACCATCATGATAGTGCTTGCCTCCAACATTGGCCAATATTGGATTTGGTTTAGCCTATAGGATATACGTGTATATATTTCTACAATTCTTCCAACCTGTGAAATATTGTATGGTCATCATTTCAAGTGCCATAACTCCTTTGTAAAGTTTATGAGTGGGACATTTCAAACTACCTTTGTCCTATTCTTTATGTCTTAACGCACATGACAAAATAAATAAAGCAACACCCTAAAAGGTTGCTTCTGATCCTAATGAGTGCATGTAAACTAGTCTTTTAAAAGATTTGCTTTGAACATGATAAGTACATGCCATTTATTTTGATTCCAATTCCTTAAGTATGATTACCTTAAAAAAATCTAGGATAATTGCACGACATTTATAATATATAACTCTAGGATTCCTGTTGTCTTTGCTGGCAAACTACTCATCTATCTTTAAGTCAATGACATTACAGCAAAAACAATCATGAACAAATAATTAAGTGACAATGTTGAGAAGCAAAACTTACCCACTTCTACGAGTACGTTTTGGCCTCATATGTGGCACTCATATGGTCTCATTACAATTATCCCTGAATTTAGAATACACACATCTTCTTTAGCACTTGTCCTCTTCTAATATAACCTCAGCTCTTCCTAAGCTAAGGAATGTATGGCCACATGCCTAAATGAGCATACAAATTTTAAAGACGGAGAGGACCTTGACATCTATATGTAATCTATACTGACTCATATCTTAGGATGGCAATCACATTTAAGATATTCTAATAGCCGTTTGTATGTGTAGTATACATTCAATATGCTATAGTCAATTTATACATATGACCTTACATGTAAGATTAGTATTCAGTATCTTGGGGTGACAACTATAACCATAGAAGAATTCTCATGACATCAAGGATGACATTAGTTTCATAATGACATTTCATCTCTTAAAGTGGCAATCATAACTAGAGGCTCGAGGATGCACAATTCAAAGCTTAGTCTATGCGCAATTACATTCATTCATAAATCAAACTAACCTAACGAAAAGACTGAGCGGGTTACTTTTATATTACCATTGACATTATAACATTATATTGAAAATGAAATCGTAATGCAACTGCCCAATTAAATTAATAAGTCCAATAAGGCATATGGATTAAGTCAACAATTCAAGCATATGATCTGATTTTGAAAATTAAATTAAATTGAAAATTTATAACCCATTGAGAAAAGGAAGCATCCCTAGGGTTTTCAAAGACGACAAAAGATTGATTGTCACAAGCCTACAAAAATAATTGCTATCACAAGTATATTATTAGAGTTATGCGACTCTCTTTCACTGACAAGTTGAGGTGCTTTTCCTGCCCTTGTTCCCTTCCTCTCGGCTGAGCTGCCAATGATATCCACTGCCAATAGATCCTCATGGTCTCTCTACATCGTGACAGCGCTTTCCAAATTGATGTGATCCTTTACTCTCACGCCACTCGATCTAAGAGGCCGGCTCATGCTAGGTCATCTGCCTGACTCGTATAAGTTCCTTTGGATTTCTTGGAACTCTTCTTCTGATATGAATGGTTGGTTGCTGCTGTTGAAAAGACTGCCTTATGTATTCGTAAGCTGCCACATTTGATATACAGCTACCTCACATGGAAACTCTTGGTACGTATAGTCGATGAGATCTCGTCGTTGTCCTTCTGCCATAAGACCTAAGAATTCATCTATTCTTAGTCGGGTAAAAGCACGCTGTGGTGTTCCAATTCGGCTGTCCCCCCCAAAATGTGGCATTGCATCCACCACTTTTGTGGTATGAAAGTATAATTATGGCACCGCTCAGCTGCCGGTATTTAAGAATAGAGTCCCAATTTGTGGGGGAAATTCTAATTTCAAAAACTAAAATTCAAATTCAAATTCCTATTCTTTGGCCCCTTCATGTTCTTTGCCTACGTCCTGTTCTTTGGCTCCCTCCCTGCTGCAAGCTCCAATCCATTGTGGATATGGATGTCAATGAGGTAATCTGTCCACAAACCGGCATTTCAGACAGGAGAAAACGAAGAAGAACCAAGGAACAAGAAATGTTGAAGAAAAGACCCCAGAGGAAAAGAAGAGAAGAAAAATTGGAGCTTGCAGAATTGGCAGAAGGATCCGGTTCATCAAGAAGTGCAAGCAGTAAACGCCGTATTGTCCTTAATTTGCTAATGTCTTTCCATAAACAGACCAAAAGAATGGAGGATAGCACAAAGAAAGAAATTTTACTTGAGCTTTTGAGGGATAAAACATTGGAAAAATTCATAGGTGAAGAATTAAAGGATTTGGAAGCCAAGAGCATCGTTATAAGGAGCCTCTGGGACTCTATGCAGACTGTCAAACTCTCTACCAGCAATGGTGCCTAGCGACCAAGAATATTTGCCTTGCAATGTGCGTACCACTGGTCTGATTCTGAAACAAGTGACAAAATCAGCCGGCAAGATCTTGGAAGGTATTAGGTGTTCACCCAAGAAACGCAAAGGCAAAGAAAAAGAGGGAAAAGATCGATTACAATGGTGGGAAATGGGTTTCTTACAAAGGGCTAAAAGATTGATGCAATTTGGATGAACATATAGAAAAGATTCAAAAATTTTGGATTGAGAACACCAGAGTGTCTTCTAACACAAAGGATGTTAGAACTAGAAGATTGTAGAGAAATGTAAGAGAAGAACATGATGCCAGTATCTGGAGGAATCACAGGTTAGTTTATTTCTGTTATTCATGTTTTCTTAGTTATGGTGCTTAGTGTGGTGGTTATTGTGTTGTACAGTGATTGTGGTGTCTTGTATGACATATGAATTGTGTGTAGTTGACTCTAGTCCGAAATGCAATATTTAATGTTTGGAATATTATTAGAACATGTGAATTGAGTACTCCTTTCTTGGGTGTGTGTATGATCTAAAAATATTTGAGAATGATAACTAAGCGATCCCTGAGATACAAATTTTTGTTGAATAAAGACAATTTTTTGTCGATTCAAGCCTGACTCTGTTGGAAAGTATATATTAAAAAATGATCTTACAAAATTTGGCTTTTACAAAATTTGGCTTTCCATTAAAGCTCACGTACCGAGAACTAAATTTGTATGCATGATTTCTAAGCAACAGAAATCTTTGGTATGGTAGCTCGGCTGGTGCATCAAAATTATTGTTTTACGCACTAAAGCATCTAAGCTTTTCTGCGATCATCCAATTTAACGGGATGAGGTTTGCCGGTGCTTCCTGCATCCCACGGTGGTAGAAATCATGATTACGCGCGATAAAACACGTATTTGTTCGCGGTCAGGCGGACAAGTGACAGAGAACAAATATACCAGCTGCCCTTGCAACAGCATGTAACATAAGCTCATGGACTCTGTCTAAGAGCTCTCTTCCTGTCAATCTGACTCCAAGCATAGCCATTGAAGGCCCAGCATCCAGTCTGTTGTATGCCTTTAGGTTGGATTCGAAATCAGCAAAGAAGGTGGATTTAGGCATATCCACCTTCAGAGATTTATCACGAGCCTTGGAAATTGTGAGTTGTGTGGAATCAAGAAGTTTCAGACCTGTCCCATGGAAGGAAGTGGCAGTAGGAAAGTGAAATGGGAGTACATTGACTATGAAAAAGACAACGTCTCGAGTTCTGGTAGGAGACTGACTCATCAGTACAATGAGACAGAACCCAAGGAGCTTCTGGATAAACTGAAAGAGCGTCTAAAAATCTTTCCACTACATAATTTCGGTACCAATGGCGGGCAAAAGCGGTTTAAGGAGCTTACGGAGAATCTCGGCCGGATGCATGTCTCGGTAGTGGATTTTGCGAGAGAACTATACATTCAAGGAATAAGAGGAGGTGCGGTTGATCTTATTTGGGTCAATAATCAGATTACCATTTTGGTTCAAATAACATATCAGTATGACTCAGTGGCAGATGAGATTATCAAGGAAACACATTACTATGTATCGGATGATAGGGAACCACGATACTTTGTTAGTGCAACACGCTTCATGAAGCACCACAAATATCTGGGCAGAAGGAAGGGTTCCAAAGAGACATTATGTGTTTTCGGATGGTGCGACATCTCAATTCAAGGCTTCTAGACCATTTTACTTTGTGGCTAGGTACACAAGCGACAGCGATGTCTATATGATGTGGAATTTTTTTTTGTTCTAACCCGGGGAAAGGTGAACCACGATGGCAAAGTTTTTGAGAGTTGAAGAGATGGTTAAGACAACTGCAATTAAAAGTCTGATAGCATAAAATTGGGTAATGCTCATGAAGTGGTAGAAGTTGTCGAAGAGATGTTTACTTGTGGAACATCAGAGTGGATGAACACATCTGAAACCGATGAAGGAAAAGAATATAAAAGGTTCTTTTGGGAAGTCAAGGTGGAGGATATAGATAGAAAGAAAGCATGGGGTGCGAGAAAGGATTTTGGACACTAGGCGGATCCATTTGTGTACATGCATTCCGATCCAGAATCTCTGTGCGGTTACTGCGAGGAACTTTCATGCTTTTAAGCTCTTTGCTTGGATGGCATGTGGGATAGTTTTGTGAACAAGCACTACGTTGATGATTGGAAACTTCAAGTTATTGTACCATCCTCCAATGTGCATGCTGACATTGAGGACCGTAAATCCAACAGGTCCTTGTTCTCCTCCAATCCCACGATGTTAGCAGAGGCACTTAGAGTTGGTGATAATTTTCTTTGTCGTTTGCTCGAAAGGAAATGATGAGGGTTGAATTTTGGATTACGATGTGCACAAAACCAAAATGGATAGTGGAGAAAGACTTCCAACTCAATGGAACATGGTACCTTGCCGGTGATAGTGTCATAGAAGGTATGTATTACAAGAAGGGCGCAAGATCAATCGTCAGCTATAATCTTTGCAGTAAAGACGCCTTAGGCATAGTATTCACAAACACAGATCTGTCCAATCGGACTTCACATGCCACCAACTAAGCGTCAAAAAGCGTATATGTATATAGGCTGGATCCTTTAGATGAGGAGAAAATTTTACGAGAATTTACCGAAGTTCTTTTCGATGATGATGAAATGTAAAACCATTACAGTAGTTTTGAGAACTCATGTGAAGTTTTGTGCTTCAATTTGTGAAAATGAGTTTGTCTTGATTTCTTTTGAAGATTTGAATTCTTACGAAACACTTGATTCCTTTGTTTGTGAGATGAATTGAATATGAATTTTCATTGAAATGAATCGAGGTTACAATAACAATTATGTACATAAGAAAGATATCTGATGATTTAAGTGCGAGGTGACTCATGCACCTACATACTTCCCAATACATATGTTCCCCTCGGTTCAGTTTTTTTGTTTCTTCTAATCTTAAAACTTCAAGCATGAACACTCTAACATCAACTAGATCACAGTGCGAAATGTCCACAACTTTGTAGATAACCACACTTTGTCAATAACGAGTTTGGTTTGTCTCGCTACATTTAAGATGACTTACTAGATCGGGGCAACAATATATTCACTCCTTTCAAGTACCCTCTCACAAATTTGTGCATAAATGAACATATGGCGGGGGCCACATGAATGACCATTGGTTTGAAGAGGCGTTGGAAATTTTCACAACATCGAGGTTGTAAAAGCTGAAATTATTATGTCCAAGAAATTTTAGGAATCTGCACTCAAAGTTTATGTCATTGTGCCACAATGACAAAATGCAATGAGCAAGCACTAACCTCTCAATATATGCCTACGCCATGCAAGCCCGAGCTATCAAAGTGATATATCCTGGTTTATATCTACGTGTGAGAGACTGGCGTGGCTTACAATCAGAAAACAGGTCGGTGATGTCCATCACAAGCGAGGCAAAACATGTCTTGGCACTTATCCGATTCACATGTTTCCTTATTGTTTTGTAACTATTTGTGTCCTTGGACAATGTCAGAAAAAAAAGAGGGTCAAAAGAAATGAAAGGGATGGCTCATTCCTTGGAGAATCAAAGTAGTATTCCATGTACGCAAACATATGCATATCATACGGCACAATCGATGATCACAAATCGAGATGAAAGTATCACCTTGAGAAGAGGAGGATCAATTGATCATTGAACCACTTTGCATATCGGCTTCAAAATTTTGATGTGGTGGAGCTAATCACGGCGGTTAGGTTCCACTCGGCACCACTTCGGATGTGTATTTGGCTTTTAGATAGTGGGGATTGCGAAGCTCTATCATCTCTAGTTCTAAACACACACGAGAACATTTGCTCACAATCCATTCAAATATTTTAAATTGAAAAAGTACAACACATATCATAGAAATGTTTTTACTTATATTGACTTTCAAAGAGTTTTACAAGATTCATTTATGAAAATACTTGTCGAGCATTTTCATGTTCCCACATGTTCCACATTTGATGTTCCTTCACATAAGCTGGCACACTTTCTGCAGCCAGAAGTCCCTCCAGCCATGGTTTGAGTTGCTACAAAAGGAAATTGGAATCCAACTGTAGGAGCAAAACTATTTGGACATATCATTGTGTTTATTTGGTTGTTGTGGGAACCGTTATATCTATTTGTCATCTATCAACAATGTGTTTGTCACACGGTATCTCAAAATTTCTGGTACACTTTGGGCCGGATCCTTAAGGAAAATTGGCTTATTAACCACTTTTAATTTTGTGTTGGTGCAGTCATCCTGATTCCAAATAAAAAGAAATTTGCCCTTATATTCCTGCAGCAACTTTCTCATCAACAAGTCAACATTACTCTTAGCTATGCTGGACCACAATGCAATCTCAAATTACGAAAAACACCATTCTCGGGCACGGAAGCTGCGAACTTTTGATGGTTCAATTTTTGGATGGTCATTTACGGCTCGGCCAATCGCGGGGATCCTCTCTTTCAAGTCATAAAACTTGCCTAAAACCCCATTAAAATCGGAACAAGGAGAATTCCGGTTAACCTCTTGGTTTTCTTGGTTGAGGTTGTATTGGACTGGTTGGCCGATGCATCTTGTCGAGGATCGGGGTTTCTTTGTCAACTTCATCACGCATCCGCATTTGGCTCATATTCAGCACCAAAACTTTTTACGGTGAAGGACCCGTCTGAGAATGAATCTCAAAGGAATTAATTTTCCCCCCTAAATCAGATGCACTAGGAATCTCTTCGTGATGGCTTCCAGTTGCAGTAGCATTTATCTCTGCAACATAATTAAAATGAGGAAGACCACAGAAAAATACAAAAAAATAAATCATGTATGTGGCATCGGTACTTACTTGATACGACTCCCTTTCAATGAACACCGGCGATAAGGTTGTTATGCCTATTGGTGGTTCCATGACGCTTCTCATTTCTTCCTCATGCTACACTTGCTTTTCCATCCTTTCTGCAAGCCATCTCTCTTCCTCCTCATCTTGTTCTTCCACTTCCTTATAATCTCCCTCAAACTGAAATTGCCATGAAGAAGTGCCCTGATAAACATATTTGGTGGAGTTGAGCTGTTGGATGAAGCGTTGATTTACCCTTATATCCAAGGGTGCTAAATCCAGTGGTTGTATGGACGGTTCCCCTACTTATTTGATGGCGTTGAAGTGCATGAATGTTGCTAAAGCTACATGAAATGACATGTATCTATGCATGTGGGCTTTACAGCTCATGTAATCTGGCATATTCCCTATCCGATCCCAAATTCGGTTCTTGACCCTGGCACCCCCATCCAACATTTGACTGAGTGCCTCCAAGGAGACCCATTTCCCTCCCCTTGGTGGGATGGTAACTGTGTGTGACTTGCAAAGTGGAACTTCTTAGAATGTAGATAATCTAGAGATTTTTCTTTAACACCCATATATGCAGTACCATCACAACTTCTTTGATCTTTGAAACAAGTATTGTCAGCTGAACAAGTTGCACATCTATCACCATGTTTAAACTCTCCCAAGGAAGGACTTTAGAGGTCCTTTGGTCGCTCGACCTCCAATACAGACTGTCTGACCTGAAAAATGGATTGCATTAAGATGTCTATACATGTTGCATCGAGCAGCCACCGCATCCCACGCATCCCACATCATCAGACCCGTAAGCACAAGGCCCAGCATTAGATTCAAGCTTCGCTCTGCCCTGCCATCCAGAACCCACGAAATCGCCAGTTTACAGGGAACAATGGGTTTGGAGCAGTCATCAGCATATCCTAGGTATATTTCAACATATAGTTAGAATATGCCATAACCCCACATAAGCCAAGGTTTGCCCCCCTAGGGGCAACCCAAATCATGAGAGAAATTTGGGGGGAGCAACAAAAGGTAGAAGCAACAAAATCCAAATTTTATGATAAAAGAGAGTTATGGCATAAAACAATGGCTAGGGTAGTCCAATCCATCTGCCCCTCCTGTGTATACTGTGCAAATAGGCTGGAACATGCTATGACATAATTGTAACCTTTTGGAGATGCAATATCATGGAATCACCCTATGAGACTACTCCAGGTTACATCTCCCCGTCACGATGAGGCGGTGCGGGGCGTCCCCTCCCGAGCATGGCCGGATCCACGGGTGTGCTAAAGAACATGTGCTACATGGTGACCCTCCCCATCTGTACCGACTTACTCCCCTAAATCTAAAATTTTGGTTCTGCTTTGGACCCGGGGAGTGTCGAGCATACGGAGCCAATTTTCGGTGACCGACTATAAGCCTAGCACACTATAAGAGTCTTGTAGCCCCAGCTAAATAGAGACCCATACGTTTCACCATTATACCCGTTGTATGCGATCTTTGAATCACAATGTAGCATCCGCGGCCCGGGTGGGCTTTTATGCACGATTTCACGAGTTCTTTGGAGTCTTAAGGGTCTAGCTAGAGACATCTCTACTTCTAGAAAGCTTTTAGGTCTCTACCCACCCTTAAACCCAGACACAGAGGAGAAACGGAAGGAGAGAACATAATCATAATCAAAGTATCGATCATCATCTTAGTAGCACATAAAAGAGAAATTAACCATTCATCTAATCAGAGAAGGGTTAGCTGAAGCACATACCATCTAGGGACTAACCGGTTTCTTGGCAAGAGCCATTGTCACAAAAGGCTTCCATTCTTCAAGTCTGGTTGCAGCTGGTAGCTCTTCCTTCCTTCAACTCTCCCCAAATCGATTTGGGGCATAATTGGGGGTAGGGCCTCAATTTGCCCTCTAAACATAGCAAGTTCCCCCTGGCCAATAAATTTGGGTCAGGTGGCACTCCCTAATTAGCTAACTTTTACTAATTACTACATTAATTAGCCTAATTAGGTTTAACAATTTAGCATAGCTAATAAAAGTTCTTTTAGGTCAACCCAAGTTATCCCGTAATGATCCATAAAAATCCACTTATACTCTGGTGACATGTCATAGTATGTATACGTATACTATATAAATACATGGAACATCACTTTCTCCCTCCTTTGGAATAATGTTGTCCTCAGCATTGGGGTTAGTTTAATAAAAAACAATTAAGTTAGAAAGTCCCTTGAGAATAGAATAGAATAGGATTTTTAGCGTCCACGGAGACCAATTGGCTTATGGGACCCAAACAAAAAGAAGCGTGACTGATATTCTTGACGAGGGATTAAAAACCCCCCACCAGAAGAGGTTTGAAGGAAAAACCGCGATGTAATAGGAACATCTTTGGCACCTTTGTACAATTGCATGGACAGTAAGGAAGTATGTATATTTTAGCGTCGTCATGAGCCAAATAAAATACCATATCACGAAATTAGATAGGAGCACACATACAAAATATGACTAAATAACAAAGAGATATTTGTTGAGACCTAGAATCCACCGCGGTCGCGTTGAGTACCACGCTACTGACACAATTCTGATGCGTCATTACCATAAAATAATTAAAATAGTGTGGTTGAAGGGACCACCTCCTTAATTAAAAGAAATATGAATGAAGGAAATCCTACATGCCTAAGACTTGCATTTCGTCTTGGCGTAAGGAATGGCAATGTTCCTATTATAGCCATATATGAATGCGTTCTATTATGAATGCCTATATGCCCAATTCCCCATCTAGGATGCATGTAACCCAACCCCTGAAATGATCCCTGTCGGACCCATAACGCAATGCTTATCATTAGGGTTGGAGTTGATCGCATCCTGAATGGTTCGGCTCTGGCATTCTCGCATAAAGTCTGGGTAAGCCTTGTCCCAATCCACTTTAAGGACCCAGGTTCCATCCTCCGTTGGCAAGTGTTTCCACTTAACCAAATACTGCAAGATTTGAGTTCTAGGGGTTTGCTTACATCCACAATCAAGGAGAGCCTCAGGCACAATCTCCAATTGATCTGCCGTCATCTCCAGAAGTGTCGGCGTGTCAAGAATCTTTTCTGGATCGGGATTATGCTTCTTGAGAGGCTCACATGAAAGATTTTATGGATCTTCAAATCTTTGAATTAGATTCAACCCGATGGGCCTAAGAATCTATCCTCTCGGTTATCTCAAAGGTCCATACATCTAGATGCAAGCTTCTTGCAATTGCCAATTTGAGTTTGGCACCTTCACCTTAGTTTTAGCCATATTGACTCAACAATTGGAAATTCATTATTGTCCCGTCTGCCGTCGGGGAAGGCTCTTTTTCTTAGGACTCGGCAGCTAACAAATACCCTCCGAACTTCCTCAACTAGAGGCTTGCATATATGTAAGCAATTGTTGAACACTTCCATCTTAAGCTGGATTATGCCCATGCAGATGCAAGGCATTATTGATAGCCATGATTGATCATAAAAAGAAGGTGCCCACCATGGAGTCTCAATAGGGTGTGGATGGAGGGCATGGCCAGAAAAAAAGATGTTTATTTGCCTCTCATCTTTGTCAACAAGCCATAAAAAAATGGGAGAAGCGCGGAAAGGTGCGAGTCACGAAATAATGTCCAAGGTAGATTTGGTTTGGCGACCTTTTGCCTAGAGGGATCCAGTGACAACTTAATCTGACTTAACTAAATGTGTGCAAACATAATCTAGGTAAGCTATTTTTTAACCAAGATTATTAATTAGATACGTGCAAATGTGATTCCTTTAAGTTGGCTTAACTAAATTCCTTAATTGAACCTGGATGTGAATACAATCACCCAATTAAAGTTATAAAAGCTAACTTAGCTTATCCGCTAGTACAAATGTTGAAGCTGACAAAATTGATGTGACCTTAGAAGATTCCCTTTGTGAAGGTTATGTTCAATGCAAAATGCACTGGCTTTTTAGCTATTCTTCATACTCCGGATGGATCCATTGCTTCATTATCCCTTTCAAAGCGACTATTTATTTTCCACGAAGAGTTTTGTTAAATCGCGATGCACCTATGGCTTTGTTATTCTTTTGGCTTTAGGAGAATTGAAAGATGCTTAGCGTATAGATGTTTGTGAAGTTAATGAAGGATTATGTCTGGATTATTGCAATGCATCGTATGATCTAGTTTGGCTACATAATTTATTTATAACAACATTTTTAGGCAAAGATTTTAAACAAGAAGGAAACCAAAAGAAACAAGGTGCTGCGCCACGTGGGTTGGCCTCCGATTGGTAGAAAAGTGTGTTTTCATATGCTGTTGTCGTTTTCATTTTCATGGTTCTTAGATCATTTCATGTGTGATGAAAAGCGGTAATGCGTTTGAATGGGGTTTTGTTTTGTGTTGAACCTTTTTGTTTTATAGGGTGTATATGGACCAAGAAGAGGCTTGCAGGCTACTAGACCAATTGGGATTGGCGTGATTATATGTTCTTTAATTAAAAACACATTAGTGATTCGCAAGAAGAATGCTTAGGTGTGATTTATGGTAAATGGAAGTTAATACGAATGCATCGTGCTTTATTTTCTTTGCGAGATGTATACGAATATTACTTGAATAGAATACCCGGTGGTAAAAAGAGGCCAATTAAATTGCTTTTAGTACTAGTTGGTCACATTCACGAAGAAACGAGAATAGTATCACCAGAACCCTGCTGACACCACATGGAAGCAAATGCATATCCATACTTTGCTTCAGAGTGCCTACCTTCCATGCTCTCTGTCATTTACAGCGGCACATCTTAGGGCTGCTTTGTTTCTAGGGCTTGATCAAATTAATGGATTAAGTAGCGAGGAAACTTACGGCCCATTCAAATGCTTCTTCTCCACGGGGAAAATTTAACCGAGGAAATACGTCACCGGCTGATCTATAATAAGCCTCTTTAAATATCCACTTCTAGCAACCCAGGAGGAGGGGCGGTCTGGCGGGGCCATAAAAGCGAAATGAACCTTTTGCATTCTCAAATGCGATACCCATTCAAATGCCTACTACATCGATTCCGGACCAGCCGGTGCGGATAATGTTGAAGATTTTGCTCTTGAGGGCTGAAGCCTGTATCTTTATTTGAGTTCGCGTAACAACCCGATTTAAATGATCCACCGTATATCCTAAGCATATCTTAGGCATATACTTGGATATGCGCATAAACCATATAAAGCGAGGGTTTGCCTTTGAGGGTAGCAAAAATTACTACTAGCTTCTTTCTAGCGGTGAAAAATATTTATGTGTTTTTCCAATGCGAAGGTTTTGGCTATTTGGCAATGCAATCTTCCATTACCAAAGGTTATCAGAACCATATTCCAGTCATAGAAGCGCATGCGATTTGGAGTTAGCCAAATGCAAATCAGAACTTTGCGCGACATCATCTTTGCACCTTTCGGCTCAGTCTGGTACGTATTTGAAATGGATAAGAGAGGTATTAGTATGTCTTAACAATTTTCTCGGCAAATTTAGATTTTTTATTCCGCGTTTTATCTTGGACTTAGCATTTTTCATGGAAATGCAAGCCCAATTGATCTAGAAGCTGAGGTTTCCTATTATTTTAAGCGTTTTAGAATGGACTTTGGCTTGATCTAAGCACGATAAAATTAAAATCCTTCCCTATTTTTTCATGTTTCTATAAATTTTACTTCTTTTCAATACCTCAAAATTCTACAAAGACTTTGATATTGAGAGTTAAACTGCGAGAATCACATTCCCACTGTTTTTCCTCCCTTGTTTCCACATTGTTTTGCGACTACAAAGTATTGCATGGCTTTTATTCGGTATGTTTGTATGAATTTTTCTAAATACTTGTATGACAATATGGTCTTGGAAAAATTCCCATGTAAATTGAAGCATTAAGGCGAAGGTAGGCAGAGGTGATTAATCCCTCCAAGGCAAAGATAGATCTATACTCTATTCTTGAGAACATTTATTTAAATTTATAGCCTCAAAGAGATCCTTTATTAACATTCTCAGCATATAAGCATTTGCGTAAAGTGTTTGACATGAGCACATACTTATTCTAGCGACCTTCGAGAGCATCAAATGAATAAGATTATTAAAAGATTGCCTTCCCTAAGCGCCATGTTAGCATAATGCAAGCACCAATTAAAAATAAGTGCATGTCGGGTCGCCCACATGAACTTTATGAAATATAGGTCTGCTTTCTAAAGATATCACCGCGGCCAGAAGGAATCCATCGGGCAAGTAATATGGACCATATACGGTACCCAATCCATTTTGTTCTTTGCATGATTACGAAATACCCGATTGGCCTTCCTCTACTGGGCTTTGATCTGCATTCGGTATGGATACGTGAATGCTATATGATGCGGTTTATTACCGCAGTTTTGCATGCCTTAGACATTGTCACGGTAATAGCAGCCGGTTTGGGCATATCCACGCAATCATTGCACTACAATGCTGAATACAGCACTACGCCTCTTTTAGGTTCATATTATCAACAATAGCATTCCACTATAAGAATATTATATTGATACCTTTCTCAATTGGCATGTTCATGGAAAAGCTGCTTCGTTTATTGCGGCACAATACAACCACATGCCTTTAGCATGGCCAATAGCGATGACTTAGCGGGAATTTATACCCTCTAGTTGCATGGTTTTCAAGCATGTCGGGGGCTATAAGCCCTTCTCATGTTGAGCATATCCTGCCCAATCAAGCATTATTCCATGATACAACATCCTACTGTCAATTTATTTAAAAATTTTACAGAGCCGGAAGAATTGTTACATTGCGCATACATATCAACAAGGGTATTTGCAATAACAATGTCTTCTGCAATGAATTCTCCATAATGCTGCTCATGAATACACGCCTTGCTCTGACACCTAGAATTGCTTAATGCCTTTAATGCGCGAAATATGCGCGGTTTGCGCATATTACTTGCAGGTAGCATTCGGGAGCAAGCGGGGATTTTACCATGTTGAACAAACCACGCGAAATCCAATGTAGCCCATGTTGCCTGTCGACGCGTAATGCTTCATTTTACCACAAAGCATTCTAAAGCGAAGTCTTGCCGCTTATAGGCATATCCGCAACTAAGCGCATTCGAGGTCCGAAGGTTCGGTTTGGCAATCAGCAGAGACCATGTCTCACCGCTTCATTTCACGGCTCCACATTTGACATACATATCAGGAGTATTACCCAAAGTTGTGCTTAAAATTGGAATTCTAGATGAATTATGTGTTCATGAATACACCTACCGATTTCTATGGCACCAATCATTTGTCGCGGGCCTTGAAAATGCTCAAAGTCCGATGGTAGGCCGTTATACCTTTTCTGGCACGCATACACTTTCGTAACATTCAAGAGCCAAAGAGCCTTCTCCATCTTTGAACATATCTGTATCATTGTACTCCATGTGATGGCATCAAATTAGACAATTGTCCAAAGATTTTGCATGCCATATCCAAATCCACACATTTTGCATACATGTCAGACAAAGTGCTTCCCAAGACAACATCAGTCAAACTGCTTTCTATAATCACGCTCATGAATACCATTTTTCCATATTCTTTAGATATCTTCCATGCTTTCAGCGAGGAATATGGCCTTGTTATTAGGTTCCTGAACCTTCATTTTGCATATATGAAAAACAAGCTAGTACAAGAAGACCTTTGCCATTGTTAGCATATCTGCAGCCAATAATGTAGCGATGGGTGTTCATGGCTAGCGGTAAACCAGCGATAGACAATTGAAGAGCGTTTCCCGACCTTGCAAGACCATGAGATTATGAATTTGCTTTGAAGGTGTGGTTAAATACTAATTTTGCTTATCCGGGCTTTGACATGTCAAGGGCATAGTTATTTAGTGGTGAATATATGCTAATGCATGCTCTATAAAGGATCGTCATAATCCTAAGCGAAATTGCAAGTTAGTTCTACGATTATGTAAATGCTAACCTTTGAGGAGAATTTTCCCCAACTTCAAGAATGCGATGAGTACAAAATCGTTGGAACCCTAGCATTGTATGACAAAATACACCAAGGTCCACATGCCGGAAAAGCAAAGCTAGGCAAATTACGCAAGGTATTTATAAACAGCAACTCATGCACGGTTAAAGCTTCCACCCATCCACTTGCACAAGCGCAATGCCTTTTCAAAGTACTAGGAACATGTATATGGGAAATTTGAGCCAAAGAGGCAATTAGGTAGGTAAAATCCGAGTAACAAACTCCGGTGTTGGTTGAGGCCGAGAATCTTGGCGTTTGGGCAAGATCGGAAGGAAAATGGCGATCTTGCATTTGTTTGTACATTTCCTAGTGCGGAACTCCTTTTTCTATATAGCCATAAGCAAAGTGCCGGCTCCCTGCTTTGTGTTCTTATTCATGAGATTGGGTACCCGGTTGATCCGAACATCAACGCTTGATCCCTGGCATGGCGGCCGGGTGCATTTCACGAGGGGAACAAAGGGTTTTAGCGATCATCAACATCGCGAGTATATTCGGCCTTATGCACCGATTATATCCCTGAAACCGTAGCGGGGTTTGCACTAAAGGCGACGAAACTTGTTCCCAAAGGAAAAGAAACAATGAAAATGCCTATTTATTCAAAGTTGTCTAAGTAGTGAAGCCTAACTTCGGGCTACGTAGTAGTGGGCACTCTTATCTCCGGTATGCTTAATTCATTTCTATAATTTTGTAGTTTTTATCCTATAATATTTACGCGCCATGAATTATAATGAATATGGAATTGAATTGAATTCATTCTGGAATTGGTTTTAACATCCTTGGGGAACAAATTGGTCTAGCAGGATGAAGATACAATGGGTGGCAATAAATGCCAAATAGCGGATGCATGTAGCGATCTGGAATTTTACTACTAGGATTAAAATGCAGCCCTTTAGGAAAAACCTTAAGTAGAAAAATATATCTTTTATACAAAAATATTTATGATGAGGCTGGGGTATGTTGTATCTTCAATAGATTTTTTCTTGATGGAATGGAGCAGTAGTAAGTAGGACCTAGCGACTTAAGGTAGAGTATTCAACAATGGGATTACAAAATGTACGATGAAGAAGTTGAGAATATTGCTCTACGATATGATGATAATTTGAAACAGGCTGGAAAGTATTGTGCCTCATCTTCCAATTCATTTGGTGACAAGCAGTACACACAAAGAAACGAGGTTTAAAATGAAGCGCTTATTTAAGAAGTCGCGTTTGAAATTCCTTCTAAAGGGAATTTACAAAATTCTAAAATACCCTAAAAGAACTCTTTTACTATCTTGTGTCTAAGATTTATAAAGCTATGAAAGCAGGACATTTTAGGAAGACTTAACGATAAAGAGGAAGAACAACAAAGAAAAATATATCTCATTTTAGAGGGAAAAGGACCCTCACGAGAAGCCAAAGATTTATTATGGGGCAAACTCATATGATAAAATTATAGACACTTTTGTATCTTATCCCATATGGGAACATTTATATTGAACATTTATAGAAGACCAAAAATTTTGTTATTTCACAACCATTTTGGCTAAAACATCCTAATTGACCTTAAAAGACATTGGGATCTGGTTGAACAAAGCTGCTTGAATGAAAAATTATTGTTTTGCATCATATGGTATTACAAATGGTAATACATCCATGAAATCATCACCGATTAGTTGGAAGTTCCAATGGCGATCTTAGGTATAAATTGCTCACAGGAAACGAGAAGTTGAGTAGTGAAGCTACATGATTACATGGCCTTTTTGTTGTTCTAGGAGATGTATTTATCATATCTTTGGGCTTGCATGATACCAATCCACAATATATAGTGATGTTGAAGATAGTCGAGCTCCTTGTCAATGTTGAGAGTCGCCCGGCTAATTCCATCATCTATTAGCGATGAAATTGTGCACATTTTACTCCACAGAGAAATGTGCATCTATATTGCTTTTGTCTGTTTGCAAAGAAATAGGTAAACTTTTGGGGTTTATACCACTTATGGACAAACTCATTAGTTTCCTTCTCGTTGAACACATGTGTCTCCATAACATTTTAGGGGTCCTTTGCCTTTGATGCTTGATTTTTGAGAGTACGCCTAAAAGTGAAGTTAACATGTGTGTAGAGAAAAAAAAAATAAAGCTCTTCTTGGGATTCGACTAATTTATGCTCTAACATTTGCATTACAAGGTGGAGAATTTAGAACTATTTTAGAACTTTTGAACTAAAAACTAAGAAAAGCTGCATAAAATTATCCCTTAAGTGTATTTATTTCAGCGATTATTAAGTTGCAAAACCTTTGGGAGCAAGAAAGACCCCATAGTTTTTGCCACGATATAAACATACTCTGGACTACATATTTTTATATGTATATATATATACAAGTATTTATCTTATGGGAAATTATATCAAGTCATTTGGTAGCTTCTTTGGGATCTCCCGAAGTCAAGAGTTGTGCAAAATCAACTTCAAAGCTGCAACTAGGAAGTCAAAGTCAAAGTCAAAGTCAAATTTGTAGTGTGGTTAACACCTGCTCAAACTCTAATAGAATTAACCTTCTCTAGGTGTTTGTTTCTTATATTCCATAAAAGTTTTATTGAATTGCTCAACATGGTTCATTAAAATTGGTACGTATATATTCTTCAACTGCCATGAAATTAAGATTTTGTTATGGTATTGAACTTAACAACCTTGAAACCCTGAAGATGTTAAATCAATTGAACATTTCTAGCGAAGGGGTTGTTCTATTAGAAGACAATGATGGTCCAATTTTTTAAAAGCGGAAGGAACATGCATTTTCTTCCAAAAATATGTGATGATATCAAAGTTATGCTCTGCGCTTAATTAAGCTATGTCAATTCGTTGTGGCTTTGCACTGATAGTCGAATTTCAATGTCTTCTTTGATGAAATAAAAGAACCTCAACAAATTAATGAAGGTGCAAAATAATTTAACAATTTGTAAATGTTATGCTTAGGAGTACATGGGCATCATTTGTTTAACAATCATATTTTTGAAGGCGCACTAGAGGGTAGTTGCATAAGAAGGGCAATGAACTTTAGCAATGCGGTATAAAAAATACATAAAATAGTATCATCTCACATCCTTGGTTGTTTATTTCAATAGATAGAAACTCCCTTTTTAACATTACCCAAACATCAAATCGTAGTTGATGCTTTCTACTTAAAATATCATTTGAACCTTGACACATAGACATAGTATTGTCAAGAATACAAGAATAGACAAAGCAAGGTCGTTTGCCATTGTCGATGATCTACAAACAAATGTCTTGATTGTTTGATATTTTTTATCTGCGAGTCAGATTGCACTTTTTGATCAATTGCTTGAAGATTCAAATAAATTAACAATTTTGCAATACAGTTATGGAAATCAAGTTAGCGACAGCCAGGTAAAACAATAGCAAAATTAGCGACAATTGGTCTCTCTGATATCACGATTTGATGGCTTGCTTTCCGCGATCTTGCTTGCTATCTTTGAGTTTTAAACTTCGAGATATAACCCGGCATTAACATATATAGGCGACATTGATAATGCATGTGCTTGAATGTCTACGAAAGCTAAGGTTTTTTAGAAGAGATATTTACAATACCTTATGACAAGTTCCACCAATGGAGAAGATATTTTGGAAGGATATGCTTGAGTTACTATGAAAACACAACTAAAATATATGCTTGACTATTAAAGGGAGCCCCATTTTACTCCTATAAGCTTTAAGTCAATTAACTAACAAACACAATTATGATACTCTAGCTTTCTTTTACTTTAACATTTTTAGCATTGAACTTACATGGATTACTTTTTAGGTCGGCTTTCTCTAATCGAGGATGAATTACAAGCCACGATCTAAGGATGGAAAACACAAATTACGTAATGCCCACTTGGGCTCTCAAGGAGTTTCCATTTCCACGAACAATTAAAATATATTTGTCAAATAAAGACCATGTGAGGCGCACCAATTATACAACTTACTTGATCAATAATTTTGATTCTAGCAAAAGGCGAAAGTGTTAACAAATTTGTTAGGCCGCAAGAATCTTCATGTCTGCGCCACATCAAAGCAATTGGCCGTCATCTGTTGACATCAATAAGAGAAAATTCAAGACTTTGACAAATTTCACAAATTCGGAAATTTCATACCGCATGAATTTCATGGTCAAAAGTGATAAAAGAGCTATTTCAAGCACGCAATTCCGCGAGTCTGGATGCCTTGTTCCTTACGTCGAGGCTTGATTCACAAATAAGCGGGGTATTAGAGTCGGAGGTGAGAAATGATAATGATAGAGATCACAAATAGCAAGTGCCATAAAGAAATTAATCTGCTCGACAATCGCAGCGGTAGGAATATGAGGGAAGGTCCATGATCATTCTTGACAAATCATGCATAGGCGGTGGATATCTTTAAAAGAATTTTCATCATCCATATCCGGTGGCATCTTGCGGTTAATCGCTTCTCCCAATAAAAGTGCGCGCATTGCCTCCCCAATGCAACATCCGTTGCTCCTCTAGAAGTAGGAATGAATTGATTACGATCATTTCTTGATGCAAATGCTTGTAAGAACAAAGCTCGGCCTCTTGAATCAACTAGG
This sequence comes from Isoetes taiwanensis, assembly GCA_021234155.1. Taxonomy (NCBI): domain Eukaryota; kingdom Viridiplantae; phylum Streptophyta; class Lycopodiopsida; order Isoetales; family Isoetaceae; genus Isoetes; species Isoetes taiwanensis. The sequence goes on along the minus strand of JAJEKV010000010.1, from coordinate 12,040,706 downwards.
GATTTTTAGCATTGAAGCTTTGCGCTACATAGGCAAGAGTTGAGAATAAACTTCAACCGTTAACAGCGGTGATATACATTGCCGAAATTGTTTCTATAAATAAAGGCTCTGGAGCGGGCACACAAGCAACAATTTTTCTTTGCATTCAATTATTAATGAGAATACCTTAACTATTGGACCCTTTGTCGCATTTGCCATTATGCATTACACGCTGCAGTGCGGCCATCCTTGAAAAGCTTCTTTCATAAAATTGCTACGTGTGAATGCTCTACACGGAACCACAAAGGTCCTTATCCTCCATCCCATAACAAGTGTCACGAGATCTTTGTAGACCAACTACCTGCTTGGGACTTATGTTGACGCTTTATGTAATGAGTAAAGGCAAGAATCGGGGATAGCGATGTATGCATAAATCATGAGCATAAATTTGTAGAGCTAAAAGCTAAATTCTTGATCTTTAAAGCGGTACATGGGCAGTAGTGAAAATGAATCTGAGGCATAAAAGATGGGCGATAATCGGCCTGCTTATGTTCAAATCCCGAAACTCAAAGAAGAGGCTTCTTGCTTATGGGGTCTTGAAATTTGATTCAAAAATATAGCTCTGATGGAAACAATGGAGCAAAGTAGCTGCATAAAAATGCCAACCAAGAAGTTAAGGCAACATACTTACCGCAAACTACAAATGCATGTAGAAACTTATTCCCAATAACATAAAGGGTTAAGTAAGACTCAGATAGTTTGAGGAAGAAAATTTGACCTTAAAACCAGAAGGGCGGGCCTATTGAGGGTATTTCAAAACATCTTACTCGAAGATCTTAGAATCAGATTGATGATATATCGGTATCTCTTATGTGGAAATAGCAGAGGAGATTGAGCCAACGTTAGGCTGCCTTGCCTGCCTTGCCTGTTTGGACTACGGTATATATGTAAAGAGAAGGGGCATTTTAGGCGGGAATAACTTTGAGGATTATGCAACATCACTTGCGGCGTTCCTATATCTGGGGACGAAATGCTATTTGCTCCTGCTGACATTAATGCTAGGTTAAAGGGAGTCCATTTGCAACCACGATATTTATCTTTAAGCCCGAGAAAACCACAATAATCATAGATTGTCACAAGGCAAAATTGGAAATGATAATACTCATAAACGCGTGTCACGGAATTGTCTAAAACAAATTGGAAAGCGATAATACTCCATAAATTACCCGATGCTTAATCGCCTTGTGATGCATAAAGCATTTGAAAGAGGAGTGTGTCTTTAAGCGTAGTAATAAATAGGTGCGGCAACCACAGTAGAATGTAGGTAGCTTGTGCAAAGATGAAGTACTCATGTCCATGTGGTCAAAGGGAGATCCCCAAAAGTAAGTTGGTAGTCATTTTATCTTTGCCAATTACCTCCATTTTAATTTTTCATGAAAAAAAGTTCAATAAAGGGCATTTACGTAATCAATAATTACAGGTATTCCTACAATTGCTTGTATCATATTGACTAATATAAATAGCAAGAATCGCTTGGAGGCACATTGAGACATATTTATAGTCCAAAAAGTTGAAAGTCAAATAGAAAGGAAACCCAAAAAGCAAATGCATACTTAGAGGCTATAAAGGCGTGCACAAATGTTATGAAATACTCTGAAGAAATGCCTATAGGAGGCCGGACATAAAACATGTAGAGGCAAATCATTTTAACTTTGTTATGAAGGAAAATTTATGCTCTTAGTACCGTGCACCTTCTTAAATCTCATCTATGGCTTTGTCGCAAATTCATGTTCAAGCATGTAAGTATTCTTCAAGGCAATACGTCAACCGGTTGAGGGTTTTAGCAGGAATTGGTTAATTCATCACGAGGTTAAACCGGGTTATGCATGTTCCATGGAAAAGTGTTCATGCATAAAAAAGGAGGGTACATTTCTGGTGGTAACATATAATTGCTCTTCAACCTATAGATTCACACTCGATTTTACAACACGGATTCCCTTCATAAAGGGGAAAACTAATGAAGAGGGGTCAATGGCCCATGCACCTCAAAGGGGCTTCTTAGTAATTCTTACTGTGAATAAATACCTAAATTGCTGGGGTAGAAAGCCCCATTCTTGGATTATGCAAAAGCCGCGTCCTTAGTAAGTATTAAACTTGACTATGCGAGACCATGTGATAATCTGGCGGCAGCGTATGATTGTGATTAAAAATAAGGATCTAACACCTTGCTTTCCAGAAATTTGTTACATTGTGACCATCCAATGGCTACCATTTGAGGCAAAATAATTTGGAACAAATGAAATAATATACACCTTCATGACATGATGAAGAAAAGTGGACTAATCTGGAAGCTTGGCACAAAACACTTGAGAAACATTGATCATAAGAAGCTTTATGCTTTTGTTTGAATGCCGACAACATCCTCAAAGTCCCACAATGAGGGTTACGGTATATCATCATGGAGTGCTTGCAATAATCCGGTTCCTACAACCTGACATATGTGAGTATTTGCCATGCTAAGAATGCTTGACATACCACCCCTTTCTTCGTCGTGCGGTGGCATCAATCTTTGATGCGGTGATGTGAAGATATGATGGGGAACAAACTTTGAAAGTCATTCACGAAGACTAACATTTGCGCGGTCGATGGTACAGGCATCACTTTGTGCCCTTCGGAGAAATGGAATCTTGAATTAGTACATGTGTTAGAGCGAGAGAACAGTTGACGCCGTGCATGCAAGGCCCAATAATATCAATGATGATCTGTTGCATAAAGCGGTGCGAGGTTTAATTCAATACTAAAGTCTGCGGATACACGCAACATCACATGGAAGAGTTAGATACCGCATTTGATGGCATTTAAAAGGCAAACCCTGGCTGAGCTGCATATGAGGAAAGAACCAAATTCCCGGACATCGGAGAGCATGATCACGAGCCGGGGATGCGTCACCCGACATAGTTGTTCGCGGGCTGAAGGGATGTCCATCACAAAAGTTACCTATACGAAGCCAAATCTTGACCAATAGAAGACATTAAAATGCTTGAAGATAGTAGGGTGCTCATAATGGCTTAAAAGGCAGCACTTTCCGAAGTAGCGTGTAAAGAAACATATCATCTTTGGCTGAAAACGATTCTAAACTAAAGGGGTGGGAAGGCCTTCCTGTTGTCTCTTTGCCTGCGCAAACATGGGTAAGATATGCAACTCATAGTTGGGATTATCTCCGATTACCAACAATAATGGTAGTAGGATGTAATCCCGCCGAAATTTCCCAAGAACCGCGCTCCGGGGACATTAAGAGCCAAACCAAAGAAACTCATTTTTTGCTCCAAACCTTGGTTCTTATGGTTCAAATGACCGATTCCACTTCTACCATTTCTAATATGCCTGTCCGGGTTAGGTAGTGCATATTTTTCAAAAGAGCCTTAAGTTCCATGTACATCAAGCTTCACTTTTGATTTTAACACTTTTTGCTGCATATAAGTACATATCGAGAGGTGAATGCAGCGAAACTGACCTGAATTATAGTATGGATAAAAATTAGTGGTAAGCGGAGTTTGTTCAACACCTCCAAAAGAAGTCCCGATTCTTTGAAATATTTAAAAGAGGAGCTAATCATGAATATAAATTAATACCCGCGATTCATTTAGCGCATATCATCTTACACACACATCATACCAGCGAGAGAATCAAGATTTGAAATCAATAAGACTTGCTAGTTTTTACGCCAACTCTCCACGGCACATCTGAAGGATAAAGTTAAGAGCGATTGAATTGGCAGTTCCTACGGATGGTGATGCATCAACCAAAGGATGCCAAAGTCCGCCAAGTTCTACGAATTTGAAAGCGGCTTCCGGATGCATCATTTAGAACATTTGCATGGTATGGCCTTGATCATCTTTGTATATTCTAATTCAAAGGATTGTGGACTGCACACTTATAAGTTCAAGACCCGGCCAATGCCCGGCGTCGATCGACACTTTAACTAACAACTCTAACTAGCAACTCGCTGCTCCATCGAAATCCGGCTGAGATGTTAAAATGACAAAAGAAAGGCTCCAATTCTCCCAAAAACAAAGCAGGATAGATTGAGGAGATATTAGCACATGCATCTATTTCCACAACACATAGAAATTCCTATAAATTTACATGGCCTAAAAGGTGGTTCAAGAGCTTACCTATTTTGTTTGTTTGCAGAAGACTTGCATCTAAGATTGCCCATATTAACGTATATGGCTTCCCAGTGGAGTCATATTGGAAGCGTTTTAAAGGTTCAATGTGCAAATTCCTTGGCTATAATTGGTTTTACATGGTTTCCATTACCTAATAATTCATTCCAACATGGCCAATAACATCCCATTTTAGCATTTTATTCTTACGACCAAACGCAGTTACTCTGGGGTAAAGTCGACACTGAAGTGGCTTGTCGGTCATCGACAATCCACAGCATTAAAGCACAAAGGAGCAAGATGAAAGAAAAAGCGGAAATAACCAACATGCCCATTAGTGCCGTCCGAAGTTTTCTTATTGCCTGACTCAATACTAATAAATCTGATTTCCTATCACACTTAGGGACCCAAAAACAGAAAGCACGTGGATATCCAGGACTTAGATCAAGCGAATATTACTCTGAAATTGCAACAAAATAACTAATGCGTTTATTCCTTACCTAAGTTAAAAGGGCATAAGATATGCAGTGACGGAGGCAATCTGTGAGAACAACTTATCCACCCAGAGACCTAACTATAACAACATGATAGAATGAAAAATCCGGAAGAACTTAGAAATAAACGATTTCTCAGGTTAGCACTTGATACGGCTGTATCAGTTCCCTTGTTGGCGGATTCCGCTTAGTCCACGAAAATAAAAGAAATTGCGATAGAGCCATGAAGCGAGATACGACAGATCAAAACCTTCGCGAGAAAATAAAGGGTTTGATTCAATTTGGGCAAACAGTCTATGCCTCACGGCATGACATCTTTGTTACGCATATTGATCCCTGAATACCGAGCAAGCTCGGTGACTCAAGGCACATTGGCATAATTGATCAGATCAATGCGCGCCATCATCGGTACGGCATTAATTGAAGCGATTCTAAATTAGATTAGGATGCCAAAGAAGAAATCAAAGTGAGAGGCGATTGCTCAAAGAAACTTTAGCCATCGCCCCATTCAGCCGGTTTAAGCTGCCACAAAAGAATGAAGTTTACATGTGCGTTAAAAGAAAGGAATGAATCTACTCGATAAAAGGGTGATTTCTTGCTGGTTAATGCAAGTCGAGGAATCAAAGACATCAAAACCTCCTTTTAGAATACGCTTTCGAGGAAGGATGTCTTCTAAAGTTTGCTGGGCGAGGATATCTTCGCGCTGATTTACATCTGAGAGCGAAATAATCTTTAGTTCCATGGGTCTTCACATCCATGAAATTTGTACCATAGCTAGGCTTGCTCCGCGTCTATCTTATCACCGGTCGGTCAGTGGAACTTCTCATGCATGCATCACGGAAAAGCAAAAACATGACTTCTACGATGAGCTTACATAATTGAATTTGAATTCGAAATTTAGAAGCGGTCACGATGATTATATAGAGATCATCCGCGAGATTGATCAACAAATAAACAAAAGGGGTTGAAGCACTTTCTAGATCAAGCTCCTCCTTACATGTGATCGGCCGCAGAACAAATTAGCATCTCGCATTATCTATGCAAAGATCCATAACCTTCGATTATGCAAAAGTATACTCAGTTGAACTAAAAGGCTTATAGCGAAAGTGAGACAAAGAGGAAGACATGAACACGGAAGCCCGGAGAAGGCAGCTTGCATTTGTGCAATGGGGTAAATTCTGCATAATAGTTTTAAGTAAAATTGGTTCTAAAACTTCTGTGATGCATCCATTCTACCCAAAGTATGATTGGTAGATCACCGGGATCCAACATGTTTAGCGGGGCTTGATTGGAAGAACCATTTACAGTACACCTAAGCAGATTTCTTGTCACGTGCATTCATCTCATGTTTCATGTTGAAGTGTTTTACGATGAAGTCACAGAATAGAATTTGAACTCTTTTGGGAAGAAATATTCAATCCACGGACTCAAAGAAGAAATTAAATCCAGGAACCCAATATAAACACGAACCTTTGGAGTCGAGGTCATCCTTGTATGATATTTCAAAATCACGGCATTTGGAAATGCGTTCCGGATCATCACGCCTATATTATATTTCAAAGCGTAATTCCATCTTGAACTACAAAAGATTGTGTACCACAGCTCAAAATTAAGCTGACTTTTGCTTACATCTGACCCTAGTTTATGCTTCATGGGTTATTATCATATCTTCACGCTCTGGTAATCTTTTAGAATAAGGGTTTTAAAAATTGAATGTAAAGAGATAGGAGTTAAGAAGGCCTACCTAGAGGGTGCACAATAGCATGGATGCGGGTTTGACTGCGAAACGAGGACCAAAATGTCGCCCACGGAGATATTCATACTTTGCATATGTAGATTTGTTACTACTTAAGGCGCAAGAGAAGAAACTATCGCGGGTTAAGCTGGCGCATGAAGAAGAAGCCAAAGCGAGCGAAAAGGCTTCCATGATGAATTAATGATATGGTTTGAATTGGTTGCTTTTGCATCCCGATCCTTCTCCTCTCCATGTGAGCTTCTCAAAAACCAAAATTATTTACCAATTTCCTAAGTAGTTTGTAGAAATTTTAATAACAGCCGTGAGATTAGCTTTGCAACAACCACGGGTCACCTTAATCAAAGCGATCTTTCGAAAGAATACCGAAATCTTGATGCAATGATACAAAAATGGGCCCAGTCTTTGCTTACTTGGGCATACCATGGAGGAAAACCTACTTCATGTAGCGAGCTTTAACACACTGGTGTGCCTTTCTAAACTCCTTTGGAAGTAAGCCCCGAGAAGACTTGCAAAAGCTGCTACTTTCATCAAAACTATGTCAGTAACTTCTCATGAGGGAAGCGTGAGGATAATTCCAACTCAAAAGGTCTAGTTGTAAGTAATCTGGTTTTGACAATTAAATTACCAATGGTTTCTCGGCGTTCCTAGAAGTTGTATATGTTGACTATGAGGATAAATCACAGTCATAGAAATCATATCTTGGAGGCTTTATAAGTGAAACCGGCCACAAAAGAACACGGTGGGGCCGTAAAGAGACCAATTCCTTTTACATTTACCTTGGCGGCTACTAGCTCGGGGACTTGGAAATCTTCGAGGTCGAGGGGGCAGCTGAGCGATGCGTGATATGGTGGAGCGGAATGCCAAAGGCTGCCGGTCCGGCAAAGATAGTAGAAGAACTTCGATTCGCGAGGAATGCTTTTGGCATAAGCGGATTTGTCGGAGAGAGGATACCGCATTTTGCCAGAAATTCTCATCTGCAAGAATTTTCCTTGAAAGCCATGCAAAATTACGGGAGCACCTAAGGAAACGATATTAAATTATGGTATGCCTCGGCATTAAATTTTGATGGCGCTATTAACCAATGGTTAAAGATCGAGATCCTAAAAGAGCCCAATGGTCTAGAATAAAACCCCAAAGTAAAGGCCATTAATGAAATTAGAAATTAATAATGAGTCGGACGCTAAAATAGCGGTCTAGATTAAGATGCTAACTGAAGGGCCCTAGATTAAATACTTTAAAGTACCTTCCTTGTGGTTGCTCCGAAAAGATCAATGGCTATGATTTTGCACTCCCTTGATCAGAAGCGGCCCGGACTAAAAGCCCAAATAAAGGTCCACATCACGGAGCGTCAATCTAGCACATTGGCGTACCAATCTCTGCACCAAAGGGTGATTAGAGGGGGTGTCCTTGCGTCACAGGCAGATCTATCGAAGATGAATGACCAAGATCAATCTCTACCAAAGGCATGGCGGCCAAATATACAGGTTTTGGGACTTTTCCTCATTTTGTGCACTCGATATAATTGTATATATAAGGATAAGGATGTATATATTTATATACATCCTTTAATATATATATATATTTGTGCCATATCGTTCACATATTTGTATATATAAGCGGTATAAATTTATCTTTGGGGAAGTCTCTCGTTATAGATTTATCGCCGGGAATATACTTTCAGGATATATATGTAAATATATATGTTATATATATATATATATTATATATTATATAATATACATATATATATATATCTTTGGTATAGCTTTGCTCTGAGAAGGCACCTTTAGCATTTCAAATTTGCAGCAGATCCTTGCGGTATAGAAATTTAGCCACCACTTTCGAAATCGCTTACAACATAGGTTATGCGCTTTCGAGTTCTTTGATGTATAAATCCTATCGCTCAAGTCTTCTTCGCGGTATAGAAGATTCTCGGTGCAAACTCTCTAGCATACTATGTCCACATATTACTGTCTATTGAGGTATAAATTTATACCATCTTGGGGAATTGTTGGAAGAACTAGGACTAGGAGGAACAAAGCCAGTGCAAGAGTTTAAAAGTCAGTTAGATACATCGTCACCGTCGCGTTATCTGAGGAAGTCCTACCTTAGCAGTGGAGACGAATAAAGGGACAAGTGTATAAAGGCAAGAAACAGAAGCATCTTCAACTTCAACTCGTGTGGGGGCGTACTTTAAGGTGAAAAAATGATATTTTACAGCTTCATTTAGGGAGGCGAAATATCAAAATGTGTTGCATTTTTGCAATTTTGTTCATAATTTTGGCAGTGAATTCATAAACTTTTGAACTAAATCACGTTTTAAGGCATCTTGACATTTGTTTTCAATGTATTTTGTTTTGTCCTTAAAATGTTACTGACACCGCCAAGAGCTGACTGGGAGATGAAATGGTACTGACAGTTTTAGGATGGAAGAGTGAGTTCAAATTCCCCTCAAAAATGGTGCTTTCAAAATATTCAAATTATCCACCTGTCCACTCATCTCTAAGAAAAATGGGCATTTTTAAGGGTGCAGAGTCTTTCAAAGATTCCTTTGGAAGTCGATTTCGTGAACAGACTTTTATTTACAGAATTGATTTTCCCTAGGTTGGCATTCTAACGCTTTGTGTCAATCATAAAATGATGGGCCTTGTATGAATAGATGCTTCAATACTCTTCCTTTTGCTGACCCCATAGAGTGCCTCTAAGTAAGCTTGTGGGCCTTGTAGCCAAGTGAAGGGTTGGCCAATCACTATAATGAAGGATCTTTGGCGTATAGCGGTGATCACAGACCCCCACATTTTACATAAGTGGTTAAGCACTTCTGCTTTCAAACAAAGCTTGATCAACAGGGCCCTATTACCTTTTGTAGAGTCAAATTAGGGTGACATTCACTACATCCATGTTAGGAAAACCCGTGTCCTAAAACTTTGTTGCGATACATTTTTTTCATTTTCTCACCGAGAATTTTTCTCTACTTCGCGATTAGGACAAATTCTTATCACAAATATTAAGAAGGAAAGCAAATATGGTTTATGACTATTTTTACCACTTCTAACAGCTTAGCCTCATAAACCTTGTATGAAGTGATTAAAGAGCATCCGTATATGATGCACGTAGCGTATGAAGGAACTAAAATCGCTAGTCCTCCTTTTCAAGTCCGATTTCATGATTCCTAATTCACTCTTGCTGGGAGAGGGCCATATGTGAGGCGTTTTGAAAGTCTTCCGTCAAATTAAGCTTAGGCATTAAAGTACTCGAGATTCCCCTTGCTCACTATCCTTCGAGAGAAATGCTACTTGAGCTTCGACTGGGCCGACAAGCATAATGCAATGTCAACTACTGAAGATTCCCTTTTGAGTTTTTGTTTAATTGAAAATGCACTGCTTGGCTTTTGTTATTTCTTTGCTTTAGAGATGGATCCCATTGAAACCAGTTTATTTCCCTTCCGGTGACGCTATTTTATTTTGAATTTTCCACAGTGGCTAAGTGTGGAGTAGCAAAAAGAGGAATATCTTTAGACATTTACCAAAAGAGCGGTGAAGGAGCCATAATATGGCCGAGGGCGGAGAGAGACCATTGGTGGTATGCATGAAGGTGGAAAGTGGAGATTAGAAGTGGAGTATGGCGAAACAATGGGGAATTAGATGCGGCTTGCCAGATCCCTGGAAGCGGAAAAACCAACAAAGCTCTCATCAAAGCCGTTATTCAAATGGAAACTAGCCCAATTTAAGATCCATATTTTGTAGAAATATCTCTTGATGCTCCGATTATTAAGCCATATAGTGGCTATAGGAACAAACCCATGGTGTCTCTTACCCGAAGGAGCTCTAGAGTAAAAATAATATTATTTCCGAAGAACATCGTAGTTCGTAAGGTCCACGGTATGCTTGGCCAGTAGATTATTCGCGTTATTTACTTCTTCGTATTTGTAATGTTTAGGACTCACGGCGGTGGAAGTAACCTTCACGGATGCAATGCATTAAATCTAGAAGAAATTACAATACGGACCTGCGCCCTGTATAGTAATTTTAAATTGTTTGGGCTGGTCATGTAGGTTACAGTAATAGCTTTGGAACTTTGCAAATTACACACTCAATTGGTGCGTTATCATCTATAAAGTCACCATTTTAGTGCAGGTTGATTAAACCCGATTCTAATTTTATGAGGAGTTGTCAAAAGAATGTCAATTTGGAATGACATTAGGAGTTTACTTCTAAATATGTATATCATCTGAAATAGCTCCACTCGAAATCTATTGATCTAAAGGCCCGAGCTACATAAACTTTTTTTTTCGATCCATTGTAGCCGAGCACAAGTTGACCACCAACAGCACAAGGGATCTTGTCTAACAGAACGAGGTAGGTTTCTACAATCCACTTTACCATCGGGAATGATCTATTCTTATTCCTCCAAAGATGAAAAATCTAGAAGTTAATATCCATATATTCTCAATATATACATCCGCATAACAATTAGTCAAAATCGGACAAACTTCGCTACGACTTAGGTAGATCTGACTACATTTAAGCCATCAGCGACGATTTCCTTTTAGATGCACTGCATTGCACTCAAATTTGGGGTTAATCCTTGTGATTGATCGGAATCCTTTGGTACCTTGCATGCATGGAAATGTCTTAGAAGAAACTTGGATGCCAAAACATAAGCACAAGAAACTGAGACATAAGATCTTTTTGTGAAAGTGCGATTAGAGGAACCCCAATGACCGCGGTCTAAAGTGTAGGAAACATGAGCATCAAAGTAGGTACCGTCACCATAACATATCCTCGGGACAATGGGGCTCGGCCCGACCTATATCGCGAGACCCTATTAGCCCGAAACATGCCCCGGCGGTATCCACATTTAAGGGCCCACATTAAACGGTTGATGGGGAGATTATCTAAATATCGCGCTACCGCTTCCCGGCCGTGCGGCGGAGGACCTCTTACGATGGAATCCGCAGGGTGACGTAGCATCTTGATGCGGGAAAACTAGGCGGTGACCGAAGCACCAAAGGTACCTTTAGAAACCTGAGGATAAACATTGGCATGCCAACCTGACCTGGGCCACTTGGGAACCTAAAGAAGCTGGAGCCAGGAGGTTCAAGAGACATTAAAGTACCAAGGCAATGGTGGGACAATGCAAAGGAACAAAGAGACAATGTGACGTTAGATTTAGATACTTATTATCGTTAGATTATACTTATTATGCGTTAGATTAGATGCTTATTATTCTTTGGTCAAATGAAGCATTGCAAGGCAGGGTCAGAGTCCCAATGCTTATGCATCTCATTTGCACCTCTAACGCGCAGCAGGTTATTCCCCATGAGGAATTCACATACAATGTCTTTACTAAGAATCTGCTGGCTATGATAGCTTACATTTCTCTTGTTAAGAAATCAATTTACACCTTGAACGTTTTGTAACCCGCTTAGTACCGGCATGTCTAGAACTTTCTCCATAGGTGTTTGAGAATAGCATTGACTCAATTTTCTATCGCATGCATCCGGGAAATGTCCATTAGTTTACAAATAAAACGGCATAGCTAAGGACCTGTAATATAAATGTTATATCCCTTTTCGCGGCTCCCCGATCTAAGTTTATTTTAGCAGTCCACATACCTGCCTTGGATTTAGGCCCAATGCGGGGGCCATCGAGAGTCGCGATTATCTAGTAAAGAGCTATTCTACATCTCCATATTACAAATAATCGATTAAGCTATGGATTTTTAATATTCCATATTTAGAGACTATATTTTACACAACGATAATTCACATTTCTATTTTGTTGTCAGTAATATTGAATACTATCACGATTTCATATTCTTCTGACACTTTTAAATTACTGTAGTTGATCTCATCAAAACCGCGTGTTCTTATGCAGTTATATACGTAGCATAAATATATTCTTATATTTTACTATTTATAACAATTGATATTAGAACACATACTTCTCTTCACCCGATCATCATAAAAAACGCTTGGTACTTAAACCACAAAGTAGAAAACTTAGTCATCTTAGTAATAAGCCACGAAATGTCTATATAAATTCAAGATTAATACTCACAGGTTAATTTGATTCCAGCCCGGAATGACCATTATGCTAGAATGGCATTTCCTTCTATATAATTAAATGAATCCATAGCTAATCTCATTTCCTTGAGGCAACTGCTGTGTGAAACAACACCTTGTTTCCCTTAAGTTTGGGCAATGCAAAATGCACTTTCTATGGCTCTTGTTATTCTTCCTTTGCTCAGAAAATTGAAGATGCTTCGCATATAGATGTTTATGCAAAGTTAATGAGAAGATTTATATCTGGATTATTGCAATTCCTCATGGTCATCCTAGTTTGACTATGTAATTTATTTACAACAACATTTTTAGGCAAAGATTTTAAACAAAGGAAAATGAAAAAAAAGTGCTTATGCAGCTGCTTGGGTTGCTTAGCAAATGCAGCTCCTCTTGGAGCCATCTTGGTGAGTGATTAACGAGTAAATCCCTCCATGAAAATAATGCTATTAGTTAGAAGCTTGGTTGATACTGCAAAGTTTGGAACTAGAAGGCCTTACTTCGTTACTACCTGAGAGCTTTGTTCTACTCAAAAGAAAAATGCTTAAAGAGAGCTAAGCTAAAAGCAAGAATCAAAGCTACAATCAAAGGCCCGAACTGTGTTAAGCCCGGCTAAAAGCAAGCTAGAAGGGGCAAAGGATTACCAAAAGTTTTCTTGTGAGAGGTTGTAACAAAGTGCAAAATCTAGAGGCTTAAGAACCAAAATCTGAGGGGCTAGAAAACCAAAACCAAAATGAGGCCATGTACCATCAATCCCGGCACTTTAGTGGGACTTAAAATAGAGGCCATGTACCATCAATCATGCCCCCAAATGCAGTGATGGTGTGCAAGTTTAAAGGCAGAGAATATGAGAAAAATAATAGAGGGACATGGCCAGTTCAAAGCTAGATGCATAACAAGTACGTCGATGTGACCAAGCAGCCATATGCTTGTCTAAAAACTGTTTGTTAAAATCATTTGGAGCCGTCAAATAGGCCCCCAGGTTATCTACGACCCCTCAAGTCCAAGGCCCCACTAGCCAGGCCCTATCAAGGGAAAAGGTTGCCCTTGAGACAGCCAAAGAAACTTGTTCAGGAAAAAATGCCAATTTGTTCGAGTTGTGAAATCCTAGTAAACCTAACTCGGACTCTGCTTGTTAGATTAGAGCTCTTATCTCAAAGAAAGCATTTGCAAGCGTGGTTAGGGCAATATCCTCACTTCGAGAAGTTGCCATGGACCTGAATGGGAGATAATGACAAAGTAAGTAGGGTTACATCTTTGAGATTAGAAGCTTTGGGACCTCACCTTAGCTAGAAAGCAAGAATCCCATACTACTAGTTAAAGGCCACATCAAGACATATTCGCGGTCTTTTACCCTCTTTTTATAATAGAAATTTCCCAACTTGATACCATGACAAGTGAGATATTTCACTGTTGAGAATATTGAGAAACTCGAGAAAGAGGGTTGGATTCAAATGGCCGGAATATACCATGCATAGATATAATAGTTTATTATATTTATGGGAAGCAATTTTATTACAATAATGCAGCGATGGTGCAAATGGTCAATTAGTTTGGTTTCGGCTTTTGTGGGGATTCGAACCCAGCCGCTTTTAGCATTTTACTTGGAGGTATTGTTTTCACAGTATTTTTTGGTGTTTGAGCATAATTTACATGTAGAATCTAAGCCCGAATACCCATTTTTGGTATTGACTTACCAAAATAGAGACGTCTGAGTCAATACTGTTGGAATCAACCCATAATCCGAGAACCAATAAATGCAAGTGGTATCCCTTTCTTACAATTGATTTGTTTAATTTTTTGTTGTCGCTTTATACATTTCTGAGCATATTTATCTATTGAAATTAGGTTTTAGCCGTTTGTGGGGGTTACTCTATGGCATTCCATTGGGCACGAGCGGCCCGATATGTTTTAAATCCAAAAAAAGGTGAAATTTGAATGCAGTTAAATTATAGTATTCCATTTCAATTTGTATAGTTTCTTTTGTGTTTACATTTGTTTTGAATGCTCATTAGCGCGACTTCCTTTTAAGCTAATTTTAGAGTGATAACCCTTGACTCTTCCATTGGGTTTGTCCTCCTTCCTTCAAAGGGAATGGGTGTGTTTTGTATGTCGCCCATTCGAGAATTGTAGACCATCTTAAAGGCTAGGGATGGGTTTGGGCTACCGAGTTGAGGATGGAATGGATTCCAACATGGGATTGTATTTTACTAAAACAATAAGGTTGGATAATATTGAACTTACATTCCAAATAGTTGTATTTGGGAGCTTTGGTTTAGAAACACGTAGGAAAATTTACCCGATGAAGCAGAGGGAAACGGATAAAAAGCATGGGAAGAGTCATTCAAAACATGAAAAATTTTAGGTAAAAATCTTTTTCAGGAGGGTGTACAAACGAAACTGCTCCATTTGGTACCGTAGAGTTCTTTTGTAGGTTGCTTTTAGATATTTATGCATTCTACTTAGGTAGAAATTATATCAAAGCTTGGAGGGATGGGTGAGGTGAGTATTCTTTTGTACATTTGATTTGCACTCTAAAATGGGAACTGACCAAAAATTTAAGGCTGGGTTGCAAACCTAATATTCTACCTATGAAGGAGATTGTTGTCTTGTGTTTTGTATGCCTTGGGAGAAAACACACACAAGAACACCTCCATTACCTCCATTTGGTTATTACCATTTATTTTATTATGCATATACTATGGAGAAAGGCTCATCAAGATGTCTGAAGTGTTATAATGGATATAGATTATAACTTCCTGCGATGTTGTGGCTCCACTGCCCCTAAACATCACGGTGGTAATTACACTCGGCAATCCCGTGGGAGCCAGCTTGTAGCCCGGGCCCTTGAGTCTCACCCCACATGAGGGGATCCTAGTCGCGGGGGAGGGGCTCTGGAGGTGTCTTGTAGCCCCTTCCCCCATGTGGGCTCTACAGTGAGCGATAGCATTAGAGCCAGCGTGTCAAACCTTGCTTATACAAAATACTACCACGAGAAGGGTAGTGCATGTTCACGCCATGCAATGCAGGGTGTTAGCTTCAAACTGCTTGAGAGCAGGAAACCTACCGGCTCAGGACTAAATGCCAAGGGAGGTTGTTTGTGAGTAGACTCCCAAGATAGAAGCTTGAGGCCAGGAGTCATGGCAATGGCGGTGGCATAGGAGGCTAATGGTAAGGTTGACCACTCCATCGCTCTGTGCATACTTCTGCAGGTGGGCTAAATCCCGAGGGCTCACGGGGATGCTTGGGATCGCGGTCCCGTAGCATCACCAGCGGGGACTACTCCAGTTGCATCTCCTGGTCAGGCGGGAGGTTGCATCTCCTTCCAGGGGTCCTACCGCAGAGGTTGAGTGGGCTGACTGGAGAATGTCATTGAGAACTTTACCACGATTCATTACCCGGAAGCTTAACCCCAAAGCGAGAGCCAAGCCAACGCTTGCGACTCTCTCTTTTCGAGGAAGGCGGTGACACCATTGCGGAGGTGTCGGACCCATGCTGCAAGCCTGCAGTGACCGACCATAAGCCCTAGCCCACTATGGGATCAGGCTACTCGTGAGGGGATCCACCCTCCACTTCCCTCTAGCCCCGTTATGGGGTGGCAGGTGAAATATCATAGCCTCGATAGCACAGGTAGGCTCCTATGCCGCGGCGGCTAATAGGAACTAAAGGGGATCTAATCTAGGAGCATACTACATGGCTCTGGAGTGCCACCCCCCTTCCCGATACAAGAGGAGCAAACACTTGAGTCGAAATCATCATCACATAATCATCATATCGAGAATGTCGCTGAGAACAACATCTTAACCCTAATCCAGCCACGGCTGCTTCTTGGTTGGGGTTCATTGATTAGGGTTAGAATCATGCAGAATCTGATTCTAGGATGGCTCTACTCTGGTGCAGATACTAGCATATCACAGGTGCTGTTGAGGACCAGCTGCATCACAAACTACTATCCACCAGCACGCTCACGAGCTCTCCTCCCAGATCAGGTGTACTCCATGATCCTTGACTCGAGGAGTCTTTGCTCCTACTCCAAAAAGAGCGAATTACCTACCCACCGAGAATTCTTTGCCATTCTTTACAACAAGCGATGTTGTGGGGACTTTCCAGAAGCGAGTAGAGTGGGGGTATCTCACAGGTGCTAGAAACGGAAAGAGGCTAGGGTTGGTTGGGCCACACACACCTGCCTGAAGTTTAGGTCCACCTGGGATTGCCGTGCAGCACCAATCCAGGAATTTGGGAAGGTGATGCAGCTGGTACTTTGATAGGTTAAAGACCCCCGCGTGGATAATGGTCTAACCCATGGTTATTAAGTTATGAGAATAATAACTTGGCCATGCCCTAGTACTTGCCTATAAGGTATACAAGAACATGAAGATAGACTTGTAGCGGTGGCAGATCGGGGAATATATCGTATTTAGCGGTATGTTTGCACGAATATCGCATTCTCTCTCCTATAGGACAATCATTACCGGCGTTGCTTCAAGGAAAATTCCTTGTACGCGAGCAGCAACCATGTCATAACCTTTAAGTTTAAGCAATCAAAGAAGCTTTTTATTAGTTAAAGGAATTCCGAATTTTACGATATATTTTGCAGCATTTATACCGAGGTGCCTTTGCAACGCCAGCGGGCGTCATCCAACACCAGCCGTTCCAGGCCACTGTGCCAAGGTTGTGGGGTTTCGCCGTCTAGGTGCATGGCTCCCCTCTTCTAAATAGCAGCTCTCCTCGTTGAGTCCTCCTTCTACTTGCACGCAAAGGCCCGTTCACGTTAGTTTAGTTAATAATTTGTGGTTTTAGGGGACCACCCTTACCTCCTTGGCCCAGAACTCTTTGGCTCAAGGTTGTCTACCTTGCCCAAGATCCGGCACTTTGGTTTGAGCTTGGGGATCATTTAGATAACCACATTCATGGCCTTTGATGGGAGTCATACGCGGCGCGATCCAGGATGAGTACTGCAATTCATCGCATGCCAGGGTTTTGCATTGGGGGCGATATAGATCCCGTCGTAAACGTGATGCTTCGCTTCCTTCGCCCTCTACGGTGTGCATTTTGGCAGGGTCAATGAATTGATGCCACGTCGCCATTGCCTCTGTTCTCCTAATGGTCATCGCACCTCTTAATTAGCGTGTGGCCTAGAGAATGCCCTAAAGGTATCACATCATGGCCACGATCAAGGTTACGGCATGCACCCTACTAACTAGAGATGCATAGCGGGGCGAAACTTAAGCAACAGCTAGCTAACCACGGCGTTAGGGTGGGCCAGGTGAGACATTTCGCCCATTAAACTCAGCTTCCATAAACTGCGGGTATTGACGCCGAAATCTTGCTTCAATACCCATGGCGTCTTCCCGCGGTGGTGTTTCGCCCAAATATTGGAGGCTGGGGCCTCCGTCTTCTTGAATGACTTAACTATCAAGAGTAGCTTCGAATTATATTTCTACTATCCTCAGATCATTTCAACAAGGTTAAGATTATCAAAGAAACCTCCACCAGAGTTTAGGATTTGTTGCTTTTAACAAACTTCGTGGAAGACAGCGGACTGAGATGGGGCGGAAGATCCAACTTATGGAAGCAGGCCCACTCTGCCAGATCTTGAGCCGGACCAGCCCACCTAGGGGCAAGCTTCTTGCAACTCCCAATCGAAACGGCTGCCTTGGTCTTTAATAAGCGCTTCTCGCCTACCTTGAACTCCCTTCACGGTCCAGCAGCATGCGGCTACACTCTTACGCCCGACTTCGTACGTGTGGCCACTTCTTCCACTAAAATTGCTGCTATATCACAACGCCTGGCGGAACACTTCTACCTTGGACAGCACTTCTACGGACCGCGAGTTGTGCCGATTATCAGGGTTAAGCAAAGTACCGTAATTTACCATGAAAGGAACATCTGAGATGACTCTGGCGTATTGCCGTGAATTCCACCAGTGGATATACTCTCATCCGCGGGTAGCGATTCCCCACACGCAGCAAAGCATGTCTTCAATGATCCGATTCGCCCTTTTCGGTCGATACATCGTTTTGGGGATGATATCACCAGGTGCTCATGGAGAGCCGTGCAGATAGTGCTAAAGAGGTCTGCCAAAGGCACTCATAAACTTGGAATCCACATCGGATATTATCTCCAAGGCGTACCGTGGGTAAAGAAATCTCCTTACAAATGGCAGTATCTAATGGGGGTTATGTTTAATTCTTTGCATTTTAAAGGTAACTGCCATCTTCCGTGCCCTCTGCTATTGACAACCATCAATGCATCCTTGCCTCGAGAGTTCACAAGGGAGACGTGATGAAATCCATGCTTATGACCTCCCCACTTTGCATTTAGCTGCCCCGATGGCTCAAAGGCACGCAGATCCAGAAGTTGCTCAAAACTTTGGGTACGACATAATGAGTCCA
Organism: Isoetes taiwanensis; assembly: GCA_021234155.1. NCBI lineage: Eukaryota > Viridiplantae > Streptophyta > Lycopodiopsida > Isoetales > Isoetaceae > Isoetes > Isoetes taiwanensis. Next base: position 12,021,852 of record JAJEKV010000010.1, on the reverse strand, counting down.
GATATATCTTGACTATCCATCTTCATTTCTGGCGAGTAGCTACTTGAGATCTTGAAATAGATGCTTTAGAAGCGCATGCCTGCTGGTAGGAACATTGTGTGTATCATGAAGGTCAGCTTCTTACCCACTGACGATTAGGACTTTACAACATGCCCGTGCAGGTTGCCTTCCTTCTTATAATGGCAGAGGCACGGCTCCTTATGCCGATTACGGCTTCCTTGGAAAGACTTTCCCATACCTCAGCAAGTCCACATCGTTGGCAAAGGACTCCTCAATCGCTGCGCCAAACTCACTCAAAGAGTGGAAATGCAGCATTACAATCGTCCTTATGCCGAAATGGTCTCTGGAATGCGCTGCGGCAAAGCGCAGGGCTTATACAATATCAAAGTCATACTCCTCGGGAATTCCATCCACCTTCTTTTGCCTTAGGTTGAGGTGGTTTGGGTTGAGAGAATCAGAGGCGCAAGGGTGATCGAGTATCAAGCTGAGCTTCGCCCGGCGGAATAGTATATCCATATCCTCGATGCCGACAATGGCTGGCGACTCCGTCATGGGTTTGGAGTAGCGTTAGCACCGAAATTCGGTTCCATCTTCGCCGAGTCGTGAAGCTATAGCTGCATGCGTCGGTATCACCGTTTTCTCTTGCTTGCATCCAGTTACCAGCATCGCTGCGCTTTCGGATCAGGGAGACAAAGCCAGCTGAAATTAACGTTGTTTAAAGGAAGCCCTCTTCAAAGCTCGAAGAGCGGACATATCTAACCCGGTGGCTAGTCCAATCCTTAATCGCTGCCAGCCTTAGTGAAGTCGACCAAAGGGGATGCCGCCATACGAAGTCGCCCTACCGGAACTGCCGTATCAAAACGATCAGAAAGCTTCTTATGCGCATTCGCGGGTAGAAACGATAAGCTGTACTTTCGATAACGGGTAGATGCGTGAGTTACCAGGATTGACACTGCGGCGCTTTAATATACCAATTTCTGGTAAAGTGGCAGCGGGGCACGGCGGGTAATCAAACATACGGCGCCAGGAGGATGAAGGCAATTATCGCCGAGGGACTTCTTTGGCGTAGATTAGGATGTGTGAAGAAGGTGATAATGAAGCTCAATGAGTGCCAAGATGTGGTTTCATGAAATAAGCGTTTGGCGGGCGGATTGGGTAAATTCGGGAATTCTTTATAACTCAAAGTGACCGCTCGCGTTACGTGATCTTATAGATATCCTCTTCTTTATTCGCCCTCCCATTGGTATCGACCTCGTCAATTTTTAGAAATACCTTGCTCATATAAGCTAGTCCATTAGGTCCTCCCCGCCCTTAGCGAAATACATACTTATTCTTTTATAATTACTGCTTATTAAGAGTAGCGATGATCCTCCTCAAATGCTTGAAGCTCCCATCGCCTTCTTCACAAAATTATAAAGTTGCCAAGGGGCACCTGCTCCCATAAATCAAACAGAGGCAATTCCACAGGCCTTCTTGAAGGCTCGATCAATTCTGAGGGTGCTCATTCTATATAGCGCCTCTTGCCGTGAGCACATCAAGATGATGTGATCTCCATTTCACTATAAGGTGGCGTGAATTTCATCAGGAAGCCATCGCGGGCACCGAAATAAACCTTACTATACTTTTTGAACCGTGATTTCCCCTTTTGGTCACTTCCCTCCACAACGCATCTCAAGCCCGATTCCATCTCCAAAGATTCATAGTCCACCGCCGTGCTACATGTACTCTTGCCGCTTCAAAGAAATACGCCGAAGGAGAATCTAGCTGCCCTTTCCGCTATCAATTTGGTTAATGGAAGTGGTAAAGTCGCGTAGGTACGCGTCGATGGCGCAGGCATTTTAAAAATTCCATCCCAACATGAGATCATATCTTAGATATCCGGCCCGAAAGCTCCCATCGGCCCACTTAAGCCCCACTAAGGTCTATGTCAAGATGATCCTCCTCCCCTTAATTATTAATGAATGCAGCCATTTTACCATATGCTTGTGGCTTAGACTTCAATACCTTGATTTATTACCGTTCTGGCGGCTGACTGGAGATCACAAAATTAGCTACTGTATTGTATCGCGGGGAGTTACGCCCATGGATTACTATCCTATGATCCGTCGGCATGGGTATTGATTCTCTATAAATACCAAATGTTTTCTTGGCGCTCACCATGCCGAAGTCACCGAGACTCTGTGATGCAAAAAATTCAATCCGCAAATAAAAATTACGTTGGGGAATTGTCAAAGAGTTCACGCCCCGAAAATGGCGAATGCGGACTTGATATTGTGGTGGGTGCCCTAAATTGGAAGCGCACAAACGCCTTTTTCTCAATGCGTTCTCGCTTTTCCGCCAGGCGGTATCCCCAGGAACCCAGAGCGCTGATGCATTATTGAAATACCACGGTCCCCAAAAGCTTTATTCTGACCCTTACCCGCTGGCGACTCCACGGTGGTAGCGAACGCGGTTACTTACGATGTCCGCGATGCCCTGCGGAACTCTTTAGGTTTAACGGTTTTCATACCAAACGCGAAAAGCATCTTGACCTCTGTTGACCTTGGGTTGATTGCTTTCTGAAAACAAACCTCTTGATAAATTATTTATTCAACCTCAATATAAAGTATCCCTTTAGCACTCTGGGGCTCCGAGAACGCGGAACTGAAGCCCTCATAAGATTCGCCGATTATCACCAATAGCTAGCTGATAAATACGTTAAACTGCCAAAATGTACGGTCATCTAAATGCGGAACGCGCGTACTTTAACAGTGCAAAACTTTTTGAAATTGTTTCCTCTTGACATTAGATGCTTGCATATCCCTTTACGGTCCAGCGATTAGCCAGGTTGTTTGGCAACTTTCCTATATAGCGCGTACTTTCATCACAGTAGGGAATTTGCCCGGAATTCTTGCATTTCATCAGCCGCCTTGACCTCCATTACTGACGTATTTCCGCGAAGCGGCTGCTTAATCTTCCATACATTTACTCCTTAGCACTATCCGCGCTTTTCGATAGTCATCACATGCTTTCTTGCTCTTTTCCTTGCTTTACCGGTACGCGGTGGCCCTTCAGACTGGAAAAGTATCCCTCAACGGAAGAAGCTATGCGATGAGAACAGACTAGATGATGATGATGGACTCATAGTTCTCCTCTTCCTTCTTCTATCCCACGGCGTTTCCGGTTTGCTTCCCCTTCTGGCGAGGGACCGTTCGCCACGGCTCGTGGAAGTGGAAGTGATTCCATCCTCACTCGATTATTCATGAATTAAGTTGCCTTGAGTTGATGAGGTTCGCATCCCCGGTTCCTCATACGCACCCGGTATGCGTTGATTGCCTCACGGTGACATATCACGCTCAAAGACCGCTACCGACCTACGCGAACAAGTTCCTTGGTACCCAATTCGCGTGTTGGCGGTCATTGCAGGATCCTGCGCCAGAGTTTCACTTCTTTGCAAGGTTTGATCATCAATACATTTTATTTAGGTTAGATGTTGATCAGATTTTGCTACGATTGAATTATCTTCTAGTTATAGAAATCATACAAAGCCGCATTTACCAAAAGCGGTTAATAGTCATTGAAATGCATAAGGATTACATGATAATGGTATAGATATATACTTAGCATAATGGGGGTCTGAAGAAATCATTTAGCACAAGACTTAAAAGAGATTTAACAACTATTGATAGCCTCGAAAGCTGAAGAAGTTCTTGGCATCCACGAATCGGAGGCCTTTCTGCGAGGAGTTCGCCTTGAAGATGTTCCTCGTCGATCTTCTTCAGTACCGGGGCCATCTTTCCGATTCCGGAAGTTACGTGCGTTGCTGCTACAAGCCCCGAAAGTGTTGCATCCACAGGGTACGCCTCCTTGAAGTCGAGGCAATGGAAGCCCTTGGCTTGCTACTGATGAAGAATGATGTGATGCGGCGTAGGTATATCTTGATCTTTGCTGAGCTTAGAAAGTGCTATAGAGAAGTGCGGTTCACAGGGCAGAACTCCTTGTGGAAGACTATGTTTGCCAGGTGAGGGGCTGGGAGAATGGTAAGCGAAGTCGTGCCCTTCCCTCACAGCCTCGCCCGATCCGGTGCCCTTCCCTTTGTTTATGCGTCGTGAGCATCTTGCCATAAGATCTTCATGGTCTCTCCACATCTTTGAATTTAAGACTGGCCGGGGTGATGCTCTTTGGACCCTTCCCTCATGCTTGGCTCCCGAGGCCCGAGTGAAGCAGGCAGGCCCTCACTGGGGTTGCCCGTGTGCTCCCATGTCTGCTGCAGGAACCTCTCCTCTTAGGTGTGGGTTCTGCTTTGTGGGAGTGATCTCCTGGCGATGAGCACTTCCATGACATTATGACGCCAGGTGTCTCTCAGCTAGAAGCTCCCCTTAGGTCCTACAGTATGAATAGTGATGAGGTCACGTACTCTTCCACAGTGTGCTATCATGCCCAAAGGCTCGTCGGTCCGAGACCCTGATTCCCCAGCAGTGGGACAAGTTAGAGATATCATTTAAAATATACTCCTCCCGTGATAAACTGCCAGTGGCTCGCTTGTAATCACCACCGGGTGGGTCGATGGCTATTCTCATGCGTCGTCGATGCCTCAAAATACCCTCACATTCTTATTTGGCTCACGCTCTCCCGTTGCGGGTTTGCGCTCCTAGTACAAGTAGTCTTCGTCTGCGGAGGATGGTTTTAGGGGCGTGGGTGCCATGGTGATTACGTGGTGGGACTCATGTTGGGATTTGATCCGCAGACTCTTGAGATTATCAAGTGAAGAAACTGAAGTCTAGGGGCTGGGCTTGAGGAAGGTTCCCCTGCTTTGTTGATTGACTTATGGTGCGGAAGGGCAGAGTGCATGCGGGGGCCAGGGAGGTACCTATGCCCTGTGTGTACCGCGGGTCATGTCCCGAACATGGTCCTAGTCCTATCCATAGCTGCTTGCCTTTTGGGCACCTTGGCTCCTCGACCTAAGGGCTTGGGTGTTATGCCAGGAGAGCCAATTCCCTCCCTGAGGGGTAATCTAACTTCCCGAGGCGGGGACCTGGCGGTCATATTGGCGCATAATGTCGCGTGGTAGGGGTGTTTGTCGAGGTTGCGAGGTCAGCAGATTAGTCCAAACCTGGAGAAGGCTTGAGTCGGGGAAGGTGATGGATGTGGGCGACATTGTACCATCTCTCAAAGTTCTTTGCTGAAGAGCCATTGGCGAGGAAGGGGTGTGAAAGTGAGCGCAGATCGATTGAGGGTTGAAAATGGCCTAAAGGGGGGCTGGAAGGTTCGTAGAAGGAAAAATGGCAAATCAAGGACCTATTTTTATAGGGCTAAGAACGTCTGGGGTTAGTGCAAAGGGTACCTACTAAGGCGAGGCCTTGGTTCTATATAGCTCACAGTTGTGATAGAACTACCATGAAGTCAAACTTAAAGCAAAAGAAACAAAGGCAAACAACATATGGCCGTTTGTTGGATCAAATTTGGCTAATTTGAATTGGAATAGAACATTTGAAGATGAAATTGCGGATGGCCTCAGCGTCGGGCAGGCGTTTGGTATGGTCTCACCGGTCAAGCTGTTTTGGTGGTGAGATCAATTTGGGAATTTGAAGATGCTAATATATGGCTAATTGGGCCAATTCTAACCTAATAGCAACTTATTTTGAGCCGTAAAGCGTTTTGGGTGAGATTGGAGGAGAAATCCGGAGCCAAATCGAGGGGCCTTGAGGCCTTAAATTGTGGTCTGCGGGTTTGGCCCCAATTTAACATTTTGATGATTTTTACCAAGAATTTACATTTAGCGTTATGATTCTAGGATATTTTGAGGGTGCTATGGAAGAATCCTACTACAATTTGGGTTCTATTTCTAAATTTCAAAACTGTCTGACATTTTTTTCCCTAATTTTGGGGAAAATACTTTTATATTAATAAGAACATGATTACATAGAAGAGATTTTAACTCTTCTACAAATTTACAAAATTTGAGACCCTGGACTCCATATGATTCTCAGATTGCTAAAGTGGATGTCATGACATGGGGGTATTTAAGCTTAGCATGGATAAGCGCGAAGGTTTCCCTCTCGGTACCGACTCTGCCGACCTCCTCCTGGGGGCGGGTCATTAGAGGGATTTTCTGTGAGGAATTAGGAGCTGGCTGCATGACCTCTAAGGGGAGGCCTTTCGAGAGCGCTGCCGCCAGGGGTGGTGCATCAGAAGTCGCAGTATCTCCACACAAACACCCGAGAGCGTCGCGTCTTTGGTGGTGAGAACCTCTTGGGGTTTTCCGGTCTAGGTGGGGGTGGCAGGCTGATTGCTTCGCCCGACAAGCACCTGGCAATTTGCACCGCCTCTGGCGGTGCACCACTCATTGTACCCGCCGTCAGCAGCCGAAGGTACTCCTTATCTGCCCGCCATCTTAAAGGCGGAACTTCTTGATCCTGTGTCCGAGCCCGAGCGAAAACTTCCCTACCTTTGCTTCTTCACCACTTTAGGTTTGGATTCCAAAATTTTTCTGGGGTAGGGTGGCCCTGGCTTCAGGGGTACTGTGCGCTTCCTCCTCCTCTTTCTCAAATTAAGCCCTCCCGCAGTTCCTCCTCCTGTAGGGGCTCTTTAATAGCGGCGTCCGTAGTTCCTCCTCTTCAGAGTACTATCCTTTCTAAACCCTCGGCTCCCTTTCCGGCTCCGAAAAGGCTGCTTCACGGCCTCCGCGGGGCCACTCTGGTGAGCTTATCCCTTCCTTCTTTTTGGGAGCGAAGGGCCAGCTGTGATACGGTGGTGGTGGCTTTGCTCCTCCTGTTCTTCCAGCACGTTCCTCCACCTCCGGTGTCACGGGGCCAGAAGTGGTAGCGATTCACGGTTACCAAAACTGCCTCGATGGCGAGGAGCTCTTCTTTGGGGCTGCCAGGCATCATGGAAGGGAGTCTTAAACAGCTGTGCTGGCGGCGGGGGGACTCCTCGTCTACAAACTTCAACCCGGTAGAAGATGCCAGGGGACGCTGTAGAAATCATGCCTTTGCTGCGCCATGGAGAGGGTGGGTCTGATCCGGAGCTTCTGGCGGTTTTGTTTGGTGAGCATCTTATGGTTGGAAAATGGGTAATGAGGTGAGCAAAGAGGTGAAGGTGAAGAGGGTTGGAGAGAGAGAATGAGGGTGGATATTTAGGGAGAGTGCTGGGAATATTCCACCATGAGTACTCCTGTTATTGGCCCTTATTAGGTATTACCATATTTAGTAATTGTTTAAACTATTAATGTAGTAACCTATATTAATTGATATTATCTTTAAATTTTTCGAATTTCTCTAATGGTTTGGAGTGCTAATTATTGAGTTAGCGAACACAGGTCTCCGATTGGCATGATTCTTGACCCATTTAGGTGAAATTTGATCACCAGATGCATAATTTCCTCAGGGCACTCCAGAATTTGTTTGACTCGCTCATTCCTTCCGTCCTAACACTTAAACTAAATCGACCCACTACTGGGAGAAAAAATTTTCCCCATTTTGAGTTCAATGGTGGGCGGAATATTTATTTCCCACCCTATAGGCTGTTGGGCTACCTTCATGGTTATAGTGGGTGCTAGTTCTTGAGTCAGCAGAGAACATTTCTGACTCACCATTGTGGTAACCACTTATAAACATGCGACCCGTGCATGGCGGAAATCCCGTCCGGGAGAGCTCAGCCAGCGCGCCGCGATAATGCTTGAAGGCTTCAGCCCATTCGCTCGCTTCCTTTGGAAAGACTTTCCCATACCTCCTTGGAGTCCACATCTCTGCTATATGACTCCTCAATCTTCTTGCCAAACTCAAGCACTCAAAAGAGGAAATCGCGATTACAATGCATCCTTAACTGGAATGGTCTCCCCGGAGAGGGCATCTCGCTACAAATATTGCTTACCGTGCTTATATACAATATCAAAGTCATACTCCTCAAGGAATTCCATCCACCTTCTTTGCCTTAAGTTGAGGAGTGGTTGGGTGAAGAGATACCGGCTCGTGATCGCGATCCAATCAAACTTCCTTCCCGCCAGAGCAATGCCCACATCCTCAATGCTCATTAAATGGCTGCTAGCAGCCCCCGATCATGGGTTGGGTACGCTTGTTCTGCCGCTCATCTTCTTCAGTCAGAGGGCTATCATTATTTTCCTTCTTGCATCAAGACTGCCTCAAGGTTATCTTGCTTCAGATCCTGTTACCAACTTATCTTTACTGATCCGAGAACAAGACCGGTGTCAAGCAGCTAAGGCCTCTTTAAGCTCTCAAAAGAAGCTTGACTTTCTAACCAATGGCTAGTCCAATCCTTAATCTTCTTGGCCTTTAAGTGAGGTCCTAATAAAGGGGGACGCTCTAATTTCAAGAAAGTCCTCATTTAACTTCTCTTCAGAATATCCCTACTGTGAGAAAGCTTCTTACTTCGCCACATTCCTTGGAGCCGCCAATCAACTATTGCCTCAATCTTAGATGGATTCATGGAGACTTCTGATAAGCTACTACATGCCCCAAATACCCACTCTACTATCAAGAAAGTGGCACCTAGAGAGCTTCCTATACAACCGATGACGCCTCAACTTCTCCAACACTTTCCGAGATGCCGACAATGCTCCTCAAGGACTTGGTCAGAGATTAGGATGTCGTCATTAGCATAAACAACAAACTCATCCAAGAAGTCTCAAGATGTCGCTCATGAGGCTTATAAACGCTTGCCGAGCGCTCGGATAGTCCAAAGGGTACCATCAGAACTCAAAGTGGAATGTACCAGCATTCTAAAAGGCCCCATATGATGTTCCTCTTCTTTTATTCTTATCTCGATGGTGTCCTCGAATCTCAAATCAATTTTAGAGAATACCTTTTGCCCTGTAACTGGTCCATTAGGTCATCTCGCCCTTGGCAATGCATACTTGTTCTTTATCGCTCGCTTATTGAGTCACGCATAGTCTATGCACATTCTTAAGCTCCCATCTTTCTTCTTCTTCACAAAGAGTATAGGTGCCCAAAAGGAGACACACTTGCTCTTATAAATCCAAGCTCGAAAGTACCCCGGCCGCTTTCTTGAGCTTAATCAATTCTCGGGTGCTCATTCTATATGGCCTTACCGTAGGCTTTGCATCCTGTTTTATGTGATCTCACATTCCACACACCCCTATAAGGTGGCAAATACTTCATCCGAAATACATCCTTGAACTCAAATAAGCCTTACATTCAGCTCGCAATCGATTCTTTGGTCACTTCCTCCCGCTTTGCCTGCCTCAACCGGGATTCCATCCCTCAAGATGTAGTCCACCCATTCCTTTCTATACTCTTTCCTTAGCCGCTTCAAGGAAATACACCGCATAGAGAATCTAGCTTCTTACCTCACTATCAATTTGCGCCGCCCGGGTGCCGCCATGGTGACTTCATTCCTACCCACCAACTGCGGCTTTACTGCTTCAAGAATTCCATCCCTTCACTATGAGATCATATCTTCCGATATCCATGACTTCCGCCTCCCATCTACCACTTAGCCCCACCTGTCTATGTCAAAGATGATCCTCCTCCCCTTAGTGTGTCGAATGGCTTCATTTTTTGCCATAGCCACCGCCTTGGCTTAGACTTCAATACCTTGTTCTTCATTATAGCAGCCAAAATTCTGTGAGATGCAAAATTATGAGAGCTACCGATCTATGAGGACTAAGAGCATGGATTACTATCTATGATCCTATCAATGCAATGACAAATGACCGATTCTCTATATCAATTGCCTCAATGTTTGCACATATGTGGCACTCCACCATCTATGAAGTCCTCGGGCCTCCTCGGCCGGGTCAGCTCGGGCCTCACCGCCGCCTTCTCATGGGGAGTCCCCAACCAAGCAGTTCCCCGCCAAGGCCGTGACCGCGATGGGACGAATGGATTAATCATGTGTTCTGGTGTCTCACTGAAGCACCTCAAGCATAACTTTTTCTCACCGCATTCCCCGGCTCTTCCTTCCTGCTAGATTGCCTGTGAGGCCATGCTAATCGCCTCGATGCATTCCCAGGCTTACGGCCCCCAAAAGCTTTATTCTCGACTTTACCTTTGCCGGGCCACTTCATGGTGTAGCCGGGCGCGATTGCTTAATTCGAGTATTGTCCCCGAGCATCAGCCTCTCAACTTACTCCTGAGTTGCCGTGCCTCTTCCAAACTTATAGCTTTATCTTCTACCAGAATCGACCTTGGGTTGATTGCTCTAACAAGCCTCTTGATATTGCCGCTCAACCCTCAATATAAGTATCCACGCTAGTTCTCTCTCGAGACCTGTGAACATGGAGCCTAAGCCTCATGAATTCTTCTGTGATACTTAGCCACCGTATAAGCTACCCTCATCTGGCCAAAACTGGCTTCGGATTCGGTTTACTAGTATGAGACCTTGGCACATAGTGCTTAAGGAAGCCTTGGTCAAGGTCTTAACCGCAATTGTTCCTCTTCAAATTTTGTTAGACTTAGCATATCCCTTCCACCGCATCCTTGCTTGGCCCAATAAGGTTAGCTGTAGCAACTTTCCCTATGTCCTTGTTCTTCATACCGTAGGAGTTGCCAAATTTTTCCATTTCATCAAGCCATGCTTCAGCCTCCATGCCCCACTGCCTTTCCTCGGAACCGCCCGCTCCTTGTCTTCCATACATTGCTCATAGCACTATCCACCTTTTTCCCCGGAGAAGTCATCCTGCCTTTCTTTTGCTCTTTTCCTTTCGCTTAGGTGTGCCGTGACCGACCGCTCTGAGCTAGAGTCAGTCTCACTGAAGAACCGTCTGGCTGAGCCGGAGCTGATGATGATGGACTCTTAGCCTCCCTCTTCCTTCTTCTATCCCCTCGGGACACGCTCGTTGCCCTCCCCTTCGGCCGAGGGACCTGGCCACCACCCTAAAACAAGGGGTGGAGGTGGGAGGTAGGGGGTCCATCCTCCCTCGCCTCATTCATCAAGGTGCCGCCCCGGGCTGATGAGGTTCTCGTGATCCGGTTCTCATCCTCAAGCACCAGCCTTGGCGCTGATTGCCTCTCGTGACATATATCCTCGCCAAAAGTCTTCCCCGTTTCTCTCGCCAAACAAGTTCCTTGGTACCCATCACAAGTGGCTCTGCCGGTCTTGGGATCCTTCAATTCCTCACGCAAGGTTTGATCATCAATACATTTTATTTAAGCTAGATGTTGATCAATTTTACTTGCAATTGAATTATCTTTAGTTATAAGAAATCATAAAGCCTTACATTTGCAAAACAGCTTAATAGTCATTAATGCATAAGGATTACATGACAATGGTAGATATATCTTAGCATAATGGGGTACAAGAAATCATTTAGCAAGACTTAAGAGAATTTAACACCATTCAATGGCCTCCCCAAAAGCCCTAAGAAGTTCTCGACATCCCCGACCTGAGGCCTTTGCCGAGGTTGCTAAGATGTTCTCGCCGATCTTCCTCTCGCGGCGTTTCGCCATCTCCTGCCCGGTTCTCGTGCCGCTTGCCGCTACTAACCGAAAGTGTTGCATCCCCTCGAGGTGCTCCTCTCGCCGGTCGAGGCAATGGAGCGCCGACCGCCTGCTGAAAAGAATGATGTGGTCGGCATAGCTTATATCTTCGAAAGGCCGCCGGGGTCTCAAAGCAGGAGAGGCGCCACCTGACTTTTCTCCCCTTGGCTGTAAACTCCTTTGGGAAGACTATCATTTGCCCTTGGCCGAGGGCCGAAGATAGAAGGGCGTCGGCTCTTCCCCACGCATCCGCTCCCTTCCTTTGAGCCGCGCTTCTGCCGAGGCATCTATCAGCTATAAGATCTTCTATGGTCTCTCCACATACCGGCTGCGCTGTCCGCTGATGCTAAGGGACCCTTCCCCATGCCTGGCTCGAACCGGGTTTGCTCGGGAGCTTGGGCCCTCCCCGGCTTTGTAGAGCGTGCTCAGGATTCACTGAACTCTCCTCTTAGATGATAGGTTCCCGCCGATAGATCTCCCTTTATTCCGGCCGATAGGGTCGCTATATCCGCCATTGTCTCCCCAAAGATATGAGTGTCTCTCCGCCTCCCTTTGAATCTCCCCGGTATGAATAGTCGATGAGGTCCGCAGGTTTTCCCGTGGTGCTATCATGCCCAAGAGCTCGCCGATTCAAGACCCCCGCTTCTCGAAGAGGGACAAGTTGAGGATGTCATTTGCAAAATGTACTTCCTCCCCGGCCGATGACTACCTGCGACAAAGCCGTGATGCCGACCGGTGGCCTGTGAGTCGCTTCCGCCGCCATCGCCATCGCCTCAACGCTGCATCTCCCCGACTCTTGTTGCTTCCCCTTCCCCCATTCGGGTTCTCCGCCCCCTAGCCGCCGTAGTCTTCATGAATCAGCAGAGATGGTGCCCGAGACGCCATGCCATAGTATTCGTGAGGCTGAGGACTCTATATTTAGGATTTGATCCCGGGGGTTCTACGTATCAAGTGGCGCTAAGTCTAAGGGCTGAATGTAAGGTTCCCCTACTTTGTTGATTGACTTATAGTACATGAAGAGGGCAAGGGGCCGCCTCGAGACGCAGAGGTACCTATGCCTATTGTGTCCGCAGTGTCATGTAATCTGCATGGTCCTAGTCCTATCCCATAGCCGCTTTTGCCTTTGAACCCGCCAACTCTCGACCTAAGGCTTGGGTAAGTGTCTCAAGAGAAACCCACCCTCCCCTAGGGGGTAATCTAACTTCCCAAGGCAGACCTCGGCCGGTCATATTGGCACATAATGTCCGTGGTAGTAGGGTGTTCTAGTCGAGTTGCATGAAGATCAAACAGTGGGTCAAACACGAGAAGGCTTGATCCACGTGAAGTCGATGGATGTGGTCAAAGATTGTACCATCTCTCAAAGTTGCCGGGCCATTGAGCGTGAAAGGGTGTAGAAAATGGCTTGCAAAGATCGGCTTGAGGTTCGTAAAATCGCCTAAGGGGTCGGAAGAAGCGCAGAGAAGGAAAATGGCAAATGAGACCTATTTTTATAGACTAGGGGTGATCTCTCGGTTCGTGGCAAAAAGGTATCTACCTAAGACGCACCTTGGTTCTATGGCTCGTTGTCCAAATGAACTACCATGAAGTGCAAACTTAAGCAAAACAAAGCAAGAAACACTATATGGCAATTTGTTGGATCAAATTTGGCTAATTTGGGCCAAAGATGGCTGACCCGTGAATCTGCGGATGATGGCTCGCCGTCACGACGCAGACGCCGCTTTGGCGCTGGTCTCACCACCCTGGCTGGCTGCTTTGGGGCCAATTTTTGGTCAATTTAGGAATTTGAAGATGCTAATATGGCTAATTGGGCCAATTCTAACCTAACTAGCAACTTATTTTGAGCAAAACCGCATCTAAAAGCGCATTTTGGGGCCGGGCCAGTGAATCCGCTGAACGCCATAAGGCCGGGGACGCAGAGGCCTTAGGGCCGTCTCAATCTTTTCCAATTTTAGCATTTTGATGATTTTTTTGCCAAAATTTTGTTGCAGTTATGATTTCTAGGATATTTTGAGGGTGCTATGAAGAATCCTACTACAATTTGGGTTCTATTTCCTAAATTTCAAGCATACAACATTTTTTTCCTAATTATAGAGGAAAATAACTTTTATATTAATAAGAAACATAGTTACATGAAAATTTTAACTCTTCTACAAAATTTACAAAATTTGAGGCCTAGGGCCTCTCCCTGCGGATTCTCCGTGCTAAGTGGATGTCCTTCGGCATGAGGGTGACCCGCTTAGCATGGATAGCGCAGAGGTTTCCCTCCTCGAAGAGCTGCACCAGCTCTGCTTCGGCGGCCTCCTGCAGGGCCCGGGTCATTAGAGGGGTTACCCCAGAATCACCCCCGAATCGCCAGATGACCTCTCTAAGGAGACGCCGGCGGGCTTTCTTATCGAGATTCGCGGCAATATCCGAAGTGCCAGATCTCCCTAAACACCCGCACGCGGCCGCTCGCCCGCGGGTGAACCCTCTTGGTTTTTCCTGTCTAGGTGGGGTGGCTTGGGTCGATTCTTCTTCGCCTCGCCGCTCTCCAATAACGCTACCGCACTTCCCCGCGGCAAGACACTTCATTGTACTGGGCCCAACGCACGGCGGTACTTTGTATGCCGCCATCTTCCGCTTTGAACTCGGGTCCTCGCCGGCTGAACGCCTCCCTACTACTTTTTGCTTCTTCACCACTTTAGGTGGTTCCGCCACTTAGGTGTAGGGTGGCCCTAGCGCCGAGGGTTCCCCGCCGCTTCCTCCTCCTCTTCTCCGGCCGCCTCCCACTTGTGGTTCCTCCTCCGCCGGGGTTCTCTTCAATAACGACGGTCCGGGCGAGGGCCGGCTGCTTCCTCCTCTTCGCCCCCTCCTTTCCGCCTCCCTCGGCTCCCTTTCCCGCCCCGCTTCTTCCTCGGCGCTCTCCTCGTGCCACTCCGCGACTTTCTCCTTCCCTTCTTTTGGGCAATCAAGGGTCCGCTTCTTCGTCCTCGGGTGGTGGTGCCGCCTCCACCTTTCTTCAACTGCTCCTCCACCTCGGCTGTCCGAGGCCCCGGCGGCGCGATTCACCCGCTTCTCTGCCTCCCCGATGACGAAGCATCACTGGGCTCGCCGCAGATCATGGAAGGAGTCTTCCGCCGCCGCCGGGCCACCGGGGGGACTCCTCATCGCCTCGCTTCTACCAAGATGCTCGGGGACCTTCTTGACATGTCGCCCCACGCCTCAAGCCATGGAGAGGGTGGGTCTAGGTCCGTGCTTCCCCTGTAGGTTTGTTTGGTACGAGCCATATCTTATGGTTCTAAAATGGGTGATGAAAGGCCGAGCAAGAGAGAGGTGAAGGTGAAGGGTTGGAGAGAGAGAATGAGGTGTCGATATTTAAAAAGGAGGGTCCCCTCGAATATTCTCCTACCATAATTACTCCTATTTATTAGCCCCTTATTAATTACACCATATTTAGTAATTATTTAACTATTAATGTATATATTAACCTATATTAATTGATATTATCTTTAAATTTTCGAATTTCTCTAATGGTTTGGAGTGCTAATTATGAGTTCACAAATATTTTTCACCGGGTCTCCGATTGGCATGATTCTTCGACCCATTTTAGGTGAAATTTGATGCATGCATAATTTTCACTCCAATTTTTCTAGAAGGTGAATTTGACTCACTCATTCCTTCGTCTAACACTTAACCTAAATCCCACCCACTACCTAGAGAAAAAAATTTTCCCCCATTTTCGCGGTTCAATGGTGGAATGTTTATTTCCCACCCCTATAGGCCCTGTTAGACTACCTTCATGGTTATGGTCGCTAGTTCTTGGTCAACCAAGAACATTGCTCGATACCATTGTGACGCCCTCGCTAAACATACGCCAACCGTACACTTCGGCAGGAAATCCCCCGGCCCGGCTCAACAACCGCATCGGGCCCTTTGTCTACCCCCCCGACTTCGAGGGGGATCCCTAGTGCGGGAGGGAACACGAAGGTGTCTTGGCGCCTTCCCCTATGGGCTCCTATACAAATGGGGTTTATAACACGCCGTAACTAGCATCAAACATATACAAATACTACCACGAAGGGTAGTGCATCACACATATACCAATACAAAGATGATAAGCACAATCTAAAACACGAGAGCTCCTACCCCTCGCCGGCACTGTGGGAGGATGACCGACCGCTAGGCCTCAAGATAGAGCGCACGAGTCATGGCAATGGCGAGGGCTGGCATAGAACAATGGCTAGGGTTGACCACTCCATCCGCCCTCCCGTGCATACTTTGCGATGGGCTAAATCGCTCGACAGACTCTAGCCTTCCTGGATACGCAGCCCCATGGCATCACCCATCTGACTACCCAAAGTTGCATCTCCCCGGGTCCGACGAGGCAGAAGGGTTGCATCTCCCTTCCCCCAGGTCTAGAGGTTCCGTGCGGGCTGACTAGAGAATCGTGGGCGACACACCCATTGCACTGCACTTAACCCCCAAAACGAGCCAAGCCAACACTTGCGCCCTCGAGAGGCAGGCTGCACCATTGCCCCCCGTGAGGTGTCGGACCCATGCTCGCCCACACGGCGTGACCCACCATAAGCCTAGCCCACTATGGGATCCCCCAAGCCCCCACTCCTACAGGATCCACCCTCCACTTTCCCTCTAGCCCCGCTATGGGGTGGCCGAGTCGTATCATAGCCTCAATAGCCCGGGTGGGCTCCTATGCACAGCCGCAACTAATAGGAACTAAGGGATCTAATCTAGGAGCATACTACATATGGCTCTAGGTCTCTACCCCCTTCCCAATACAAGAGGAGCAAACATGATCAACCATCATCACATAATCATCATATCACGAGAATAATTTATAAGAACAACATCTTAACCTAATCATACAACTAACTAACTGTAGGGTTCATTGATTAGGGTTCAAGATGTTGAATACTGTTCTAGGATGGCTCTACTCTAGATAAAAGATACTAGCATATCCGGAATGCTAATTCCGCATAAGCTATCACAACTACTATCCTATATACCGCCCCTCAAGCTCTCCCCTCCGCATCCGGTATTGCCTCCATGATCTTCGACTCACAGGTGCCGCCCCTACCCAAGAACGAAGCCCACCCCCGGCCAGTCAGCCGCACTGACCTATGCCACAAACAATCCATGTTCAAACGGGTTTCGAACGAGTAGGTGAGTCTCCGGGTGCTAGGGCCGGAAAGAGGCCTAGGGTTAGGGTTTAGGCCTATATGTTAGGGTCCACCTAGATGCCACGGGGCACCAATCGGGTGAGTCCTGGTGGTGGCGGTGCCCCCAATGGGTTAAGGCCACGTGGATAATGGTCTAACCCATGGTTGGCTAAGTTATGAGAATAACTTGGCCATGCCCCCTAGTGCCACAACCTATGGTATACAAGGCTATGAAGATAGACTTGTATAGTGACGGATCCAGGAATATACGTATTTATGGCGTATATTCCCCTGGACCGTCACAGATGTAGTCTCACTATCTTGCTTCAACCGTCTGCCATAGAATAAAATTAATGCTTAATTTTTAAGTAAGATCAAGTAAAGGTTGTTTTCAGCCAAAGAAAGATTGTATCCCGTTCATGGAAGTTCCATGGATATAAGGTTTAAAATGGTGGGATGCTAGTGGGTACTCCATGGCCCATAATCTGGCCATCCAATATCAGATACTCAAAGGACATTTGTTTTCTTTGATTAAGTTATGGTGATTAGGCTAGCTACTAAGACAAAAATGTTGCCTCATCTGTAGATGCATACAATGTGTAGAAGAATCAACATATTATTGCTTAATAAAATATTATTTCATGACTGTCTAATTGCATTTAAAGAATTACGTTAAAGAAAGTTTGAGATTAACACTAATTATCGTTTAGTTGTGCTAAGATGCTTAAGGATTATTTCAAATTTATATCAGAATTGGACAAGGCAAGAGACGGGCCAATTGTTTGATCTATGCGAGCATTTGACTTGAGGTTTGTTATTATTGCTGATAGAATCTGCCCTTCTCAGATAGTTGAAGATCTGAAACAGCGTTACTACACAGGTAACAAAATTGCTAAGTCATTTCCCCTTTCTCTCACTCCAAATGCACTTGACAAATTTCCCAAATTTCTCTTCCCAATCCTATTCACTCACGTCGATGATCCTATGCCTGAAATTCCTCTCTATCTCCATCTCCTCTCTCTGTTGGGCAAGAGTCAGAATATGCTTGTGATTGGCACACATCTATTCTGTTTCAATTTTTGAGATTAGCCCTTTATACATGTAATCAATGCCACATAGACTAATATGTCATGGGTGAAAATTTGACGGTAAATTTTTAACACATCACCACGTACGAACAAAGAGAATATGGTACCATCTTGGCAAAAAAGTGATGTTGTTTCTTGTGTACATATACATCGTCTAACAAGATTCACATGGCAAGAGGGGAGCCTACAAGAAACCTACTTTAGCCACAGTATGCTTCTATATCCTCATTTAGAACCCAAGTTGGATTTGTCGGATTTGCAGACCCTAAACAGTTCAGTTCATCCCGTTCAAAATTAAAGATTCTCTAAATTTGTTATGAAAACTGCAATTTGACAACACAAGGTGCATTATATTAACAAATATATTAAAGACCTTTCCACAGCTTTGTTAAACATTATTAAGACTTACTTAAACTTGCAACCTTTTAAGTTCCATTTTAAAAACATGTTATAAACATGTTATGATGAAAGTGGGTCCAATGACAAGGTAGTTCGTTCTATCGTGAATAGACACGATGGATGACACGATTCCATGTTTCCTCCACTCTAGACAGATATATCACTCCAAAATCGAGATAGATCAGAAGGATACTAACCTTGGCACCATAATGCAATGCTACAAACTCAAAATACAAGGAGCCGAGAAAGAGAAATTCCTGCCGCGAAAAATTTCTTGTATGGTTTATGGCTTATGTGGGCTTTGGGCGTGAAATAAAAACAAAAATAGGATAAGAAATGGTGGGTTTCAAAAAAGATCTGTTTGTAGACTGGGAAATAACGATTGTTCTATTCGCTATTTATACATGTAGTCACATGCACGTGTCTGTAAATTTTTGTGTGTGTAAATTTCTGGCTTCATCCATTAGATTTGTATGTTGATACTGTTTACGTTCTTCATCAGGCCAGATGCGGTTGATGGACAACGGGCCCGGGGAGCCCTCATTATGCTCTCTGTTGTGGCTGCATACACCAAAAACTGCGGCCAACCAGGTCTGTCTTAAGTTTCTGCTTCATACGCTTGACAATTTTAGCTTAATCTTGCTCCTGAATATTTGGTGTACAGAGAATGCTAAATTTCTTAAGTATAACGTATCCGAGATTCAAAAATATACCAGAGGCAAGATTAGTTAGTGATTTAAATTGTCAGATTGAAGATCGTCTTTTTCCAGGTTAGGTACATCTGGATATGATGAGTTGGAAGTTCAGAAAAATATTGGCTTATGGGGAGGGATTCCTTTTGCAGAATTTCTTGTGTTCATGATGCACTGGAGAATTGTACGCTGGATGAAGAGAAAGATAAGGCCATCGATTTGAAAGCAACGGGAAACTTTGAACATCAATGTGGTACCAAGGTATGTACGCATCTTTGTATACCTCTCTTACAAGAGTGCACCAATCTGAAGAGTTATAGACAAGGAAAGCATATCCACGCCCACATTATCAAAGGAGGAGACATGATAGATATTTTCATCACAAATACATTAATGAATATGTATATCAAATGCGAAAGTAGTGTGGATGCTCAAAACATCTTTGACCGCATGCCAAGGCAAAATTTGTTTACACGAAATATAATAATTGCAGGATATGGTCGTGATGGAAATATTTTCAAGGTTCTAAAGCTTTATGCAGAAATGCTGCATCAAGACCTAGAAGCAAATCGAATGACTTTTATAATTCTCTTAGGTGCATGTGCCAGTACACCATCTCTGCAACATGGTAAGATAGTGCATGCAATTATTCTAAAAGCTGGATGCACATTAGACACATCCGTTTGTAGCACACATGGACATGTATGGTAAGTGTGGGAGCATGGCAGATGCCTTTCAGATATTTGAGAATACACCTCAGGGAAATGTGGTCTGCTGAAATATAATTATTTCAAGTGCAGTGCATATGGACAGTGCAATTGCACTGAAGCTGTTTTGGAAAATGAAAGCCACAGGTATGAAGGCTAGCAAAGTTACTCTTCTAGTTATTCTGAAAGCTTGTGCCAGCAAATGTGTCATTGAAGAAGGGAAATGTCTGCATGCTTACATTCTGAACAACGCGCCCAAGCTGGATATCCAGCTTGCCCATGCGCCATTGACATGTATGTCAAGTGTAGGAATTTAGAAATTGCTCGTGATGTGTTTGACAGATTGTGTACGCGAGATGTATTTGTGTGGACCACAATTATAGAAGGATACACAGAACATGGAGATGGGAAGGAGGCAGTTATGCTCTTTATGCAAATGCAGCAGCAGGGTGTGGATCCCGATGTAATAACAATGATGGCCATTTTGAGATCATGTGCAAGCATACCATCTTTCGAACAAGGAAAACGCATTCATTCAATTGTGATGTCTAAGGAAAACAGTAGTAATCCTGTCAATAATACAATTATCGACATGTACACAAAATGTGGTAGCATGGAAATGGCCTACCACATGTTCAGTAGGATGTCTATTCCTGACACAATTTCATGGAATGCAATAATTGCAGGATGCATGCGAAATGGACATGCAGAAGAAGCACTCAGACTTTTGGCTCAGATGGAACAAGAAGAGTTAGTTCAAGATGACGTGACATTCATCAATTCCTTGAATGCATGCACCAGTGTAGCTGCCTTTGCGAGGGGAAAGCGGACCCATGGTTCTATTTTAAAAGTTGGCCTTGACTCTAATACATTTGTTCTTACAGCACTTATTGACATGTATGCAAATTGTGGAAGTCTTGAGAATGCTCAGGCAATCTTCGGCATGACCACCACAAAGGATGACTTGACATGGGCCACGATGGCATCGGCATTTATCCAACATGATGATAACAGGTCAATTTTGTATCTTTTTCAAAGAATGAAGCATGAAGTTGTGAAACCAAGTAGAGCTGTTTTTTTGGATTTTCTGCGTGCGTTTTCTGCAATGTCTTCTCTTGAGCATGGAAAAATGCTTCACGCTGAGGTCCTTGCAGTCAGCCCAATATGTGACAGTTTTCTTGGGAGCGCGCTTATTGACATGTATATAAAATGCAGGAGTTTAGGAGATGCTGATCAAGTATTTGATAGCTCTCTTTCACAAGATGTCATATTATGGAATTCAATGTTGAGGGGTTATTGCTGGTATGGCCTGAGCAAAAAAGCACTCAATATGTTCAAAGAAATGCATGAAATCAATGTGAAGCCAGATAGTACAACATTTGTTAGTATTTTCAATATATGTGCCGATCTTGCAGATATGGGGCAAGCAAAATACATGCACACAATTGTCTTAAAGTTTGAATGGGAACCGGATGTCTTTGTGAGCAGTGCTCTTATTGACATGTATTTTAGATGTGACAGTATGGAGAATGCCTGTAAATTGTTCAATAGCTTGCTTATAAGGAATGTTATATTGTGGAATGTGATGATTTCAGGGTTCTCACATCATGGCGATTGTAGATTAGCCATTAAACTTTTTGGTCATATGCAAGAAATGGCTCTGTGTCCAGACAAAGTCACCTTTATCAGCATTCTAAATGGATGTTCTTCTGTGCAAAATCTAGAATTCGGTAAAAAAGTGCATTCTGAGATTTTGATCTCTAGTTATTCTAAAGAGATCTTAATTTATAATAGCCTTGTTGACATGTATGCGAAATGTGGGAGCATAAATGATGCGTTTCAAGTGTTCAGTATTATGCCCACTTGGGATGTCGTTTCCTGGAATACAATGATAGGAGGATATATGCAATATGGAACACAAGGGGTTTTTGACCTGTTCTGGAAAATGGAACAAGCCAGTACAAAACCAGATCAGACCACATATATGAGCATGTTAACAGCATGCAGCGGCATAGCATGGCCCGAATATGGAAAGCGCATTCATGCAGCTGTGTTGAACTCTGGATATATTTCAGATGTGAGTGTTGCTTCCATGCTGATTGAAATGTATGTGCAGGTGAAGTGGATTATGGAAGCCCATTTATTGTTTAGAACTGTACCCACAGTGAATGCATACACCTGGACACTAATGTTAGGAGAATTGGCACAGAGTCAGCATAATAAGACAGCTTTAAAGCTTTTCATGCAGATGCAAGTGGAAGATCTAAACCCAAGCAAGACTGATTTCATCAATGCTTTAACTGCTTGTGCAAACATGCCATCATTTGAAGCTGGAAAACAAGTTCATAGTAACATGTTGAAGAGAGGTTGTGAGTTTGATCTATTTGTTGGAAGTTCACTTATTAATATGTATGCTAAATGTTGTAGTTTAGAAGATTCGTGCAAAGTATTTGAGCATTTGGATGACAGAAATGTGGTTGTATGGAATGCGTTGATTGGGGGGTATTTCCAACATGGGGATGCAAAGAAAGCTCTGGATCTGTACAGGAAAATGCAGATCGAGGGGGTGAAACCGGATGCTGTGACCTTTGTCTTCATTTTGAGTGTATGTGGTTTCTTATCAAATCTGGAAGATGGGAGAAAAATTCACCATCACATGTTAGAAACTGGCTGTGAGTTGGATGTCTTTCTGGAAAGTGCCCTTGTGGATATGTATGCTAAATGTGGCAGTATACATGAAGCTTATAGTATCTTTGGAGGTATGCGTATACGAAGTATAGTTTCCTGGAATGCTATGATTGGAGGGCATGCGCAGCATGGGAACTCCATTGAAGTTTTGACTTTTTTGAGCAATGTAACAAGAACGGGTGGAACCCGATCTTATCACATTTATTTCCATTCTCTGCATGCAGCCATGCATATTTAGTGGATGAAGGTCACCGCTATTTCCATTTGATGAGTTATGAATACAACATCACTCCAAATGAGGATCATTATACTTGTATGATTGATCTTTTAGGTCATGCTGGTCACCTGAAAGAGGCATTGAACTTCTTAATAGAATTCCATTCCAACCTAATGTCATATTGTGGATGTCTTTTCTTGGTGCTTGTAGAAATCACATGGATGTGGGATTGGCAGAACTTGCTACAGAACATGTTTTAAAGCTTGAACCAGAGAATACGGCTGCCCTATCCTTGCTCTCCAACACGTATGCTCAGCTGCAAAAGAGCACAGAAGTATATTGAACATGAAAATGCTGCAAGTCAGCATGCACAAAATCCAAATCATCCAAATGCATCTCAATATTTGACTGGTTTTATCCTAACAAAGGCCTAAGCAAGAATGTAAAGGGAAAGAACAAAGTACAGCCCAGTATGTCGTGTTCTAGTGTGTTCACGTGTCCCCTTAAGCAACATCAGTGGGAAAGCAGCAAAAGCAGCGTTCATTCAAACACGTAACTTAAGCTTCTGTTTGTATCCGTTTGTATAGAATGTGATGTCAAAATATTATTAGTTAGGTACCCAAAGTTGTCATACCCAAAATGGTTAGTATGGCTCTGGTCAAAATGGTTAGTCTGGCCAGACCTAAGGTGGTCATGCCCAAAGAGTTGCACTAAATTGATAAAATAGTTAATCTGGCCTGGCTAATTTTTGGTGGTATTCAAAGTGGTTAATCTGGACATACCCAAAATAGTTAGTATGGCCATAGTAGTCAATCTGGACCCAAAATGGTTGCACGAAATTGAGACTTGATATACCGCAATTAATTAGGTTTTGTATACAAGAACTTCCCTTTTGTTGCAATTCTGCTGTGGAAGATGTGCCGACTCGCGTCATCTTACACAACAGAATTGCAACAAAAGGAAAGATACTATTATGTGAAGTTCTGTTTAGGGTAAATTCTAGCGTCTCGGTTCTGCGGCTATGTCTTTTGGTCTTGTTCTTGTTAATATGAGTGTGGATTTCTAGCACTTTCTACCTCTTTCTAAATTTGTTGATATCTCTACGTTGGTATATAATTTTGTGGGTCAGTTTCTCGGGCATAGAGGGGAAGCATAACGTGCATGTTGGTCATGCAGCTCCTGAAGGTATCTCCCATGCATATGGTGTTCCTCGATCTTGACATACTTTTGATTTTGTGGCAAGAGTTTTATGTATGTCATTCTCTGATTGGATTAGGAAAGACAAATGCTAATCAACAAGGCCAGCTCGTGTTAATGCTGCACTTCAAATACTATACTCTACCACTAAAGACACCTAGTTTGATATTGGATTTGCTCAAAGCTAGGGTTTCTTTGGTGGAGATAACCATGAGTCTCGTCTTAAATGTGCATAGAACTTAAGAATACACTCAGAATTAATTATTATAATATTGGTAGTTTTTTGGATTACCATAGGCTATCTCGATGGCTTCCTCAGCACATTTCTCGCATCATCTAGTGGTAGAACTTTAAACCGCCACATTTGAGGTCACGGGTTCAAGGTTCAAGTATGACCAATTGGTCTGTTGGTAGAGACCTTAAATCTATCATATGTACTAGATAATCGCATACAAGTAGTTTCTAGCATAAGGTATCGCAGTTAGGTAGTGGATTGGCTTCCATATAATATATGGAATGTGATGTATCTAATGTACTTATGATGTGATGGTGGATTGGCTTCCATATAATATATGGAATGTGATGTATCTAATGTACTCATGATGTGATGACAATTCTTGCATCAGATTTCCTGCTTATGGATCTTTGAAAAAAATAGGTAAGAGCTTCTACTTGAATATTAGAACATAATAATGCTGAGGTAGTAGAGAAATTGGTCTATCAAGGTGTGCATCCTTTGGTATTGGTTACATCCTCTATCAATATTTTATACCTGGTTTTTCTCTTAGTATGCTTTTAGCCCTTGAGATGCCTTGCTGTTTTCCAATCCTGATTTGCTTGTTAATTTGCTTGCTTTTTGAGTTTTCTCTAGCCATTGCCTATGGCATTGGTAAGCACATTTCTCACTCTATTACCAATAGTCCACGTATTTGTGTTTCTATTCCCATTGATGAAGCAATTCCTGAGTGTGTATTATTGTCAAAAGTGGCAAGTGGTATAAGAAGTTGAGTTCCCTCTTCTAAAAGGTTCGGAACTTGCTTTCATATTTCTAGATAAGTCTTTTATATTTAATAGTGCTTCCTCACATTCTAGATCTCGTGGACCTGCCCCATTTGCTACAATGCCACTTCATGATTCTCGCATTGCTTTCTGATCTAGGATTGAACGTTCCATGACTGCCTCATCTACGACCCTCGCATTGCTTGACAGAACGTTCTGTGAATCCTCATCTAAGATTGAATGTTTTATGATTCCTTCATCTTCTTCTATGATTGCTCCTAGTATTAAATTATCCACTATTATCTCCTCAATTATTGTACCCATTTCCTACGTGATTATCTACTCTTCCATCTCAAGAGCCCTCCCTTGATCTTGTGCCATTTAGTATGTCTAACAATGTCTCAAGTGATATGAATGTGATACAATCATCTCCCTAAAATCAGGAAGTGACAGTTCACATCCAGAAGTAATGGATGCTATTGTAACTCCATCTACGACATCTTGTTTTGTTTTTCAATTATCACGATTGCTACATATTTCTAAGACTATAATGGAGCATGGTGATGGTTGTTGTCACGCTCAAGAATCCAGCTAGGAAATAGCGATCTTCAGCAGTCATTAGTGAGTTAGAAGATAGTCATGCTGAATAAAATTTTGAGGTTGTACATATAACCCTGCACAAAGGGACATTTTATCCCTTTGGGTTTTAAACCTCTGTCAGCTTATTGTACCCTTTTTTTTTATTGATAATGAAATATACCCCCATCCCTCCCCAACCCAAAGGGAAAAAAAAAAGGTATATTTTTCCATCAAAAGGACTTCCCTCTAAAGGCTTAATTTATTGAATTCTTGTTGATGGTACTGCTTCTAGATTCTTTATTTATAACTAGACTCTCCTAAAGTGAGTTCTTTATGTGGATTATTCATAATCATAGCATCCAATGTTCTTGATCTTGGTAAGAGAGTCCTTAATACCCCTGAGTATATCTAATAGAAAGAAGATAGTAGAAGATATGGAACACATTTTCTTTTGCCCAAAGCTTTTACATTTTTGGAGTTAGATTGTAGCCTTCAATTCAATTCAGTTTGAGATTGATTATAAAGACTCTTCTTTTTTGCATGCAGAATGATGATTTATCTAAGAATACTATTATCTTTCTGACTCTTTGGAATATAGGGAAAAGTAAAGTCATGTTCTTCGAATAGTAAAAAAAAAATCTCTGTATTCTTAACTTTCAGTATGATAATGAGATGTAAGGAAAAGTTTGATGATAAATATATCAGGAAATGAAATCAATATGGTTTATTCTTTTGCCCTTTTGATTTGCTGCATCTTGTTTAAATATTGGTGGTTCTAATTCTAATGCATATGTTGATAGAGTATCTGGCTTTGTGAAAATGCAGGAACAAATTTTGCACAATTCAGAGTATGTGCCTTCTTTATATCAAAGGAGGATGAACAAATTTCGTGATCATGGACTTAGAACTTGATGATAAGATAATTATAGAAATTAAGGCAGAAGGAAATGGAGTGGACTAGAAAATTCTGTGAACATGTATATCAGACATACTACCCTTTCTAAACTTTGACCACTTGGCACATTAGGCTTTCAGATAGGTAGTTTGAAAGATCTAAAGATCATATATATCTAAAAGGGGGGTTGATGCATATGGCACTAGAATTTTACTTATAACAAAAAATAACCACATGCAATTGATTCAAAGAATGTGGATGGACTAACGAGAACTTATTATCCAACTCAAGTTCCCTTTGATTCAAGTTTTAAAGGCCAGGGGATCACCCCTGTCAATTAAACTAGTGTTTTGGAGTTAAAGCGGTGGCGTCTTTTGTTTTGAGAGGAGTGTTGTGGTAATTGCTAACTGTTGGAATGGAATCAGAAGACAATTGGTAGTTAAGATGTGCCATCATAAAATTGGTTCTCGCAGAACCGACTTCCAAACCCCATAACACCACCACGATATGACTCGGGTAATTGGGCGAAATAGCTGGCAGCCCTTTTTATGTTTGATATATAAACATAATCAAGGTGTTATCACACAAAGGGTTGCCCATGAGGAATTGAAAGTAGATAAACCATTTGTGATGAAAAAGACATAGGAGAAGCCAGAAAGTGAAAGGATATATAGTCTTAGAAACCTCGATGAGAATCCTTGTTTAAGTTTGCAATAGAATGTATTAGACTGTACTAAAGATTTAAGTAAATTTATAAAATTAATTTCATGACATAAGCAAATTTTGTAATTTGTTGTGCATGGTGGTAGGTGTTGAAAGGATTTAGAGGGTATTGTTGAGAAAGGATGCAGATGAGATGTATCCATAGCTATGTTTTGAATAGACATTAGAAAACTATCTTAGAAATATAGTTTTGAGTGGTTATATCTTCAACGTGAGTAATATTCATATCACTATTATCTCATGGTCAAAGAGGAAGAGCATTTCCCACTACAATTTGGTTGTAACCCATATAAACAGAATATTTCTTCTAGAAAATTTAACGTAATGTAAGTAGGTACTCTAAAAGATTTTTATGGAATGGGATAGCCAAAAAAAAATAAAAAAAAAAAATTTGCCCCTAATTTTTTTGTGCACATTTAGGTTTAGGGTTTGAATGTTTAGAATTAAGGTTTACAGGGTTTAGAATGTTTAGGTTTAGGGTTAGAATGTTTAAATTTAGGGTTAGAATGTTTAGGCTTACATTGTGTACACTTAGGTTTAGGGTTAGAATGTTGAAAATTTAGGATTACAGGTTTAGAATTTAGGTTTAGGGTTAGAATTGTAGGCTTACAGGTTTAGAATTTCATATTGTAATGGCCATATTGTAATTTCTATAAAATTTGTATTCTAAGGATTTTTATATTTTTTTAAAAAACCTTTAAAAAATCTTTGCATACGGATTTTTAAGGTACGGATTTCTAAGTACTCAACTACCTTGATGTAAACAACATATGAATGTGGGATAATTCTCGAGATTTGTCACGATCCCTAAATATAATTGCGGAGGTCTACTTTACAAGGACTCCCCAAATATGAACAGTCAGTGGAGTATTATTCTATGCATTAGATGTAAATTATAGGCATTATTGGTTTTTACTCAAGATCTAGTGCTTTGAGAGATTTTCCAAGGTTTTTAACATAATTTTACAAACAATAAAATGAAACATGCTTAACAAGCGATACTCTATAAGCAATTGTGTTTATTATTTGTGTTGGCCTATTGTTGAATAGAATACGCAGAGTCAAGCTCTTCAATATTGGTGGCCAGAGCATGTGCCTGTATTTCATAATATTTTTTATTGTTCCTTTTCCAGCCCCTTCCAATTATTCATTTTCACATTAACATTTTAGAATAGATAATTTTCACCGGCAGAAAATTTTGTCATGAAATTTTTGCCGGCGAAAATTCCCTAAGGGAAAAAAAGGTACCATGAATTTTTTTTCTTATATGGCAGATTCCGGCAAGTTTCATGGCAGATTCTGACGAGTTTCCTGGCGATGGATAACAGGAAACCAACCGACGGGCAAGAAATCAACTAAAGATGGATTGATTTTTTCGCATGAAGAAACTCGCTGTTTAGGGCTGAAATTTTATGGTCTCCCCTTTTTTTTGTAATTTGTGAGTAATGCTTACTCATCTAGAACACTTTTGTATTCCAATCCTGTATTTTGCAAACCTCATGTGAGTTCCAAGAAATGTGTTCACATACCGAAAATGTTACTCAAAGAATCTGGAGGAGATATTGCCACATTGTTCAGAATTATGTATTCCACGATAATACATGTTTTTAACGATCACATGAGCAAGAACTCCGACAATCCAATATTTGATCATCCAAAGCCAGAGTAACTAACTTGTTTTCCATGTTGATGAAACTATTTCACATGAAATGTTACACAAAGCCTAACAACATCATCAATCAGAAACCAGAGAAATCAACCTTGCATTTTATGTTGCATGTCTACCTATATATAAGATAGGTCTTTATAGAGATAGTTGTAAATTAACAGATAGACCATTTTTTATCGCAGTAAAAGTTTCAAAAGATTGTGGGTGTTAGCAGAAGTTTTCATTAGGGTGGAAATAAAGCAGGTTTGTGGTTAAGGTTGCATGGTCTAAGTGTATAAAACCTAAGTTTGCTGGAAGGTTGGGCAAGATAGATTTCCATTTGTAAAGTCATGAACAATAAATTATTTGGAGGTTTCTTGTGGGTAAGGATGATTTTCCTGGGTTACTGCTTATTGCACAGGCTCTTACCCATTGTATTCCTTTTGGGGAAAGCCACACTTAAACCTGTTTTTCCATGGAGTCTATTATATAATTTGCAGCCTTATCCTAATGCTTCTACCCTTTTAAAGGGCTTGTTAGATTCGTAACACACAGTAAAAACATTATTTCACATCAACCCAACCGCTTTTGCTCAGTTGACTGCTCCTTGGTGGATTCCTTTGGTTGACAATGCATCATTTTGCTTTATTGTGCATCCATTGACTCAATGACAGTGGAAAATAGTTGGAGTCTTAATAATTGCAGCGTGGTATAGCTCATGCCACTTGCTAACATGGGAGGCTTTTCAATTAAAGTTCTTGTTGGGGCAATGGGATAGAGCTCTTTGGCAAAAAAAAAAAAAGTCGTTGATTATCTGCAGCATATTTTGCTACAGCAAGAAGATATTTTGGTGTGGATATGTTATCAAGATATTAAAGAGTGCAGACTTGTGAAGTCTATGTATAAGATATTGCTTGATACTGATATTGTCCTCCTAATAAGTAGCCCCTTCAACTCCCTCCTCCTCAACGGCAGCAGATGTGGACTTGGGCATGGAAAAAGATACTTCATCCTAAAGTGATTGTACTTTGGTGGCAGATTCTTCACATATGTCTTCGGGTTAATGTTCTTCTCCACAGGTTTGACCCTAGTATCAGATATGTATCCAGTATATAAGCCGAGATCTGAGACCATTGAGCATTGTTTTTTCATGTATGGCCATATTAGATATGTATGGGATTGGTTGTTCTTTTTCCAGGTATTACTAACAAGTCAACAAGTGCTTTTGGCAATTTTTCCAAGTACCTGAACGAAATTACAAAGCCAGGCTTTTCATTTAGCAGCAAGTTGGTTGCTTTGGACTATTTGAAAAATGTGACGTTCCAAGTATTTATACGGTATACGTATAAATATATTGACACGTCACCCAGTACAGATACGCCACCATGTGGTATAGTAACCTAGGGGGTTGACTTAAAAGGGATTAAATTAGCTATGCTAATTTAATTATTAAAGATAATAACCTATAATTAAGGAACTCATATTTAAAAGGCATAATTAAGTTAATTATGGTTTGGGAAGGCGCCACGTGGTCACCATCGATTGGCTAACATGGTAATGCTAATTGAGACCAATAAGGTGGATCACCACCCCCATATCAGCCACTATTCACCTTGAGCAAAGGAGCCCACCCTTGTGACTTAACCGAAGCCACCTTGAGCAGCTTGACGCCACCCTTGTGACCAGAGAAATGAACACCAAGACCGAGAAGATGGAAATCCCCAATGATAACGGGTCCAAAGAAAACACAAGTGGGTGGCTAGTGTAGTTGTGAATTTAGGATAGCCTCGCTGGGCACATGTTGGGTTGGTTGTCCGTTTCTCTCAGATTTATACTCGTAGGAACTAACCCTTTATTGTAAAGCTAAGTTCGCTCTTTTATATTCGATTCGGGATTGCTTTCAAAGGATGGATTGATGGTTCTTTGCCTAGTATTATTCTCGAAATGGGGAATTAAGGGGGGTAGAGACCTCCGAGCCCATTTATTGTAGTATGCTCCTAGATAGAGCCCCTCAGATTACCCTCGCTAGATGTGGCCCGGCACAAGAGCCCACCGGGTCATAGATGCTATGGACCGCTTAGCACCGCACAAGGAACACAAGTGGTGAAGTGGAGGTGGGGTCTTGCATGAACATAAAAGGCTCCCCGAGACTCCTACAAAGGGCTAGGCCCGATAGCCGGCCACGAGGGCCGGGTATGGGTCCGACACTCCCCTGGTGTAGAGGTGTGACCCGTGATGGGGCACCTTGCACTTTGAGTAGATTTAGGGTGAGTAAGCCTGCACGGATGCGGGGTCGCCGATGCGCACGATTCTCTAGCTCACCCATGGAACCACCGCGGATTCCGAAGGGGACGCTTCCCCTGACCTCGCCTTCATCTGACCGGGCTTCATGAACCCCGGAGTAGGCTCTAAGGGTGATGCCTTGAGCCCAAGGTTTCCCAAGGCTATAGCGGCCATATAGCGGAATTGACCCATCCGCAAAGTGTGCACAGGAGGGGCGGATGGAGTGGACAACCCTAGCCGATGTTCTATGCCACCAACGCCAAAGTTATACCTCTCCTCACGATCTCTTGAGGCCGAGCCGCCGCCTATCCTCACAGAGTCCGAATCGGGTAGAACCCGGGTTTGGGGTGTTTTCTTAGGTTTAGATGCATATTCTTTGCCGCTGGTATTTGATGGATGTGCCACCCTTCGTGGTGGTTATTTATATGTGATTTATGCCGTGTGCTAACCCTTGTATTCACGCTCCGCGACGTAGGCACCCATTGAAGGCGTAATGAATGACCCTCTCGGGTCCTTCACTTGAGCTGCCTTATTATAGACGGCCCGAAAGTTAGACTGAGGGTTCCGCTATGGCAAGTTGGTTGCCATGGGAGGGAAAAGTCCCCTGCATGTATACCACGGGGTCGATATGTTCGTGGAGCCGCCACAAGTGGTATCGTGAGCCGTGATTTCGTTACTACTCAAATCATAGCACCGACCAAACCCTAACTCGCTAGTTCGGTAGTTAGAGAGAGAGTTAAGCAAGAGTGAGTGTTTAAGTCTTTGATGTTTGATTTAGTGCTAGGTTAATGTAATAGACCTGTAATTCCTTAAGAAGTCCGGGCCGACCGAAGACCCAAGTTTCAAGAGCCATAACTTTTGTAGGTAGCTCCTGATGAAGGCTTAAAACGGCTCCAATGGATCGGCACCTCTCAAATACCCTTAGGGGCACGCCTCCCGAGGTCAAAAAGACAACAAAGTCAAAAAAATGAAAAGGGCTTGCTGTACTCGTGAGGTGTTTCTTTTTGAAAATAAAAGCCGATAAGCAACGCAGTCACCCTTGATACCTGGTCACAAGCTGTGATTTTATATCGCTACTCGCTTAAAATTTTTATAAAAAAAATTAATATTTTTTTGAAAAATTTAATAAAAAGTTAAAAGTTAAAATTTGAATTTTGAAATATATTTTTGGACGTGTGCTTTCTCTGAGCGCCCTTTTCCGCCCATATAGTCACCGGACTTAAGCTCCAAACCCGCCATAGCTGACCTCCACGCCTCCCTTGCATCGGCCCTACGCCTCAGCGCCCTTATTTACTCTTTTGAGTGCCGCCCCACCCTTGCCCGAAATTTCACCTTCCTCCTCCCTTTGCCGTTTTTTACTAGTATAACCATGCCGCGCTTTAAGCTAACCGTGGAATTGAAGAAGTTGAGCGTATTCCAGCCTATTTGTCGCGACTAGTCGAAAGCATCTTGCCGAATTTAAGACCCTATGATAGATACCATTCTTGATCTTTTCGCCAAGCACTTTGTCGAGGGGTCAAGAGTCCCCTACCCTATCTTCCATTTCAACGAAGCTTTCTTATCAAGTTGAATGAAGCCGATCAGCCTACACTCGCGGAGCAAATGGACGCGCATGGGTCGTGGTTAAGTTTTTACCCCTCGCCAGACTGTGATGAAGACCCCGCCGAGCTTATTCGAGTGAAGCCCGTGAGGATCATGCATCTTGCGAGAGTGGAAGACTTGCAGCAGATAGCCAGTGCTCCACCAGACCTAAGGATGGACCGCTTCTATTACTTGGGAAAGGGTCGTATACTCACATACCAAGAATACTTTAATCTTCCTACCTTTTCTTGGAATGAAGGCCTTCACAGCTTCATTTTTGAAAACGTTCCGCCAAGGTTTAGCCAATGCCACCTGGAATCCATCCAAGAAGACATGCGGGCACTGAGATTGCCCGGCGCACCCAAGTGCATCTGGAGAGAGAGGCCAGGGACGAAGAGAGAGAGCGGCTCCAAAAGGAAGGGGAGGACCTTCATAGTCAGCAGAGTGAGAATCAGCAGGGGGATCAGCAAGATTACCAGCAGGTGGAGCAGCAGCAGAACCTTGATGTTGACCAGCAGGACCTAGGTGCGCTCGTAACGCTAACCCCCGTGAAAACCCTCGCCGACGACGTTAACCAATCGGGCGTAATCACACGCCAGCCGTAAGCGAAGAAAGGGTAACCGGAGATTGAAGAGAACGAAATCCAGACCTGTTAGGAGTGGGGTGCACTATAAGACCCAACTGCAGCAGGATGCAACAATTGCCAAGAAGACATCGGCTCAGAGACGGGAGCACATTGTCCAGCGGACAAAGCATCCTTCAACAGGCGGCAAATCCATTCCATCGCTTAAGGCGACCCTCAAGCCGCGGAAGCCCCATAGGTATCGACCCGCACGGTGATATTTTCGAGAGATAATGTAAGTATCGAAGACTACCGAGCCATTGATCCGCCGGGCTTCCCTTCCAAATGCTTGTACGGAGATCGCCTGTGACTTCAAAACCGACCTAAGGTTTCAAGCTTTTGCGGTCCTCGCCCTACAGGAGGCTGCCGAGGCTTATCTTATTGAACTCTTGAGCGACGCAACCTTTGCGCCATACACGCAAAGAGGGTTACTATTATGCCCAAGGACCTTCACTTGGCACGAAGGATCCGAGGGGATTTTAGATGATTAGGCGACCGTTTTTTTTTCTCCGTTGTACAATTTTTGTAATTTATCCATGTACTAGTCCCATTTTTGGGGTTGTGAATATAAAAATATTTTTTTTGGAAATTATTATTAAGTAAATAAGTCTTTTTAATAATAATTTCGGGAAACGTGCCAAAAAGTATAAAACCCCTTTTTGGCCACTAGGGTTTCATTTTCCCTTCTTGCTTTAGCTTCTTTTCCTCCTCCTTTATGCTTTTCACCCCTCATGGCTCGCCTAACCTTGCAAAGAAGCTGGTATTTGATCTGAGAGCATTGGGACCCTCATGTTCCCTTTGATCTTCTTCACCCCTACCTGCTTCAGCAGGTAGATCTTATCTCCAACATGCAGAGCCATCCAGATTATGCTGCTTTCCTTCAGTTCTATTGTGAGGAGATTGTACCTGCATGCGTTTACAATGAAGACGATGAGCAGCTCTATCTTGACTTTCATACCCCTCGCACTGCATGTTAGGGGTGATGAGCATGGCCGCAACGTCATCAAAGGCATTAGACGGCGAGGGACCGACCTCCCTATTGTTACAATAGATCGGGAAACTTGTTTTGAGGCCCAATTTGCACTGGCCATCATTATGGACCAGTACATAGAGGATGAAGAGATTCCTCACAGCATTCTTCACGCCTCTACCTCCTGACCTTAAGATGACGGGTCGCCAATGAGCAGGATTTTGTAAGGTGGAAGGAACTTGCCACGTAAGCCCCCCGCCAAAATTACAGAAAGCCCTCAAGCTCGGCGGTTAAACCTTCTTCCCTACAAAGACTTTTGAATGACCAAGAGTACCGATCTTTGAGGATATCATGTGGGCCTATCAAGGTTTTATCGATCCGCCAAAGAAATTAGAGATTCTCTATGATCTTATGAGTATTGCCAAGATGACTTCATCGACTTCACCACACCGGCAGTAACCCGCACAAGTAGAGAGCCTATTGGCATATCAGCCCGAAGAGCAAGAGCCCGCTGAGACTCTTTTCTGCCACTTCGCCGGGCTACTACTAACCGACACACCCCAGCCTCCAGAAGAGCAGTTTGCGGCCCCGACATGGCCTCTTCTCTCGGATCCGCCTTTGCAAATCACTATGGGAGAGGTGGATCAGGACGAGGAAGTCCTTTGGCACACCAAGGTCAGCCTTAGGGATGACAGGGAAGAAGAAGAGGAGGAGAAGCTCCCCACCAACTTGGAGAAAGAAGCGGAGACCTCCACCGACCCTCAGGTTAGGGCAATGGGGAACCATGTGGCCCGATTCTTTCTCTCCGCCTTCCGCCAAGGAGAGGTGCTATTTTTCTCCAAGAACCTAGGGCCTTCTTCTGAAGCTTCTTGGTGGGCGCTCCGAGCCATATCCACTTCAGCGGGCCATAAGAAGATTGATTATCACGTCACCACCATTACTTTGGTCCGTAGAGATTTGGCTATAGCCGCATTGGGGGACGTGGCGGGATGCACCAACATGCGCCTCCTTGTAGCGGCACCTCTGGCTACTTGCTTATCACCTGAGGCAGCAGCTCGAGCCGCCCTCTCTGCTAGTCCTAGCGCCACTTTGATGCGTTATCGTCCACCTCCTCAGCCAATGGACGAAGACGAGGGGCCCAGCTCCTAGATTATTGTGTTATGTATTTTGCATTTGAAATAGCTGTTGTTTTAAGCCATGGTTATCACTCGTGATGTGTTATCCTTTATCATTACTGTCTATTGTATCAATCAATACATGATGCCAATATAATTTTGAATCAGTCTCTTCCATGACGAGTCATTATGCCTCCTGGAATTGTTAGTACTATATACTCACTCCGCCGTTTTGCAGAAGAAACACTAGAGGAGTACGAAGAGAGGATCACAGACCAGATATTGAGGGATGACCAGGGACCTCCTGAACAAGATTACGGCCAAAGATACGACGAGTATCCGGAACGAGAAAGTGACGATGAGATGGAGGAACCTGCACAGCCACAAGAACCTTATGACCCAGACAAGGGGATGGAAATAGTTACCCTCCTTCGGGAACGAGCTTTCGACGACCTGAAATGGACCCTTTGCCGCACTTGAGACTATTGGAATATGTCCAGACATGAAGCCTTCGAGGATGCCAATGACCACCTGTGGCAAATCTTCTACGCTCTAAGGAGGCTTTTCAATCTTCTCATTATTAGCCCCACTTGGGATTATCAACCCGTTATCATCCAGGCTTGGGCACGTTACAAGCTCGTCAGAGCTGTGCGTGAGAGTGTGCGCTATTCCGTCATGTATCCCTTTGCCAACCCCTAAGCCGGATCTTCTAGTTTTCTGTTCCTATGTTTCAGTATGACTAAGGAAAAGGCCTGTATCAGGTCCCCGTATGTATTATATAACTATAAGTTTATAACTACTTTCAAAGCAGAAGTTTTTCGATGTAACAGCTTACTTCTCCTTATAATTAAAATCTTCCGCCGCTTTTCGTGGTTCATGTTGTTTCTACATTACCCAAAAATGAATTTTCTCGGAGACTTAATGTTACCGCAATTTTGCTTATATCGCCTTTTATGTTAATATAGACGGCAAGACGCAACGCCGCTATGCATTAACCCTCGAACGCCACTTGCTAACACCAACAAGAATTGATGTTGATGAAAAGACAAATAGGCGAAGTTACAGTGCCTATGTGTTGCATGCTAACCCCCACAAAGATGTACAGGAGGACGGACCGGAAGTTACCTCCGCTGTCGCCTAGTCCACCTACACACGCCAGCCGCCCCCACCACAAACCAAATTTCTACCCGCGCCGAAGAGGCCCCACTCTAAACGCCGATGGAGCTCCTCCGCAGACAAGGCCACCTCTTCAAAATCTGCCACTTCACTTCGTCAATCGATCGTCCGCGATCATCCGGGCCACCATACAAATCGCCGAGATAAGGAGTACCGCAAGACGGTTGATACGATATAACTAGTATATGGAAGAATAGAAAATTGGCCCAGCTTTGATGGGAAATCTAGAGGCGGATTGAATGCCTAATCCCCGGTTGGACGAAATGAAGGAGTTCGAAGGTCTTATGGCATGATAGAAAAGGATACGCAGAAAGGTTGCCACCACAAACCTTACCGAGCTGCCCGTATTTGGTGGAAGGGCTATGCCGAGCCAAACATCCGGACAGAGTAGATGCAACTTCGTAAAGTTTGCTAAGGCCTTCAAGTCGCATTATGTGCCCCGCGGCACAAAATGCCAACAGATCCGTGACTTTCTACAAAGTTGGAGCATAAGAGTATGTCCGCATTGTGCTTACACGGATGAGTTTATGCTACCGAGGTCAGATGTACCGGGTATGAATGAGAAAAGGGGCGCGGAAGGTTATATTGAGGGATTGGCACCATCAATCAAACGGATGGTTAAGGCCATAGACCCGAAATCAGTTGCAGAGGCCGAGGCTAAAGCATTGAGCCTCGAGGAGGACACATCAAGGAATCAAGATCCGCCCCCGCTCCTTACTCGCAGCCACGGCCGCCCACACCTTTACAAACCCCGCCACCAAGTCCGGCCCTCTCAAAGAAATCCTTACGGCCGCCAGAGAAGAAAGTCGCCTTTAGCACGCCGGATAAAATGTAACAATGCCGGTAAGGAAGTTCGAACCTCTTACACCCATTCCTAAAGAGGCCGTGAACAGCTCCGCCGAGATAAGGCATGCTACAGTGTATGAGGCCCGACACTTCATGCAATTGTCCATATGTTACCCAGACTGCCCAGCTGGCCATGGCCGACCTCGATTGGGACGATCTTGAGTCAACATTACCGCCGATGAGGACGCCCCGAAAGTACATTCACGGTAAGCCTCATATCCTTGCAGCTATAGAAACCGGGTAATGCCGAAAGTCAGCCACCGCCATTTCCACCATAGGCCAAGTAGATAGTAAGCCTTTCAGAATTTTATGGATACCTGAAGTACACATAATTTTGCTTCTCCTAGAATGGCCCAGTCCTACAAATTGAAACCCTAAGGTCACGACCGAGGCCCGCCACTTTAGCCGCTGGTAAAGTTAGACATACTCATGGTCGCCGATCAATCTTAAGATGTAGGTTGCCCGCACACACCAGCTTGCTATGGGTGCCGAAGTTAATGGATATTGGCAAATACGACCTCATTGTTGGTATGGAATTTTGGCATCCGCGAAAAGCCAACATAGATCGCGAGAAGAGAGAAGTTACCTTCAACGCAGCTAATGGAGCACGCTGCAACTATAAAAGGTGAACCATTCAACCCTATCATGCAAGATATGTCCATCCGACAGCTTAGATAAAGCTATACGCAAGCAAAAGCTCCTCTCGTTATCGACTTGCTTCCATTGAGTCGATGCTAAGCAAAACCAAGTAATCAACACCTTGCCACGGGATTGCCAAGATTCTCCACGAATTTAGCGATCTTTTCCCGCATCGAGATCCGTAAGCTTCCTCCTTTAGAGGGGTAGAATGTGAGATAGCTTGAGAGCCGTGTACTAAGCCTACCAAAGAAGGCCCCGCACCGCATGAGTCCCCCAGAGTTGGCAGAGCTTAAGAAGCAACTTCAAGAGCTACTAAACCTAGGTTTTATTCGACCTAGCTGCCTTTGGGTTCCTATTCTTTTGTAAAGAAAAAGGACGGCCCCTTGAGAATGTGTATTGATTATCGGCAAACTCAACAAGCATACCATCAAGAATCGCTATGCTTTGCCGAGGGCGTATGATCTAATGGATCGCCTTGCAAGGCC
This sequence comes from Isoetes taiwanensis, assembly GCA_021234155.1. Lineage (NCBI taxonomy): Eukaryota > Viridiplantae > Streptophyta > Lycopodiopsida > Isoetales > Isoetaceae > Isoetes > Isoetes taiwanensis. The sequence continues at coordinate 11,983,712 of JAJEKV010000010.1, read as the reverse complement.
AAGTATTTTTCAAAGATTGATCTTCGCCCCTGATATCATCGATAAGGATTAAAGAGGAGGACATCCATATATCCGCTTTTCACACTAGATATGGGCATTATGAGTTTACCGCTATGCCTTCGGATTGACTAATGCCCCCGCAACGCTTATGCGGTTAATGAATGATGTTTTCCGACAATACTTGGATGATTTTGTTGTTATTTTCTTTGACGACATTCTCATCTACAGTAAGACTCTAGAGGAGCATGAGAAACATCTTAAATTGGCTCTACAAAAGTTAAGACGCCATCAGCTTTTTGCCAAGTTCTCTAAGTGCAAGTTTGCCACCCAAAGGTTGATTATTTGGGCCATATCATTTCTCTGCAGAGGGAATTGCTACAGATCCGCAAAAGATAGAGGTCAGAAGGGAATGGCCTATTCCAGTGAAATGTCTCCAAAGTCCCAAGTTTCTTGGGATTAGCAGGATACTATCGAAAATTTGTAAAGGATTTTGCAAGGATTGCAAAGACCTCTTACAAATCTTACAAAGCATGAGAAGGTGAAGGATTGGATGGAGCATCGAAGACTAAGGTTCGTGGAAGTTTCCAAAGCCTTAAAGATGCCTTAACGCCGCCACTGCTCTCACGCTTGCCCCGATCCTGACAAGGATAAACTAGTGGCCACAGATCAAATTGCCACTGGTGGAGTCCTAATGCAGGAGGGGAGGGTTATTGCCTATGATTCAAAGAAGATGAACGGACGACAAAATCCTACCCATGATCGAATTGTTAGTCGTTGTTCAAGGCCTTTTCAAATATAGAGACACTACCTCCTTGGTAGAAAATTCCAGCTTGGACACGGATCACCAAAGTCTCCGCTATTTATCCACCCAACCAATCTCAACCTCCTCCGAGGAGATGGATGGAATTTCTCAAGAATATGATTTTGAGATCATGTATAAGCCCCGCAAGCACAATGTGGTTGCGGATGCATTATCACGCCATCCCTTTGGTAACCCGAACCCATTGTAATGCAATTTCTACACTCACCAGTGAGTTTGGGAAATAGATACAACACACCTTGGCCACGGATCCCGAGTTTTGTGAAATTTGGAGTAGTCTGAGTAAGGAGGCACGCACGGATAAAGAACGCGAAGCTTTCCGTTTATATAAGAAAGAGGGCAATTTGTTGTATCACAAGAATAAGTTGTGTGTACCTCGTGACCTGAGAGCGTAAGTTAATCCTCCATGACACACACAAAGCCCTATAGCTGACACATGCAGGGTTCATGAAGACCTACTTTAAGATCCGCTCTAGTTATTTTTGGTCTTCGATGAAGAAGGATATTGCTAAATACATTAAGCAGTGCCAGGTGTGTCAGCAAACCAAGGCAGAGCAATTAAGAGTTCCAGGAGAATTGCAACCTCTGGATGTGCCCAACACAAAGTGGGAAGTCATAACCATGGATTTTATTGTGGGCCTTCCACGAACTCTCCGTGGATATGATGCACTAATGGTGGTCGTCGACAAATTGTCGAAAATGGCTCACTTCTTGCCATGCCGCATCAATCGACAATCGCCTTTGACACCGCTTTGCTTTTCGCAAAGGAGATCTTCGTGTTGCACCTTAATGCCACGAGTTATTGTATCTGACAGGGATCCCAAATTTGTAAGTGCATTCTGGAAAGATTTTTTCGCCACCATCCAGACCAAGCTTGCTATGAGTACAGCCTATCATCCTCAAACGGATGGTCAAACAGAACGTACCAATCGTATTATAGAGGATATGTTAAGAAGTTATGTGTGGAGTAAGCAATCCCAATGGGTCAATATATTTATCCGGGTCGAAGTTTGCCTACAACAAAGATGAAACAGAGTCTTCCGTATCGTCACCCTTTATGATAAACTATGGTTATCAATGTCTTACCCCGCACACCGGGCATAACCCTCGCTTCTAAAGTGGAGGTCTCTCAAAGAACTCCTTTTGGAAATGCAGTGCCTTGGTTGAAGAAGTTCGTGGGTACTTGTTAATGCGACGCAAATGCCGAAAAGTGTCGCGGATAAACACGTAACCCCACGAAGTCTTCCGTGGGCTTAATCGGTTTGGCTTAAGATCAAAGTGAAACAAGCCAAGCTTAAAATTGGTAACTCGCAAGAAGTTGGCACCCGTGATGGGCCGGACCGCTCAAAAATTATCGAAGGCGTTGGAGAACAAGCTTATCGCTTGATCCGCCGCTTGAAGATCCACAAGGTCTTCCACGTGAGTCTTCAAGCAACACACCCCTGATCCGAGGAGGTTTTGGAAACCCCAACCCTCCCCGAAATGACAGAGAGGAGCAGCTAGAGATAGTGCCCAAGCTCTCCTTGATCGAGCTTATAAACCAACCAGAGGACTCAAATGTTGCAATACTTGGTCAAGTGGAAACACTTGCCGCTGGAGGATGCTACGCGGGTGATGGAAACACCTTGAGAAGCACTATCCCGACTTCATGCGCCGAATCTCAAGGTCGCACCATCAACGATGCTATCAACCCCGCCTCCCTACGTAAGCTTGAAGGCTTGATTCACCAAAATCAGCAAAAGAGGGGTAGATGCATCATAGTTGACAACAGCCATCGATGATGGGATCACCTTCATGTTCCTTAGGACGTGGTGGACTGTCAATGTGGACACGACCGCCAACTGCTTGTAAAGCATGTAGATGATAGCCGCATTCATCTTGCCTATAATAGGAACTTGACCATTCCTTACACCGCAATGAATTGCGAACAATAGGCATGATAGGTTCCTTGTAGATAAATTTTCTTTTATTTCTTCTAGGGGGTGGACCCTTCAACCACAACCTAATCATTTTATCGATACAGACTGATATATTGACATGTGCAGGCCAGTGAGCAGTACGTGACCTGCCCATGTTAGAGGGTTGCTGATGGCCCGAATTCTTCACTTTATGTTGTCTACATGTTCTGTTTGTTGTTCCACTGATGTTGGTATTGGACTTGGGTCCTTGCACTTTTTAATTATGATAATCATGTGAACTGCACTTTGGTGCTTAAACTGTTGTAAACTTTGAAGTTTTAATATATTACCTTCTGAAATAAGGAATTTCCTTCCTTCAGAATGTCATTTACTATATTTGTATCTAACCCAATGCTGAGGACAGCATTAATTCTAAGGAGGGGAGAATGTGACGTTCCAAGTATTTATACGGTATACGTATAAATATATTGACACGTCACCCAGTACAGATACGCCACCATGTGGTATAGTAACCTAGGGGGTTGACTTAAAAGGGATTAAATTAGCTATGCTAATTTAATTATTAAAGATAATAACCTATAATTAAGGAACTCATATTTAAAAGGCATAATTAAGTTAATTATGGTTTGGGAAGGCGCCACGTGGTCACCATCGATTGGCTAACATGGTAATGCTAATTGAGACCAATAAGGTGAATCACCACCCCCATATCAGCCACTATTCACCTTGAGCAGTGGAGCGCCACCCTTGTGACCAGAACTGAGCGCCACCTTGAGCAGTTGGACGCCACCCTTGTGACCAGAGCTGAACACCAAGACCGAGAAGATGGAAATCCCCAATGATAACGGGTCCAGCAGAAACACAGGTGGGTGGCTAGTGTAGTTGTGAATTCTAGGATAGCGCCCGCTGGGCACATGTTGGGTTGGTTGTCCGTTCTTCCTGTTTATACTCGTGAGGAACTAACCCTTGATTGTAAAGGTAAGTTCGCTCTCTTTATATTCGATTCGGGATTGCTTTCAAAGGATGGATTGATGGTTCTTTGCCTAGTATTATTCGAAATGGGGAATTAAGGGGGGTAGAGACCTCTGAGCCCATTTATTGTAGTATGCTCCTAGATAGAGCCCCAGATACCCTCTTAGATGCGGCTCGTGCACAAGAGCCCACCGGTCATAGATGCTATGGACCCGCTTAGCACCGCATAAGGAACACAAGCAGGTGAAGTGGAGGTGGGGTCTTGCATGAACATAAAAGGCCCCCCGAGACTCCTACAAGGGCTAGGGCCTGAGCAGCCTGGCCACGAGGGCCTGCATGGGTCCGACACTCCCTGGTGTAGAGGTGTGACCCGTATGGGGCACCTTGCACTTTGAGTAGATTTAGGTGAGTAAGTCGGCACGGATGCTGGGTCGCCGATGCGCACGATTCTCTAGCTCACCCATGAAACCACCGGATTCCCGAAGGGGACGCTTCGACCCGACTCGCCTCATCTGGACCGGGGCTTCATGAACCCCGAGTAGGCTCGGCAGGGTGATGCCTCGAGCCTCAAGATCTCCCTAAGGCTATAGCGGCTTATAGCGTGAATTGACCCATCTCGCAAAGTGTGCACAGGAGGGGCGGATGGAGTGGACAACCCTAGCCGATGTTCTATGCCACCCAAAGCCGTGTTATACCTCCGTCACGCTGATCTCTTGAGGCCGAACCGCCGGGCCTATCCTCACAGAGTCTGAACCGGGGTAGAACCTGGGGTTTGGGGTGTTTTCTTAGGTTTAGATGCATATTCTTTGCCGTTGGTATTTGGATGGATGTGCCACCCTTCGTGGTGGTTATTTATATGTGATTTATGCTGTGTACTAACCCTTGTATTCACGCTTCCACGACGTAGGCGCCCATTGAAGGCGTGGGCCGAATGACCCCTCTGTGTCCTTCACTTGAGCGTCTTATTATAGACGGCCCGAGTTAGACGGAGGGCCCTGCTTATGGCAAGTTGGTTGCCATGGGAGGGGAAAGTCCCCGTATGTATACGGCCGGGGGTCGTATATGTTCAGGGAGCGTCACAAAAAAGATGAAGACTGGTGGTCTTCAAAGGTATGGATATGGCAGATGATGGTATTCTCTGATATGCTCAAGGTAATATAACTAAGTCTTAACATTGTTCTTCATTTTTCTCTCGTAAGAGGCGCATGATCTTTAAGAAGTTTTTGATGTGCAATTTTATGCATAAGCAGGTTGATCCATTCAGTGGATTTCCATGCTTACCCTTTGAGGTTTTATTTCGGTCTTTGAATTTTTACTTGTATTTGACTTTTGGTTAATTAAAGATTGACATCTTTCAACTAAAAAAAAGGGAAAAGAAAAAAAACTGGATAGACTAAAGTGAAGAAATGACACAAATATGAACAATAAATTAATTAGAAGTAGAAAACCAAAGATTAATTCGTCTATAAATATCAAAAGAATGAATAGATTTTTAACGCCCACGAAAACCAAGAGGCCATGGGACCATGCAATGGGCTAGTACAACCATTAGTACTATGATTAGAAAAACCCCCGCCTTGAAAGTTTTCAAGAGAAAACCTTTGCAAAGAATGATGATACTAGACAATCTGAACATTAAGGTACTTTATAGGATAACACATAATGCAAGCTTATGGAGATATGCCTTCAGAAAGAAAACTACTGCAAAATATATTAACAAAGAACTCAGATAATTTTTTAACGAAACATATCATTTATGATAATATTGGCAAACTTGAAACTACAGTTGTAAAAATCAAGCCAACAAAATTATAAACTTCAAATTTAAGCTCTTTGCCTTCTGCAGGTGGCTACTCCAAAGGGTTCTTGAAGAAAGGAATTTTCCTCCCTTGCAAGGCGTTGCGAATAAGGGAGCGGAAGTTAATGGGAATTTGCATCAAATAGGTACAGATTCCAATCCTAATGTAGTTCCTCAGCCTCAGGCAAATGATAGTGCTTGGAAGTCATCTGATTCGAGTACAAAAGTTTCATATCAAATATTTAGTGATCGGCTTTGTAAGGATATATCTAATGCATCTAGGAAGGCAAGGGTAGCAGCTGCTTTACAGGTATTGTCTAAAGGGAGTAAGGAGGAGTTGTCGGCAATCTTGGACACATTGAAAGCCCGACAGATTCAACTTCAACAACAATTGCCTCCAGATGACATATTCTATCAGTCTGACTGTCAGAGTGTAGTTCAAGCATCTGGTATTCCTGTGGTTGAGGTGGACCATCAAGCTCATATTAAGTGCGCTGAGAACTTATCTTCCTGTGCAGTTCTTGGGTATTTTACTGGTGGCTATTTAGATTTTTCTCGGTTCCGTGTTTGGTTATCTCGGCTTTTGAGACGCCTTCAATTTCCTCCCTTTCAGTCCATCAAGTTGCTGGCAAAAAACTTTGTTCTTATTATGTTTGAAAGTAGTGATGTAGTGGACTCTTTGGTATCAAGAGGGATTGATCCACTTGGTGGGGAATATATAATGTACCAGTATTATTCTCCTGGCTTTACACCAGATATGGTTCGTGCATTGCATTAAAGATGCCTTGCTGGTTCTCGTTACCTAATCTTCCTCCTGATCTAATGGCTCATCAACTCCTAGTTGCAATTGCAACGGGACTTGGGGTTCATATCTTACACTCCATCATGAATAGTCCAAGAATTTGTGTTTCTATGCCAGTGGACTCGCCTTTGCCAGATTGTGGGCCTTGGTATAAAAAGTTGGATCTTAAGCTTCTAGCCCGTTTGTTTCCTGATAAGGAGGCTTTTGTTAGCTTTCGTCGAGGTACTCGTGCGTCTCAAGCATCTATTCAACATTCTTCCCAGGTTCAAGCTCCCATTATTACTTCTTTATCTATTCATGATCAACCTTTGCCGGTTGCTTTACATTCCTCAGCTATGGAAGATGCTCTACATACCGTTCCGGTGGTGTCACCCTTAGCACCATCAGCTGCAGTTATAGTTCCTACTACTCTCCACGATGTTGCTTCTGCCTCTCATGCTTCTGAGGTTGTTATGGCTGATGGTCCTAATGCTCAGTGCGCTGAAGAGCCATGGCAACGGGTCAATTAGAAGAAGGCAAATGAGGAGAAGTCTCATATGTCATTCACGAGGCTATCCCGCCGCACTATTCAAAGGGCATGATAATTTGATGTCTGCTGATGATCATCTCGATGACCCAGACTCGATGATTGTGATGAGGCTATTAAACGCCTTCAAGGTGGCACAAGGAGTATGATTATATTCTCTGTATGGGTGGTTTTGCTTAGTGGACTATTTCGCCCTCTAGGTTTTGAGTCCCATGTCACGCATCCCTTGTATGTATCTTGATTTTCCTTGATAATAGATTGTCGTCTTTCAAAAAAAAAAAAAATTATAAACTTCAGATAGCTTGGCACCTTGTTTCAATTGAAGCTTGATGAAGTGGATTTCAAAATCGAAGCAAAAAGCTCTTTAGAAATGAACACGTTTTCCCCGAGGCTCCCATCTTGCCCTTTCTTAAGTCAAATTCTTCAAGAAAATCTATAATATTTTTTTTAGAAGCTGAAGATGGGAGCTCTCAAAGTTTAAGGACACAAGTATGATCTATTTATCCTTCTATAAATAGTACTTTCCTAGAAAGTAGTGCATTTGCAGAAATTTGACCATTACCAGCCTTCCGTCCTTTCATTTTTGACGCAATAGTCCTATTTTCTACTATGGAAGATCTTTACATATCTGCGGCCTATATTCTGCTTGTTTCTCTGCAATGCAAAATCCACATGCATTGAGGCACCAAGAACGAAGGCTTTTTTAGAAAACCTCTCATGCTTATGCACAAGCAACACATCCACTACATATAGACCTGCAAAAAATTCGATCACAATACTTTCTACACAGTTAAATGGCAGCCCACATAGTCTAACAGCTGGAAAAATCCAAGCTGCTCTAGGAATGCAATTGCAAATCCTGGACCATCAAATATAAGTGGCATGTGAAGAAGCATCAGGTCATTTCCGAATGCTGCATCGTAAACGTCCACAGGGAGGAAATTTCTTATTTTTTATGCTTTTGTTAAAAACAAGAAACCAGCCCGGTTCGAGCTCAGGCGACGCCGCCAATGCTCTGCCAAGAAACCTCCAGAAGGTTTTTTTTTGAAAGCCATAGCCGGAAGCTCTGAAGCCCGTTGAAAGCCATAGCCAGAAGACATAGCCATAGCTCGGAAGCTCTGAAAGCCTTAGCCGGAAGCTCTAAAGCCGGATTTTCATCTGATCAGACGCCCAGAAGCTCTGAAAGCCGGATTTTCAATCTATTCAGAAGCCATAGCCATAGCTCGGAAGCTCTAAAAGCCTTAGCCGGAAGCCTTAGCCTTAGCCCGTTGATCTGTCTGGGCAAAGGAAAGAACCGCCGACACCGTTCGTGGTACTCTGCCGTAGAACAAATTTTTTTTGCCTAGCAAAAATTTCGTCCCTGTGGACCGTTTACGTGGCGCAACCGCAATGGCTTGGGGGTTTCCTAAAATAAACCCCCTGGCGGCGCCGCTCGCGGGCGGGCGCTAGGGGGTTTATTTTAGGAAACCCCCTCCCCATTGCGGTTTCCTCCATCATGAATTCCAATGAATTGCGAGTGCTCCCCGGTTCACAAGGCTTTCCCTTACTCCCCCATGTTTTATCCCAGCCCTCGATTCAACTGCCTCCACAAATATCCACCTTTTATTTAAAAAAATATCCGTGAATTTTCACCCCCTCCATCCCTAGGGTTTACCCTTAAAGGCAATAAAAAAGGCTCGTCATTCCTAGTATTGTAAAGGTCGGTAGAGAAAGGATCGGATCTTACCACGTCAGCGCCCTGTACATCTGAGCCCTTGGGACACGTTTCCTCTTCAATCCGTTTCTTCGCTTCCTCAATCCGGAGCAGCCAAGCGCCCAAGTTGAATCGACAATCCGAATCGACCATAATTCTGCTATATTCGCTTTGCGCATTGCAAATAGAGAGATTATCTCGCTTAATCTCCCCAAATCCAGGCAGATTGGTTGGGATGGGTCGGAAAGATCTGCTTCAGATTATGGTTCTAGGCACTTGCCTGCTGGTTTGCTGTTTCACGATAGAAGTTGCTGGAGCTTTGTCTAAGACTGCAGACGGCACATTTAATGCAAATGGTAGCAGGCACACTTGGGTTACAGCTTTAGATGCAGATGCGTTGGAGAAGGATTTAGAGGATGCTGATCCTGGGTTTTCTTCATTGGACGGCATGCTTCAATGGGCTATAGGTACTTGTTGTTCTATAATAATATACACTTTAAGATAAGAAGTGAATATGCCGCCCTTTCTGCAAAGCATCTCAGGGACGCTTGCTCCATGAGTTTCGCACTGGTGTTATGTTATTTTATACAGTGCAGGAGCTTAATCCAATTTGTCAAATTTGTCAAAAAAGTTAGCTGTTTGGCAGCCACGTCTAAGAGTGCTAGAACCTTATCAGTCTGAATTAACTCCACAAAACTTGGTCCTTTTTGCAGGAAACTCAGATCCAACAAAGTTAAAGCATGCTGCACAGGAAGCTAAAAGGTTAACCCCTGAAGAACTTGCATAAGCGTCGTTCTGAAATCAAGGTTCAATAAGCATCATATTTGGTGTTGCATTTTGTGTGATAATAATGCCAGTCATTTTGTCTAATGAGCACTGTCTAAATTTGTTTTCTTCTTGCAGGAGTTAATGGATAAATTAAGGATGCCATCAGATGCCGAATTGATGAAGACTGCTGTAGAAGATTTAAACAATTTATCTTTGCCAGCAGAGGATCATCAGCGTGCATTGAGGAACTTCTTATACTGTTGAGCCAATTGACAATGCCAATGGTAATTGTTCTATTGTATATGTGAAAACCTTTTTTATTTGTCCTGTCTATGCCTCATGTATAAGCAGTCAAAATCATCTTTTTAGTGATTTGAATATGATGCTAAGTTTTTTTTGTAAACCTTTATTACAAAAAATAGTCGACTGAGGTGTGTTTGTTGAAGGTATGGCAGATCTAAACAAATTTGGAGGCCTTGTAGCTATTGTCAAACAACTGGAGAGGGCAGAGGAGGAACTTCGGATAACAGCAGCATGGGTTCTTGGAAAGGCTTCCCAAAATAATCCAGTTGTTCAGAATCAGGTATGCACATGTGCAAACTTATATGTGCCATCCTTTTATTATTGTGACCGTTTGTTATGGACAAATTGCACGAAAAGCTGGTGTTAGCATTTTTTCATTTGGTTCTTTTGTTGATCTTTTTTGTGCATGCTTAAAAAATCTGGAATGAATTATTACTAGGGGTGGAAATATTTCATAAGTTTAGGAGGGAGCACATTTCACTTGTGTTCACACTAACAACTTAGGTGTTGGGATTATTGATTTTCAGTGGGATAACTTTGTAATGCGTCTGAATTCTTCTGTTGTCAAATCTAGATATTGCAACTTGGTGTACTACCGCGGTTGATGAAAATGGTACGTTCTAATTGCACGGAAGAAGCTGTGAAAGCATTGTATGCTGTTTCAGCTGTTATTCGAAATTATCCATCTGGCCAGGAAGTCTTTTACCTTGAAGATGGATCATCTTTACTGCAGGTAGTTAATCTTGCAAAGTCTTTTCTTTGGGCTGTAGAGTTGTGATTCTGACACTATCAAACTTGTAGGACATCTTAAGCAATAAAAGTGCCGACATACGGCTTAGGAAGAAGATACTGTTCCTTGTTGCTGATCTTGCCGAACAACAGCTTGAATTTGGAGGAAGGCTTTTGAGACATGGACCAACCAGGGTTCTATTGAAATGTATTGTTGAGCTTATGAAGGAAGCAGATTTGGATACACAAGAAAAGGTGTGTTGTTATGCCTACAAGACTTTAAGACATTCCTACAGTTTTCAGTAGTGGGACTTGCTACTAACTGCTATTATTTTTTCTAATAGGCATTAACAGCAGCACTAAGTCTTGCTCGTTTGGACAGTACCATTCGTGATGTTCTTCGAGACTTTTGTGGTCTGGATGCTGCATTGAAACATGTCAAGCTGCGACTGCAAGAACTCATGCAGGATGACGATCACTTGGATTTCGCTCATGATTTGGAGAAGACATACCAAGAGATTCTTCAACTCATGTCTCTAGATGATAGCCAGGAGAAGTCAGAATTGTAGCTCATAGAGTGACTCCAGACTACAGATGCATAAAGATGTGCTGAAAAGGGAAATTTGCAATTATGGCTTTGCCTAAATAGGGTATGCATTGTTTACCTTCCATCAGATGCTTAAACATTGCTAAAAGCAGTTTTTGTATAGAGATGAGACTAATCAATGATGAATTTATTCAGGAAAGCATTACACAATAGTTGCTGGCTGCTTTTTGGAGGAACTAGGTTCAATGTATTGGCAGGGTCTTCTACAACATGCTTATTAGATGTTCACTCATGCCTGAGATCCAGTGTTCATTTACTCCTACGATTGAATGTAAAAGCTTGGGAAGTTATGAGCCTATACAGGCATTTGTATATATTACCTCTTTTATACCACTTGTATTATTAGTGGTGCCACTTTATTGTTGTAGACTTTTTCAGTTTTTTGTAATCTATACTTGGAAAAACATAGACTGCAATTAAAAGAATAGTTTTTCATAAAAGGAACGTTGACCCAAGAAAGCTTCAAGGCACTTGGGATGCCATTCCGGTGTGTACCGGTGGGGTCCCGCGACCGGCGTTAGCCGGGAGCGGGTCACCGGTCACGCCGGAATGGCAGACCAAGTGACTTGAAGCCACAATATGGTAGTTGGGGAACAAATTTTCTCTGTTTCGTGGGCTATGGCGTTGAAGATGGGCTATGGCTGGGGCTTCGTTTGTTCTGCTTTGCTCTAAAAACCCCGAAAGCTCTTCAAGATCCAAAAACCGAGCTGCCGCACTGTAAGCTCCTCAAGGCAAATGCACCGGGCCGCTGAAGATCAAGCGAGCCGATCAAAAGCTCCAAACTTCGGTGGCGTGATCCCGCTTTTCTTCGCCAATCATCCGCTCCAAGCCCCGCTTTCTTCGCCAAGCATCCGCTTGCCAAGCATCCGCTCACTAAGCCTTCGCTTTAAACCAAGCAAAATGCTTGCTTAAGGCTTCGCTACGCCCTGCTTTCAAGCCAAGCCTTCGCTTTTGTTTGTGCAACGACCGACTTTATCTTATCCAAACAAAGCCGACAGATAATCTCCTATGCAGACAAAGCCGGCAGTAATATCCCCTTCGATCTATTCCCAAGCCAAGCCAAGCCCTATTTCAAGTTAAGCTTCGGCTCGTTCTCGGCAAGAATCGAACCGAAAACAGAGCAAGAAAAACAGAGCAAGCATCAAACCGAAAAACAGAGCAAGAAAATAGAGCAAGAACAAGAAAACAGAGCAAGCATCGAAAGCAAGCAATGTAAATCGAGCATAGAAACAGAGTCGTTAACCGATGGAAACCGGAGATGCGGAATTGGCGACTCAAATTACCATTCTCGCAATGGAATGGTGTGACACGTGGCTGCACTAAATTAACCAAACGCCAAAATTTGTGACCCAACTACCATATTGTATCAATTTATACCAAGAAAGAAATGTGTGGGTCAAGTGGCGCGTCCCCAAAAAAAATATGACGTGGACAAGGAGTTGACAAGGCTCTAGCTTTTATCTAATGCCTACCATTATGCTTTGTCAGATATAGAATGGCAATTCTATTTGCCATCCCTGGATGGAAACAGGGCGACGCATGGCGGCCGAGCCCCTGCTGACATCCCGCAGATGGCAAGTAGATTGCCATTGCCGCAACGGAAGAACACTTAGGGACCATTCCCGCACCCCAAATAAAACCTTCTAATGCATGGTAAATCCTTGAATGTTAGGTAAAGAGGCCTAATGCTTGGTAAATCGTGAGATGCCGGGCCGAATGCAAGTAGAAAACGGCAGCAAATGGCCGCCAAAGAAACTCCGCCGCTCAAAGAAAAGTTATTTAACATTCTTGGTTTGAAACAACGCCACGTGGCATGGCGCTATTGGCGGATGCGGCAGAATGGTCCCTAAGTGTTTTTTACGTCGGAAGAATCCAGGTTTGAGAGTACCATCGTGCTTGGTTGCCAGATGAATCCAGATTTGGCAGCATTAGGTACATTCATACTACCAGCTATATCTCCAACATATAATTATAAAGTGGCGGTTTCTGGAATGTTCCATAAATAGACATTGAGCCTAAATTTTTCAATGGTTCGTGCAAGGGGAAACTACTAGAAGATTGCAAGAGGAAGAGGGCGAGGCGTTTCTAGAAGCTGCATCTGGAAGCTAACCGAAACGTCTGGGGGCTTCTCGAATGATCTGAGAAGGGTTTGTGTTGGTATAAAAGGGAGGGGCAGCCGGTCGGTCTAAGCCATAGCGGCCATAGGTCTAGGAGACAGGGTGTTTAGGAAGAGGGGACGGAAGGTGACTTCGATGTATGCATCAGGTTTTCGATTTACAAGAAATTTAAAACCAAAGGAAACCCAATTGAGGAGAACAGAACCCTGCTGCGTTGAACAGCAAACAGCCCCTGCGGCATGTCTTTCAAACGGACTCGCAGAATTCCTGTAAACTACCAGGGACATGTCGAATCTGAAGCAGAACATCCTCCAATCTACAAATAAATTAGGCATAAGAGCATATAAGCCTCTTACACAAATAGGATAAAGGAGGGAATGATCACAGTTGCAAGTTCATTGAATGCATTCGAAGACTCTGCAATCAACTCATGCTGCCCCATAACTGTGATCATTCGCATGTAAATCAGGTTATTCCTTTATCCTATTTGTGTAGTCCCTGCGTTGCCATGGAATAGTTGTGCGATAGAATCTTGGTATGAAATAATTATGCAGTGCAAAAACATGGAACTTTCAGAGATGGGGTATGATTTGGCAGAACTATATGGGCGGTCTAAGCCTGCCGGAAGAGGACGGTTCTTATGAAAATACAAGCCTGCCCGCTATAGTGTTGCCAAGCCAGCTGATTATGGCCCAGAACCTGAACTCGGACCCTTTGATTATGGTTATGGCAAAATTAATCCTCTATGGATCAAGGCTGTGGCGGATGTCAGCGGGAGCCCCCAGGTGCAGGAGTATGATCAAGAAGTGGAAGGGCATGGATGGCAGAAGGAAGTGCTTGGAAATAAGCTTTCTGAGGGTTATGAATACTATGAGTATGATAACCCTCAGAAAGCTTATTTCCAAACACTATGAATACATAACTATGAACCCTCATAACTATTTTCATAACCCTCATAAATAACCCTCATAGTTATGAATAACTCTCATAGTTATAAATAACCCTCATAGTTATGAAACAGTATTTCATAGTGTTCAAAGTTGTAGATTTCGGAGCTTTGATTTCTGGCAAAATGGAGAAGAAAATGATACGAAGCACAATGAATAGGAGCCGACCGACACACCGGGTGGCCGAATATGTTACCAAATATTTGGATTTGGAATCACAGATCTGCGTAGTCCCTGTGTTGCCATAGAATAATCGTGCGATAGAATCTTGGCATGAAATAATTGTATACTCTAAGAACATGAAACTATCAGATTTAAAAGATGCATATAATCTCTGTATGGAAACTTTTCGTATGCCACCTGCTTATGAAATATGGCAAAAAAAATATTTTTACCTGCCTGCAAACGTAGCTAATGCTGTGAACAATAAATTGTGACAGCCAGAATGGTTCTCCTTGGTTTGATGAGGTTGTAGTTATAGATCTTAGGTGCATCTAACCAATGTTTTAGCACTAATAAATACGGTTTTATAAGAGGTGAGGTGCACCCAACCAGAGAAATAATTGCCACGGAATTTTGCATAGAATAATCGTACTTTCGAAGGTAAAAAGTTCCATGTAGGCTAATCTGAATAGAATTTTTTTGGACGTAAGTAAAAACTATCTATCTTATATGAGAGATAAAAGTACTTTCACCTGTTTAGAAAACCAGACAGCACTGTAAATCATTTCTGTCTGTAATTAATGAAGCCATCAAAATACACCATCATATTATAGAAACTACAAAGAACATTATGAAAACCATGGAACAACTTCGAGACAAGTCTTTAATCCAAAAAAAAAGGTAAATATTATAGAAACTACAAAGAACATTATGAAAACCATGGAACAACTTCAAGAGAAGGCTTTAATCCAAAAAACAAGGTAAATTTATGATAAACGACAACACACAGAATCACTCTGGCCATCCATATGCTTATGATAAACGAGACAACACACGTAAACACCTCACACCCATATGTCGCACTCGCCTTTGAAACATGATTCGTAAACACTCCAATCAATCCACATGCTGCACTAGGGCCTTTGAAACATGACTCGTGAAAAAGAACTCTAGCAAATACTCCATAACGCATTATGTGTATTATTTCATTTGCATTTTCGAGCTTATCAAACCCATAACTTTCACGTGTGGGTATAGCTATAGTGTTTCCTTTTCGAGTTGGACGAAAGAAATTTGTTGCATTTAGAAAGGGACAAATAAGGAAGTACAAACTAATGAGCGACTAACTTGGTTGGAGATCGAAATAAAGGGAAACGGTTACGACAAGATGAACATGATGATATCGATAATTTAATTTATGTCTATTGCTCACTTGGGCCTTGAGAGACCATGGAGCACATGAAACTCAGTTTTACAACTTTAGTATTAAGGAACGGTGTGCATCCACCGCCCTTATGTATGATCCCAATAACATTGGTGGCACGATAATAAAGAATAAAAATCGCCACTTGATGCCAAAGCTTTTTCTAATATGTACATATTCCGGGCATTGCAAGAAAATATGTCGCTTGCTTTCAATAGCTCCTAATTTGCATACCTTGCATAACTGCCTTCTACTCGTGTCTTTGTCCACCTTCCCCGCCTCTACTTCCAATTTATGCGAGCCCTCGTTTCAGATCTTGCTATCATCCGCTTATACACTTTTGGTATGCATGCTTTCAAAACCGGGGCATTCATAGGCATCTAAGTGGTTCACGCTTGGTCCGATAATATATCATTCTTTTTTCCCTCGTTCAGCCCAAATGTGATCCATCGCTAGCTTTTCTAACAAATCTCTTGCTTCTTGCTTCTCCTTTGGCCAATTCAAACTGCTTTACCCCATTTGTTTGCCCATTGCATTAGGTCCTTTTTCCATCCTTCAGATTCTATCAAGGCAAGATGAGATAGGCGGCTGGTATCCTGCTCTCTAACTCTGTTGTAGAAATTGATAGCTTGAACAACCCTTCAAGTTCAAGCGGGAACATGCCCACTTCTGCCAATTTGGGATCGGATTCCAAGCTCCTCCTTTATAAACATTTTTGAATCTGCTTCTAAGTTCCTCCTCGATAAGAGTGAGGAACGGGAAACAAAGAAATGCAGGCTTAAAGATTTGCCGAAACGAGGCCATGCACTAGGATGTGCAAACAATAGTGTGATGATGCTAGACAACCCATTAGGATTAATGATTGCTTCCGAGACAGGAGATAACATTACATCAGAAGGGAATATTAAAGTATGGAGACTTAAGAGCTTAGGGAGGCAAAAACATATGTTAGAGGGTTTCCTTGCTTTATGAGGCAAACTAATAAATGCTTCATTACTTTGTTTCTATTCAACTCTCCCCAAAAATCCACAACTTCATACTCTTACACAGTGCTTAGGCATCAAACACACTTCTCAATAAAACAACTAAAAAAAAAAAAAAAACAAATGCACGCGGAGGCCTTGGCCTCCGCGACAAACTCCTTGTAGCTTTAATTGTGGAAAATAGCTTTACCCTAGGTTTAGTAATTTCGTCGCGGTGAAGACTATCTCGTGAAATTACAGACCCTTCCGGAAACGGGATCCGTTCCAGAGGTCTCGTTATTCGTACCTGACAGAGTCAATCGTAGCATACTCTCTGATGGATCGTAGCCGTCCATCTGCAGGTTGCATCCTGGCCGTCCATTTTATACCTCCCCGCGGAATCACCACTGGCAGATTCCACGGAACGGAATATTGTCGACAATATCCCACGTGAACTATTCCGACGGAATCACCGATTTGTAATTCCACCAGACGGAATCACCTCGTTGCACTTCCGCCCAGCAGAATCACCACAGTCTAATTCCGCCTGGCGGAATCACCAAAATCTAATTCTGCCCAGCGGAATCACCATATTGTGAATTCACCGGATGGAATCACCGACCCTGAAGGACTCATCCAGGCCGTCCTAACCACATCGGCATGGAATATCCATCGTGTATATTCCGTGGCTATTTTATTATAGCCTATTTAAATTAAAGGCCCAGCTTTCGAAGAACTTTTGAACTGAATGCCGGACGACCACCATTAATAGCTGTACACTGTACCTGATTTTCACAAACCGCTTAATTATGATCATACACATGACATGCTAAGGTTGTCCACCCTTGAATTCGTTTGACATGATCAAAATGTACCCAACTGTTGCTAAGATCACCAGTGGCTCTCATCCTGTTGACCAAATTAACCACTGATCCAGGACCAGTTGTAGACATTTTGAAAATGTAACAGCGTTCATTTAGCGGATCATGAAGCTGGTAAGGGAATTTAGATCCATGAAAATATTCATATTTGCTTCTTTTCTTTAACTCCAATAATCCTGAAATATCATCTGAACATTGCCTGTTTCTTCTCCTCGCATCATCAATCCATCTCTTCAACTAGACACGCAAGATTCTTCATGTCAAATAACTTGTTAATATAATTTCTTATGTAATATCAATATCATACCTTCTCTGATTGCATAATGGTTCCAACGTTGTTTATAACTCGTTTATTTGATCTGTATCCATCTTTTCAACACTATCTCCCTCCGATGAGCCCATAATTGAACGAACAATTTCATCCATAGCTAATTCATTCTGTTTATGTCTTGGCCTACCAAGATGTAAGGTTGTGTCTGAATTAACTAAGTCCCTCATCCGCTTTACTTGACTTCTGCATTCTGCTTTTTTAATGGGATGTGTGTGCTCCCTAGTATGGACAGCTAGTCTTGTTTCTGTAATTCTGTTAGGCAGACAATAGTACATGGACACCAGACATCGTGCCACACAATTTGGTGGCAGATGACAATATTCACAGCTTATAGATCCATGGAATGAAGTTAGTTCACCAATCTCAGGTCTTCTCTACAATGCACCTTTTTAGTGCAACTCATTGTGGTTGCCTTTAGTCAATAAATGATCACAAGACATGTTTTTACACTGCAAGTGACCACCACAATATGATAGCCTGACTGTCCCATCAAAACTAGGTATGTCAGTCCTGTTGGCATGCGTCCATACATGGGGATCAACCGAATGTTGCATACCTTCCATCGGTATTTTACTGATGGACCGACCTGACAATTCAAAAACAATTTTTCCATTATAATATTGTGGCAGACACTCCACCTGCCTAGGTTTTCCAATTTCCAATAACAATTTTTTAAGTTTGCTATTTATGGGACATGATGTTATCTTTAAGTACGTAGAAGTGCATTGGGATCAGGCATGCTTTTATTTATTTTTTCAACGCAAATAGAATGGTTGGCGAATGTAAAGAAGAATCAGATTAATTTTAATGGCGAATATATCAAATATTCCATCTCCTTCCATCAATATTTGGCGAATTTGAAGCTTTATAATTCAAAACTATAGGCAAGTACATTTATAACTTATGCTCAAAGTAGAAATGGGTTTGAATTCAAGGCATAAAAATGGAAGTCTTTATGGAGGAAATCTTGTATTTCTAGGTCATCTGTTCAATCCTAAAACCAAATTGATCCCATGAAATACATTACTTGCAAATGCAACAAGCAAAACTCTATCAAGTAACACAAATCTCAAGGAATAACTTGTAGACAATCTTGTGATGCTCAAAAGCCAGTGTTTGTATAGATGAGGATGAATACTAGATTTTTAGTCGCAAGAAGCTATAGAATTGGGGGCAAATGCGCTACTGTCCTAGATTCAATTACATGGCGAATGTCTTCTTGGGAGGACAACATCGTATCAAATCAGGGCGAATATTATAATAAAAAATATGATATGTAACCTACTAAACATTCATAGGAGATTTTTGAAAATCCCTAAAAATTCGTCTTTTGCGAATATTCGCCACTAAAAACATCACTGATTGGGATGTAGTTGCTCCATTAGAAGAATGGGGGGAATCAAGGGCAACTGGACAGAGAGGAGATTTGCCTTCAGCAGGGTTACCATGTACCTCTACTACCGTGCCATTTTTTTCCTCAACCTTGAAAATTCCTAGTCCAGAAGCACTAACAGATTCAACAACCACAGTGCTAGCTACATTAGATTCCACTTTGAATCATACATAAATTGCTAGGTAGTACATTGAAAGTTCTAGACAAATCTGCTGTATGAACCTCACATACTCCATTTTGGAAAGGAAGCATGTTGTAGACCAGAGGCTTTCACTGTGAGGTAAGAGGCCATATGGCATGGTAAAGTTTGTACTCCCCTTTAAACTTGTTTTAATAGGAGAGTCTGAACGGTTAATTACAAATTATATTTGCGTAATTCATGGGTGCACTACATTACCAACGGCTAGTGAATTTCAATCCAACTAACCAAGCAATAATGTATTTTAGTGTTCTCACCTAAATATAAAAAGTGGGTATTTTCATTAAAACATTTGAATCGGTTGAATAGTAAATCTTATACCCGAAGCAGATGATGTGCTCTTCGATTGATCCATCACCAAGGCGAGAGAGCAAGAACACAGGTTGGTATCACATCTTTTCTTTCTAGTGCACTGCGAACATGTCACTGCTGAAGTCTGAAACTGATTATAGTAGGATTTTAGTTTTCTCAAGTTCATTCATTTCTTGAACGGTGCCGTTCGAGTTTTTGAGCTGCAGTTTTCAAGCTAGAATTGTCATGTTTAATCCATCCACATGTCTTCGAACGGCTTTTCATTGCACAGTTTTTTGTCCGAATTAGCATATTCAATCTATCCACATTTTCTTGAACGGTGCCGTTCGAGTTTTGATTGCAGAGTTTTATGTTCCAATTAGCATATTCAATCTATCCACATTTTCTTGAACGGTGCCGTTGAAGTTTTCATTGCAGAGTTATGGTCGACTTAGCATATTCAATCTATCCACATTTTCTTGAACAGTGCCGTTCAATATTTTTTGGTTTAGCTTCTGGTTTTCACTGAGTATTTTTTTGCTTTCTTGATGTATATTTTTATTTCCTGATGACTTTAATGTTGCTGCAGTTGAAGGTTATGTACTTCACCCGCAAGAATCTTGATTACAAAGGTCCAGTCTTTGAGTGCATGAAAACTCCACCAAGAAAGCCTCGAAAACAAAAGACAACAACAACAAACTCAGGAGACAGTTCTCAATCTCTGACTATCGCCCAGTCAGAATCTATTATTACTGACAAAAAGATGAATTCAAAGGCTACTGATGTTGGCACAGACATGGCCTCACATAGTACTAACTATGATGCATTAGATGCTACTGAACCTCATCTTGATGTGGCCACTCCCCATAATTGTGGAAATCAGGAGGATGATAATGTAGTAAACTCGGATGAAGGTAAAGGAGAAACCATAGATGTCATGCAACAACAAGGAGGAGATAGTGTTGGCCACACAACAATGTGATGGAGATAATGACGAGCTACCAGCTTCGTTCATTGTGAATCAAGTATCACAGACATTAAAGGAGCTAGAGATAAACAGGGAATCTCCTCCACCCCTCATTCCATTATGCAGAATACAAATACACGAGGCTGTGAGAATGGTTACACCAAACTGCCAACAACTGCGTGATACTCTAAGAAGAGATGGCTATATTATGCAAAAAGGACAATTCATATTGTCTATAAAGGGACCCAAGAGTAAAGAGACTCCAGTTACCGAGGAATTGATCAGTTCTTGGGATGATAATTGGCATGTGGAGAACGAAAACTTTGAGCAGGAACTGTCCAATAATCCACATTGGTCTGATCTATCAGGTAAGATGTTCTTGTGCTGGGACGGGAACCATCGTACCAATGCATGGATGGAGGAAATTTCTGAAAGATACACATATGCCCCGAACATGCACATCAGAGTTCAAGCAACCTTTGTGGAGGTTGATAGAAAAAGAGAGGCTGAACTCATAACTGCAATGAGAAGAATTAATGAGTAAGATCAGAATTTGAACTTGTCATAAATCATTTGCCAATACTTGTACTAATTCAATTCTTTTTCCATGTAGACTGAACGAGAAAGGAGTTGTAAGAGAGACACTCAAGGACATTTTGTATGCAGTGCACAAAGTGGCAACCAGAGAGTTGAGAATGTTTACCAAAGAAGTGACAGAAGAAGAAATAGCAAAAGCTAGAGCTAAAGAAGTGAAAGTGCTAGGAGAGGAACCTTGGTACCCTCTGACTACATTCATGCTAGCTCAAATCTTATACAAAGTACGTTAAATGTGGCACGCAAATACTATTTTAATTGTTGTGTGAACTGACAGCGACTATGTGCAGGCCAATATTGAAAATGACATTGAATTGTTGTTGAAGGTCCACACAAAAAAAATGCCAGAGTTAAAAGCACGAGAAAAATTCGAGAAAGAAGTTAGAAGAAGATGGACAAATAAGCTACATAAATACTTAGCAATTGTTTGCCCTAGCTTGGGACCAACATGGCTTAAGATAGTAAGCTCCAAAGATGTGAGCACAAAAGATTTTAAACTGACACTAGAAAAGTTATATGATATGGCCAAGGCAACAGTAGACAATGATGTTAGAAACAATTGGATATTGCTTATCACTACTGAGTCAAACCTCTTGAATAGCTACAGAATGCCAGGTAATGACAGGGATTTTCATGAATGGATCAAAAAAGAAACTTGGTTGGAGCATGTACTAAAAAGAAGCAATGAACTTTTCAATGCCATACAAGAGGATGAGCATGAATTTATTCATTTAGAGAACACCACAGAAACAGTGCATACTTGGTTCCGTTACATTAAGATGGGGTACAGAAAGAAGATATTCGTCAACAATGAGAAACACATGTCCCACACTGTTGCTTACGATAAAGCACATGATCTTCTCAATTGTACAAATAGAACGGTCTTCAGGTACTCTAACATGGAATCTTGTTGAGCTAAATTCAATACTTATTGCTTCACTAATAGTTATTCTTTCTTGTCATTTCCAGGTACATCAAGCATGCTATTCATAAGAAGTACGTGGACAAACTACCAAGTGCTGTGCTGCCATGGAAGCAAACAGATGATCAAGGATGGATGTACTCAGATAATCTCAATATGAGATTCAATTCAAGGTTAGTAGAATTTGAAATTGAGGAGTGTCCTTGGTTAGATTTTCCAGAGAGTGAGTATCCAAAGGAAGAGAAGGATACGTGGGCATTATGTTCACAAACAGATATAGACTCAATTAAGCCATCAAATTCGCAGGATGTGTCCAAGTCCAGAGATGGAAAATACCAAAAGAAAACGCAAGGAGAAGTAAAAAAAAAAAAAAAAAAAAGATGTGATATTGTCATATCAGATGAAGAGAATGATGAAAACTTGGAAAACATTCATGATAGCCAAGATATCATCCTAAACAGATCTAGTAAGGATTCTAAAATATCAGGACATGGTGATCCTGCTGAAAATGATTTAAAAAAATATGGTAGTTGCTCTATAGGTTATGTGTGGGCAAGTGCATCTGCTTTGACTGCAAGTTTCACTTCAGAATCAGAGACATCCATTTTCAAAGTACTTTGAGAATTTGGAAAACAGAATAAACTAGCTGGATCATGCTTATAAAAGGAATGGGAAGTACAGGAATTGGGGTTGCCACATTGTTTTCTGTGATCTTCCTACAAATCAATACCCAACATGTGATCATTCTACAATTCCACAATGGAATTCCTGTGACTCCATCTTCATTGAAAACATCACTGCCATTGCAAACTTATGTGTGGATGACAATGGCTTTTTCATAGTCATATGCACAGATGCTCAACTACCTAATATCGATTTCAATGCAAGGAAAAGAAATTTGTAGAAAAGGAGACTGTACCATATATACAGTTCCACACCCTTCGGCGTCACTACAGATGAGCTTGGTACAATTAACAATAACCACCTCTGCTTATTAGTGTATTCTAGGGCAGGGCTGAAAACACCAAGGATCTCTAAGAATGTCTTCAGCAGTGCAGACCTTAATTAGCATGCATCGACAATTGTGCATTACTTGCCAGATGAAGAGAAGTTAGTCTCTAAGAAAAGAAATGACAGGTGCAATCTTGAGAAATCAGCCCGTTTCATGGAGTTCATTGTATCCAGCTTTTCCCCGACAAATTCATTGGTGTTGGATCTAATGCCTGGTGTTGGTTCACTTATGGAGGCATGTGCCATTCGTGGTAGACATTATTATGGCTTAGAGCAAGACCGAGACATGTATGAAGATGTCATCGGCTGTCTTACAAACACGCAAACATTGATGATAGAATTGTTAAAGAACATGCCATTGAAGATATTTCTGCAACTACTGATGAGGCAGACATTATGGCCGAGGATGTTGATGAACTAGATGACTAGTTGGTATTTGATTCTGAAATATTGAATGTCCTTTCATTCTTTTTTTTCTAGATATTTGACTAATTGATCTGCCATTGCCAACAGCATGCTGCTATCTTATGCAGCTCAAGCAGCCTATCTTATGGAGCTGATTGAGTCACCAATTTTGTTACCAGCAAAAAAGAGGATAAGACGATGTATTTATGTAGATGATGAGGCAGATGAAGAATGACATGGATTGATAATTGCCATCTTAGGTCGATATTTGTTCGATATTCTATGAACTGTTAAAACAAAGTATCAACAAAAAGTGAACAAGCAACGTTTCACAAGAACATTGGTCTACAAGCATACCACGATTAATCTATCCAAGCGGCAATGGTCCGCTTTCATTTTCGCATATCATGTCTTCCAGTGTGACTGAGTATTCCAGTTTGTTGCCAAAGATCGCCAAGAGATTGTCGAATACTTCTGCGTTGTGCTGCGTCCTGTCCAGCAATAACAACAAATGTGCTTCCCTTTTCTGTTGGAAGAGGTGGTAGTTTCTCTCGAAATGGCACTTGAGATCATTGTTCAGCCACAGCATTATTTCCAGGGCCTTGCATCTGATTACTTCCCTTTTCAACTGTAGAATGTAATGTACTTGTTCTTGCTTCCCCATTGCATCTGCCTCTTCGCCTAACGTAGCTGTCGACTAACGTAGCTTTGGAAATCGGTGCTGTGTCTTTTCTTGAAATTTCTTAAGATCTCCATCTGTAAGCCATTCATTCTATCCAGAAGAGATTCAGAGAGTGCTCGCTGCTTGCGTAGCCCATTTTCTCCCTGTTGGAGCCTCGTGGTTACCATGTCTGCTGCAGGATCGCTCTATTCTTTCCTCTTCTGCTACTCTGTTTTCCCGCCTTCACAACGAAGTATGATAGTGCCGTACCTGGTGGTTCCCGCACTGCAAAGTGTGTCAATGGTTATAACATGTAGGTGAAAGGAATATCTCAAATTTTTGAAAAAAACACCCAAAACACTTCGGAAAAAACCACATCTAAGTTTCCCCCCAAGGAAGGAAGCCACAGCCATGGCGATGGTCATGAACAGATTTTTAGGTGTTATATTTCTAGAGATTTGCTTACTATGTTAGCTGACTGTGCTCATGTTGTAATGAAGAATGATTTTATTAATGCAAATGGAATGGCAACGCTCATCAGAAAGGATGCATTTGCTCTTGGAAACGGAACACAATGGGTTGCTCACTATTTTGTGGAGGCACTAACAGCTAGACTTCTTGGTACTGGCCAAGCTTTGTATATCACAAATGGCACTCCTTCTTCAACAGAGGCAAAAATGATATATGAATTTAGGGTAAGTGCCACTCTTAGTCCATGGATTCCTCATTTTTTCTCGAACCAAACTATTCTTAATGTTTGCAATGGCAAGCAGAAGGTGCATATAATAGACTATGGTATCATTAGCAACAGATTCCAGTGGCCTCTACTTTTAAATATGCTAGCTAAAAGACCAGGAGGTCCTGCCAAGCTTAGGGTTACTGGCATAGATCTACCTCAGCCTGGATTCAAGCCTGAAGAAAAATTAAATGAGTTTGGCAGGTCCTTTGGAGACCTTGCTAGGCAATTACGTATCTGGCTTGAATTCCATTCTGCTCCCCTAAATGGGAAAGCATTCTTCCAAGCTCCTTCAATATTAAATCCAGTGAAGCTCTTATTGTGAATTTTCTCTTTACAATTCATCATCTTGAAGATGAGAGCATGAGGAGGGATAGCCCTAGAAAAATTACCCTGGCACATATCAGGAAGATGAATCTTGACATTGTGATTCTTGGAGTAAATAATGGACAAAGGGTTATGCCATTTAACTTCATGGATAGATTCAGCCAAGCGTTATCTAGATTTGGAGCAAAATTTGATGCAGCAGAAAGTGGTGTCAGGGGGTAGAAAGGGTGTTGTATGAGCAAAAATTTATAGGGCCTGAGATCCTAAATCTAGTAGCTTGTGAGGCATGGTCCTTATCAAGACTGTGAGAGTATAATGGAAAAGGCAGATTTCAGGATGCTGCCAATGGACAGAATGATTTACAGCCGGGTATGGAGGTTGATGAGCAAGTACCATAGAAACTTCAGCATAGAAGAAGATGGAGGTTGGCTGAAATTATCCTGGAAGAATGTTACCACACAATGTGTGTGTGCATGGAAACCTGTCTACATTTTCTAGTGAATTTTCTCCCAACTCTCTTTCTTGTGATTCTTGAACTTGACCTTTAGTAGATCCTTGCTTCTTATTTTGACTGATGTGCTTCATTGTGATTCTGCATGAGACTGATGTGCAGTCAGAAGCATTTGTTAATCTGTACAATACAAGCAGCATCTGTATCCATGTGTGCATTCACAGTAACAACAGAGTTAGACAAACACAACAAACTTGTTCTGTTTTATATCATACAAGATTGTAATATCAATTCGCCTATATGATACTTATCAATTTTTGATCTATTGATTTTGACAGAAAACTTGCTTTACTAATATCTGGAACACTATTGCATGATGCGATGTCTTCCACTTAAAACGTACCCACATATGACAAACAATTTGGATGTTTGGGTGTTTGGCCCACAATGTGTCCATTTCAAATGTTTGAGAAATGCCAAGCGTCAATTGCTAATGTTTGAGAAATGCTAAGGGTCTATGTCAATGATAATCTATACGACATGTGTGTGCATAGCTTTTCAGGTTTTAGCTGCAAATAGGTTTGGCATCAAAAAAGTTATATTGCCATGAGAAAAACTTCAAAGATCTTCAAGAGGTCCCTCCTGCAATTCTAGCAAATATGGAGGTATTGGCATTTATTTTACTTTTGGCTCAATAGTTACAATTAAATATAATTATTGAACTTTCTTTTAGATGCTTTATTTCTCAAAACGTTGGTCATTGTCTGATTTCTGTAAGCATCACTCTTTTGTAGCTGCAATTTAATTTTCATGTCTTGCAGATATTACTTGCAAAGCGCATGGAAGATGTGCTGCATGAAGCTTTTGAAGGAGGATGCCCATGGAGGCTTCCTGCCAGGCTCTAAGAAGTGAAGCCTCCAGGCATCTAAGACGCAGAGTTGTAAATATGTATTGATGTTGATTATGTAATTCATTATATTGTATATATATTTGTTAATAATTATTAGTGAAGTAATGTCTCTTCTGTGTAATTGTTCATTATTTCTTTTGAAGTTATAGTATGCAATCAGGGAAGCCAAGTTTGTAACTACATATTTAGTCTTACCATTTTTATCAGTAGGAATCCACTGTAATCATGGCTTATTGGCTTCTGGTCAAGATGTGGTTCTCTAAAATGTTTATTAATTGGAACTTATGTCAAGAGTTTCATGGAAGACACTTGTATAAAGGCTGATTTTTAAAATGTGGTGCTTTGGATTAAAAAGAGGTGATAATAAAGGAATTGTCACGGATCTTTGATTTCGAATTCCAAAGGTTTAGAATAGTGTAAAAATTGTTTACTTTCTATAATGCAACTCTTGGACAGGGGCGTAGTCTTAGTTTAGTGTTTCAAATTTATTGTATGGTTGGTATATTCCAGTCTTGGCTTTCAAGCTGTGTTTAGATGGTTTTTGTACGCCTTTGAAGCCACGGTTTTGTGTCGTGGCATGTTGGGAATGACGCTGCCATCGATGCGCTTGGTTGGATTTTACCTTATCCTGGGGTTCATTGTGTTCTTTTTGTTCTTGTTGTTCCCCTTTTTTTGGAACTAAAGAAAATTTATAGCCATACCAATGTACGGAAATATCAATACAATGGGAAGATAGAGGTGGAGTTAACCCCCCATCACATTCAGATATAACGTTAAAGCCCAAATATTGGTCTAGAGTTTATCACTTGGTAGAGTCTTGTGGGGTGGTATGCAAACCTTTATCTGACATCACCTTAAGTTTCCACACCACCCAACAACTAGAGTCCTGCAAGTATCTGAAACGAAATCATCATCATAGGTTGTTGTATTAGAGAAACAAATGAGGAAACTAAAATTTCATGGTAAGTTTGATTTGACTAATTTCCTTGAGAAGTTTGATCCAATAATTGCAGACTTGGAAGGGGCACAAGAATATCAAATGCTAGCTGTTGCAAGGTCAATCGCACATAATGTTAGCCCCTCTTCTGAGAACATGGCAAGATTAAAGAATCATGTTTTTTTTTTTTTTTTTTTTTTTTTTGAGGGTACGAATTTTTGATTAATATAAAAACAAGGTACAAGACCTTCTTGTGGGCTCCACAATAGGCCAGATAGGAAGTATACAATGCTCTTGGTCACCAGATAGAAAGAATTGTAACAAAAGATACGCGCAGCCATCAAACTGAAAAGCCACCCTAAGATCACGTCCATGTACTATGGTCAAGGTTCTCAACCTCTTCTTCATCCCTGCAAAATGATGTGCTCCTCAGCCTTTTAGTTCTTCCAGTACTAGAGGGCGTGGCCTTCTTCCCAACTATTGTAGGTACTATGGGAAGGTAATAGCACTTGTAGAGTGCAATCATTATTCCTCAAGATCTTGAAGAACACACCGAAGGAATACCTAGAAGAATAAGATAGGCAAGTCGCTCTTGATTGTATGAGAACGCCTGAAGATCTGCCTTCTTCTCCTACTAGCAGTACTATGGAGGCTTACTTGCTCTTCTAGAAATACGCTCCACTACCAAGAAGCCCAACCCGCAAGATAAGCAGAAGTAGATCTGTATTAGGCAAGGTTGCCAACTGTCTTCCCACTAGCAAGGTACTATAGGCAATTCAACAAGAGCTCCCTCCATTACTAGAGCAACCCGCTACTCCACCTGTATAACTGCCTCAACCTCTTCTCTACAATAAAGGTACTATAGACTAGATACAAATGGTAAGAATAAAACTTCAACAAAAGGCAAATAAGCTAGGTGATGACAAATATGTTGTTGAAGTGTTGTAAACAGGGAAATTTAAAGCTAAACAAGTAGGCAATAGCTTTAAAAGTAAGTGTTTCAATTGTGACATGTATAAAAAACAAAAGTAAGTGTGTCAATTGTGACATGTATTAAAAATGGTAAGCCTAAAACTCAGAAAAAAAATGGTAAGCTTTAATTGTAATGGTAAAGGTCACAGCAAGTTGGCCTAATCCTAAGGGCTCATAATCAAAAGGAAGAGGCAGGGGTCGATGCGCTGGTCTCAGAAGGGGACTTGCCAATAAAAGAAGGAACATATCTAGAGGTAATTCATCATTGAATCTCACTCATGCTGTTGAAAATAATGAAGATGAACAAGATGGGAATCTTGAGGTAAGCAAAGTTAAAATTTTGGCTTTAACAAAAGAAATGTAAATGTGATAACAATCTCATGATTATAGATTCAAGAGTTGAAAAGACAGTGAGACTCCCAAAGTTCTCAAAGATTGCAAGGGAAGAAAAGTTGTACATGTGCAAGTTGGAGCAAATATAAAACTCGGATGTTTTAGGATTGTTTGACTTAAAGGGAATAGTTAAATTAAAGGATGTACTTTGTGTACCCAGCCTTGTAAGAAATTTAGTTTCATTGTATCACCTTGTTGACCTTGGATACACGGTGGTGTTTGGAAAGCTGGAATGTTTGACAATAAATTCAAGTTTATTGGTAAAAGAGTGGATAATTTGTTTGGACTATTCCAGAAGCTTTGTAACCATATTATCAATAGAACTACAATCTGTCTTCTTCTTCACTAAAAGAAAAGAAATACTAAATAAATGAAACCTCCACAATCTATAGAAATGTGTCCTTTGAACAAATCATACCTCTCAGTTTCAAAAACCTCATTGCAAACAACAAATCACCCCTCAACATTGACTACATAAACAGTTTCGTACTATACTATACATGAACGAAGATGTTAGAATAAAAGAACTTTTGGACCTAGGCTAATAATACAAGAAAGTTATTGCGAATTCCAAAGCTCTCCGAATACATCCACTATTAACATCCAATCCCATAGGTTTATGCCATACTTTTTATACACAATATTATTCGGCACAAAAACGTCCAGAATAAATGCGCATGCATCAATGGCTCCTCTAAAGGCAACCCATTGATGCGTTAGCATCTTGTTTAAGTCTCAAACATCTTTAAATAAAACTTATATATTTAGATAAAAAAATTTCATCAATGGAGACCCTTGGAATAACATAAGATTGTCGGTTGTATCTATTGTTTAAATTTGTTTTTTTTTGGCAAGTGAAAAACCTTTTGGATTTTTTTAAGTTGATTTCCTAAGGTTGGAAAGATTTTGATAGCTGGTAAAAAAATTTGATCTTCCAAAAATCGAAAAAAAAAATATTCTGTAAAATTTGTAGTTTAAGATTTGATGATAGAAATTTCTAGAATGGGTAAGGGATGCCGTCCAAATTTGATTTTGATGGCGCTTTGATGACCGCATTTCATTCACATCGAAGCTTTCGATGACCAAGTGGACAGACCACAACGAAAATGACCCAGACCAGACAATAAAGGCAAGAACCTCTTCCATGAGAAGGGAGATGCGACCAAAGGCCCAATCAAAGAAGTCGGCACGATTGTGGTTTCGTTGTCGCCGATCCGGTGGTGCTGATCGGCCCCGAATCGACTTCGGGAGTTAACCGGTTCGCCTGCGAACCCGTGAAATTCGCTTAGCGAACCCACGGATTCGCCCAGCGAACCCGTGAAGTTGACGCGGGCGGTGAGGTGGCGCTACCTACCGGGTTCGCCCAAGCTAACCCGGTCCATGGTTAACTCCGCAGCGGTCGGATCGGCAGCTGCATGGCAGCGCTTGGCCAAACCCGGGAAATCTGATTCCAGACGGACCGGTGCCTGTGGACAAGCGGATTCGGCCGGGCTAACCCCAGTCAAATCGGGCGGGCGGGTCAGCGCCATGGTGGCAGGCCAAGGCTGTGGGAGGCTGGGGATTAGCGGATTCGGCCTCGGGCGAATTCCGTGTCAAATCGGCAAGGGTGGCACAAGGTTGAGGGGGCCGGGTTCGCTTTAAGCTTAACCCAAATATCAGATGGGTGGGGGCACCCCGCCTCACAATTAAATACGCCACCCCTCCCGAAGTTTTTGAAGTAGGAGAGGGTGGGGGTTCCAAGGGCACCCGAATTTTTTGAAGAGAGATGCAATCTTTGATCCGTGAATCGAAGAAAATGGTATCCGAGGCGAACCCAAATGCATGCACAATGAACGATTCGGCCTGGGCTTAATCCTTATGCGAAAGTAAGGGCTATTTAAGCGCACCAAGACGCTTGTATCCTTCTCATATCGCTTGGGAGGGCGCAGTGCTTCGATCGAGTGCAAAAGCTATAGCAAAAGGCCAAAGGTGCTAAAGGTGCACTCCATATCTCTCTCATCTCCTTTTGCATTCTCAATATTCAGCATAGGCCTTTTTTTTGCATTTATCATAGGCTATTTTTACAATAGACATAGATGAGGATATTTTTAGCACATGCTATTTTTTTTTACCATGGGCTATTTTTTTGACCCTAGGCTAATTTTTTTGCCATAAGCATACCATATGCTATTTTTAACCATAGGCTATTTTTTTACCATAGGCTAATTTTTGTTTACCATAGGCAATTTATTACCAGAGGCTATTCTTGCCATAGGCAGTAGCAGGTTCGTGCTGTGATAGACACTCGTTTGTCTTCCTAGTAAAGTGTCCGAGAATGGCAGAGGTAGACAATCAAGAATCGCGAGTCGATTTCGATGAAAATGATAGTGATTATGACCTTCATGACACCGAGGATGACACAATGTCGAGGAGGAAACCGTGATGATAATGGATGATGGGTGGAACCCGCCCGCCTATCCACTTCACAAGTTACTCCCACCCAAGATCCCCAAGAACTTGTTCACGAATTGGCGGCCTCTACCCTAACCCGCACAATGGCTTCGTGGTGCACCTCAGGTTAGTGGTTACGTATTCAACGAGTGTGTGTATGCGTTGATGAGGTTGTGCCTACAAAGAACACTATGTTCCCCATCCGTCCGGAATAAGTGCCGCCGATCCCCGCCACCCCCGGTCCCGCAGAAGCTGGAGGGCACCCGCCGAGAACCATGTTCTACCGATGCAATCGATGGGTCGCATATTGTCGAGCTTGCAGCTGACGATGAGTCCAAAGAATCCAAATTTGGTTATACCGGCGCAAAATCGGCCTCTCACAAGTTAGTCCCTTACGGGAGTTCGAGGCAAATTTAGTTGCTAGGGGTCACCCGAGTGGAAGCACCCATCGCTTCCCCACCGCCACTCTTCAAAAGATTTCGTGAGGATTGGGAAGTCGGCCTACGGCGCATGGCGCCCCCGCAAGAATAATGATCGGGCGCGCATGGAAGTGTGCACGCGCAGGTGGCCGCACCATGAAGGACGACAAAGACTTCAACTATCGTGGAAGAGACCACCATGGACAGCCTAGAGCAAAGGGTGATTGAGCTACAAACTACTCATCGCGGTCCGCTTGGTCCATGGGCATCACCGCGCGGGCCGGAATGGGTGAGGTTGTGGATGACTATGCCTGCCACCGATGGAGACAACCACGGCGGAGGGCCACCCGGGGGGATAGGCAAATTAGACGGTCGCACCGTAGAGGATGCTTGTTTCGCTTAAGACAAAGGAAAGTAGATGGAAATGGTGCCGCATCGCACGCGGCGCACAAGAACACACCGCCACCACCCTTTCACAAATGCAGGGATTGGTCCATGCCGTGCATCCCGAATCGCTTATACCGCCGCACAAGAGCTTAGAAGCATTGGAATGACACGTGTTGCGTGGGACATCGCAAGAGCACGGGGACCGCAAATACGTATGACTGTAAGCCCAGTTGAGCGAGTCATATACCGATTCACGATGTCGCAGGAGGATGTGTGGCAACTGACTCGGTAAGAGCCCTAAAAAATTAAGATCCCATGGAGCAGTGACGTTGTCGTAGACTACATATTGTGATGCTGTCCATATTTTTGTTCAATGATGTTGTCCATACTTTTATTTCAATAAGATCACAATCGAAAATATTTTGTCATCCAATCTCACCACATTACACTTACACCTCGTAGGCGGCAGTTTGGGTACGGACTGGGAAAGCCGCGAGAGCGGGATTGACGATTGGAAAGCCTCCGGGAAGGTGATTTTTCACCAGCCCCGAATCCGATGCCGCCGAGCCCTTGACCGCCATGGAACCTAGTCATCCAAGATGACAGATGTTGGAGGTCACCGTGAGATGGAGCGCCGGTGGCGGTTAGGGCCATGGATTCAACCTTCCGCACAAATCAGGAAGTTTCCACCAGACGACGCGGCGCTTGTACCGATTGCCGGGGTGGGGTTCCCGCCTTTTACATGCTCGCAACAGAGAGGCCGACGAGGGGCACCAAATGACATGCCCCCAAGATAGCACTACGTCTTGTGTTTGAACGGATGGGCACAATCAGGCCTAGGTCAATCACCATTGACATGGACGGCTGTGAGAGACGGACTATCACGGAGGTCATGTCAGAAGACCCACATTGTTGGGCAGACGGTGAGCAGGTATGATGAGCGTGCATTGATTGTATCGCCTGATGGAGAACGACACTCATGGTTTTTCCAAACAGGTTGCAGGCAATGTTCTTGCATGTTGGTTCCATGCGAAACGTGCATGGCAAAAATACCTGCTGCCACGCCTGGCCGGGGAGGTGCTGAAGAGGGACGTGGCTCTGCGGCTGTCGAAGTTGATGACGGAACCGAACCCCCACGCGTACCACCAGCAGTTGGCACAATTTCAGCTTCTCTACGGAGAAAGCCACATCATACAAGGGTGAGTGCACAACGACGTTCAAAACATACATGTAGACACAGGGGCAAACATCCTGACCCTGGGCGATGTAGGTACTTGAATCACAATTGGCTGAATGGGGCAACGTGGGATGGTAAATGGCAACGACACAAACGGATGTTCAACCATGCAGATATGGATACCACAAACCACGTGGAAGCGCACTGGAAAGTTCTGAAGACACAAACCCTGCAGTGCAAGGTCAATATAAGGATATACACGCTAGTGTCCCATCTCATAGGCTTTCCGGACGGGACCTTGCCTGCTGGAGGCACAATCTTGACTCGGTGCGAAGAAAGATGGAGTCTTGGTAAGTCTGTCTGGGTCCTACTCTTTCGTATTTTCTGTGCTTCTGTCCTATCATCAACCCTCACCGATGTTTTTTTGTCTAGCCGAGTTTGGACGTTATAGCACACGTTCATATCCGAAGAGACATGCGGGTGCTCACTCCCTTATCCAGTCCTTACACGATAACCCCAACGCCATTCGCCTCGAAGATGCTAACGACGTCAGGTTATCTATGGCAAGTCAGCCAACAGAGGGTTTGAGATACACTCAGCACATGAGAATGCGATATTGTGATTGTCCATGCCCCCATGCTGTGTGCAAACATCTCATAGCGGGAGACTACTTCCTTAGCAGCAGCCACCCCGCGTTGTTCAATGAGCTATTTCCGAACCGACAATTCATTCCGCCCTTGCCTCCAAGACCGCCCGCTCCCGCGAACGACGTCCATGTGCTAATCCCGTTGCTACAACAGTGGGATGCGTTGCTCATGGCCGAACACCAATCAGTGCAGGCCATCATGCAAAATGCTGATGCTCTTGAACCAGCAGAGGTGCGTGACATGATTTCCAAGGTTCGCAGGCAGATCCGATTCTATAGAGACGCAGCCAGCCCGCCTGTTCATGTCTACCATGGCGGGTATGACAGACAGCAGGAACATGCCCGCAGTGGAGTCCACAGATGGCGCGCAAGGGCCACCGTAGCCCGGGACCAACCGCCACGACCTCACGCACGGACGAGGGGCCACACTGGAAGCTGATGGGTCACAACCCAAGATTTAAGTACTGTACAATTCACACGTTATAATTTTGGGGTGGACATTTGTAAGTTTTTAAACCATTTAACCATTTAAGCAACCTTTCTGTTACAAGAAGCTCAATTACCACTAACAGTGACCACCGAGCCTTTGTCGGTACCAGTACACCCTACAATAAAGCAGCCCGACTACTACAGGCCACTCATTCCTAAACTGTCGCACATCTTGCGCCGTGTACCAGGCTCTGCTAATTGGCACAATTGCATCCGACCTCGCCCCGCCACACGACGCACGAAGCTACCGCATGGTGAAGCCAATATGCATGCCGCAGTGTTGTTATCGACCAGAAGGCACAAAGACCGGCCGCTACAGACGCCCCCCACGTATGTACCCCAACTTTTGGTGCCCCCAATCGCTCAAAGAGCTGCCGCTATACGCATAAAAGACACCGCAGGTGAGATCACGACAATGGAGCACATATGCACATGAGGCAAGCACAAGAAACACTCACGAGCGAAGCGCGGGGAGGTTGAGATGAACTCCTGAGACTTCTGGGCGTGTGGGCAGGTTGTCGAAGTACCACCACCCCACATGATCGTCGTCTCCAAGGCCCAGGCGGCGGCGCAGGTCCGCGTCTCGTATGAGGGTAACGAGCATCCAATGGCCACTGCACGGCATGTAATGATTTTAACAATGCTCTGTGCACCAATTGAAACTAAAGCAAAGAACTACGTACTTACTTTGTGACGATGGGCCATAGGATCGCACGGCAACCCCAATCGATGCTCAAAGCAGAAGAAAGTGGGAGACGACTCCTCGGGAGACACCTTGTGTGGTTCCACCATTACCATTAACAACTCATGACGCCCGCCGGGTAGCATGTGACGCAAGGCACTACGCATGGAACTCAAGTGGTTAGATGTCGACATCAATAGATACAAACTAAAACAGACACGCACCTCATCAAGACTGTGATATGTCCCTCCTCCCATTGTCCATCGGGTGCAAGCCTCGGCGAGGTCAACAAAGAGTTGTACGCCGCGATGTTTGGCCGGGCGCCCCCCCGCAGCACCCGTGGGCGACGCTTATCCGACGCTCGCCGCGATCAAGGGCGGCGAGATGCTCGGTGATTCTGGCCGGGCCGTAGAAGTGGGTGAACACCCTAACCTACTCCCGAAGAGGACCAAGCCGCAGCTTGGCCGGATCCGCAAGTGTCTCGAACCGTGGCCGACCTTCTCGTGGGCCGGGACCAACTCG
This sequence comes from Isoetes taiwanensis, assembly GCA_021234155.1. Classification (NCBI taxonomy): domain Eukaryota; kingdom Viridiplantae; phylum Streptophyta; class Lycopodiopsida; order Isoetales; family Isoetaceae; genus Isoetes; species Isoetes taiwanensis. Next base: position 11,948,250 of record JAJEKV010000010.1, on the reverse strand, counting down.
AATGGGTACACACACCGTAGCTCCGCATGGTGTGCCAATCAAAACTCTCCAAGGTGGTACATGAAGAAACCGCGTGCTCGGCCTCTCATCCATGCCTCGCCTCGACATTGCGGGTCGGGCCGTATGAAATGGCGAGGTCAAAGTGTGTGCCATACCCGCGCACGCCATTGCGGTCCTCACTATGTCGCCGGCGACCGGGCGGCCCCCGCGGTCAAGATCGCCAACGCCAAGCAGTTTCCTATGGAAGGAGGGGTGGCCATATACGATCAACCTGGCAACGGACGCCGTCCCATGAGAGGGGCCTCAAGTCGACCCTAGCCCCTACCTCGACCGAACTCGCCCATGCTCTGCATGCAATTCACTATCTGGGGAGGGCGAATGAGGGATCAAGAGGGAGTGGACGCCGCTGGCTACCAAACACTTTGTGAAGATGGACCCTCTTCGTAACCTCCGCCGAGACTCCGTGATCCCGAGGGAGCTCGGGCCTAGCGCCCCGCCTGCGGGCAAATGACCACCCATCCTCCTCGTGCAATGGCCCGGGCCATTGAGAAGGGCATGTGCGGTCCTGCCCCCTCCCCGACGCCACCTCGTGGCATCAGCTTTCGCTCTAATGCAACCTTCATAAAGGGGTCAGATCCTCTCGCTCCCCTTTGTCTTTGTGTGTTAGCCTCGTGGAGCATGGCATCCGCCCCTCGTGAAAGGCATCCAAGGCGGCCTCCGGGGTTAGGGGATCTTTGTAGAGGCGCATTGTTGTTGCGCGTTTGCCTCGCCAGCCTCAACATACTGCTAGCGGCTTTGGCGGGATCTTCTCGACGTTTAGCTGCCCTCTCCCCGCCGGACATCACTCTATCTGGCCGCCGCGGTTTGAGGACCGTGGGTCCCTAATGTTCACGGCTGGGCCACCATAGATCCGGGTGGTGGCTCGTGGTGGCCCCATGCTCCGCCACGCATCGGGACCCGGAAATCCGTGGTCACGGCGTATCCTGTCGACATAGTGAGTGCACCCGTGTGTGCGGCAAATCCACCGCTCAAAGAATCGTTGGGGGCCCTACCGCTCTCACCGACGTGACCTCGCGGGACGAGGCACCAAATGCCATGGTATTCCCCGCCACAAAACAAATACGGCAACAAGCACACAAAACAAACCTAGCGGGTTAAGACAATGTCGGGCTTGGGGTACCCTTCTACAATGCTACCGATGCGCCCCGAACACCGGCGTGCCGCTCAGAGGGCCAAACGCACAGGGACGCCCCTCCATGCCAACCGGGTGGAACTGCATCCGAATAAGACATGGTTGCCGACGGTCTCAATAGATATCCGAGGTACAGTGAACATGAACACAGGTGGGCGTTAAAATTTTTATCTTTTTTTTATTCTCCCTTAATGTGTGGTTTGCAACTAACCCTAACCCTAACCCTACATCCACTTTATAAGTGGATCCCTCAATAGCATCAAGTCCCTCCTCCTCCTCCTCTTCCTCCTCCTGCTCCTGCCCTCCCTCCTCCTCCTCCCCATCTTCTTATAATGGTCCCAAGCATTTAAAGACCACCTTCACGCCGATATGTGCCTTCCAAAGCAGTATAATCCTCCTCCTCCTCCTCTTCCTCCAAGGGACATCTCCAAATGACCCCCTCCTTCTCCTCCCTCCCCTCCAAGGGACATCAATCCACATGCTTCTCCCGCTCCCTCCAATCTTCTTGCCCATCTTCTTATAATGGTCCGGCATTTAAAGACCACCTTCGCGCGATATGTGCCTTCCAGCAGTAATCCTCCTCCTCCTCCTCTTCCTCCAAGGGACATCTCTAGCGACCCCCCTCCTTCTCCTCCTCCTCCTCCAAGGGACAACAATCCACATGCTTCTCCCGCTCCTTTCACCATCGTCGCAAGGATGAGCGAAAGGGAGCTTCTGATTGCTTTAACGTCTGGCGTTCCCTGCGGACAACAACTGGTAGAATGGCTCACCGAGCCAAATAAATATGAAACGATATTGGACGTGCAGATAATGATGCAAGTGGTTGCATCAAATTGTCACGTCCTCAGGATGGACAAAAACGATGTATAATTTTTTTTATGAATGGAAAACAAGTCACAGGTTGTGACCTCTGAGATAACTAGCATAAATCTATAAATTAACTAGCATATAACCAAATATGGATTCTCTAAGTACATTTACTAGGGTGAAATAACAAGGACAAGAGAAGAAGGCTCTATCATCAATATATACGCATAAGCTAAAGAACAAAAAAAAAAGTAGTGCAATTACATAGCATACATGGAAAAAAATTGCGCAATGCAATAGGACAATATGGATAAGCTTCAACATAATCTCCAATTGTAGACATATAGGGGACAAACGATTGTATATATGTAAATATGCAATCACAAATTGGAAATCCCAAACTCTTGCCTAGAACATAGAAAAACTATGTATCGATTCCAAGAAGACAAGAAGAATGAGGACGTCTTACAGCCCTGAGATAGAAAAAAACTATCTCACCAAGTTTCTGGAGCGAAGTGGAAGGAAGAACGAGCGAAACTCAGGATGACGGAGCGCCCTTCAACGAATTTGAGCCAAATATTGGCTCCACTCCTGGTTCGCTTGGGCGAACCAGGATTTTATCGCGATTGCCGACACTGTGACCCTGTGACCCTCTGACATTTCAAAAAACAGGGTGGCCTCGAATCCATTCGCCTCGAATCCAAACAGGGTCGCCTCGAATCAACGACAGGGTGGCCTCGAATCCAAAGCCTGCCACCCTGACCCGCCCCGTACGCCTAAATGATCCCGACCGACCACCGATATGACTCGCCAGGATCAATCTGCTGCGCCTAAGCGAACCGAAGCCTCAAGCACCACCACCAGACTGCCGCTGACCGCCACCACCGATGTGACCTGCCAGATTCGGGCTTGCCGGAACGGGCGGGCCCGCACCATCAGACGCAGCGGCTGCCACCATTGATATGACACGCGATTCTCGCTGGCTTAACCCGCGGTCAGCTGGTCCCGGCCCCGCCTTCAGCCTTCCCCTCACCGACGCCTTAACCCGGTTTAGTTCCCGGCCGCGAACCCGGAAATTCGCCACGCCCGCCACCACGCCCCTCGTGGATTCGCTTTGGGCGACCACGGCTCCGCCTCATACATCTTCTGGGGTTCGCCTGGGCGAATCCGCTTGGCACTTTGACCCGATTTCGGGAGCCAAAGTGGGCGCAGATCCGGCGCCACATCAAACATTGACGGAGGTCTGGAAATAACTTGAGGTGAGAATTGAGAGTAATAGTACCCAAATTACAGGCCTAATAGAAGAGATGCAGTCCTCGGTACCTCATGTGCTTAGAAGACAATTGGTTACAGAGCGGGGATGGAGACTCGCACATAGCAGATGGAAGGCAACATCGCTTGGTGCAGTTCAGAAGGCAGCGGGACAAGCAGGGTCTCGCTGACCTATATGCTTGCATGGACTAATTGCCCAGCACCATAGAAGCCATGACACAGGACATGCAACGTTATGAGCAGGAGACGATGGCAACCATCTCCCGCCTTCAATCAAAAGCTAAGGAGACTGCTACTATTATGTGAAGGATTCAAGCCATTTTTTAAGAGAGCCAGTCACACCTAAGAGCCCTTCAAAGTAGAGTTGAGACACAAAAATGATCCCATTAGCAAGGAACTCTGCACTTGACTCCGCTTACGTAAACCGGGTACGCCTTTGCCGCCGAGATTTGAGGTGCAAATGGGCGCTTGTTCTCAACAAGGCATGGGCCTCCATGTAGAGGCTCATGAGCAACTGCAGCGATGCATACATGAATTGGCAAGGCAGCAAGGGGTGAGCTCTTGGCTTTGAGAAGGAGAGGCCACTGCACATGCCACAACAGTTCCACATGTCCAAAAGCCTACACGATGTCAACAAGGGGCGCCAACTGCCGCACTCCAAGCTGCTCCATGCCACCATGGCCTCAGCACAACCCACATCTTGCAGACCGCAAACAACAACTGCCACGCCAGCCAACATTGATCCAGGATCGATCGAGCTCCGTGAGCTAACATGTAGAAGCAATTTTGCAATTCATATCAAGAAAAACTGCTAGATTGTATATACACATATCCACCATAATTTCTTACAAATTTAAATTGATACGCTCTGACTATTTTTCCACCATATTAATCAAGAATGATATAAGTTTGATAACGTCTCAAAAAGGGATCCCCATTTCTCCATGTTTCTGTGCTGAGAATGATTTTAGAGGGCAACACGTGTGAAAAAAAATTTAAGGGGAAAAGATGAAGTATGTTGTCTGTGCTCTTCTATGGCAGAGTCCTGGGGTCCCATGGGCGCTTTTGTGCTCAAATCAAGCTTGGGCGTAGAAGACAGGGGCAAAGGATTTGGGTGTAGAAGGCAGGGGCAGAGGATTTAGATTGTGTTCTACGAACAGAATCGTTCGAAACCTGTTCTACGCCTTTAGGAACCTGCTCGTTGGGAGCCTGCTTGCTAGAAATGCATAAAGAAGCTTGATTCTCAAGTAGAGTCTTTATGGCGATATGCTCAATATGGAGATCCATCTGTTCTTGCATATTCGCCGTTCAAATTTTTAGGGAAGACAAAGTTTTGGTGATGCGCAGATGTGCAAAAAGGAGAATAAGAGCATTTTTTGAAGCAAGGAGAAGAGGCAATTGTGAACTTTGGCTTAAGCGGATGAGGCCAAGGATGGAGAAAAAGCTGCAAGTAAGTTGAGCAAAGTGGAGAGCAGTGAGCATCCATTTTCTCTGCAACTTTTGCTCTGCAAATTGAGAGCGATTGCATCCTATGGCTTTTTAATCTTCATAGTGATGGGTACGATTATTTGGAGGTTAACAAAAGGTGACCGTCTGGATGCCTAGTTTTGATGGATTTGCATAATAACGAACAAATCTTACTTCGAAATTGATGGACAATATAAGAGATTGCAGGAGTGTTACATCACTTTATCAAGCAATGAAAGCAGGGCATCTGGCAAAACGTGCTAAAGAATGGAGCTTTGGCTTCACCAAGTACTGCATCTAATTCTTACAAGTGCTTACATATCAGATTTTTCAATGTTTCTCAAAGTTTTAAACATGTTACATGTTAAATTGACTTTTAAATCCATTTGGAAATTTATGTCCAGGAAATAGAAGCACAAACACTACATTGCATTATGTTGCTAGTGCCAAATCTTCTAAAGCCATGGGGAAACTACTTGCATGGAGCAAATCGGCACCAGCGAGATTCCTTTGGGTATATGTTGAGATCTCTATTTTTCATTAAAGCAATACCAAAGTTATGCTTAAATATAATGTTGGAATGCAGGTATACTCCACATTTCATATCCCGTATTCCATACTACATACTCCCATTGTGCAGCCCTTCTTAATCCAAACTCTCCGACGTGACCATGCAAGTTTATGAATGACTTAGATCCAAAAGGCAAGGGTTTGCTTGAAGCAGCATTAGCTCAGGCTAATAAATTAAGGAAAAAAAAAAAAACTAAAGTGGGCATCAGTTCTGGACGAATCAGGCACCTCAGATGATAATCAAGTTTAGGGTCTTGATGTTTTATCATCAAGTTTAGGGTCTTGATGTTTTATAGATCTTTTTTATTTTCTGCAGAAAGAAATTTTTCTGACCCTTATGAGTTCATTCATGCAAAAGAGTGCTCATTGGACCAAGGATAGAAAATGAACTTGCAGTGTGTACCTGGAGCAGCTGAGAACAAGTGAGATTTAATTCAAAGCTTTTGATGTTTAACACTTAAAGCTATGTATAAGTTTTTCTTTTCTTAATTTTTTGACAGCCACATCCCAGTTGCATTGATCAATGGTTGAGGCAACAGAACACTTGTCCAGTGTATAATTATCAGCTAACATCTGGCTGGAATGATGGCTCCATGTTGCATTCATGGTGTAAAACTTGCTGAGATATAGATAGTGGACGCCGAAGTCCTCCATGTCATGAGTCTGTATAGTTTTGTATCTCCGTATTTTCCTGTATTATCTTCATTGAAAATTTATCTTTGGATAAGCATTACATTGCCCAAAGCTTTTGCATTATTGGATGATAAAAAAAGCCATTGTTTTGCCATCCAAAAAGCTTATGACTGACAAAATCTATAAGCCAGAATTTTCAAATGTTATGTCCAACTGCACTTTATCTGAACCTTTTTTCGGACTTTTTTCCATTAATGGCTGTGATACATCTATTATGTGTGTGTTGCAAATCTTTTAATTAACTTGATCCTCTTTTCTTTGGCTTCTCCAATATCACAATAGCATACTCAATTCTGGCGTAGCCATCTATATCCTTGGTTCATCTATATCCTTGGTTCGGCTTGACAACTTTTAGAGTAGAAGAGACTCATCCATGAGCAAATAATGTACAGTGCTATGAAAAGCATATTAAGTGAGCATAGAGACATAGTTTTGCTTTTTGAACTACATAAGAGGTTGTCGCGCAAGATTATGTATTAGTGCAAGAACCCATTTGCAAGCTACAAAAGATATACAAGTATGTAGGTATTGCATATGTCTTGATGTTTGTTAATGTACCAAAGATTTTTGCCACCCCATATCAGGAGAATATTTTGTAGTTCTTGGTCTTGTATTGGTGCTAGACCATTGCATTTGATTAAAAGAGCATGTGATATTCTTTAGTATTTGTCTATAATTTGTTTTTTGAAGGCAAACATGATACGGTTAGATGGTGTAGAAACAACCCCTGATACTCGATGTAGAAACAACATCAATACTCGAAAGAAAACCTTTTACACTCTTTCAAAATTATGAATTCATATTTCCCCAGTGGGGAAATTTCTCAAGCTTAACATAAAATGATGGAGCTGTGATAATTGCTTTAACATCATATGCCAACTGAAAACCATGTCATATACAATGATTCATATTGGGTATAATAAACTATCCTCATTCCAGATTAGTTTCAATGTACCAATATTATATGCATAAAGATGTCTTGTAAACCATAACTTATTTTAACAAAATACTAAAGTATTGATGCCAACACCAATAATCGTATCATAAACCACTATTAGTCTTAACTAACCATTATGGTATCTGGTTTTCTGCTATTAAATTAATTTAGGCATACGAAATCACATATAGTGGTCTAATCTAATAGCTCATTTCTGAGCTTCTTATGCTAGGCGTCTCATATGAAAATACATTGGACTTGAACCTGCACATTTGCACATTGAAGACCTCATCTCATCATATAAAACTATAAAATGCCATTCTTTAAAAATAAAATAAAAGAGGCTGGTCTTACATAGTCAAAGTTGTGCCCATTGGTTATTTTTTGTTTCTTTCATGATTGAATTCGCAATTTGCACAACATCTTCGGCGCAACCAAATGAGAACGAGAACCCTACATAAAATGCATAATGTTAAATTCACCTATCAATTCATATCATTTATGAAACATCTATAATCTCATGTTCAAAGGATGTGATCAAATGTTTTCCCTAATTTAGAAATAGAAATGCGGAGATATCTGTTTGGATCTTTTAGCCCACAACTCTAGTGTTAATGATGTGTCGATTATATAAATTTTCCTTTTAGAAATATTGGGGATGGGCAGAAAGATATACATATCAAGGTCTAGGCCCTTCTCATCTCAGAAATATTGCACTCCAAGTTTATGCAGACAAATATTATATTGCCATATAAAGTAGTGATAGTGATATATGCTTTTTATTAAACTTATCATATATGCCATATGTCGATAGATTTATCATGTGTCATACGTCATATAGCAAAGTGTGTGTCATTTGTCATATATGCCATATAATAGATCTATTCGATTGCCTGCACCTTATTTTTTGTATTCAGACTCAAAATATTGCTTTTCAGACTGAAATTACTAGTAACTTAAGCCTAAACATGTGACTATTCTAAAATGTAGCATTTAGTCAATTTTTGTATGTTATTGGGTTTAACTTGCGACTCTATGAGGATATGCAATAGAAGATGAAAGAGTGGCAAAACCACAAAGCTACATTATTTTTGTGGGTGAGTCCCATTGATAGGTTGTCTCCAATAGACATTACATTTTAAAGAATAAATCTACGTGATGGTTATGAAATTTTAAATGCTGAGAGTTGGATTGTAAAGCTAACTCGAACTTCTACTACCATATTCAATGGCTAAGTCAAATTCCTCACGGTTTTTATATAGATGCACCTTGAAGTACTCATATTTTTTACATTCTATGATCTCGTGAAACTTGAACATTCAACAAAGAACATGACGGTAATGTCATTTTTAAATGAAAATAAACATTATTATTCGTCTATCAATTTTCATGTGGTTTGTTCAAAAATTGAAGTACCTATGAATTATCAAATTAGGAACCTAGTCTGGTCCTATACAAAATTTCTTAAAATAGGCTTATAACCATCATTTCTTATCCAGGATATTTAAAATAGAATAGAAATTTCAAGGTAGCATCACTTTTATTGAAAGTTAATGCTATAATTTAGTTTTCAAGTTTCGTGTGATTTCTTCAAAAGATGAAGTAGCTATAAATATTCAAAAATTTAGCCCTTGCAGGACCCAATCAGATTCTTATAATATTTCTAGAACCCAAACTTCTAAGAATTATTTTTCAATCGTTAAATCATAATGTTTTCTAGAAATACTTATGAAACATTTATAATCTCATGTTCAAAGGATGTGATCAATTTTTTTCCCTAATTTAGAAATAGAAATGCGGAGATATCCGTTTGGATCTTTTAGCCCACAACTCTAGTGTTAATGATGTCTTGATTATATTTCCTTTTAGAAATATTGGGGATGGGCAGAAAGATATGCATATCAAGGTCTAGGCCCTTCTCATCTCAGAAATATTACACTCCAAATTTATGCTCCAGATATGCTTTTTATTAAACTTATCATATATGCCATATGTCGATAGATTTATCATGTGTCATATGTCATATAGCAAAGTGTGTGTCATTTGTCATATATGCCATATAATAGATCTATTAGGTATCTTCTTGTCATATATCATTAAACATTGCCGTTTTGTATTTTTCTCTGAACATATCTAAAGCATTCTGAAATTTTTCTTTGTTATTCTTTATTGCTTGCGTTATTTTTTTGTCCCCATGTTATGTCATCTCCACCTTTAAGCCAATAATTGAGAGACTTAAAATGAACCCCAAAGAAATGCATTTGTCATATGTCATATAACAAATTGTGTGTGATATATCATGTGCTTTATAGCATATATGCCATATCTCATGATAGATTTATTAGGTATCATCTTATCATATACCATTTGCTAAACATTTTAATTTGTCTTATTATCTGAATGTATGTAAGGCGTTCTGAAGTTTTTCTTTTTTTAGTTTTTGTTCGTTTTGCTATTTTTTCTCTGTTTTCTATCTAGTTGCATGTTCATTGACAAGTATATAACTGTGTGATGAGCAAGATAAGTGACCAGGATCCTTTTAATTCCCATATTGTTGCATCCCCCACAACACAACAAAACAAAACAAAACAAAACAAAACAAAACAACAATCCATTTATTTTTATGATGCGTGTTATTACAAAAAAAAAAAAAAAAATATCCAACATATGTGTTAAAAAAAAATAAAAAAGTCAACATTTAAAAAGTGTCATATATTTTAATCTTTGAATGACATATCATATAGTAATTAAGATATTGCAGTAGTAAACGTGTGCCGGGCGTTGCCGAGCAGAAGTCGTGATTCGTTTTATGTGGGATCATATGAGAGATTTTTTTTCCCTTATATCATATATTAATCAAGATTGCATTAAATACGCCATTTTACAAAACTATTTCAAGTGCCTATAATTTGCAGTAAATATGTCAGAATTAATCGTATCAAAGAAAATCCTAAGAAACTTTGAGCATCAAATGGATCTAGACATTTCTCGGCATGGGAATAATCTTGAGAATTGAGAGGATGGGAATCTTGAGAAAATCGTAAGAAATCTTGGGGAATGTTGATAGATTTCTACAAAATTGAAAGGAGTCTCTAGGCATTTATAAAGAATGTTAAAGGAATCTTAGAAATCTTGAGAGAATCTAAGGGAATCTTTGGAATCTTCAGGATAACTTGCGGCCAAAATGGCGTCAAAACAGAAGACACAAATGTATGTTGAAATCTCATGTTTTGCACTTTTATAAAATAGATACAGTTTAAAATAGTAAGAGTGGGAAAGAGAAACATTTGAGGTGGCTAAGAGTAAGTGAGTCGGTAAAGAGAAATGTTTGTAGCAGCCAAACACACATTGACTAGTGTCTGCCAATATCACATTGGCTAGTATGAAATATGATATATGCCAAGGACGTGGCAAAAGGCTTTAGGCCTTTTGGCCCTTTGGACCTTTGGGCTTTAGTCCAAAGAGGGACCAAAGGGGCGTGCATGCTATATAATTGCTCGGGGAGAGCTCTGGAGCGGTTGGGTCTTGGCTGAGGGCTCGTGGTTGGGTGGTGAGATAGCGTGCCACGTCAAGAGTCCATTTTAGTGGTATTAGAGCAACAGTTTCGGTGGCCGGTTCTCCTGCCAATGTTAACTTTGAAGATGAGGAACTCAAGGAAAAACTTTTTGAGTTAGAGCATGATAATTCGCTCATGAGAGAAATGCATAGCGGGACTTGAACCTGCGACTATTAGGTTAAGGGCCCAGTGCTCTACCAACTGAGCCATACACCCGAACGAAATAACCACCTATCGCTCTGCAAGCATATTAGTGGTGATAAGGAGCGTATTATTGCTGTCGCTCAACAAGCCAACCATCTCGAGGAAGACGAAGGATATCAACTAGGAATACGAGTAGGTGATAAAGTTGCTGGAAGACATGGTAATAAGGGTATCATTTCAAAGATTTTACCTAGACAAGATATGCCTTATTTGCAAAGCTGAATCTTTATTTGATCATGGCTTAATTTAATTGATTGTTTTACGTAACCTTTTATTTGCCAAGTAAAAAAATCAAATCTTACCAGTGAAAGACGAAGAAGAAGAAGGAATAGAAATGAGAAAAAGTCGGGCTAAGATCACCTATTTTCTAACAGGGAAGACTAAACAAAACCTTAGGTGTTGAGGGAGCCCCTGGTATTCTATGGAAAGTAGGGAACGTCGGAGTAAGCTACGGCTTATGAATGGTAGGATGAGGCGGTAACGGTCGATTGATTTTCATTTTTGACTCACTTCTTTGTTTTGTTGACTTGACTCGGGGTGGCGGGGTTTGGGCCTGTGACCCTCTGCGCCCGGAGCGGATGCGCTTTCCCGACGAGGTGCACAAAGGTGCACAGACAAGGAGTGGCTATAGGTTCACCCGTGCGGTAGACCTTTCAAAGTTTGAAGGTTATACAGACTCGAACAGGTGTTGGGTTAAGTCCCGCAACGAGCGCAACCCTCGTGTTTAGTTGCCACCATTGAGTTTGGAACCCTAAACAGACTGCCGGTGATAAGCCAGAAGAAGGTGAGGATGACGTCAAGTCAGCATGCCCCTTACGCCCTGGGTGACACACGTGCTACAATGGCCGGAACAAAGGGTTGCAACCCCGCGAGGGCAAGCTAACCTCAGAAACCTGGCCTCAGTTCGGATTGCAGGCTGCAACTCGCTTGCACAAAGCCGGAATCGCTAGTAATCGCCGGTCAGCCATCGGAAGAATCCCCAAGGATCAACGCTTGCCAAGTAGCTTGCTACACCAAGTAGCAAGCTACTTGGTGTAGCTTGCTACATCCATTACCATTGGGAATAAGTATGCCCATTTCAAGTTCATTATTATCTATTGAGTCTGGGCGAACTAACCTACCCTTGCATTACAGTATTCCTTATACAGGTTCAGGTTTATTTATCCAGTCAATTCAATTATTACGGGGATGATCCTAATCCGGAGTATGGGCCATGAAAAGAAATACCTACTGGACCGATCACAGAGGTACCAACAGCTCTACGGAGCGGAGCGAAGGCACGATCCACCTTCCGCGTTATGTTGAAAGGATTTTAAGTTAAGTCCTTTGGAAGGTCAGGTCCCACGCACCTGAATGACATGGTGCGTGCTCATTTCATTCATCACTCTTCACTTCCAAACAGTTTTTGATGCATACGAGTATCGTTATTAGAACGTTGATATATAACTAATTTGGTATCTATTGTATTTCCATCGTCAACTAACAAAGTTATTTTTTCACCATCAATATAATCAATTTTTCCCCCCTGCGCAGCTACAACCACAGTCCCCGAATCTGGGGCTACTTGACCTTCCAATCCTGTTCCTACGATACATTTTTCGGGTTTTGAAAGTGGAACTGCTTGACGTTGCATATTAGAACCCATTGAAGCACGATTTGCATCATTGTTTTCAAGAGGAGGAATAGGAGGAGCTCCAACGGGAAAATGTTGTAGAGGCGAAATACTTCGAAGATGTATTTGATTCCATGCAATAGTCACAATTTCTTGTCGATATCGAGCTGCAGTAACTTGTTCCTCTTTATCCTCCTGAGATACCGATAAACAAGTTCCTGTAGTTATTCGATAGTATTCATCTTCCTCTGCTGATACATGAGTTGCAGTATCCCCCTCCTCGGATAATATCTCGGAGATCTTATAGAAGGGACTTCCGAAGAATCCCCAAGGATCAACGCTTGCCATGTAGCTGATCCCCAAGAGTTCCCATTCACGACCCATGTAGCAAGCTACACCAAGTAGGAAGTGAAGAACGATTAGTTCGTAGGGACCACCATTGTATAGCCATTCATCAACGGAAGCTGCTTCCCAGATAGGGTAGAAGTGTAAACCGATAGCTGCAGAAGTTGGGATGATGGCACCAGAGATGGTTCGATGAGCCTGCGTAGTATTAGATAGTTGGTTAGGTAAATGATGACCAAGCCAATGATGCTTAGCTGATCTTTTCGGATGATCAACCACACTGGGACTGAGACACGGCCCAGACTCCGGGGGAGGCAGCAGTGGGGAATCTTGGACAATGGGCGGAAGCCTGATCCAGCAATATCGCGTGGGGGAAGAAGGTGCTCCCGGGAAGGACATCATATGTACTGGATTTGAAGGATCGGTTATCTTAAAATTAGGAGTCATTTCCTGTTTCATATATTCACTCGTAGTATACCGTGTATCAATCAATTGACGTAATCTTTCTACCGCATGCACATTTCCATAACGATGATGTTCCTCTTCCCTTTGTTTCGCCCAATATTTTACACTTCTTAGTGTAACCCTGAAATGCAGTATATTGGGCACCAAGCTAGCAATACGATCTGTAACCCTAGAGCCATTTATACACCTAACTGTAACTTCATCCAAACCTTCCAAAACAGAAGGGCTATAAAGGTCTAGATCTTCTGGAACAATGTATTTGCCGAAAATATTAGCATAAATAAGATCTATGGAGACCCCATTGTACTTAAACTTCATGACAGGAACATGGGCACCTGGAATTGCATCAATCTGACAGATAGCCTCCGTTTTGCTCAACATATCTTTCAATAATCCGAAAAAATGTTGATCCCTGGTGGCATAGTATGGCCCAACTCATAAGGCGTCTATGTCTGAGCCTGATCCATGAACCCCTAACCTATATGAGCTGAAAGTGTAGAAATTAGCATTTGCCATATCCACCATATCGCCGGATAGCCCAACTTGAGCTGCAACTCTCTTGATCCACTGCTTTATGATCAAATGCAGATTTCCAAGAATCTCCTCTCTGTGTCTTGCTTCTTCGGTCGTCTCCACAAGGCCCAAATATTGAACAACACTCTCTAAATCGGAATTGAGCTCCAAATCTGTGTGGCATGGCAAAGAAGTCGAGAGAGGCTTATCAAAAATGCTCTCTTTGCTTGCAGCAGCTGTGCCGATCCCATTACCTAATCTCCGCCTCTTCAGGTCGCTCGCCATCCCTGTCTGCCCGATGTCCAAAAATGCCCGATGTCTGCGTCTCCAAAATGCCTTTCCTTCAATTTTTTTTTTTTTTTTGAAGAAACGGTACTGCTTTTTTATTCATATGATAGAAAGAATTACATCAACGATCCCACATGGATCTTATAGGAAGTATTTCTGCACATACAACATACATAACGATCCCACATGGATCTTGTAGGAATTATTTCTGCACAGATTTATTCTTACTAAAATACAAAAGGGTGAAAGAAAGAAAACAAATCGATGTAAGAAGAGCAGCCTGTCACTCTGCTCATAGAAGCTGCCACCGCTTCATGGATTCTGGTTTCTTGGCTCGTACACAAGTAAATCACTTGTAAACTGAATCAAATCAAATGCTGCATTGTCGGGATAAGCAGTCAACCTGAAGCTGGCTAGACAAAATATATGCCCAGCCGCCAGACTCCTCCCTCAAACGCCCGGTGCAAGATGTATAGATATCTTCCCCCCTACATAGTAACCCTAGCCAGCTAATCAATCTGAAACCAATCCTTGCAATCTATTTGCATACAAACTAAGGAGCCCAGAAGTGCCTTGAGTACCTGATCTTTTTCCTTAAAACACAATTTTGCCTTTCCGCCAGTAAGAAAGGGTAAGAATAAAACCAAAATGCTTTGCATAACTGCAAGATTTTATCACTTCGGATGAAGCTTACTTGCCCGTTAGAATGCATCTTGGTCTGGCCTCCAGCCCCAAATCGTCGCTTCAAGTCTCGATGCTGATCCGGAAGCAGGGTGAGGCGGCGATAGCCTCCGCTCTGCCACCGCCCTAGCCGCTGCCGCTTCCGCCCATCCCTCCCTTTCCTTTAATTAAATAAAACCCTACTAGAACCCTTTTCGCTTTTTAATCCAACGTTTTTACCCTTTTTCATCCAATGGCTGTCTTCGAAAATGCCTTCTAACCTTTTTCATCTAATGGCCAGGAAACTTTGTAACTTAATCTTTGGACCAAATCACATTGTTGCGAAACCCGGCTGGGAAGAGTTTTGGCATTTACCATGTATATCCTGTGTATAATAAACAGTTTAGATGCTCTCAATGGGCCAATGTGGTGGCACTGTCATGATTCCTTCTCATGAATGAAGGAACATAAATACGACAACCTTGAACAATTAAGAAACTTATCGCACCTGCTACTAACATTTCTCACAGCCAACTCCCATGTATTTGTGAAAGTGTTTGTCTGCAAACATTTCACTATACGGACTCATTTAAATGTCATCCTGGCTAGATACCACTACTCTTAGTTCTACTTCGGTGCTGGAGTTAAACAATCCATTTGGTCTATGCCAGACGTCAATACTGACTCCTTAACAATGTCAGGGCTCGAAAATAGCAACATTTGTAACCAGTAAAAATGTCATTTGGTATTTGATGCTACCAGAAAAAATATATATTAGTTCATTTTTTAGTGTATTTTACAGGAAATTTTTAGCAGGCTTGCCTAACCTCCCCTACAACACTTACTGAAATTTTAGCCTATCCACCTATCATGCCACATCTTCTAGTTTTACTCTCTCCGTGGACGTTAAAAAAACTATTCTATTCTATTCTATTCTCTGCCGTTGAATGTCTTTAATTTTTAATCTACGACTGAAGAAATTAGTTAACCTGTGAAATTAGAGTTCTGGTACCTTCAGGCACTTCTTCTGTGTGCTTCCCCGGTTGAGAGCCTTAAAAAAAAATATATATATATATATATATATATATATATATATATATATATATATATATATTTGGGAGAACTCTTTTCTCGTTTATGTTCTTGGTTTATAGCCAATATCCTTTTTTTGGGATCCATAACAATACGGGTCAGATCCCATTTTACTGGATGCAGGTGATTTTGGCCTCCAAGCCAGATACGTTTTGGAGCTTGTGTTATAGAGTCGTTTTTGTACCTCTCTTCTGCGGACTAGTAAGTTTAAATAGGTTAATGAAGACTTTCCATCCCTCTTCTAGTGCTTGCTTCTTTTTCCAGCATCATAGAGCTCACAGCACAGTTATACGGCAAGGAGCTCATTCTGCATTACATGCTAAATCACAAGGTATTTCAAAGCCACACTGTCCCATTTCTTCTACAGGAAACCATCACCCTAAGTTGTTTATTTTTAGCAAAATCGCATTAGTAGACAAAAAGTAGAGTACAGTGCATTCTAAAGAACCTATGAGTGCCAAAGAAAAAAATCATGTCCCAAATTGGAGACGATGTCTAGCTTTTGACCTGTTGAATGCGACGTAATTTCTGGAGGCAGAATAAAATCATAAGGTAAAATAAATATCTTCATTGCAACCTATCTCCATTACGATGATCTTTGATACAATGATTCAACAGCTTGATATATATGGCTCTAGCGTTGATCCTTTAGCCTTTAGATAGCATTTAGCAAATTTCGATGGTAGTAGCAACTTCAGCCACCATAGTTCTTCTGTTGAATCCAGTTTGAGTGAGAAGACAGATGTGGTGGAAGTGAATCTAATGCCAATAGTAAAGCCTTGCAAATGGGGTATAGACTACGGCTTACTATGAAATAAGGTGAAGATGGAGAGGAGTTTAAGCTTGAAACGGGTCTGGCATGCACTTTTTACCATTTGCGATCTGCTGATGGTGGTGAGGTAACTACTTCAATAAGATATTGCATAATAGACTGAAGCAAATGCAAGCTAAATGATAGCTTTAAACGATGGACAGATTACAATGCCAGAAAACCTTTATACCCAGCACATGCTGCATGTAGTTTACAAGCTAGTGGTCAAATAAGTGCTCTTCATTTCTTGGATATAAGAAGAGCTCTGAGGCTCTCTTGATCCCCTGGCCCTAATGGTAATTTACATTCTGCATCCCAGATTTTCTCAACATCATCAAATGACAAACCTTTTGTTTCTGGTACCACAGTCCACACAAAGATCAGTGCAAATACAGCAACAACTCCAAACAACGCAAAGGTCATTCCAGTGCCTATAGCTTCTGTAAGAGAGAGAAAAGTCTGAGCAACTAGCAAATTTGCTATCCAGTTTGCGGTTGCTGCAATGCCTCCACAAAGTCCTCGGTACTTTAGTGGGTAAATTTCTGAATTAACAGTCCATGGAACAGGGCCCATTCCTGGTGCAAATGCACTTATATACAACGCCAAACCGACTAATGCCATCCATCCATAGTGGCTTGGGCAACCTTGCGTAAACCAGGGCCTCTCATATAATTCACAAAACTGAGAAGCTGTTGAATTGGTAATGAAACAGCTTCCAGGTAACATCTACATGAATGAGACAAAAAGCATTCTGTTAGTCGGGAAGTAAAAGACCCCGAAGATTTGCTAAAATAGACTTATGCTACCTGGTCATTTGCAGCAGCACAAAATGCACAGCTTGCCTCTAAGCATGTCATGCAATTCCATGGTATCATGGTTTTTCTTAGGCTTGGACATGCAAGCTCAGGTTTTTGAAGAGATCTTTCCACATCAACTAACGGCGCATCCTTAGCCGTGAGAAAAAAAGCACCAGATAATATTACCAAAGCAACAATCACTCCAGATAAGCTAGAAGC
Source organism: Isoetes taiwanensis (assembly GCA_021234155.1). NCBI lineage: Eukaryota > Viridiplantae > Streptophyta > Lycopodiopsida > Isoetales > Isoetaceae > Isoetes > Isoetes taiwanensis. The sequence continues at coordinate 11,930,750 of JAJEKV010000010.1, read as the reverse complement.
TGCAAGCTTTCTCCTACCTACACGATCAATACAAATTATGCCTGCAATCGTGCCAATTGCATTTATGCCTGCTACTACCAAAGAAAGGAGCAATGCAGTATAATGTGAAGCAAACCCAGCCAGTTCCACAATGATAGGACTGTAGTACATCACAGTGTTAATGCCCACAAGTTGCTGAAATATCTGCATCAGACAAAACATTAACATATAAGCTGTAGTATTCAAAGATGTGTTAGCTGTAGGATTTAACAGCATGTTAGTTGTAGGCCCCAATACTTATTCCCTGACAAAGACATTCAAATTTCACCTGTAAACCAACTCCTGTGCGCAGTGCACGCCTGATTTGTTTTGATGCAAGCAAATCGTACAACTTCACTGGCACTGAGCCCTCCTCCGATTCATCTACTGAAGACTGAAGCTCTTCCAATTCCTGCTTTGCTTCTTCCAAAGGAAATATCTTCTCTAAAATTGTGGCTGCTTCCTTTATCCGCCCCTATTCAAAATGACAAACTAGACATAAATATCCTTAATCGACAAGCAACATTTCAATACGAATTCTGGCATACCTGAGAACTGCCAGTAAGAAGAATACCTGCCGGAAAAGCCATCGTGGCGATTCAGGTAAAAAAAGCATCAAAAGTGCTTGTAAAACTGCAGGAATTCCAGCCACACCAAGCATCCAACGCCACGTTCCAGGAACCTGGGAGTTATAAAGAAAAAGTGACATACAGGTTTTGCTTATCTACAAAGAGTGCATTGGTTTAAGTTATTAATCCCTTGATTTTTAGCAAATATGGACAGGAGAATGTATACCAGATCTATTTGACAACGAAGAGGAGTTTATGAAGAGCTTCATTTTCCAATGAAGCATTTGGCCTGGGGTTTACATATACCTGAACAAAGGCAAGATTGACCAAATACGACAAAAACTGGCCACCAGTTATCATAAGCACATTAGTGCTCACTAATGCTCCACGAATTTTATTAGGTGAAGCTTCAGCAATGTAAAGGGGGGCTGTCATCGATGCCACACCAACACCTAAGCCTACGAAGAATCGACCACAGATCAATACATACGGATCAGGTGCCAAGGCCATCATAAGTGCCCCAATAGCAAACACAAAGTCTGCTGCTAGTATGGCAGGTTTGCGCCCAAATTTATCATTCATCCGACCTCCAAAAGCTGCTCCAACAATTGCTCCAGCAATTGCCATGCTTACTATTGTTTCCTACAAAAGAAAAGTACATAAGGCTTTCCACAATCAACTGCATGAATCACAGGTGTAGTAAGAAATAGTTGAAGTGTGTGCCTGCAAAACTGTGCTTGTTCGAACAGATTCAAAGTCGTCGCGGATATAGAGAAGGGCACCAGATATCACGCCTACAAATTCAACATGATGAGAAACAATGTGGATCTTATACTAGTTATATAACTGTTCATAGACTCTTGCACTAACCTGTATCATATCCAAACAATAAGCCACCAACACCTGCAGAAACTGTCAGTTTGATGACAAACCAATTTAGCAAAGGCTGCACAGTCTCTTCATTTGCAACAACACTTGACGTGCTCGCTTTATGTTCCATTTCTGGGCTCCTTCAACCAAACGTTACTGGGAAACAAATAGACAGATACTCAATGTAGTCCCATAAAAATTAAAACAATTCCCCAACTTTCAAGTTTAAGACATTTAACAACTCTTCTAGGTCTACCAGGTTCATGCTAAGAGACAGCATCAGGGTCCATTGGATGACGGAAAAATGGCAATGTGTAATAATCGGGGACCAATAAGCAACTTCCATAACAGGGCTGTTGCAAGTGCCAAGGGATACAGTTGAGAAATGGTTCATACATAAAACAAGCCAATAGGGGGAAAAAATTAATTAAGCGAACAATTACCAGAAATTAGACGACACAGCAAACGATCTGCGGGCATCCGAGATGGGTTAAGAGTTTCTCTGAACATGTAATAAACAGAAGATCCCCTTTGAAATATGGAGGTCGCTGGAACAGCAGCGGGAATACATTCTTGCCATAGTGCAGGTAGAATATTCTGCTATTTGTGGATTGCTTCTTGCTTCAATCACGTCTATCATGTGATCACTTTGCGTGCCAATTCAAAGCGGATATGGATGTCATGCTGTCTATATAGTAAAATATCCAATGAAAGATTTGATAGAGATTTTGGCACAAAATTCGTCCCCAGGTCGGCTAAGGCTATAGACAATTATTAAGGGGTGTCTCAAATTTTTTGGGTTGCCCCTAGGGGGCAAACCCTTGCTTATGTGGGTTTGTGGCATATTCAAGTATATGCCGGCATGTGCCTAGGATATCTTTGGTGATCGCCAAAACCGGTCCGTTGCCGCGAACCGGCGGTCAGCCCCTGTTGCCGGGCCGATGTTTGTTCGAACCGCCTAACCGCATGATGCAAAATGTCGTGGGATCTTTTTGTTTAGTATATGGTAAATCTTGTGTTTTTTCTTGGAAACCCCTTTGTTTCATGGCCGAAGATGTTTTCAGATGCATTAATAATGCTTTTGCATTTTGTTTCCTGACAAGGAGGCCGATTCTAAAGCGCTCCAAAGGCCAAATTTATTTGCTGAGTGCCCAAATCAATTTTTTGGTGTTATAATTGCTCCAGTGAAGACCCAGTCGAAATTTTCAAGGGAGTCTAAAAAAGCCAAGTACCTCCTGAAAAACTAGCGTAATGCAAGCAGATAAAACAGTGGATGCAGGTACACTTTTTTCTTTTTTCTTACCCGTTCTTAAGCATTCAAGTATGGAAAAGCATACAAATATCAGACCACATCTTCAAATATAACTTGCAGCCTGTTATCAACATACAATCAAAACTTCTGAGCATTCTAAAAAACAATCAGATATTGGCTGAAATAAGCGACCAAATGTCTACCGAGCATATGTACCATATTTTAGGTACTGGATAATGCGGGGATAATGCTGGGCTCCAGTGTCCATTCGGCTTTTACACATGCATTGACAATTGACTGTTGTTGTTGAACCAAGCACTTCAAATGCATCTGTGGAGGAAGTAACCAAGAGCTTAGATATTGAAGAGAACCTTGGACATTGGTGCCTTCATGCTTAGACATGGCCTTATGAACTAATGCGATATTCATTCTATTTTATCTGATATAGTCCATGCAGTATGTTGCATATGTCATTGTTGTAACAAACGCATGTGGCAGCGACTAAAGTGCACATAGCATCATGTTGAATATATGGCCAAGAGCATTCTCCTAGAGACATACTAGCTTAACTTGAGGTACGTGGCCTTAAACGTCTCTATTAGGCATATAATGCTTGAAAAGAATGTAGCAAGAACATAGAGTATTAACACGCATATGATACTGCAGATGAGATTGTTCTTCAATGGGCGCAAAATAAAATTGTTATGGCTTACAATTGTTCTTCTCTTGATCAAGAGAAGAAAGTACTGATCTGGCATACTTACCTTCAGATTCATTCTTTTGCATAGGCGGTGGTTGTGCTCGCTTGATCGGTTTTGTCCACCAAGGTTATAATCCCCGCCTTTGTATTTTATGTTGCTCGGTTATTAGTTGGTGAATAAAGCTTGTCGTCCTTCAAAAAAAAACTCTATCAAAGATAGGTTTTGTCTGATGCATAACTTGTAACTGGCTTGCCCAATAAGCATTTAAGCTCCTGGAGTAACGGCTTGTAATGCCAAAATATGATAGCCTCGCTTCTAGACATGCTCTCACTGTCTTGCATCCGGTCAACATGGAAGCCTAGGTCGCCAAAAGAAAAGAACCAAAAACTCCTTGTGTATAAAAGAAAAATCTTGATGTTCTCCTTGCCCACGCTAATAAAATCCCTTTGAATATATCCTCATAGGTGCCACCGAGATGCATGCATGCCCTATCGACAGGATTAAGGATAGAAATCTTAGAAGTGAAAATCATACAGAAAAATTCTATGATATTTGGACAATCCAAAAGTTTTTTCGGCGGTCAGAACCCCCATAATCTTAGGAAATCAACATAAGAAAAATTCCAAAAATATTTTTAGCCAAACCGAAAAATTCCAAATTAACAAGATTGATATCTGCATGATAAGCGTAAATTTTGGTCCAAACAATGGGTTTCTAGACCTAATGCTTTAAAAGACGCAATCGGTGTGCCATTGCAACTCTAAACAAATGAGAAACTCAAAGCTTTTCAAGCTCTAGAGGAAGGAAGGACGAGCAGGTCCGGTGAACGAAAACAGGGGCGAAGAGTGTTTCTTATCTGGTCGCACACATGGCTCGAGAACGGACATCTAGATTGCAGTGCAGAATAAAAAAGAAAAAGAAAATTGCAAAATACATACTATAAGAGCTAACGCTAAAAACTAGCAAAACATACTAAAACAGAAACTGAGCAACCAGAGGATGATACCCATGTTCGTTTTACCAAAGATGCACAAAAAAGTTCCCATACCAAATTTGAAAAGGAAACGACAGAAGCTTATGAGAGGGGTCTGCTTCAGATTGGTTAGATAAACAAAGACAAGTAAAGTAAATATGTTTGCATGTGCATGACATGCTAGTTGATTGAGCGTTGTATTCATTAGATTTGAGTTAATGAAAGAGTTTCTTTTCAATCAAATGTTGCTCTTGAGTAGCTGCATCTGCAACACAAGTAATCAGATCCTAAGTATAACGTCTTATAAGCAGATGGTAAGTTACCAACTGTAGCAAATCCTTTCAAAGCAAATAGTCAGGTGACTAGCTTCCAGAAAAGTTGATATGAGAAGGAATTGTTATGGCACAAGCTCGGTGTTGTGGCTTAGATGACTTGTAGAAACAGAATAAATGCAATACAGATTTAAAACCTGGCAAAAAAGCACCTAAGTATTTAAACATTAGATAGTTTATAAGTTATGAACCTTGGAAAAGCTATCCAACTAACCTTAGAATACTAGTAAACATTTAAAATTGTAAACCAAGTATGATGCGGTTGGTTACTATAGTAGTAGCGACCCGATTAAGCAAAAGACATCGGAAGATGTTGGAATGGATCAGAAACTGGCCGATAGGTCTGGCCACAAGTTGAATTAGGTATAAAAGCTGAATTAGAGTAAGAATTAAGCTAAAGTCAAATCTTTTTTTAAAAGCTACATGGTATAGAACCATCCTCATTCTATGAGCCATGGGCGTAGAATCTAGAGTGAAGCTTGTTTCCAAACTCAAATTGATGATTAAAAGCCAAGTCATTGTTAGAGCCTTACTCCACAAAGCTTGAGTATTCTAGAGAAGTTATCCAGTTGGATTAACAGATTCTTCGAATTTGGAACAACCAGAGAGCGTATTCACAATGAGCCTATTTGCAATGTTCACAAGTCTGAGCCAAGTTGGGTGGTGAATTTATGCCAGAAGACCAAGTTCCAGAGTTCAAAATTGTTTTTGCTTAACCTAATTGAGAGTTTTGCAAAGATTATTCTATTTGTATAACAAAACAGTATTGGCATCTACTTCTTTTTAAAAATATTGAAGGAAATTGACAAAGGCAAATTAATCAAGATCACGATCCAACAATCGAATTTGATAAAGCAATGTAACACTTAATTTGTATGGAGGTCTTCAAATCAATCAATATTGAAATTAACAACCGACCATTATATTGCTACAGTGTTATTGCTATTCATTTGGGTATGACCCAAACACTGTAGCTCGCTTGATTGATCTATGTATGATCCTCTACAACCAGATAATTACCACAAGCAATCCATCTTAGTTTATACTTGTTGATTCGGTCGCATAGCTGGACCGATCTCTGGTGTTTTCGGGCCGAATGGTTGTCCTAATTTTCAAATATGTTTTTGGCTCGAACCTCTTCAAGATTCTTAATATAAATGTCTACTTCCATATAAGGCTTTTGAGCCATTGAAGAATAACCTAGGTTAAAAATAAATTAGGCCATCTAGACCTATGCCAACCCCATGAATCTTTACTGCATATAAATTTTGTTCTGCGCCACACTAAATATTATCAACTTGTTCGCTTTATGCATTCATTCGACACATGTAATTTTCTTTAGCAAATAACTATATTTCTCTTTTACCTCTATTGCGTACATGAAATATCAAACATAATAGGCAGCTGGATATTATTTAAGCTAATGCTTGTTACCTTTTGTATGATGAGAATATATCCTAAACCTTCTATTTCAGGAAATTCAGAAGATTGTGGAAGCAGGCACCAAAAATAACCAGTCTTCGCCTTCTCCTCCCCCTCCTACAACGTAATCAATATTTTTCCAATTGCAACATAAACTATAGTATCTTTTCAACTCCGGTGGAAGGTCCTAAAAGTTCTGAAACACTTTTAGTTTTGGTGTCATGTTTTTAGATGATGAATCTTGAAGCTGTCTTCTAAAAATCTAAAAATAGTCTGCAGTTTGATGCCTTTATATTGATCTTAATCTATTATATAGTTGTCATGACATAGAAAGAGGGATATGTTGAGGCAGTGCCACGATGCTACAAATTCGTCTTGCTCTTACACCCACTTCCTCATATTTGAAGAAGCTTCATTGCCAATTTTTTTAACGCTTCATTGCTCAAATTTGCATGATTGCAACTCGTTGCTCTAATGCTTGGTTACATGAACTCCGTCAATGTGGTTTTTACAAGAAATCCTAAAATAAATGTGAATAAGATCTCCATGCATTTCATGTTCTTTATATACCAAAATATATACATGCATATACCATTAGAAATATAGAATTACAAAATTAGAATCAATGGCTAGGATGGGGTGCATTTTAGAAATATTGCTTAGTATCTTCACATGAATACAACAACAAAATCATAAGAGCTGATTCATATGAGACAGCCGCCGGAGAGGGGCCATGTTATACCATGTGCAAATTTGTGATAGTCGGTGATGGAAGGGCAAGACATTTTACAGATGGTGATGGTTGTGATGGCACATGTGAACCCAACCTAAGAAACCAATCTTAAAAAGCATACAAAAGTACAAATGAAATTCGTTGTGATGCCCAAGCTCCAAGTTTTATTATGGACAATCCAATGTATTCACTCTTAAATCAAACTTGCAAACAATGTAGAACTAATGAGTTTCCTATACCCACATATTGTAGTATGGAATGATTGAATGCAAAACTCTTACTTGTAGTAAGAATTTGCAGAAAGGGTATTTAAATATACTACTTTTTGCTCAAATACAACAATGATGTTTTGAAAGCAATCTTGTTCATAAGCCATGTCTAACTCCTTTGGGCATAGACATTTAGGACATGCCATGCAATTTCCATGAGTACAAATTTAGGTGTAAATACATCAACTCAATTTATAACATATATGTGATTAAAGAAATGAATTTGCATTGTATAAGAAAGTTAGATCTTTCTGTTCTTATTTGCTGAGGCTGAGAATCTTTATAATGCTAAGCTATTGTTAGACACATTCGTCTTAGCATCAAGGGTTCCAGTAGGCTGCCAAAAGTGCATTCCTTTGTGTAGTCCTCCCCCACCCTGTATTTTGTACTATTCATGGAAGGTACTTCTGCATGACAAGGCCACAAAGTTACTTGATATCTGTGACGCTCCCAGAATATATACGACCCTCGGACGTATACATACGGGGACTTTCCCCTCCCATGGCAATCATCTCACATGAGCAGGGCCCTCCGTCTATTTCAGGCCATCTATGAAATGAGGCCCGAAAGAAGGACACGAAGGGGTCATTCGGCCCACGCCTTCAGTGGGACTCCTACGTCGCGGAAGCATGAATACAAGGGTTAGCACACAGCATGAATATACATAAATAACCACCACGAAGGGTGGCGCATCCATCTAACATACCAACGGCGTAGAATATGCATCTAATCCTACGAAAACACCCGTAACCCGTGTTCTACCCCCTACGAGACTCCGTGAGGATCGACCGACGGGTGGGCCTCAAGAGATCAGCAGACCGGGTCTTGGCATGGCGTTAGCGGCATAGAGCATTGGCTAGGGTTGTCCACTCCATCCGCCCCTCCTCCTGCACACTTTGCGGATGGGTCAATTCATGCTATGGCTTTGCTATAGCCTTCCTGAGACGCAAACTCGGGGGCATCACCCTCTCGAGCCTACTCCGTTTCATGGCGCTGGGTCCGATGAGGCGGCCTGGGAGGCGTCCCCTTCCGTAATCACAAGGGTTCCATGGGTGAGCTAGAGAATACGCGCCGCATCGGCGACCCCCCATCCGTGCAGAACTTACTCACCCTAAATCTACTCAAAGTGCATGGTGCTCCATACGGATCACACCTCTACACCCAGTGGAGTGTCGCACCCATGCCCGCCCTCAACGTGACCAGGCTGCCATCGCCTAGCCCATCAGAGGAGTCTCGGGAGCCTTGTATGCTCATGCAAGACCCAACCCCTCATGTCACCACTGTGTTCCTTGTCCGGTGCTAAGCCGCACCATAGCATCTAGGACCCGGTGGGTTCTTGTGCACGCTCGCAACTAATGGGACTCTGAGTATGCTATCTAGGAGCATACTACAATACACCTGCAGAGGCCTCTACCCCCGTAGTAATCCCCCAAGTTTTGAGTCGATTAAACAAGGAACTAACAATCCATCCTTTCAGAGTAAGACCAAGAATTGAATATAAAGAGAACTTGTTTGTACAATCAAGGGTTAGTTTCTATGACTGATTCACAAAGAGAACAGAGAGAGACGGACACAACCAAGTGTTATCTAGAATTCACATAGCCACCTACCTGAATTGGGCTGGACTGGTTTTCCATGGGGCGCCTCCATCTTCTGGGAGTTGAGAATTCAGCTGTTACTTCACAGGGACGACTGTTATGGTGAGCTTCTGCAAGTGTATGATGGCGCCCAGCTCCTGGCCTTCCTTGGTCGATCTTCAGGAGTCAATCCCAGGGATAGGGGTCAAGTTGGGATCCAAACTTGGCAATCCCCATGCTGCCCAATCGATTGGGGCAGGTGGCGCCTTCCCAAATGGTAATTAGCCTAATTTCCTAGGTTATAGGTTATTATTATTAATGTGTTAAATTAGCATAGCTAATTTAATCCTTTTTAAGGTAACCCCCTAGGTTGCAATTAAGTTCCCATACCCCCATGGTAGCGTACCTTTATGGAGTGACGTGCTTGTATTTGTACGTGTCCCGTATAGTAGACCGTATAAACACATGGAACGTCACATTCTCCCCTCCTTAAAAATAATGCTGTCCCTCAAAGATTGGGGTTAGCTAATTGAATACATATAATGTAAAAATCAATTAGAAAATGAAGTTAAGAATATAGCATTAATACGTTGAGATTATAGTAATTCTGGACAAGAATACATTGAAGTTAAAATATCAAAGTACAAGCACCGTGGTGCCCGATACAAACTTATGATCAAGGAAGTTTAGGACCCAAGTCCCATTTAAAACATTCGACAAAGAAAAATCACGCATGTAGACAAAACCAATACGGGGAAAAGTTGGGTCATCAACAACCCTCTATACAAGGCGGTGACGACTTGTTCACCGCCTCGCACACAACCATATATACGTAGGTTAATAATATGATTAAGTTGTGGTTGAAGGGACCACCCCTACAAATAAAAGAAAAAATATCTAGAAGGGAATCTATCATGTGTACGGTTTGTAATTCATTGTGGCATAAGGAATGGTGGAGTTCCCCCTCAGATAGCCTTAATGAACGCAGCTCTATTTACTAGATGCCTTTCTAGCAATTCGCGGTCATGTCAACATCAACAATAAACCACGTCCTAGAGAACACGAAGGTGATCTCATCATCGGTTATTATTATCATATACGATGCGTCTACCCCTCTAAAACATGATTCTCGGTCAATCAAGCCTTCAAGCTTACCGACGGGAGCGGGGTTGATAGCATCGCTGATGGTGTGGCCTTGAGATTCCCGCATGAAGTCCGGATAGTGCTTCTCAAGGTCTATCTTCATCACCCAGGTAGCATCTTCAACTGGTAAGTGCTTCCACTTGACCAAGTATTGCAACATTTGAGTCCTTCTGGTCTGTTTGTAAGCTCGATCAAGAAGAGCTTCGGGCACTATTTCCAGCTGCTCTTCAGTCATTTCTAGGAGGGTAGGGGTATCCAAAACCTCCTCCGATCAGGGTGTGTTGCTTGCTTTAAGACTCACACGAAAAGACCTTGTGGATTTTCAAGCGGGGTGGCAAGTCCAAGCAATATGCTTTGTTCTCCCACGCTCATAATCCCGAAACGCCCGCCTATCATCCGGTGCCAACTTCTTCTGATTACCAATTTTAAGCTTGGCTTGTTTTACTTTGGTCTTAAGCCAAAACGATTCGCCCACACTGGAAGATTCGTGGGGTTCGGTGCTTATCCGCTAGACTCTTCGGCGACGAGCGTCGCGACCAATAAGTAACCCCCCCTCAACTTCTTCCACCAAGGCCTCGCATTTCTAGAAGGAGTTGTTGAGAGACCTCCACTTTAGAAACGATTATGCCACGCGGTGCGGAGTAAGACATTGATAGCCATAATTTATCATGAAGGGAGACATTCTAGAAGACTCGCTTTGTAATTGTTGTAGGCTTAATTCTACCAAGTAAATATAATCCTACCCATTGTGATTTGTTTACTCCATACATAGCTTCTTAGCATATCTTCGATAATCCCGATTGACACGCTCGTTTGACCATCCGTCTGAGGATGGTAGGTCAGTACTCATGGCAAGCTTGGTGCGGATGGTGGCGAAGAAATCCTTCCAGAATGCAATCGACAAACTTAGGATCCCTATCCGATACAATTATTACTCGGCATCCCGTGCAACCTGAAAATTTCCTTTGCAAAGAGCAAGGCGATTAATGCGAAAGCGGTGTCCGGTGGTGCGACATGGCGTGAAGTGAGCCATCTTTGATAATTTGTCGACCCGCGACCATTAAGGCATCATACCCACGAGAGTATGCGGAAGCCCCACAATGAAATCCATGGTTATGACTTCCCACTTGGCGTTGGGCACATCCAAAGGTTGCAACTCCCCGGGAACTCTTAATTGCTCAGCCTTGGTTTGCTGACAAACCTGACACTTCTGTTTGATGTACCTAGCAATATCCTTCTTCATGGAAGGCCAAAAATAGCTGGAGCGGATCTTAAAGTAAGTTTTCATAAAACCCGCATGTCCTGCTATAGGGCTGTTGTGTGTATCATGGAGAATCAGCTTTCGCACCCCTGAAGTCGCTGGAACACACAACTTATCTTTGTAATATAATAAATTGCCCTCCTTCTTATATGAACGGAATGCTTCACGTTCTCTATCGGTACGGGCTTCCTTACCCAAACTTTCCCAAATATTACAGAATTCGGGATCTGTGGCCAAGGTTTGTTCTATTTGCTTCCCAAACTTGCTGGTGAGTGTGGAAATGGCATTACAATGGGTGCGGGTTATGAAGGGATGACGTGACAAAGCATCCGCAACCACATTGTGCTTCCCTGGTTTATATACAATCTCGAAGTCATATTCCTCGAGGAATTCCATCCATCTGCGCTGGCGTAGATTCAATTTATTTGGGGTGGATAAATAGCGGAGACTCGATGATCCGTATCCAGCTGAAATCTTCTACCAAGAAGGTAGTGTCTCCAAATACGAGAGCACGAACAACCGCCGACAATTCCTGGTCATGGGTAGGATATCGCCGCTGCTTTCGCATCGCTCATCTTCTTTGAATCGTAAGCAACAACTCTCCCCTCCCGCATTAGAACTCCACCAAGTAGCTATCTTACTAGGCGTCGGTGGCTACTTGATTTATCCTTTTCGTGGATCGGGCAAGGTAAGGACCGTGCGGATGTTAAGGCATCCTTGAGCTTCGAAAAGCCGACTTGGACTTTTGTTTTCCAATGTTCCATCCAATCCTTTACTTTCTCATGCCTTATGAGATTAGTAAGAGGTGCGGCAATTGTTGCAAAATCCTTAACAAATTTCCGATAATATCCTGCGCGAGTCCCAAGAAACTCCTGGACCTCTCAAACATTAGCTGGAATGGGCCAATCCTTTCTTTGCTTCTATCTTAGCCGGTCTCAGAGCAATTCCTTCACGAGATAATATGCCCAAAATAGTCTACCCTCGAGTGGCTAACTTGCATTTAGAGAACTTGGCAAAGAGTCGATGATGCGCCTTAGCTTTTGCAAAGCTAATCAAGATGTTGTTCATGTTGCTGCAAGGTTTTACTATAGATGAGAATGTCATCAAAGAAAATGACAACAAAGTCATCCAAGTATTGGCGGAAGATGTCATTCATCAACCGCATAAACGCTTCTGCGTGGGCGTTGGTCAATCCAAAAGGCATGACAAGTTGAATTCATAATGCCCATATCCGCACCAAAAAGGACTTATGGATGTCCTCTTCCTTAATCCTTATCATTGGTACCCGAGCGCAAATCAATCTTTGAGAAATATTTTGCTCCTTGTAATCGGGTCCATAAGATCATCCGCCCTAGGCAAAGCATAGCGATTCTTGATGGTATGCTTATTGAGTTGCCTATAATCAATACACATCCTTAAGGAGCCATCTTTCTTCTTGACAAAAGAATAGGAGCCCCAAATGGTGAAACATTGGGCGAATAAACCCCAAATTCAGTAACTCTTGTAGTCTGTTTCTTAAGCTCTGCTAACTCCCGAGGACTCATTCGGTCTGGGGCTTTCTTTGTAGGCTTAGTACCTGATTCAAGAGTTATCTCACATTCCACCCTCCGAAAGGAGGAAGCTTGTGGATCTCATCCGGAAAAAGATCGCTAAATTCTCGAAGAAGGGTAGCAATGTCCGATGGTAAGGCCGATTACTTGTCACTGTTTGGAGTCCCACTCAATGGAAGCAAGTTTAATGAGGCAAAGGAGTTCATTCTAGCGTATAGCTTTTCCTAGGCTGCTTTATTGACATTGATTTGCATGGCGGAGTGTAATGAATCACCTTTTATCGTCACACGTGCTCCATTAGCGGGCGTTGAAGGTGACCTCCGTTTCTCACGGTCTATGTGGGCCCCAGCACGCTAAAAACTCCATTCCCACAATAAGATCATATTTGCCAATGTCCATTAATTCGGCACCCAAGGCAACCGGTGCACCTGGCAATCTGCATTTTAAGGGTTAATACGCGCCATGAGTGTGTGCGATCTTACCGCTAGCTAATGTGGACCGGCTTAGGTGGGGATCTCAACGCGTTTCGGTGCACAGGCCATTCTAGGAGAAGCAAAATTATGCGTTACTACCCGTGTCCATCAAAATTATGAAGGGCTTCTTGTCTACTTGGCCTATTGTAGAAATAATGAAGGCTGACTTTTTCGGCGTTACTGTTTCTATAGCGGCAAGAATATGAGGCGCACCATGAATGTACTTTCGGGAGCCTCGTCCTCAGCGAAGATTGGACTCCAAATCTTCCCAATCCAGGTCGGCCATGGCCAGTTGAGCAGTCTGCGTGACGTACGGACAATTCTGCATGAAGTGTCCAGGCCTCATGCACCGGTAGCATGCCTTATCCCGGCGGAGCTGTTCTCTGGCCTCTTTAGGAATGGACTGTAAGAGGCCCCGAACTTCCTTACCAGCATTGTTCTGCTTATCTGGCGTGCTAAAGGCGACTTTCTTCTCCTGGCGGCCATAAGAATTGTGCTGAGAGGGCCCCGGACTTGGCGAACGGGGTTTGTAAGGTGTGGACGGCCGTGGCTGCGAGTAAGGAGCAGGTCGCGGATACTGGTTCTTTGGCGTGTCTTCCTCAAGGCTTAATGCCTTAGCTTCCGCCTCTGCTACTGATTTTGGGTCTATGGCCTTGACCATACGTTTAATGGATGGGGCCAACCCTTCAATGTAGCCCTCTACTGCCCTTTTCTCATTCATTCCTGGTACATACAACCTCAAACGCATGAATTCGTCAGTGTAGGCCTGCACTGACATGCCCTTCTGTTCCAACCTGTAGAAGGTCTGAATCTGTTGGCATTTGTGCGCACGAGGCACGTAATGCGATTTAAAAGCCTTAGCGAACTTCTTGAACTTGCATCTGCTCCTGTCCAGGTGCTTAGCTCTGGCGTAACCCTTCCACCAAATACGGGCAGCTCCGGTAAGGTTCGTGGTGGCGACCTTCCCCAGATCTTTCTCTGTCATTCCATAGGACTTCCCGATTCCTTCATTTCGTCCAACCAAGATTCGCATTCAAGCCTCCTCTGGATTTCCCATCAAACCGAGCCAACTTAGGTTTTTCCATATACTAGTGATGGCTGTATCAACGGTTTTCCGGTACTCCTTATCCTTACGCCTTGAATGGTCATTGTCTGATAGCGAGGATCCGGAAGAACCCGAAGTGGTTGAATGTGAGGAAGCGGCGCTATCCTTAGAGGAACTTCGATGACGCTTAGCATGAGTCCTCCTTTGTACAGTGCGAGGGCTAGCTCTTCGGGAGGAGATGGTCATTTGTGCAGAGTGGACTCAATGGTCGGGGAGGTAATTCCGTCCGTCCCTCCCGAGTATGTGGCGGTGGGATTGGTATGCAACACATAAGCCCGTAACTCACCGAGAGTTGCCTTTTCATTAACATCAATTCTGCTCGGTGAGCCTCTTGGCGTTGGAGGGTGTTTGCTGCAAGCATTACGTGCACACCGCCTATAGGAAGCATTCATGAATATATAAGCAGATTTACATTAATGTACAATCCCTTTTTAAGTTAATCGAGACAAAAGTATATACAAACAGGAAACAATGTTTGTATTTCATTCAAGTTGAGTACAACATCGGGTTGATTGATACATGGATTGAGACAAAAGTGGGTATGATACAATGGGAATTTTTTTAAAGTTCTACTTGCACACAGCGTAACCACAACAACGAAAACATAACGGAAGAGACCAAGCCTAGGGGTTGGCGAAGGGGTACAGGATCGCGTAGCGGGTACTCTCCCGTACAGCTCGGACGAGTTTATAGCGTGCCCAGTGTAACGGGCCCATGGTAGACCGCTCGAGTATTCGAACCTTGAATGTGCGTAGTGGGCCTCAGAGACACCCCAGGCATAAATGGGTAGAAGAGACTACTCATAAATGTCTAGACGGTTTTGCCCATTTGGTTAAGGGCATGTTGGTTAGGAACGTTACAGTTGGTATCAGAGCAGGTCTCGAGTTCGAGTCTCCATGGGTGCCTATATGCATGGGTAATTTGCAAAGACTTGGTAATCATTGTGACATGGTATAACATAGACATGGTATAGCCTTGGATGCTCGAGGACGAGCATAGTTCTAGTGGGAGAGACTGTAACGGGCCCATGGTAGACCGCTCGAGTATTCGAACCTTGAATGTGCCTGTGGGGCGTTCCCGAGACACCGGCATAAATGGGTAGAAGAGACTACTCATAAATGTCTAGACGGTTTTGCCCATTTGGTTAAGGGCATGTTGGTTAGGAACGTTACACCCAGGCTTGGACAATGATTGCTTGGTACTCCCATGTTGGGCTGATAATCAGAAGGTTAAAGAGCCTTCGCATCGCATAAAAGAGTTGCCAAAGATGGTCGTTGGCGTCCTCGAAGGCTTCGTGCCTGGTCATATTCCAGTAGTCCCAGGTACGACACAGGGTCATCTTCAGATCCTCAAAAGCTCGATCCCTGAGGATGTTAACTATCTCCAGCCCTTTGTCGTGGTCGAGTTCCCCTAGTGGCGGTGGTTCTGGTTCATAGCCTTCCTCCCACTCGGATATTCACCATATCTCGCCATAGTCCCGGTCTCATGGCCCTGGATCGCCCCTCCTAACCATACTCGGTGATTCTCTCCTCATATTCCCAAATGGTTTCCTCGCAACATAGTTGGAATAAATAGAGAACATTTTGTAATTCCATTATATTCTAAAGTTTTAATACTTTTGAAGAGGATGTCATAAAAAAACACACAATTCAATAATACTCCTCAAGAGAACTTTGTATTTAATAAGTAAATAAGGTACACCATTTGTCAATATGGTCCATTCAATTGCCAATCTAAAAATCCCAGAACACACATATATAAAATATATAAGAAAAGCTAGCAAAACATATATATATATACATTTTTTATAGCAAAATTATACTAGGAACTAGGCCCCCGCCTCCCATCCTTAGCCCTAGGAGGTGGTGGAGGCGGTCGGTGTCGCGAAGAGAGTAACCCCTGGTTCACTTTGTGGCAGCCGCAACAGATCAACCTCCGGTGGATAGGCAACGCCAGCCAATGGGGCTGCCGTGAGGAGCTTCATGCCCATCCAAGGCGCAATGTCCCGACCCAAGGCCGTCGGGGGCAAGATCCCGTCAGTCTTTGTACATACGTGGCGTTTATAGGGAAGCTTCTTGTGGCGGCCGCTGTAGAGATTACACGGAGGGCCCATCATGAAGCTTCAGCCTCGCCCTAGATCTCGGGCTATGAAGAGGACTTGTCCATGTCCAAAGGCCGACAAAAAGAAACGGTAAGATGGTTACCCAGCACTTTCCCTCGAAGTCTCGGATCTTTGCCACTTCCTTATCCAAGTCCATGGGGACTTCTTCCTCCTTGAGCTCCAATTGCTCCTCCTTCTTGTCTTGTGGGGTTATGGTATAAATCTTCACCCTCATCATCCGAGTCTGAGGAAACCTCAACCATATTAATGTTTGGGGCGTGAGGTCCCATAGCGTGATGAAGGCATCACAGTGCGGGTTCGCCGTTCCTTTGGTTCACTGCATCCGTCAAGACGTAATAGAGTCTCCGCCGGCTCTAGGGTCTCCGACGCGGGCCGAAGTACTAGTGCACCTCCTCCGGAAGCTTCGGTAGAAGTGAAGTCGATGAAATCATCATACAATACTCCGCAAGCTCGTAAAGTACATGGTCTTTTCGCTTTAAGCGTCGAAATCCGCCACCACGTGATACGCCCGGATAATATCATCCAAGAGAAGGTATTCCTGCCCTTCGTGATAAATAACCGGAAGGCCGCCTAACCCCGACAAACCTATAGATTGGTCGCGGCCCGGTGGTAGCTCCTCTAGCTAGCTCTTTCCAACGGGCAAAGTCGCCCATTCCAATATGCTCGTCATCCCCTCCTCGGAGGATTCTCGTAGCTTTGCCCTTCTCTGGCAAGAAGATTTCATCCTCAACGTGTTGGTCCATGAGGATGGCTAGAGCGAAAGTAGCTTCCAGATATTGCCCCTCATCTTTGGACCAGCGGTAGGTGTTTACCCCATCGAGTTTCCCCTTCAAGACGTCATAAGCATGTGTGTCCCCGCCTAGCATCTGTAGAACTATCTCCCCGCTCCAAATACAAGTGGGGAGGATCCCCAGGAGGAATACACAGGAGGAAGCATTTCCTCCATGTAAAGTCAAGAACCGGGCGTAGTCCGGATGCTTGCAACATATTGGCAAGGAGATCTACGCGTTGGCATAGCAAAGGTGCAAGAAATCGAGGGAACTGTGGATCCCATTTCTCTCCATCAAGGTACCAGCGGCAAAGGTCGGCGGCAAACATGGCTAGAAGGGAGGAGAGAGGAAAAGAAGCGTTTAAAATAACCTTACAGGTCCCCTTTAAAACCCTTTTATTAAAAGCTGACGATTTTATTTTAAATTTAACATAAAAAAAAAACATTAAACTTTTAATTCAAAATAAAAGCCTCTTTATTAATTATCACAAAAATATGTACAAATCAGGATCCCCGAAGTAGGCTAAGGTTGCTCCCATTATCCTACGGTGAGGGCTAAATCCTTAGCATTATGGTGACCCTCTTTGCGTGGATAGCGCCAAGGTTGGCATCACCAAAAAGTGCTACCAAGTAGGCTTAATGACCTCTTGGGCGCCAAAATTGCAAAGGTGCGGAAGCGAGTCGGTCTTAAATTGCTTTGTCGTCTCGCACGGCCTCTGAAAAGGTAGCTTCGTCGGAAGGTCCGTGGACTTCTGAAATTTCTTGGATCTCCCGCCAATGCCACGTACCGGTCGAACCGATGGGGCTTCCGCTGTGGCCCGAGGCCCCCCGCGATGTTGGCACCGATCTTGGCCCGAGCAACCGTGGGAGCTATCCACTCTCTGCTGCCTACGGTGGAGCTGGTCTTCTTCCCAAAAGCCCCGAGCGGTCCTTAACTTATCCTTGTATTGATTTGGCCGGCCTTATGGGCAACTCCCTTCCTCCGGAGCTTAACGGTCGGATGCGTCGGTTTTGGGTTCGAGCCACTCCCAGATGCACCTCCTCCCTGTTGGTCCCGCTGATCTTGTCGGTCCCGCTCATCTTGCTCCAACTTCTCGCGCTCTTCCCGAGCTCTCCTTAGGTCTTCTTGGATCTGAGCAAAAGCAAAAGCGCGCACGGCGATTAAGTTGGCGATGGTACCGTTGTGGCCCTTGAGACCCATATCTATCCCGAATAGTTGTCGATAGTCTATGCTAATGTCGGGGATTTCTCCCCGCACAAAGCCTGTTGGAACCCTCATGCGATGGTATGGGGGGACCTCAATAACTCTCGCCATCAATGACGCAAAGCAAAGCCCCCAGGTGCCGGTACTCCCTACCCCGAAGCCGCGTGTCAGCCCGCTCAATCTCGGTGGTCGTCCTCCCCGCAAAACCCCTATCTGGCCGGCCTCAGATCGACATCTTCCTCCTCCGTATGGCCTTCCCGTCGGGAGGATAAAATTTGATGAGCATCATTACCATATCGGGTTGCTCAACAAGGGTATATGGGAGTCGGGCGAGGGTTCAAACCGGGATGAGGAATGGCTCGAGAAGTGATAGACGGGATATGGAATCCTATCGTTGTTCTCAAACCTATTGACCAGCTCATCCAACAAGATGTCGATGAGGGCTGGGTCAAGTAGCCATGTGCTTAGCAATCATGGCGTGATCTCCACGATGCTCATGGTGGACCGGATCCGGAGCTCTTGGTAATGGCCATAAGCGGGTAGTCTTGCGGCGCGGGGGATGGCAAAGGGGGCTAAGATGCACAAGGCACAAGGGCGCAGGATCAAGGTCCGGCCTGGGTGGCGGCGGCGAGGCGGCTCAAAGCGGTTGGAGGCACGGAAGCAAAAGCAAATGATGCGAAATGGTTTGCTAAACGGCCAATTAACTTTTAAAATTTTCAAAAAATTTTTCTTATTAACTTCAAAATTTTATTATTAAAAAAATTATACTATACGAAATACGCGCCACATACGGCTCGGGCCGATGGCATTATACGAATACGCCTCGACCGGTGTCGTCGAAATGCAAGCGGCGCCCGAGTTGACTGGCGGGCCTGCGTTGACTCCTGGTCCGGACGGTCGGCGCCGACAAAGATTTCGGGCGCTCAACTTGACTACAAAGCGACAAAAAGCAAGCGGCGAATTCGTTTTGGGCCTGCCCTTGACTATTTTTCACCGGAGTTGATTTGTTCTAGGGTAATTCAAATGCACGCCTGATCCAAGGAAACCATCTCCTTCGTCATTTGAGCTACCCATCGACACCTGTTAGGCCTCAATCTTGGCCCCTCCACTTCAAAGCTACAATTTCTTAACTTAACCTAACACCAAGCCAAACAACAAAGAGAACTAACGACACATTGACTTAGCCTCCTCCTAACTACCGTATACGAGTTAGTGTTTGGCCAGTACTATGATTTCGAAAGCAACCAAAATCACGGCTCTGATACCATCGTGGACGCCCGAATATATATCGACCCTCTGGACGTATACATACGGGACTTTCCCTCCCATGGCAATCATCTCACCATGAGCGGGGCCCTCCGCCTATTTCGGGCCATCTATGAAATGGCGGCGAAGAAGGACACCGCGAAGGGGTCATTCGCCCACGCCTTGATGGGACTCCTACGTCGCGGAAGCATGAATACAAGGGTTAGCACACAAAGATGAATATACATAAATAACCACCACGAAGGGTGGCGCATCCATCTAACATACCAACGGTAGAGAATATGCATCTAATCCCACGAAAACACCCGGACCCGTGTTCTACCCCGCTCGGACTCCGTGAGGATCGACCGCCCGGCTGGGCCTCAAGAGATCAGCAGACCGGGTCTTGGCATGGCGTTAGGCGGGCATAGAGCATTGGCTAGGGTTGTCCACTCCATCCGCCCCTCCCATTGCACACTTTGCAGATGGGTCAATTCATGCTATGGCTTTGCTATAGCCTTCCGGAGACGCAAACTCAGGGCATCACCCTCTGAGCCTACTCCAGGTTCATGACGCCTGGTCCGATGAGGCAGGTCGGGGAGGCGTCCCCTTCCAGAATCACAGATGGGTTCCATGGGTGAGCTAGAGAATACATGCCGCATCAGCGACCCCGCGATCCGTACCCACTTACTCACCCTAAATCTACTCAAAGTGCATGGTGCTCCATACGGATCACACCTCTACACCTGTGGAGTGTCGGACCCATACCCGCCCCTCAACGTGACCGGCCATCGCCTAGCCCACTCGTGTAGGAGTCTCAGGAGCCTTGTATGCTCATGCAAGACCCCACCCCTCATGTCACCACTGTGTTCCTTGTCTGGTGCTAAGCCAGACCATAGCATCTAGGACCCGGTGGGTTCTTGTGCACAGGCCGCAACTAATGGGACTGTACAGGGCGCTATCTAGGAGCATACTACAATACACCTTCAGGCCTCTACCCCGTAATCCCCCGCTTTAGTCCGATTAAACAAGGAACTAACAATCCATCCTTTCGAGTAAGACCAAGAATTGAATATAAAGAGAACTTGTTTGTACAATCAAGGGTTAGTTTCTATGACTGATTCACAAAGAGAATGAGAGAGACGGACACAACCAAGTGTTATCTAGAATTCACATAGCCACCTACCTGACTGGCTGGACTCGTTTCCATGGGGCTTCCATCTTCTCGGGAGTTGAGAATTCATTTGTTACTTCACACTTCACAGGGGGCATCGTTATGGTGAGCTTCTGCAAGTGTATGATGGCACCCAGCTCCTGGCCTTCCTTGGTCGATCTTCAGGAGTCAATCCCAGGGATAGGGATCAAGTTGGGATCCAAACTTGGCAATCCCCATGTTTGCCCAATCGATTAAGGTGTGGGGCCTTCCCAAATGGTAATTAGCCTAATTTCCTAGGTTATAGGTTATTATTATTAATGTGTTAAATTAGCATAGCTAATTTAATCCTTTTTAAGGTAACCCCCTAGGTTGCAATTAAGTTCCCATACCCCCATGGTAGCGTACCTTTATGGAGTGACGTGCTTGTATTTGTACGTGTCCCGTATAGTAGACCGTATAAACACATGGAACGTCACAATATCTCTGTTGGAATTCTCGTCACCGCTTCGGGATGAAATTATTAAAGTATTATAGAAGCATTTTTTGGATGGAATATAACTAAACTATCCATGTCCAGAAGAATCAATGTCGCTAGATGTTTTCTTAGCAATACTTATATGGCATCTGCTCTATTAGCCCCTCAGTGTAAGATGGAGAAGATTGTTCATATTATCAGGAAGTTCATTTGGCGTGGAAATGAGGAGGGAGTTGTGATCAAGATTGCTTGGGCAAAGTGCATTAAACCTAAGATAGCGCCTTGGGATGTTGGACTTTAACCCAAAATAAGGTGGTGATAGGAATTTTATTTGGAGGCTTCTTTGATGATGATTCTCATGGTTTAAGGTTGTTGATGCAGTCAATTTAACATTGTCTTCCATTTCATAAGGCTACATTAAGCGCCTCCTACCTTTGGGCTTTGTTTTATCATTCGCATCCATATCTTAATGCTTTCCCCTTTCTAAAGAGATTATCACGCTTGGATTACTTGGTTCCTTTGTTTCATATCAATCATAAGATGGGTCTTCAGTTGTCTACTCCATGCTGGTAGATTCCTCTACGAGATACTCCAGACAATGTGTCTCTAAATGTTGTGGTACATCAAAGACACATTGACGATGGTGGCAGCCGGTATAAGCACTATTGTAGCTTGGTATTAATCTGACTGTCTCTTGTCATGAGAAGCATTCAGAACAAGATTCTCATTGTATAGATGAAATAGAACAATCTAGTCAATCTGAAAGAGAGAAATATATGTTGCATTGTTGCCACACTATTCCGTTATGCAAATTGAAGTAGTGGTATTGCCAACAGGGTAATAAAGTTTAAAAAAAGGGGACGAGCAAATGGAAATAAATCGTCCACTTGATGTTATTTGAACTGCCAGAGTTCCTAAGAATTGTTTGGTTTGCAGTCAGATGACAATTTTGAAGAGATTGAATTTGAAACACTATAGCGCAATAGCAATCCCTTGCATTGACCTCATACACTAACATCTTTTCTAGATTGCTTCAATATTGCAGCCACATTAAATTCTTAAGCTTAGCATAGTATATTCTATGAATTTTAGTCCATTACATTTGTTCGAGTATTAAATTGTCTCCCCGCTTCCGCCAAAATGGTCCATTTTAAATTTCTTAAGTCGTGTACAGACGTTTCTTCGAAATTCTACATCACCTTAACGCACTGGTCCTCGGTTTTCCACGGTAAGATTCAATCTCAACCGTTCCTTGGACAGCTGTTATCAGCTAGTAACATGCGTGTTCTTGAAAATTTATGGAGACAATCCCGTAACAGCCTAGGGTGTTCTCTGCCCTTCTCTCCATCTGCCATAACAGCCTAGGATTTTCTGAACAGGGCTTCGCTGCAGCTTTGCCGGAACAGGGCTGGGCTTCCCTTGCAAGCAAGCTACTAAAAACTCCATTACGAACTGCTTCTGCCCCTGCTTACGAACTGCTCCTGCCCCTGCTTACGAACTGCTTCTGCCCCTGTTTCTAAGATCCGGCAAAGAAAACAATCAAAGAAAACACCTGCGCCCTTGCTTTCGGCACACCTGCGCCCTTGCCTCCTGCTTCCTCGATCTAGCGCCCTTGCAAACCCTCGATCTGGATCTGGCGCCCTTGCAAACCCTCGATCTCGATCCTGCTTCCTCGATTGCTTCCTCGATCTGGCGCCCAAGGTGCAAACCCTCGGACCAGAGCGTTAAGGGAGATAACACCCTGGGCCTCGGGCGTTACCATTAAAAAAAAATTTCGGCATGGCCAAAATGGCTCGCACGCCCGAGCCATTTTGGCCATGCCGAAATTTTTAATGGTAACGCCCTCCGCCCAGGGCGTTATCTACCCCATCAAAAGAAAAACACACTAAATGGATGAATAGGCTAGGAGGGGTTTCTTTGGTTCCCAAAATATTGTGGAGGGAACCAACTTGGTCATGCCGTAAGAGGAACTGCTTTCTCATGGACCTACTTGGAGAGCTTTGTTAACTAGAGGTCGATAAAAATGCTTCATACAGAAACAACATAATATATCACTTTGGCAACACATTTGAAAGGCACTGCATATCATTTTACAAGCGCATGATTATAATCATGGAAATAATAGTTCTTCTTTATGAAAGAACACAACCATCTGGAGGCTACGAAACACAGCAGAGATATGACCAGAAGCTGGACTGCAAACGGTCTCACAACTGAATTCGCCTTTGTTGCAGAAATGGCAAGGATGCCTATTATTCCAATTGACATCACTTCAAGAACCAGCTCAAGTAGTCTGAAGTTGTTCAGGGCATTAATGCAAATTTGGCAATGCTTGACATGGTTCTCGTACCTGCCATTACAGATTAAGTTTGTCAAATATGGCCAGGTTTATAAACACCAATTGTAGTGTAAAAGTACCTGTCCATAAGCTGTGGTTTTGGTGGCGAAGGTGGCAGTGCACTATCATACAGTTTTCCCCATAATGGAGATCCACCACCAAACCTATTTAACCACCTCCTATATGCCTCGACAAAAGCATCTGCTGAAGTAGCCAGGTAACAACTGGTCTTTGACTTCTTCTCTTCTTCAAACTTTTTTTCCTAGAAAAGAAGTTACAGGGAGCATTGTCATAACAATCAACTTACTTTGGATCTTCCTTATTATATAATAGTTACCGCAACATGTAGAAAATAGAGATCGGAATCCAAGATTAACATCTGGCTGAGATGGGAAAGCCATTTAGGATACAGTTGTAGAAGCCAAACAGCAAAGTTGCGAGGGAAAGACCAGATAACTTTGCTTTTCCCAGGTGCTATTGGTATGCAAATGAATATCATTGTAAACTTCTTAGCCACGCTTTCTGTTCCCCTTGACTTCACCTGCAAGTTCGTTTTCACTACACCCATTCTTAATAAGCACAGATTTAATTTCTAAGCTTTTCACTAAAACAACCATATACCTTGTCTGAAGTTGGTATATTCACATCGTTTATAAATGTACATGGAGGTATGAACTCTACCGGCCCATTATCTGTGTTTCCTGTAAAACCAGACTTCTGAACAAGTCCTACGCGTAAATTCAGAGGCTTTGCTTTGTTTCGATCACCCTGAAAGTACAAACTTGCATTATGATAGCATGTATGCTTTGCCAATTATCATGATATACCTAACCAAGTATTAAAGCATTTGTCAGTTAAGTGCAAAACAAAATATCTCTATTGAATTGTTCTAAGTCAGGTATATAACCAGGTTGTATGGCATTTGAGTTGTTCCTAGACTCACAAGAGAATGGTCGTGAGGCATGTGGAGCATCAGTGGTCTAATTTTGAGTCAACAGTATCATCTAGGCTTTTATAAACGACTTTTATTGGGCTTGTAAAATGGAAGGCTGCACACTATTATTGAAAAGTTAACATTATCTCAGGAACCATACAAAAGATAAGCAGACTGCATACTGCTTAGGAATGGGAAATGACCAATCTCAGTTGATGTTAATAACAGAGCATATCCAACTAGTGTTAAACGAATACTCTTGGATTTCTTGGAAGAGAATCTTGCGGGCATCATGAAGTCTACCAAATTGAAATACCAAATGTGGCAGGTCTAGCTCTAGCCCTCATAACAGAACCAGGCATCCAATATTCAAGCCAAATTACTTACCACGTAATTGGAGTGGTATCCTAGGAATCTTACCTTCTGAAAGGGCATTGTAAATATAGTAATCGCCACCTTAACTATCATGCTCCTTTCTATAAATGATAATCCTTTTGCATTAAAATGCTTTACAAGTCAAGCACACAAGTTCTATTAAATATAAGAGCATGCAATGAAATTTTTTTGGCAATTAACCAACCTGGAGCTTGTGGTGTGCAAATGGAACATGAGCAGGATCCATAAGATTTTCAATTAACGTCTCATACCTGGAAGGTTTATCAGACAAAAAAAATGAGGAACTGCTTCATTTCTAAACATTGTGGACACATACCCATACGGAAGATTGCTCATGTTCCAAGTGTATTTGAATGCCGGATCATCAAGGACAGGAAACCGAGGCGGTGTAATTCCTACATTCCTCTGTGCATTTGGGGAAAACCATAAGATGCCTTGCTGCTCTGTACAGGGATATGCTACTGCACAAGCTCTGGGTGACTTTAGCACCTAGCATGGAGAACGGTATTTAAGAATGGATTTGTTTTACGCTAAAACTTACTTAACTCATGTACTAAGATGTTAATAAAGAAATCTTTACATGACAAAATTAGGCCTGGAACATACCTGTATTTGGTCAGGAGAGGCTTGTGGTATAAAAGAACATGCACCAGTTTTGGGACTAAATTTCCAACCATGATAAGAACATTGCAGATATCCATCTTCTGCAATTCTGCCTTCAGACAGAGGAGCTAATCTATGTGGGCATTTGTCCTCAAATACCTGCCATTCTTTCCCATTAACATCCCACCATATAACTAGGTCATATCCCAGTATTGTAATGGCGTGAGGCACTCTTTTGTCTAAGTATTCTGCAACTGTTACAGGGTACCACTGGGCAGTCCAATCAAACTTATTTTCTTCTCGCCGTGCCTGACTTTCGCGTGCATCTAGATCACTGGCGGTTTCGGACTGCGATAAATCTTGCGCACTAGAACAATAGCTTACCAAATTGTCCTTTCTGTTCCGCTTAGCAAAAACCTTGAGAAACTGTACGGCTGGGAAAAGGGAAATTGGAATTCGAAGGTTTGTTTTGCAGTAAAGACTGGTTGTTTTGCATGCCGGAATTTTGAAAAATCTGTCAGCTGATGTGATCATTCTTGTGGTCTGATAATGGATCCTCTCAACTCGATCATTGAGCTGTAAATTCTGAGAAGATATGGTGGACAATCTGAGTCGTGGGTTGTGCGAGATCGACGCACGACGTTAAAGTTTCAAAAGGGTGCCCACGAAGTTAAGACGATTTTAGCCGGTTACGGGCATAACAATACTTTACGGGCATAACAATACGAAATGTTAGGGTAGGCCACATTTCTTGATATTATCGTGTCTTTTACATCCTATAATTTTCTGTGACATTCCTGTGACACCTGGCAGGGCTAGTGCCAGCTGTCCTAGCTAGTGCCATCTGGCAGTGCTTCTGCCAGCACTATTCAATTAAATTCTTTACAATTCACCAGAATTACATTCACCAATACATTCAAAATTATAAATTCAGCAATACATTCACTTTTGATTCAAAATTCTAGTTTCCATTCAAAATTTTGCAGTGCTTCAAGCAATCTGCAATTGATTACAAGTTTCATTCAAAAAAAAAAAGTTTCAATTGCCATAAAGGCATTCAACAAGTTTTATCAGATATCAGGATTACAAGACTTATCAGATTGGCCATGATATTTGTGGAGTGCGTCTTTAATCTGACTGGCATCAGTGCACTGAATGAACAAACAGTTGCTCACACTTCCCAAGAAGGAAAATCCAGAAACGTGCTGCAGAGAATTACCAGTGACAAGAGTCTTTGAAGATGGGATTTTCAAATCCAATAGAGCTTCATCAGAAATACCCTCATAGAAACTAGCATTTTCTTTATCATCTCCAAAACCTGCAATAGAAACACAAATTGCTGGCATAGCAATTTCCTTCCCCTTAATCAACTTGATCGCTTCCACGGTTTCTTTGTGACCCGGAACTGCCATTTGGATCAACAGCAACCAAAACACGAGATGGAGCAGAAGATGAACCAGCACAATCATTAACTTGTTTCTTCTGAATTTCAGCAGCTAAAACTGATTCATAAGTCCTCGGAGCACCAGTTTCAGTAACTGGATTAGATATAATGGACATAGCAGCACGCATCTGAATATCTTTCGTCCTGTCATACCTAAGAAACAAACACAAATTACTGTCATACCTAAGAAACAAACAGAAACAAACAGAAACAAATTAATGTCAACTTACTTTTCATACGCTTCAAGAGATCGATGCCCTGTGATTCTCATGCCGACCTCAGCAGGAACTCCTGCCATCGCCAATCGTGTAACGGTTACAGCGTCAGTTTATTAAAATCTCCCATGATCAATTAAAGATCCCATTGTCTTAAGCCAAGATTTTATCATCTTCAGTCCAACTTTATTGGTGGAATACCAGACCTGAAAAGCAATAATTAGTAATAAAACTTGAATCTCAAACTAAGAACTAACATAAAAAAATTCAAGTACTTACATTTCCAGCAGGCCTGTTGATAGAAGTCAGAAACAAACTCCTAGGTTCATCAGTATCTTGGCAGGCATATGCCTCATATATTGCTAAAGTCATCACAAAATCTTGTGTACGCCTCATGCGTGCGAACAGTCTCCCTAAAATGGCTAGAGATGGGCGGATGGTTTGGCATATCATATCTTGTTGCAGTTACCTGATAATTCTTAGTCTCCCTCTTACTGTATTCTATAAACTCACCACAGTCATCACTACCAAGAGAAAGATCAGTATCTAGCAAATTATAAAGTTCTGTCGCTGCCCTAATCCCAAACCTTGAACAAAGGTAAAAAACAGGCGTTTACGTTTAGAAGCGATACGATTAAATGTCATCGATGATCTACATGCGCTAACAGAAAATCCCTTTCTAAAAAGAACCGATAGAAGGTGCCCTAACAGTTTTAGTGCCAACACCTTGCACCCTAGACCTCCTGGCAGCTAAGACAAAAGCATACGTAGCTCGAGTAAAAATTTCATTTGTAATTATATTAAACCTCACTTCCTGTTTGCCTGTCTCTCCAATCCTTTTCTCTTGATGCTTCCTGATCATTCTTCCAATAGCCCTGTATAGAACACTAAGGTTGCAAACACAAACAGTCAGCATAAAACCAAATTAAAAAATTGCATAGAAAAGTTACCTGCCAGCAGGATACAGATCTCCATTCTTCTTTTTCACTTGAAGCATAAACTTCACCAGCATATCATTTAACTCCTTCAATGGAATCTCTTCGATAGGAACACTAGTATCAAGACCAAATGCCTTCCTCCAATTATCAAAACGTTTTCTGGCCCAAATAGACACCCCAATAGACCTATCCCGACCACCAGACTCTGATTCCTTCATCAGTTCTTCATCTAAAGCTAAAAACTCATCCTTATCCTTGTTCTCCACATTATACCAATCACTGTCCTTTATTTCAGCAGCAAACTCATCAATCTTATCAGAAGGAAAGGCTTCCAAAAACTTATCAACATCTTCACAAACTTCGTCCTCATCAACACCAGAAAGAATGGCAAAGGAATGCCACGTCTCAGCAGCCATCTGATCATCTATGGCACTCTGATAATCTATGGCACCTATCTGATCTACAGATGCATCCATCTTTACAGGCCAGACAAAGAACAGAACCTTATAAGCGATAATGTTCACAAAGAAAAATAAAAAGGCCATGAAAACAAGGTATTTAGCCATCACAGACCGATCTACACGCGAAATATTAGGGATAACGCAAAAAGCTCAAGATAGAAGCACAAAATTTTGCACGGAACAGACTAATCTGCATAGCAAATAAGAAAGGTCGGGATAGGCTTGCAAGAAAGCACAAAAGCAAGAAAGAAAGGTCGGGATAGCCTTGCATGTTACTCCAAGAGACAGATCTGTACAAAAAGCACACGGATCAGTAAACTTTATCGTAGAAACATGAAAAAATAAGAAGAACTCGTGACTTTACCTGAAGATTTCGCCAAAATATCAAAATCTTTCGCAAGAAATGATACTCTACAGTTGCATGTACCTCCAGGCGACAAAATCTGCAAGAAAAACATGTTAGGACGCATGATTTCACAAAAATTATACCAAAAATCGAATGATCATCATGAAAATCGAAGGATAATCATGGCAAACCTCTGAAAACACTGTCAGAAACTGCTCAATCAACAAGAACGATGCTGGCGCCACTGAAATGATGCTGAATCAACAAAAATGATGCTGGCGCCACTCCAAAATCGAGGCGCTACCGCTAAAATCAGCACCAGAAGGTCCGCAAAACACAAAAAGATGCTCCAGCAAGCAAAAAAGTCGACGAGGAAGCTAAGCGGCTAACGGACCGCCATAGCCGACCTCGCCATAGCCAAAAATGTGGAGTGACGAAAAATTCTGTCCCAAACTTTCGTCGTAAAATTCGGCCACACGTGCGAAATGTGGCCTACCCCCAACATTTCGTTGGGGAATGTTCGAAAGAAGGCCATTGCCAGAGCGCGACCGCCATCGCCCTCCCTCCGCCAGTGGCCTTTACCGTAATGGCCTCTGGCCGAACATCCGGGCTCGCTAGGTGGCCTTACCCCGCGTAATGGCCTCTGGCCAAACATTACCCCTAACAATGTAAACCCGAGGTAGTGGGAAATTCCTGGTTAGGGCGGCTTCCCATGAGGGCTAAAACCTGATTTTGCCCCAAGGGGGCAAACCCTCGCTCGTGTGGGTTTCTGGCATATTCTAAGTATATACTGGAATATACCTATGATATTCTGGAAACTGCTCCAAACCTATTGTTGCCTGTAACCTAGCAGTCACCTTCGTTGTGGGTCGGTGATGTTTCAATCGGCTATTTGGCAAGATAGACAGAACTCTTTGTTGGAGTGTTTAGATGAGCTAGGATCTTGTCACAATGTGCTGTTTTTGCCACACCTTCTAACCCAGTTCCTTCTTTGTACGAAGCTCCGGAACAAATTCCAAATTTTGGGACTGAACAGGTTGGCTTTCTGAGCATCAAAGATTTTGTGCACTATCAACCCCACTAGAAGGCTTTTTGCACATTTATATGGGTTGGCGGCTTGATAACAAGACTACAAGTGATCAGGTAAGCTGGAAGATTAAACAAATGGGTTTCCGTAGGGGAATTTTATTCATTTTCCACTGTATGAATGATATTTTGCCAGACGAAAGCTACAAGGTTAAAGAAGAGGAGGAATTGTATTTTTTTTTCATTGTAAATGTTATTTCGTCTTTTCTTTGATAACAAAATCGAGTGCAACATGTTTGGATATTTCATGTTCTTTCTATCTGATAATATGACATTATTTCCTTCCATAATATAAGTCCGATGATATAAGAATTTCAGCACGATTGAGTTTTACATTGAAGTTAATTAATCTGGTCGTGTAATGGTGGTGGACTAAGATCTATGCAGATCTGGACATGGGAATAATCTTATGGATATGCACGAGTTCACTAGTTAGTTTTGTGATATTTAGATCCAAATGAAACATCTTAATTGTTTGGGGCTTTCCAAAGGATATAAAGCTTGGACATTCAGCCGGTGCTACGTTCGATACACAAGACTATGATGGTGCTTTGAGTAGTAGTTTTCCTATCAAACAAACGTACAATGCCGATGACATTAAAGATGACACAAACGGCTTCACTCAGGTCTGGATTTATTTGAGTGGTCTGAGATTTGCATTTATTTAGGTGATTATGCTCAGTTTTAAATTCGGTGATATTTTGCAACCTTTTTGGCAGAGCTAGTTAACATAAGATAAAGTCTAGTGGATCTCTTCTAGTTGCTACCCAAATGTAGGCAGGAAAAAATATAATATGATAATTAACTATCAAGTATATTATACCTTGTATATGTGAATCGGATAAATCACATGTCCATATCCAGGCCAGAGAGCCAATTTCTTGCTTAACATCTATCTCTGACCTCTTAGCCAGTCTGAACTGGATGTTAACTTAGATCTAAGGGCATGGCTAGTTCTAATGTCTTTATCTTTCTCTAATTATGTATGGATCTAGTATTGATTTGTAAATCATGAGTTATATGCTGCCTTGTATTCTAATACAAATTGACTTGATAAATCATTAAGGCTTTATCATGTAAGTGTGTAAACCCCCTTTGGTTTGGGTGCATATTCACACGGGGGGTGACTCTGGGCAACGAGAGCTGTTGGATAGGCATATTCACCCCTTATTCCTTAATCTATACCGTACGTAAAGTTCCTCGTTTGTGGGATATGCAAGTACAAAATTTGCTATACTGTATAACAAGATTCGCAAAATACTATAAGATTTCAAGCGGAATACTATATGATGTTGTTTTCGTACGTGCAAAATACAATTATGAGGGCTCTCGCCACGCCCTCGTCACCCCGTGTGAATATGCACCCAAACCAAAGGGGGTTTAAGGGGGATTTTAATTTAAATGTGTTGGACCCAATGGTTGTATTAATTAATGTCAATGGTAGTTATGTGTTGGTTGTTAATGTCAATGGTTGTTATGTGTTGGTTGTTATGTGTTGGGGGATTTAATTTTACATGTTGGATATTAATGGTTTGTGTTGCAAAATTTTTTTTTTTGCCCCTTCGGGGCCTTTAGAGCGACCCCCTCCCCCGTGTGACAAAAATTTTAGA
This sequence comes from Isoetes taiwanensis, assembly GCA_021234155.1. NCBI lineage: Eukaryota > Viridiplantae > Streptophyta > Lycopodiopsida > Isoetales > Isoetaceae > Isoetes > Isoetes taiwanensis. The sequence continues at coordinate 11,899,160 of JAJEKV010000010.1, read as the reverse complement.
ATTCAAACCGGAAAAAACTAGAATTCATTTGAGGCTTTCATCACTTGCGACTTTTGAATTTGATGACAATAAAACAAATAGAACATAAGTAAAAGTTACCATAAAAATAGAGCAGATTGATCCCATTATTACGAAAAGTCATAAAATTTGCAACACAAAAAAAAAAAAACCCTGTTATTATGCTACATATTGTTACTTCCGCTACAACTATTTCTCTTTCACAATGACACCATTGTTTATCAATCCATATGATTTTGAATGCTCCATCTCTAGCTTAAAGGTAATGCATGATTCACCTTATGGTTCGATTAAAGTTCCAAACCTACAATATAAATGCATTCTTGTGGCCACTATTTGACCGATCTGCGTGACATGGAAAAGGGCGGGAATAATCCGCTTTGTTGTGTGCATAAGAATCCGTTTGTTGATTGAAGCTAAAGGTCGGCTGCTATGAACAATCCGTGCCGGGGAATATCCAAGAGTTGGAAGCAAACAGAGGGCCTAAACTTGAATCTGCCGGCAAATCTTAGGAAGGAAACAAAAGGGGTTTTCGCGAAGACTACATTGTAGAATCAGGAAACCAATACCTCGTAAAAAAAAACATTATGCTAACTGAAGAAACATTAAAAAATAAATACCTTTGTACCATCTCGTGGTAGTAAAATCCACTCCGGCAATAAGAATCCAAGAGGGCAAGTACACATGCATATGCACACATGCACACACATGCACATGCACTTGCACTTGCACATGCACAATACACATGCACACACATGCACATGCATGTGCACATGCACATGCATACACATGCGTAGTGTTCATGCACAAACACATGCAGAGAAAGACAACAACCCTCGGATTGTTCCAACCAACGAAAATCAACGGCCCATAAAAGGTGCACTCTAGAAATACTATTTAGTACACCTCAACGAATACAACAACGAAATCATAGAAAAACCATGTGAAAAAGCGTATAAAAATCTAAAAGTAACCCCCTGTTATTATGCTACATATTCATCTAGTGTGGTGCATGTTGGTCTCAACTTGGCATGGGCTGGAGTCATCTAGTCACTTTCTGCCTGTTGCAGACTGATTAAACTGAAATGCTAATGGCTATAAGCTTTGCATATGGATAATATAGGGTCTTAAGTAGTAAGGTGGGTCCTTGGGCTTATAGACATGGTAACATACCGCTGTCAGATTGTTTGTTTAAAGAAATATGACAAATCTACAGGGCTTCAGCATCCTGCAAGATTTAACAGGGACTTTGAGAATCTTTTAGCAATGCCATACTTTAGGAGTCGAGGTCTCAATGCAAGAAGTCCACGAGAACAAATGAAATACAAGAGTTCACAACTAGTATTGTATGTGAATATAATAATTGTATTGTTTGACTGGGGCTTTCAGGAGATTCATACAACTAAGTAGGTCTGTAACTTGATATTATTATGGCCATTCATGCATGTAGCTCAGATAATAGGTTGATGCGTAATGAAGTTGTGTTGCTGACCTGATGACAAGGATGATCAAACTAGAACAGATCGTTCTTGTATACCTAAGAGAAGGCTTCCAGACCTCATCATGAATGTTTAACTTCTTAGCATCCATGCTCATTTAATGGATGCATATAGGATTAAATGTTTAGGGCAGCATCTATTGGACGCTCTTAGCTGGAAAAAAAAAATATCTATTGTGTTTATGATGACATGCAAAGTGAAGGGCGAAAAGCTCAAACAGCATCGATGTTGTTTCTATAAGATGTTGTTTCTGTTACTATCTGGTCGTGCTTGAAGTGACGTTTCTTTGTTTGATAATACCTTAGCTTTTTTGAAATAACACATGATACTGTACCTGGACATATTTCTCTCATCCTAATATTCTGGTATTTTGCAGAATATCATCTGACCTGAAAGGTTAATATCTAGCTTGGGTCTGAAGGGTAGAACATGTACTAGGTTTTAAGTATGTTCGATCATGTAACATACTGGTATTTTAGCTGAGGTGGTTATATAATCAACAAACAGATTCTGCAGTGCAAGCCACAGCTCCATCGAAAAAGAAGCTCGGAGACCACAACATAACAAAACTGCTTCTCAACGATTCTGTTTGTCTTCTGCAAACTTTGAATTCCAGTCTGATTGGTCAAGAGTAGATTGGACCATTTGTTTGATTTTCCATGGCTGAGTTGATTGTTCAATATCTGCTGCGGCAAAGCATGGAAATTGAGAAGTGTGTATCCTTTAAATTTAACATATATTACATCAAGCCACTACTCAAATGGTCCATATCATGCTAGGGATTTGGAAATTGCAGAGTATTCTGGTCATACTTAAAAGTTTGTTAACATCAGCGGAACTGTTCAAAAATTTGTACACGCCAAAGCCAGCTTTATAATATAAACCAGGTTTACCCTCTTTATGAATATGCTTTGCCATATGTTCCAAAGACGACCGACTCTTGCTCTATGCAACAAAATAAGCTACACGCACTTTTTACTTTCAAAAACGTCGCATCATATGATTGGGAACATCTTTCGCATTCACACATGAAGCTATTTTTAAATGATGGGTCTGAAGTAGTAATTTTGATTCCACGCAATTATATTTAAGCCACTTTACCTTCTATGGATCATGCTGGATGTTTTATAGAAGCGGAGGAGGAGCTTCTTCAAGCCACCAAGCAACTAACCTTCCTAGCTGGATATCTTTACTCAGTGCCTAGTGCCTATTGGATGCATGGTAATGCATAATTAGGAAAAAGGTGTTTCTAGATATTGTCAGAAAGTGTCGTTTGCTATACTCAGAATAAGAACCCTTGCAATGACAATACACCAAAAATCAAGCGCATTTGCAATCAAAATCTCTAGCTGCAGATTAAAATACGAAATTGGAGAACCTGAAAACAAAATGGCCTAGGTCTATTTTCTTTGTCGCCTAGAGAGATTACTTATTATGCTGCATATATTTGCATGATGTGTGGAGGCTAAAATATTGTCTATTGCTTTTTAACTTTGATGTTTTTTTTTTTTTTCATGAACTAATATTAATGGCTTATGGGTTTATCACAGGGTATATGCGTAAGCGCACATGGGCCAAGCTATGCTAACAATCTTGATAACTTCAAAGCCAATGGCATATGGGTTATTTGTGTTTCAGTTAATGACCCATATGCTCTCAATGCTTGGGCAGAAAAGATGGGTGTCAAGGAAAAGGTGCATGGTATGCTTGACTTGTCAATTTGAGAATTTATAGCTCTCTCTTGTTCTTGCATATATACTATCATTTTCTAAGTCCAATATTGACAATCTTGTGCTATTTTTTTTGCGAATTAAATTCTATAGCAAGTATGATGCGAAGTTCATAATTTCCTAGGTCTGTTAATGTGGATATCACGTTATATGAGTACCCTTGTGGCTTTCTAACTCTCTAGATAACTAGTTGAGAAGAAGATAGAATTAGTCTTGGTAAACCAGTTTTAGAAATGGCACTTGTTTCCAGACTATGTCCAGGTATCTATTTTATGTTTTTCAATTTTTAAAATCCTCGTATGAAAAACGCGGATCCCTCTGGACGTGCTAGATTTATTTGAAGATGGTACAACAGAAGATATTAAGATGGCTTTCAGAGCAGTTATGCTCCTTATTTTTATGTTTCTGGAAGTCCTACTTGTAATTGGCCTAACTTTGTCTTATTAAAAGAAATTCGATCTCTTGTGAAAATTTATAATCGTGATGTGTACAAAGGCTCTGAAAATGCTAACTCAGAATTTCTGTAAATGCATGTAAACTGCATATTGCTTCTAAAACAACTCAGTGTACTTAAAAGGGACATTGAAAATACTCCAGGATTGCCCATGAATGAATATATATGCCTATAATTGGTCATGAATATGGGGAGTATCTGCAACACACTTTAGTTCAAGATGTTAAAAATGTGTAGAATATTAAGGTCCATGTTTGTGTTGGGCAAATAACTCTTTGCACTTTATGTTAGCTCTTTTGTTGGTCATCAGCCAAAGTCATTCTTGTAAGTTTGTTGTAATGGTGTTTAGATCAAGTTGAGGTTTTGCTTCTTATAGGCTTAGGAATACTATCCTAATTGCTCCTGCAATGGTCATTGTGTTTCTAGTGTCAACATCAACAAACCCTTATGCATGGTAATAAAACTTACTTGTATTCCATATAAGTAGTGATATGCCTTGTTATGTTATCTAATGCAGAATGGTAGAGGATTATTATTCAAAGAAATAGTGTTGCCTCATATATTATATTATATTGGTCATGACCTTAATGCAGCATACTTGAAGCACTCGAATTTCTAGCTAGTGGCTGTGTTCCAAATTTATGAATTAAAACTAAACTCGGGGGTTGCTTGCTTCACAAAAAATAATATTTGACAATTGAGAAGTGTGCTTTTCCATCTATCATACAATAATGGCAGAAATGGTTTTATTGGCTAACAGGTAGGTAGTTGTTGTAGGCATAGGCTACAAATTGATGTCATGTGGTCTGTACAATACACTGATTGAGGCAAGCACAGTTTGATCAAATTATGTTGTTAACGCCAAACTTAAATCCATATCATTTGGAATGGCCATGATGGCAACAATATATTCACGTGTATATTTAATACAAAATCAGTGTTTGGAATTGAAAGCATTACCAAAACAACATCTCAAACAAACTATTTGAATCCAAATGATGTTAACCACAAAATCAGTGTTTTAAATTGAAAGCATTAACAGAGCAACATCTCAAACAGACGATTTGAATCCAAATGATGTTAATCTCAATGTGCATATTTAAGTAAAAAAGATTTTTGTCTTAACCTGCTCCACGGTACTAGCATCCCAAAGCTTGCCGAGGAAGCTTGTATCAAGATACTGCCATAAGTGATTGTGATCCTCTTCTGTTTCAATGCACCTATGCTACTGTACATTCCATTGAGAGGACCACTGAGCTCGTCTCTTCTTCCAATAGGCCTTGAGGCACTGCGGACCTATAGCCACAATATAAGCAAGGTTAGGTAGGTGATCATTTCCCATACTGGCTACCTTTTGAAAGTAAATGATGTGACGGTCGAGTGCAACCTTCTATAGAGGCAAAAAATTATCTCCTGCAGGAGAATCTAAGTAACTGTGGATTTTACCCCAAGTGCCACAGCAAGAAAGTTCTACACCTGCTCCAGGTCATTCCAGGTGGCCAAGGATATGGCTCGGCCCAGACTTTGTCCCAATATAAAAGCACAGATTCCATTGAAACCCTGAACAAGTGTGACAGATGGGCCTAGTCACGCAGTTCTGCCTTGTAACCATTGTTCTGCATCGTATACAGTGCCTTCCAGCTCACTGTCACTTGTAACCAGATGGAAGTATCAAAAATTCTATGCCCAAGTACTTGTTTTTTTTTTGAGGGGTTTTTTTTAGTATCAAAAATTCTATGCCCAAGTACAATGTTACACTGCTTGTAGAGAATTACTACAGGAGTAATCTCGACATCTTCATTCTCCACATGCAGGAACTTATTAATTGCTCTAGAAGCTGATATCCTTGAGAAGCTCATAAGGCCTATCCGCATCGTAACCAGATTAAGCAAGATGATCTGTAGTTGCCAAGAAGCACTTGAAAATAATTCATCTCATCCACAGGCACTTGCAAATGATCTGAATAACCGAAATAAGAAGATATATGCGCCTTGCTCCCAACAAGGCCTAGAATCATATCTGTATGAGAATAGCCAAATAGAATGGAATTCAGGCATCAGTACCTGACCTTAGCACACAGCTCAAATGTAATAGTATTTGAGCAAACCATATCCAGTGGATTGGTATCAAGGAAAATTTGGCATCAGTACCAAATTATATTCAAGCTTCAGTACTTGAATGGCTTCTTCAATCATATCAGTAATTGAAAAAGCAAATAAGGTGCTAAAAAATTCCAAGTATTTGCCAATCTAACATACAACCTGTGCTCTGAACCACTCCAACATGAATCAGTTTCAGACCTTGCAATGCCTTTGACAGAAGAATCTTCTTAATACATCAAATGCAAAACCCAGTTCTTCCTGCTAGCAAGAAAGAGCGAAAAAGGAAGGACGACAGACTTACTTCTTTCCAAAAGAATGAATTGTGATGTTCTCTGATGAAAAAAACCCAAAGAAGCATCTTTACCTAATCTTGCGGATCCTGTTTCTTCACCTTATGGATCGGCATCCAAATGGATCTACCCTTTCGGCAAGTCTTTATTAAAGACAAAGTGCAGAAGTACCTCCTGTGCACAGCTTTGAAGCAATAAGAAGCGTGAGATGTTGACAATTGTGTCTGTGTCTGTCTGCATTTGCATCTGCTCAAGACCACCTGTCTGTGACTGTAATTGCTAGAGGCTATACACGGTAGAAATGCAACCACTAACTGATTCTGCCCCTTTCTTTGTCAATGCATTTAAATTTGAGAGAATCGAGAAGCTATGGATAATGCATTTTGGATTACAGTGGGCTGAAAAATTTCTTTTCTTTACAGGTCCGGCAGTAGCTTAACAGATGGATTCGGCAATAGGAGGACAGCTGTGGCTATGGCGGCAAGTGGCTATGGTGGACGGAATAGCAAATGGCAAAGCTACAAATCTCTCAAAATTTTTGTTCTTGCAGATCTGGGTGGCAGTCAGGAAAAATACCTTGATGCAGCATATGTGTTCAGACCCCTATGCATGTCCTAAACAGAGTCCTGCGTATCTAATTGCTGCCGAAATTTTGCTTTTGTACAAGGCGACAAACCACGAACAGATGGCCGTGTGATGAGGCAGAATCCTTGCTAAATGCATCCACAATATCTTGCCAAAAAGTACTTGTCTGGAGAGAAGCCCTAGATCGCCAAAGCAGACTCCTGTGTCAAAGCCAAGGAAAATCCTTCTTACAAAGAACACATCCTCGTTAGAGGATATTGCTGCAAGATTGCCACCGAAAAGATGCAGATGAATCACTCCATCAGATTTTTTTCCTCAATTCTCATGGAGAACAAATCCATCAGGCTCTGCCAGCCACAGAAGCCAGAAATCGTTCTTCAAGAGCAACTGCTGTGATGATCCGATAGAAGGGAGGGCAGCTGATCCCTAGCCGGCCAAGAGCAGTGCCCTCAGCGCCAACGACATTTTTCTAATAATCTGCCCAAGTACTTGTAAGTAGGTGCTACTTCCATATTTTTCCCCTAATAAGGTGAATAATGGAAGCCATGTCTAGTGTGAAGAGGAGACGAGCATGACCTTACTCTTAGCCAGATTGACCTGCATTTTAGTGGCTCAGCAGAAAGTATCCAGGGTATATAAATGGCACTGCATTTCCTCTGGAGTGTGGGCTAAGAGATCCACATCATTGACGTACATGAGCTTTCTGATAATCTGGTGCATCATTTGAGCTCCTTTGCCTGCATGTTCAATTAACCACCTTTCTAGTTCATAAATATAGATGCCAAATAGTGTTGAAGAGAGCGATCATGTCTGACGGAGCCTGATACGTCTATTGACAGGTTGCCCTAACAGCATCAGTCAGTCTGAGCATGTCCCGTACAGTTGGTATACTGCATTTTGTAAGTCTAATGGGGCACCCAATTGTCTCAATCTTTCCCACAACTTTCCTCGATGCATATTGTCAAAAGTCTTTGTAAAATCGATGCCAAAGTTAGAGTTATCTAAAACCATTTTCTAATAAGGGTTCCCATAGACTCAACTACAACCATTTTCCAATAAGAGCTCTCATCCTGCCTGCATAATACTATTGACATTCAATTATATCCACACATACAACCTTTAATTATGTCTAAATACATGCTCTAAATATGAAAAACAAACTAGACTTAAACTAGAGTAAAACAAAAATACATTTTCCAAACGCAAACTAGATATAAAACAGAAATTCATTTCCCAAATGTGAAGAAAATGCAATTCAAGTTCAAGAATGCATGAGATGTAATTAGAGGTTAAAGGTACATGAAAAGAAAGCTAGATGTATTCAGAGATGTAAGGTTAATGCATTACATAATGTCACACATATAAAAATTTACTGAAAACACATGGACAATTATTACTGCAAGAAAGAAATCTTACAATGGGACGAGATTACAGTGCTCTATAAAAAATAAGACGGCAATTTGACATTTACATTGACTAAATCTTCTCCTAGGAGTTCTAACCTACCACAACCTTCTACTTGTTGTTCTCCATTAGCCATACATACACATCTGAGTTCACTAGTTTGCATATTTTTTGGGTTGCCCCTAGGGGGGCAAGCCCTTGTTTATGTGGGTTTATGGCATATTCTAAGTATATCCTAGTATATGCCAGGAATATCCCATTGACTGCTAAAAACTTGCTGTAGTGTGTAAACTGGCGGTGGCCGATGTTTTGGGGCATCCATTTCAAAACCGGCTAACCGGTCCTAGCGAGGAGGATGAAGAACTGCATAACAATGATCGAACTCCAGCCAATGTTGAAGAATCCGCCATCGAGATCATGCGGCAGGTGTGCCGACCCTTTGTAATTTGCTGGAAACATCAAGTATCAGGTTTGATCCAGTGTAAATTCATGTCTTTTCTTTTACAATTGGTATGCAAGAGAGGGCAGAAAGAATGGAAAAGCTTAAGGGGCATCTAGATGTTCACCATGATACTTTATTGGCTTAGAACTTGGCCAAGTTGCTTTTGCATGCACATGTAGAGGTGCAGAACAAAAAGGTGAATGCACATTGATATGATTCTGTAAAATTACAGGCTGTGCAAAGATTTTCTGACATTAGGCCTCCTGGAATTTATAAACCAGAGTACATTGAAAACCTGTTTATCTTTTACAATGAGCCCAAACTAGAATTTTTATTTTGCCCATCCATGCCTGAGTGGAAGAAGCTGGCAGATGTTGACCTCAATGGTGATGAAAAAATGTAGAAGATGACGATGATGGGGTTGACGATCTTGGTATTCTTGCTGCCCCGGCAGTTTGACTCTTCTATATATAAGACTTCAACAGGTGGAATTTTTAATTTCAAAAATGCATTCATAAAATTTGTCGATGACTATTGATGACGTATTTGACATCCGCACCGGAGATGGACACCGCAAAAGACATGCTTGACATGTCTTCGAAAGTGGTTAGTTTTAGATAAATTAGAGAGCTCGCTTATTGTTGCTTATGCCTTTATGCTCATGCTTCTCTTTATTTAATGTGCAGGGTGTAACAATGCATTTTATGTATAGAATTTGTATTATAATCCTCTGAATCTTCTTACCGTGAACCAGGCACCTACTGTCGGAAAATAATATTTCCAGGATCACAACCAGTGTCATTAGACAGGTATGCAATTCACTTTTCCGTTACTTTTATGTAATTTACTAATGCACAACTGATAACAAAAGGGAACAAGAGTTCAGAGTCTTGGTTTGTTGCTACTATGAGGATAGACTAGGGGTATTAAATCCAGGACTTGCAATCCGAGTGTCAGCCCTATGTGTGCTCATTATATATATTTCCCAACTCTCTTGATGGACACAATGCCCAAACAACTACATCATCCATCCTGTTCATCAGCATATAGTATATATACACGTAAGTTCTGTATTCTAACACTCTCCCTGAACCTATAATTGTGAGATATCTGCGCAATATATACATCTTCAATTCAAATCTGTACAAAGTAATGTCTAAACTTCATATGCTCTCCTTGGCATTTAACTTCATATGCTTGTAAAGTACAAACTCTCCCTGGAATATTGTACTATGTTGCATTAGAACCATTCTAAAGCAATCATTTCTAACATTTCAAAGCAGCGCCTGCTCTTCCTTAGTTGTAACAGCAGATCTTTGACGTAATAATATAACTCCTTTAACAAGATTCTGTCAACCCAGAAAATGAAAGCTAGAACTGGAGCTGCCTAAATAATTTCTGCGAACAAAGAATAGCCACAAGTACAATCTCTGGCCTATCCGCAATTCTAAATCAGCAAATCTAGTGTTGCTGTGTTTCTAATCCTACCCTCTTCTGCTTTGGAATTGTTGCATTCATCCATTTCCAGCCAAAACAGAATCTATGAGAATCAGCACTTCCAGAACCAGGAGAGCCACCACCATATCCAGGATCCATGCCACACTACATGATAAGCTCTCCCTTGCCATAAAATCTGCCAGTAAAAAGTTATGTACCAAACAAGCCGAATTCTGTACCTCTAGCAATAGGTTTCAAAATCATGGCCAGAGATAAGACATCTGCAAATCTTCTATGCACTCTGCTATGCAGATTCATTAAGGAAGATAAGTTGAAACCATAACCTAGCTTCACCGTGCAACTACTCCATCTTATCTTTATCTCTTGCATAGTATGCCCATAGCCAATCTGCTCTCCAAGCTTCCTGTTATGCTTCTTCACGCCTTGACACACAAGCAGCATCCACAGAATCAATATGAATTACTATAGCGCACACATCTAAATTGAAGATGCAAATAGACCCATACAAGATAAAACCGATGGCAAAATATGCATCCAGATTGTCGACGATAACTTCTTTGTGTGTTCATGATATCCGACACAAAAGCTTCTCGATCAGCCCAACTTAAAATAGATTCAGACATCCGGCCCAGATTTTCATTCGTATAATCTTTATAAGAAATACTACATTTCTCAAAACTTTCGTGACAAATTCTTCTCTATAGCACCAACTCCGCTCTCAAAACTTGCATGATAATTTCTTCTCTGCAGCACCAGAATCGCACACCAAATCCAGACCCCTTGTTAATCCAACTCCCCTGTTAATTGTAGAATATAGTCATGTTAAATCTAGTAACAGAGAATGCTACACAGAAAGATATGGGGCTATAGGTGGAGACGTTTTGTTGAGTTGAACTATTATATTGTGAGGCATAACCATTAGACATTATTTAATGGTTAAATGTTGAGAGGTTATAAGGTTAAATATTTAGAAGGTTACATCGGTCGAATGTATGAAAGACAAGTAACCAAGAACAGATCTGGCAAGTGAATACAACAGTGACGGGAAGCAACAAGAGACCTGAGCGGCCGGATCCAAGCCTAAGCGGCCGGATCTGGCCCTATAAGAAGAATGAGAATGTAAAATATGATCAAGCTGCATGTCGATGATGCAGGCTCGGGCTGTTCAATGAAAATATCAGTTCTTCAATATTTCTAGTTGTTAATGCTCAATGATATTATATCATTGTCTCATATATTAGATGGAAATATTGTCTAGGCATTCTTTCAAAACCATTGCTTAGAGATTAAATTGAAGTTATTGGGACTTGTTTGGAATTGCATCATAGCATAATCTTCATTTGGTATCAGAGCATAACCAGGTTGGAGAAAAATGTCAACTAGATTAGGAGCATCTCTTCTAAATGCTGTTGACGTGTTTAAAGGTACAGGGGGCTTCCAAGTGTGGAAGGAAAAAATAAAAGAAGTGTTAGAGGTGGAAGGCCTGTGGACTTATGTCACAGGAGATGTTGAGCAGATTGAGCAGCTCAGTAGCAGGAAGGAGGCAGTTATATCAACTGCTTCAAGTTCAAGTGCAAAGGATAAGGATGATGAAAGCCTTACTGAGGTAAGTTCAGAGGTAAGTGTAGCAGCAAAATTGATTGAAGCAAAAAGTATTATTACTGTTAAGCTAGGATCCAGCATACTTCTGAAGGTCAGAGGTATGAGTCCTAGAGCTATATGGAAGTATTTGATTGCTACTTATGAGAACAAAACATCTTCTCAATTGGATGTTTTAGACAGGGAGTTAAGAAATCTGAAATATCATGATAAAGAAAATATCACTGAGTTCTTTCAGAAATTTGATAACTTGGTTGCAGATTTAGAGGCTGCAGGAGTGATGATCACTCAAGATCACCAGGTAATGACCATTGCCCGTGCTTTTTCAAACTATGAGCATTTGTCTACCTTAGTCAGAAACATAGCTAAGAATAGAGAAAATGCTGAATTAATGGTAAAGACTGAGCTGGAGCAGAAAGCTCTTATCAGTGAGTCCAATGAACAAACTGAAATATTGTTTGCAGGAAAGGGCAGGGGTAAAAACATTGATAAGAATAAGATTGGCCCTTGTTATGTGTGCAATAGCTATGGACACTTGAAAAATAATTGTCCAAAGAATGTGAAGGAGAATAAATGCTACAATTGCAGTGGTTATGGTCATATGGCAGCTAACTGCTCTAGTCCAAAGGACTATGCTAGAGGCAGGGGTAGAAGTGATAATCCTAGAGGGGATTTTGCAAGAGGAAGAGGTTTTAATCCAAGGGGAAGAGGAAGGGGAAGAAATACCTCAGCCATTAACATTGCTAAGAATGTAGAAACTGAAGGAGAAGAAATAATGGACGAAAATGTGGAGGTAAGTAGCACTGTTCCAGAAATTTTAAAATCTTTGTCTATAAATGAAACAAAATCTAAGGATGACTTGCTTGTGTTAGATTCAGGAGCTGAAAGATCAGTCATAAAGGATGAAAGCAAGCTTAAGGAGAAGGAGAAAAGGGGGTCCAGCTTTGTGCAAATGGGAAATGGAAGCATGCAAAAAGTGGAGCTGGCTGGAATGCTCGAAATCTTTGATCTCTCAGGGAAACCAGTGGAGCTTAGAAATGTGTTATGTGTGCCTTCAATTATCAGAAATTTAATTTCTGTTAGTCAACTTGTTGACTTAGGATACAAAGTGTGTTTTGAGAAAACACATTGTAAAATCTTTTTTGAGAATGAATTGAAATTTTTGGCAAGAAGACTTGGAAATCTATTTGCATTTGATAATGCAAGATTTGATGGTGTCATTAACTTGATCTCAGCTCCTACAATAAAAAACTGGCATGAAAGATTAGGGCATACACACTTAAATAATATCCAGTACATGATCAAGCACAATATGATAATTGCTGAACAAGAAAAGGATGAACACTTTGTTTGTGAAGGCTGCTTGCTAGGGAAGCATACCAGATTGAGGTTTCCTAGATCACACAAAAGAGCAAAGGGAATTCTGGATTTGATCCATACAGATCTATGTGGTCCAATCAATGTAATTAGTATGACAGGGAAAAGGTATTTCATCACATTTATAGATGATTTCTCCAGGAAAACCACAACCTATCTCTTAAGACATAAAGATCAGGCATTCAATGCATACAAAATCTTTGAGCAAGAAGTTGAGAGACAAACTGGAAGAAAAATTAAGTGTATTAGGTCGGACAGAGGAGGAGAATTTTTATCAGGGGAATTTAAACAATATTGCAGAGCTCGAGGCATCAAAAGGCAACTAACATGCAGGTTCACACCTCAACAAAATGGAGTAGCAGAAAGGAAGAATAGGACCATTTTAGATGCAGTTCGATCCATGCTTAAACAATCAGGTATGCCAAATTATCTTTGGGATGAAACTGTCAAAACTGCTGTATACATTCAAAATAGGCTTCCAACATCAAGCATTAATGGCAAAACCCCTGAAGAAATGTGGAATGGTCACATACCAGCCTATGACATGTTTAAAACATTTGGTTGTGTAGGGTACGTTCATGTACCAAAGGAAATTAGAAAGAAACTTGATGATAGGGCTATCAAATGTTATTTAGTAGGGTATGATGAACATACCAAAGGCTATAGAATGTTTAATCTGGAAAAAAGGCAGATTATCATAAGCAGGGACATTACTTTTGATGAATCTATAGTGTACAAGGACAGAAACAAAGAGCAAAATCTTATTCCAGAAATAAAGGTTAATGAGCCAGCCAACAAAGTGGATAATTATGATGATTTTGTGGGGCAATCAATGCAAGACCATAATGCACTTGATGATAAACAAGTCAGCAACTCTGAGGATGAAGAACAAGCAGAGATAGAACCAGAAATGGAGAATAGAGAAGATCTTACACAGGAGGACAATACAGAAATCGGAAATAGAAGAAAAAGAAAAACAGAAGTTGAAAGATTAAAGGAAGGAATGCAAATTGATGCTGATGCATATGGCAGGGGTGACAGTGGGAAAAGCAAAAGACTTAACAATGATGACTTGGATATACATCAAATTATGGCATTGATTGATCCAGCACTTCCTAGTAACTTTGCTGAGGCTATAAATTCAGAGAACTCTGACAAATGGATGGCAGCCATGAAAGAAGAGATGTCAGCCTTTCAAAGAACACATACTTATGAGGTTGTTGAAAAACCAGAGGGTAAAAATGTTATAGGGAGCAAGTGGATTTACAAAATAAAAAAGGGGATAAATGGAGAACCAAAATTTAAAGCCAGATTAGTGGCTCAAGGATTCACACAAAAGAAAGGATTAGATTATGAAGAAACCTTCTCTCCAATAGTAAAGTTGACAAGTATCAGGATATTACTTGCCTTTGCAAATGCACACAATTTGGAAATACATCATATGGATGTAAGTACTGCTTTCCTAAATGCAGAAATTAATGAGGAAGTTTACATGAGACAAGCTCAGGGGTTTGAACTTAAAGGTGAAAACATGGTCTGGAAATTGAATCGTGCTGTGTACGGGCTAAAACAAGCACCTAGAATGTGGTATAATTGCATAGACAAGTATCTGCAAAAACAAGGGTTTGTAAAGTTCTTGAATGATGGAAATATGTACATTTTAAACAAGGGAGATGATTTTTGCATCCTTGCTCTATATGTAGATGACAACATATTAGTATCTAGTAATTCTGAAATTTTGAGATATTGCAAAAACATTCTGACCAGCAAATACAAGATGACAGATTTAGGTGAGTTGAAAAGGTTTTTGGGAATGGAAGTCAGCAGGGACAGGTCTAAAAACATCTTACAAATCACACAAACAAACAACATTGAAGGGATGTTGAAGAGATTTCATATGGAGGACTGCAATATCTCTAAAACTCCTATAGTTCAGGGGATGAAACTATCAAATGATATGAGCCCCAAGAGTGAAGAAGAAATAATGAAAATGACTCATGTTCCCTATAGGGAATTGATAGGATGTTTGTTGTTTGTCTCAAATTCCACCAGACCAGACATTGCATATGCTGTCAGTCTTCTTAGCAGATTTTGTAACAATCCTGGGTATCAGCATTGGATAACAGCAAAAAGAGTACTGAGGTACTTGAAGTTCACAAAAGGTCATGGTCTCACATTCAGTAGCAAGGATTTGACACTAATTGGATTTGCTGATGCAGACTGGGCAAATGATGTAGACACAAGAAAGTCCACTTCTGGTTTTTGTTTGATGATGGGAGGAGGTACAGTTGCATGGAAAAGCAAAAAACAGTCCAGTGTAGCTATGTCCACAGCTGAGGCAGAGTATAACTCAACCACACTTGCAGCAAAGGAAATTGTATGGGTAAGGCGTTTGCTTCATGAACTAAAAATTTGTCAAACATCTGCTACAGTATTATTTTCAGATAGTTTAAGTTGTATTGCAATTACCAGGAACCCAGTGATGCATCAGAGAACCAAGCACATAGAGTTACATGTACACTTTATCCGAGAAATGGTGAGCAAAGGGATTATAACTGTGAAACATGTTTCAACAAATGATCAAATAGCAGATGTGCTGACTAAAGGTTTGTCAGAATTCAAGTTTCAGAAATTTAAACAATTGTTGGGAATTTCAGAGGTTGATCCCACAGCAGAAAATCACAAAGGATTCATGGAATAATCAGCTAAAGTATTGAAGCAGTTGATTTAGTCAATATGAACATGTGACGTTAAAGGGTTAAACCTGAAAGCCTATACTATAAACAGTTGCAGAATTTTGTTCTGAAGATATGAGCAGGAAACAAAATATCAGACCAATTCTCATTTGAGAAAGTCTACAAATGATGAAGATCATGATTGCAAAAACATTGAAGTTTATATAGTCTGACTATGAGAAGCAGTGGCAGTAGGCAGACTGTATTAACACCTTGACTGCACAAACATTAAAGTTCACATAGTCTGCTTATGAGAAGCAGTGGCAGTAAGCAGACCATCATGGGAGATAGGTTGATTGTTGTATTAATCTAAAATGCAGGAGCTATTATGGTGTGAACAGTTACAGGTTCTAGATCTGTGTGAAAATTATGAGGTGAAAGGGCAAGTCAGGAAATGAATGCTTTCCTAAGTTCACCTCAACATACATGACAAAGTTCTGCAGATACATGTCTCAGAGGATGTTAACATGAAAGGAGAATGTAGAATATAGTCATGTTAAATCTAGTAACAGAGAATGCTACACAGAAAGATATGGGGCTATAGGTGGAGACGTTTTGTTGAGTTGAACTATTATATTGTGAGGCATAACCATTAGACATTATTTAATGGTTAAATGTTGAGAGGTTATAAGGTTAAATATTTAGAAGGTTACATCGGTCGAATGTATGAAAGACAAGTAACCAAGAACAGATCTGGCAAGTGAATACAACAGTGACGGGAAGCAACAAGAGACCTGAGCGGCCGGATCCAAGCCTAAGCGGCCGGATCTGGCCCTATAAGAAGAATGAGAATGTAAAATATGATGAAGCTGCATGTCGATGATGCAGGCTCGGGCTGTTCAATGAAAATATCAGTTCTTCAATATTTCTAGTTGTTAATGCTCAATGATATTATATCATTGTCTCATATATTAGATAGAAATATTGTCTAGGCATTCTTTCAAAACCATTGCTTAGAGATTAAATTGAAGTTATTGGGACTTGTTTGGAATTGCATCATAGCATAATCTTCATTAATGGAAACACCCAAAACAAAAACGTCTAACACATATAAGTAGGGTTTGTTTTCTTTTTCACTCAGATCTGTCACAGATCTATCAACCGCTATTAACCACTTCAAGGTTGATAAACCCTTCATGGTTCTTCTTGCACTATATCCAAACCTCATAGAAATCAACCAGCTGCACATCCTTTTGATTTTTCACTATCAATCTCCTGATCATTGGCCCTCTCGATGTTTCACTATGAATCTCGTGATCATGGGTCTCCAGCCAAACTTGAGCAAAGCAATCTCCCCGATTCTTCACTGTTTTGCATTACTCCTCCTTGAGATTAACCAATGGCTCTCTTCACACCAAATCCGGATCCAAACCCCCTTTTAAGATCAATTGATGGCTCATGCATTAAGATGATTTCATGTTAATGATTTGACATGCCAATATTCTAGTGTCTACACGTATGTTCAGACAAATTGTTAATGTCATATATCTTTTTGTTGTTTATTGCTTTAAATGCTCTTGAATCATAGGGCCGCCGTCTCATATAATTATGGCCCGATCTTTTAGGAAACATTTGCAGCTTCTAAGGCAACGATATTACTATGCAACATGGAAAGCAGATGGCACCCGGTACATGATGCTTTTGACACGTAATGGCTGCTATTCGATACAGCCTTCAGTTGATGAGACATCAAAAGAGTTTCTAGAAGTTCACTGGCCGAAGATAGTGTTGAATCCAAAGCCTGCTAAATTGTTAATGTATAAGGTTCCATCAGAGACTTTCCCCTGACAGGGTGCTTTGGATGATCCCATCATATCAGACATCGATCCAAGGACCTAGGAAACAGAAGTATGTGCACAGATCATTCATGATAGAATGGAACTTTCATTAGCCGAAGGCCGAAATGGCGTTTGTCAAAAAGAGAGATGAACGTCGGCCCCTAAAGGAGCTAAAACATGAGACAAAACCAAAGGCGTGCTGAAAAAGTACATTTAAGCTCCAATGTAGAGGCCAAAGCTCGTTTTTTAGCTGGAGATATGTGGGAAGTATCTTCATGAACTGGTTATTTGTGAACATCAATTATTGTAAATATATATCTAATAACGCGAGAAAGAAAGAATGGATTCCATGATCGATCACAGTATTCTCTTCGGTGAAAAGCTTGACTTGCTTGGGTGCGGATAAGATGATGCATATAGTAGGACTTTTGTTGAGAAACGGCGAAGACTAAACATAAAAGTGGATAACGGAACTATTTATAAGGGCACATTAAGATAGAAGTTCATTTTTTTGGGGGATTCTGCAGATGTATTAGATTACATGTAAAAAGTTACATGATATACAAAATTGGCAAAGATAGGATCTCTGACACCAGAGGCCAACTACAACTACAGATCACCCCATGGGAGGGTATAAGGATAGTTTCACACCTACCGTCATGTTATATTAAAATTTAACTTTTAACATAAAGTCTGCTTCACTTGGGGGCTCGATCATTGATCCACCACTCCATTAAGGGTGGTGATGAAGAAGGCTTCTTTTATATGCTCAAACATGATCTGACCAAGCATTCGGGCCATAAGTGATGGTGTCAAACAAAAGCAGGATTCAAGAATCTCTAGCAGCCTTCAGAATGTGAAGCTTTTTGTCAAAGTATTTTTTGAGTTTAGGATTGAACGTCCATATGTCTTTATCACACGCAGGAACTGGTCCAGAGTTTTGCAGTCGATCACCTTAGATGTAAACCTTTGAGGTTCAACAATGAGCATGTATATTGTAGATCGATCCACACCATAGGATTGAGATTCTTGCAAGAAGGCGAGCGACATATGTTCGGTCTTTTCGTGTTTCTTCTCATCGATGTTCTTCTCACAACAATATAGTATTATGTAAAGTGACATATTGTACTCTATCGTCTTGAACTATGACTTAAGCCACTTCACCCTCGGGCAATAGAGGGCAACCCTCCGTGCGCAGCACCTTGTTAATATTTGTGATCTTCCCATGACGGATTTTTTAGCTCCAGAATCTATAATCACACGATTAGCAAAGTTTCCATCACAAGAACTTGATAAACAAAAGAATTTACCTCTTATACAGGAAATTCTTCTGTTGATATACGACTATGGTTGGTTTTGAAAAGATAACACTTCTTCTAGAAGTCCCTTTTCTAGTACACATATTTGCAAGATGTCCTATTTCCCCGCAAACATAACATGTAGGACCTCTAATTCGTGACCATTGGTTTGATATGACCACTCTCTACACATCCATAACATATCACATCCTTATTTCTCTCCCTCCCTCATGCAGCATAAAATACTATCTTCCCCTTGATTATAATCCCTTCTTTCTTCTCTTTGTGTGACTTCAATTCTTGTTGTACTTATTACTTCTTCCTTAGTTTTTGTAATGGTGCGAATTAATGAAGCAAAATTTTTATCATATTCAGCAAAAATATCTGATATACTTAAAAGTTGGACTGAATAGAGAGAGAGGTAGCATCTTCTAAATACATGAATATACCTTCCATTTTGTCAAAAAATTCCACCAAATTCCTACCTCTTACATATTTAAGCATCCTTAGTTCTTCTTCTAGTTTATGTATATGAGATGCACTTAACTTTTCATATTCATTCAACAAATATTGCCACATATCTCATGGACTCATGTGATGAATATGTTGGGAACATGGGTCATGGTTTAATAAAATAAAAGACTATGGTTCATATTAAACAGGTTGGAAAGTATAGTGGTTAAAAATAAAAAAATTGGGGCTTTTGTTTATCACGTTTTTGTTCTCAGAATCACGGAAGACGCACAATAGGGCAGACGGAAAACGTGAAGCGGTGGAAGTCCGGATCTAGTTCTATTGAGCGAAGTGATTGGAGCAGGCCTTTGGGCCGATTTGCATGAGCCGGAATTGGCTCTGTTGTTTGTTGCAGCAGAGGAAGTTTTAAAGCAGGTTTTGCTGGAGCTGATTGTAGGAGGCTGAGTATTGGAATTAAGTTTGGGTTCAAATCCCAACCTCAAGGCATCTTAAATAACAGTGGTATCAGAGCTAAAGGATGGCCACTAGATTTGGAGCATCGTTGCTGAATACTGTGGATGTATTTAAAGGTGAAGGAGGATTTCAAATCTGGAAAGAGACAATTGAGGAGATTTTGATGTTTGAAGGGCTTTGGGATATAGTAGACCCGTCTGTAACACCTACTGCTGAGCTGAAGGCTGCTATTAAAACTGAGGTTGAAGCTGGTAGCAGTAAAGATGATGGTGCTGCTAAATCGGATGCTCTCAAGATACTTCAAGCCAAGGGCATCATTATGTGCAAGGTAAGTCCTGGAATTTTATTAAAAATCAGAGGGCTTAGTCCTAGGGAGATGTGGAAATACATGATAAATCAATATGAGAGGAAGTCATCTTCACAAATAGATGTGCTAGAGTCCGAGTTAAGGAAATTGAAATATGATGGTCAAATCAGTATCGGTGATTTGTTTCAGAGATTTGATAGTTTGTGCACAGACCTTGAGGCTGCCGGTGCAGGGTTATCCAGGGAGGCACATATAAATAATGTAGCTAAGATGTTTTCAGATATGGAGAATCTCTCTACTTTAATAAGACAGGTGGCAAAAGACAGAGACCATGCAGAGAGGATGGCTCGTACTGAACTTGAGCAAAGGAAAGTTATGCAAGCTGAAATAGGTGAGTCGTCTGAAATACTTGTTGTTAAAAAAGGGAAGGCAAAGTTTCAGGATAGTACGGAGAATAGAGCACCTGCTGGAGCTTGCTTTAAATGTGGACAGTATGGGCATTTTAAGTCAAATTGTCCAAAGATTGGAAAGACTGAGGCTAGAACTGATGTAACTTGTTATAATTGTGGAGGCTATGGTCATTTTTCTGCTGCTTGCTCAAGTCCTAAGAACACAAACAGGGGTAGAAGAGGAAGAGCAAGTTTTAGGGGAAGAGGCAGAAGAGGTGGAGCATCCGCCTTGAATGTGGGAGCTGAAGAAATTGGAACTCTTGATACTCCAGAAGATGAAGAGGATGAGGTAATTCCAATTGCATGTTCTTCCTTTGTGTCAAAAGTAGACATTGATGAAAATACCTTGGTTATAGATAGTGGAGCTGAAGCAACAGTCTTGAAGGCTTCAGGCTTGCTAACTGAGCAGGAGGATACGGCGAAAACTTCGCATGTGAAGCTGGGAGATGGAAGGGAGCAAAAGGTGTTGAAAAAAGGAATTTTGCAGCTGTACAATTTGGAAGGTCGGCCAGTGACATTAAAAAATGTTTTGTGTATACCAGGGCTTGTAAAGAACTTAGTTTCGGTTTCTCAGTTGGTAGATTTGGATTTTGAGGTCCATTTTGATAAACATGTATGTAAAATCTTGAAGAATAATAAAGTTCATTTCTTGGCAAAGCGTGTTGGGAAATTATTTGTGTTGAATGATGCTTATTCTCCACATTTGTTTAGTATTGTTGCAAAACCACTGGATGTTGTCAGAATGTGGCATGAAAGGCTTGGGCATGCAAGCCTAAAATATATGAAGTAGTTGTATAAGCTTGGCCTGATAAAAGAAAAGGAAATACATGATGCAAAAGGGTTGTTGTGTCCAGGATGTATGTTTGGCAAACAGTCAAGACTTCCTTTTAAGAAACATGGAGCAAGAGCTAATAGGAAATTGGAACTTGTTCATTCGGATCTGTGTGGACCTCTAAACATTACTGGGAGAACAGGTAAGAGATACTTCGTGACGTTTATTGATGATCATTCTAGAATGACAAAACTGTATCTCTTAAGGAAGAAAAGTGAAACACTACAAGCATTCAAAATGTTTGTAGCTGAATGTGAAAGGGAAACAGGAAATAAGATTATTTGTTTAAGAAGTGATAGAGGAGGAGAGTATATGGCCAAAATATTTGAATCCTTTTGTAAACAGGCAGGGATTAAAAGACAGTTAACATGTAGAGCAACACCACAACAAAATGGTGTTGCAGAACGTAAAAACAGGACCTTATTGAATGCTACAAGGTCGATGTTAAAACAAGCAGGCTTACCAAAATTTCTATGGGAGGAAGCTCTTAAGACTGCTGTGTTTATTCAAAACAGAATACCTTCAGTAAGTTTGCTTGGCGAAACACATAAAAATGTGTGGGATCAAGGTCTTGTTGAAAATGTATACTCCTTACTGAAAGTATATGGATGTATGGCATATACTCATGTACCTGATGAAGACAGACAAAAATTGGATGATAAGTCCCTTATCACCTTTCTTGTAGGATATGATCTTGAAAGCAAGGGATACAGATTATATGATCCACAAACAAGAAAGGTTATAATAAGTAGGGACGTGGTGTTTGATGAAAACATTGTATATAGAGATTTCACGAAAAGCAAATAAATACTAAATCTCCTAGTGACAAGTCCTGCATTTGTACATGGATCGGATTTTACAAGATTTAAAGTTCCACGATGATGACTATGATTCGATAGTGATGGAAGTGAGTGGCATGATGATGGGGTAGCGGGAAGCCCTATTGGGAAGGCTAATGATGGTGGAATAATTTCCAACGAGCATGAAATTGTATCGAACAAAGCGAGAACAAGTGCAAGCGGAAGAAGTACAACGTGATAGACCAAGGAAAAGGAGAACACATACGGAGATACTTAGAGAGGAGGCACAGTCCACATGTGGATTTGAGCGGTCTGGTGGATTTGACATCGGTGGAAAAAGTAGACGATTACGGTGATGATACACCGTAAGTCATGAATATCTTGAACTCCGAAGTGCCAACAAGTTATGACGATGATCTTTGTAAGTGGTGATGATGCAAAATTCGGGCCAAGCGATGATTGTGAATGAATTCATTTAAAGCCACGGGTACCTATGAGCTTGTCAATAAACCTCTCAATAAAAATATCATTGGAAATAAATGGGTTTACAGAATTAAAACAGGGGTTGATGGAGAGAAGAATTATAAAGCAAGACTTGTGGCACAAGGGTTTTCACAAGTGAAGGGTGTGGATTATGATGAGACATTCTCCCCGTTAGTGAAACTTACAAGTATCAGACTGTTACTAGCATTAGCAAATGCTAGAGACTTAGATGTACATCACATGGATGTAAAAACGGCGTTCTTGAATGCTGATCTTCATGAAGAAATTTATATGAAACAAGCACCTAGCTTTAAGGAAGGATCAGATAAGGTATGGAGATTAAAAAAAGCAGTATATGGTCTGAGACAGTCTCCAAGGCAGTGGTATCAATGCATAGATAAATTTCTGAAGCAGCAAGGGTTCAAGAAATTGGATACAGATGGGAATATTTATTTATACAAAAATAACTGTGGCTACTGTCTGATAGCTCTGTACGTGGATGACTGCATTATGGTATCCAATAATATGGAGTGCTTATATTGCTGTAAACAAATTCTTAAAGGGAAATTTCAGATGACAGATTTGGGTGAACTTAAGAGTTTCTTAGGAATGGAAGTCTCCAGAAACAGGACAGCAAAGACACTTACTTTGACACAGGCAAAAAACATACGAGGAATGCTGAAAATGTTCAAAATGGAGAGTTGTAAGATTGTAAACGCTCCAATTGTCCCAGGACAGAAATTATCTAGCAGCATGGGACCTCAAACAGAAGCGGAGTATAGAGATATGGAAGACATGCCGTACAGAGAATTAGTGGGATGTCTTTTGTACATCGCTAATTGCACTAGACCTGACATATCATTTGTGGTCAATTTGCTAACGAGATTTGGGAATAATCCTGGCGGTGTCATTGGGCCGATAGCCAAGCATGTTCTACGATATTTGAAAGGTACTCAAGATCTTGGCATTCAATATAAAAATGATAATATGATTTTAAAAGCATTCGCAGATTCAGATTGGGGAGGAGATTTAGATACAAGAAGATCCACTTCGGGTTTTGCTATGTGCTTAGGTGGAAGCTTAGTTTCATGGAAATGTAAGAAACAAGAATCTATTGCCTTATCAACGTGAGCAAGCGAGAATATCGCGGCTTGCACATTAGGCTGCTAAGGAGATTATTTGGCTTAGAAAATTATTACGGAACTAGGTATGCCACAAAGAAATCCCTCTGAGTACAAATGTGACAATATGAGTTGTATTCAGATGTGTAAGAATCCTGTTCTTCATGAAAGGACGAAACACATTGAAATGCATATGCATTTTATAAGAGATATGGTAGAAAGAAAACAAATAAACGTCCAGTATGTTACTACAGATCATCAGCTTGCAGATATTCTTACAAAGCCTTTAAGAGGAAGTAGATTTGAATATCTCAGATACAAACTTGGTATTGATAAAGGAGATATTTTGATTAAATCATGAGGAAGGGATGTTGGGAACATGGGTCATGGTTTAATAAAATAAAAGACTATGGTTCATATTAAACAGGTTGGAAAGTATAGTGGTTAAAAATAAAAAATTGGGGCTTTTGTTTATCACGTTTTTTTGTTCTGTAACTGGGCGGAAGACAGACAATAGGGCAGCCGGAAACGTGAAGCAGGTGGAAGTCGGATCTAGTTCGGTTGAGCCGAAGTGATTGGAGCAGGCCTTTGGGCCGATTTGCATGAGCCGGAATTGGCTCTGTTGTTTGTTGCAGCAGAGGAAGTTTTAAAGCAGGTTTTGTTGCAGCTGAGTATTGGAATTAAGTTTGGGTTCAAATCCCAGCCTCAAGACATCTTAAATAACAGAATAGAAGCTATAATGCCATACCCAAGTTTAGAGATAATAATACCTTTTGCCTGAGATGCATCCTTAGAAGATTCCGCTGCTTCAGATTTTAAATCCTCCCATTTGTTCCTTTGTTGCTGAGTTTCAGTAAGAGGTCTGATGTAATCATAAAGCCCGTTTGAGCCTCCTTTATAGACTTCAACTCCAGTTAGTATTGAAGCAACAACCTTATTGAATGGCATCTCCCTTTTAAACTTAAAATGGCTCTAATACCAATTGTTAGAAACAATTGGTTTTGAGTCCGGACTTGAACCCAAATGGGAATCCATATTGAATCTCCAACACTCGTTTTCCTTCTTCGTCCCCTTCAAGTACTTATCAGAAATAGAATCTACAAAGGATGAATTAAGCACAAAGCTTACAACGTATACAGATAAAAGGTCTTATGCGTAAACGCCTAAGTTAGAGAAAATATCATTTATGTTCAATGGTTCTATTAAGGCAACATTATCAGATAGTGCCAAATATTTATAACATATAGATATAAGAAAGGTAAATTTGAAAAAACTTAGTTCGATGTTGCATAACTATCGATGAGGGTGATCTAACCCTATTTTTCTCTAGCTTATGTGTGCTCTTGTTTGAGTATTGCAGGATTCAAGCGCCAGATCCTTCCCCGCTTCGATGGATCACTCTATGTGCATGGGCTCTGATGTGTTTTCATTACGTATTTTGATGCATATTGTTTTATTCCTCATCCTTCATTTTGTAATCCTTGGGTCGTCGTGGTACCAGAATCACTTATTTTGGTAGATTTCCTTATTTTGAGAACTTCTTAGATGCTCAATGTGCGTTTTCTTGAAGGTGATACATGAGAATTAGGATTGCAATAAGTAGAAGAAGGTTATGGCAACAAGTATGTCACTTCCATGCTACCATAATGTCCTCTATATTCGTCATTTTTCTTACTTATATTTTATACTTTTGTAGTGCAAAGCATTTCCATCTCTGGCATCTTATACATCTTGAAGCTTCTTTCTATTCATGTTGAAAAAACAGCAAATGTGTGCCTACTTTGGATGCTCAAAAGATCTTTTACTACGACAATTGAATGGTATGAAGTTGCAGTGGAGGAGGCCTTGAAGCCACAAACAAGCATGCCTGACATGTTGAAGGAAGACCGCGATGGTCAATTGTCTCGGTCCCGCTTCACGTAAGGAACAAAGTCGCGGACACTTCTAGGCGTTAAAATATCTATCCGCCTATCATGCGTACGTGCATGCGTAAGTGATGAACCATTTACCACCACGAAATAGATACTTTGGGATGGAGCAATTTATCCCATATCCACCACTTCCATCTTGCTTTCCACGGTCCCTAGGGATGACCAAAGGCCACTTTCTTTGAAGGAGGCATGACTTGACCTGAAACAAGATCTTGTGCAGGGGAATTCACTAACGTTTACGCTTTCACAAGCCTATGTACAACAATCCAAAGCTAAGGAGCATCAATTTTTGGTATTGGAGGAAGAATTGATGACATCTTCCAAATAAGCCTTGATTCTATTTTAAAAGGAGGAACATAGCTCTAAACTCTTCCCCATGTCGACAACCACATATGACTATTATACCAATTAGATATCATAGACACACCTACCATTTTCCATCGATGTTGCATCAATCGGATGGTGAAGAAGGTACCGAGAGGACCACCATCTAACAGAATCCACCGACAAGTCACAACAATGCAAGTGTATGGAAGATGATGAAAATTAAATAGAGACCATATAGTCTCCACGCAATAAGAAATCCTCAAAAAGGGAGGGGGGGAAGCATTACATAGTGGGTAAAACAGGGTCCAAGGGAGAAGTAGGCTAATGGATGAAGATGCAACGAGATGCACATTTGCAGAGATTGATAAACAAAACAGGAGTCTGGAAACTCGTTCACATTTTCAAATTTGTCCAAATAAACTTAGAAATCATCACTTTGCTCTGCAAAAGAAAATTGGTCATTTCAAGGTCGCCGAAATACTTTGGCACCATGAACTTCATCCAACTGAGTTTGGCATCAGCGCCATCCTCCGTCCCTCCTCCCCCCAAACCGAAGTTTTGCCTTTTCAGTGGCGCTGAATATGTGTGAATGTGTTTTTTTTTTCCTCCCTCGAAAGCCAAGTTTGGGACAATAATAAGCCAGTTGTACTCTATTTCCTTAGTTTGGATCCCATAGGCCATTTGCTCTCCACATATGATAAAATCCAATTCAATTCAATTCTTTGATCTCCCTACATGTGCTAACATTACAAACAAGAAACCGAGTAGATATATAGAACTCAGAATGTCAAGGCCAACTTCTATTCCAAGTTGTAAGGATATGTCATAGACCTTAAGCCTCAAAGAAAAATGGTGATTTCATGTTGTTTGTGGGTAGGATTAAGGAGCAATGTGTGGCTCTTGTGCATCTCATATCTACGGTTCCAATGGTCCTCTTTTCTTTTTCCTCTCTATTGGGGGCCTGGAGAGGGGCATGGGTGTGCCAAAATATAAATGTATATCCTACATTTAATATGAGAAATGCGTTGTTGAAAAACTTGCACCCAAGAGGTTGGTGGCAAACTAATGGATTTTGCAATGCTTGGGTTCCAACGTCCCGTCAACTTGTTTTTCTAAATACACATCTTATCAAGGATAAAGCAATTTTCTTCTACATGACTTGTAATGATGCATTGAACATTTGGTGCTTGGGATATAGAATTGTAGAAGCACAGACAGAGACGTACAATGAGACTTGATTTTGAATTGGAAAGAAATTATAAAATTGTAGGTTTCTTTATGTATATGACAACTTTCATGATCGCTATGATGTAATTCATGGGCAAAACATCAATGAGCTAAATGATGTTCTCATACAATGACCATGAGTGCAAGGAGGTACACAAAAGACATAAATGCATGAAGAAAACACTGCTTATAACGTCATCAAAACGACGTAAGGAGAGGTGTCTGTGTTGTGTTCTAGGTACATTTGTCAAATCCACGAAATCATCAAGAAATAAGAAAGCCAATATTAAAGAAAGCATGCCATGTGGTTGGGCCATCATTTAATACTTATAAAACAAATCTACCATAATGGTTTAGTTTAGTATGCTATACACATTAGTTTGGCATTAGGAGCGCAGTAAATATCGGACGCTGACATGTTATACCCACGGGCATATCCGTGGTATATCCGTGTGTTTGACATGTTATAGCCACGCCCAAAAAAATTACACGGCGTTTTTGTGGACTTAGCGGATTTTTTGCCATTTAAGGCTGGGTATAACATGTCAACGTCCGACATTTACCGCGATGGCATTAGTTTTAAAATTCTTATGCTCAATGACACCGCAACCTAGAACTTATTTCTACATGGTTTACTTTGCAGCATTGGGGATGGCACCTCAACCTTAGAATTTGTCTCTACATGGTTTACTTTGTAGTATTGGAGATGGCACCTCAACCTAACTTATCTCTACATGGTTTAGTTTGCAGTATTGGGAATGGCAGCTCAAACTTAAAACTTATTTCTACACTGTTTACTACACTGTTTACTATATAGATTTGACACACACCGCATATCATATGATAGAGGGATAGATTCGCTACCTTTTAACCAAGTAGACATTATTAACCAGGCGTCACCTTTGGAAATGCGATCTGTCGATTGCGAAGACAATACAATGGCCCAAGTTATAAACTAAAAGATAAATGGAGACAAGATCAAAATGGGAAATAATTTGGATGGTGACAAGAAATGGATATGTGAAGCTCAAGTGCATGAATCTCGCAATAGAAAGAACGGAAATGAATTCTTGCGTAAGATTAAGGCACAAGGTGGGAGTCATTATCACAACACAAAAGTGGCAAGCAAAGATATGGCCTCTAACAAAAGGGCAAGTGTAAATGAACTAATATTTCTTTCCACACAACAACACACAATATTGAAGTGTTGAACTATCCTTATTGAAAAGACAATAAGTAGTACCCTCATCAATAGCAGAGCTTCAAACTTTGTCCAAAGTCAAACAGCAAAAAAAACCAGAGAAGCCCGAGCATTGAAAACTCAAATTTAAGAGTTTCTTTAAGTGTATTCTTGGGTTAGGCCATAACTGAAAATTTATACCTGAAAATTGAAGATGCACAAACAGATTTGTAAATGCCAAATGTAGTTCATACCCTTTTTTCTTTCTGTGCTAGATCTAAAAACCTGCAAAAACAATCTGCTACAAAATTTTCCCTCCATTATGCAATGCAGCACAATGAAATATACTGGCAAAGCACATAAAAACCATGCCATGCTTTGCTTTACATGAAAGGCATGTTCAACACAAAAACAGGCAAATAAGATACAAAAGTTATTGTGTACTTCTTTTTGGTCATAGATACACCTTTTAGGCTTGAAATATCTGCATTGTCACAAGTTCTGAGAATTCTATATGCACGTAAAGAAGGGACGACCAGGGACGCTTGCATATTTCAGGCTGTTTCAACCTCTTTTTCTTCCTTGCCAGATCTAAGGGGCTTTATATTCGTTGTGCTTTCCAGCATACCAGTCTATTTAGAAAAAGAATTGGCCCATATCTATACATATTTTTATCTGCTGTGCTTTCTTAGGATTCCTCTGACACCACCAATAATTCTGGCCTCAACCTTCACTATACACATCACGCTTACCTTTAAAAAAAAAAATCCCAGCATGTCTTTGCAAACTACAACAAGTGCTCAAATTTTACTATTTTTTTATTACATGCAGAATATGCCCTGTGGAGATTACCTCACAATGCATCTCTGACACTTCCACGCCTTGTCAAGCCTCCTACAAAGCTGTATTTCCAAGCAATTGATGGCATCTGCTGTTACACAGTTGAGGCAATGAAAGGGACAACTTTTGATTATTAGCAGTCTCCGTTGAAGCAGTAAAACCTGTACTATGTTCTATGCTAACTTAATCATGTTTGAAAAAGATCATAATCAGGGGTCCTGGAGAGAGCATTCCTGTTCTGCGCTTATGCCCTATTCTGTGAATCAAGTGGTACTTAAAATCTGCATCTGCACATTTTTTGTGGCAGCAAAAAATTTGGTTGATCAATGATGAGGAGGGGAGGAAAAGTAAAGGGCAGGCTAGTCCTTGGATAAATGAAGACCATGCTCATGCTTTGACTCTGACTTGGGCAGCAGAAAAATGGCCAGAGTTAGAGACCTGTACAGACCTGCAGCTTCTTCAAGGATATGTATGTATGAGTGAGCTGGGAAGTGCCCTTTTTTCTCTTCCAATTTTTGTCCAAACGAGCATCCAATCTGCTGCTAGTTTGTCACATTCTGCTGCCGAAATGGACACTCCAAATAACTTTCCAAATTCTTTTCCAACACCCACCAATCCCGCCGATGTTACTGCTCCAAACCCTGAGAATCAAATTTCACATTATGCACCAAATCCTTCCATCAGCCGAGAAAAATCAGAAAAGATCTCTTTAATCCATAACAAAACACGACCCAAATGTTGATTTGCTCTGATTTGCACAGGTTTCAAGGATTCTCATTGGTTTTAGGATGTGCCACATATTTTTGCTCTCGGGGGAAGGGACGGAGCAACCCACCTTCTTCTTCTTCTTATTCTCGAGCTCGGCTATGGCTGCCAGCTCTTGTTGAAAATACGGCACGGCCGCGCCAACAACAAACAAGGCCGAGGCCGGAAAAAGGGTACCACGGTTTTGGCTATCCCGTCCACATCCGACCCATCTCCCTCAGCCCTGCACAATGTCATTCCTTCATAAAACCCAAAACAAAAATTCCCCCTTTGCCACCAAGCCCATACCATACCTCTGTTTTTTCTTCTTCTTCTTCCTGCTTCAGCTCCGGCAGCCTAAGATAGGGCTTTATCTTTGCAGCCCACAAGCCAAATCCGGTGGCATGGCAGTGCTTTCTCTTCTGTACCCTAAAAGACGTGTAAGCTGTTAGCCTGTCTTAATGTGCCGGCTAAGCCGAGCTGCCCCACATTAAGAAGGACCGATCCTCTTCTCCCCTGCATCTGGCTTTCTGGGTCCTGTGCGAAATGAGCCATCCTTAGTACCAGTGGAGAAAATACTGATCTGATCTGATCTCTATTCCCCCCCTTAGTTTTTGTTGAGCCCAGCTCAGAAGGCGCCTTTTAGGCCCATCCCTGCACCTCCCATGTCCTATTTCATCTTCCTTGCCTTCATTGCTTGTAGCCCACCAAGCCCTTTCTTCAAATTTCGCTTCCGGCCTGCTCATCATGTACAGATGGATTATTAGTCTCTGAGATTTTTCCTTCTTGGGTCTGCAAAAAAAGCTCCGCCTCATCATAATAGAATAGATTACAGGGCACGAGAATGAATTCGCTCGTGTTTGGTAGAAGACGGAGATGATGATGAGCTGAATCTAAATCTGGGTTTCTTTGGAAAAAAGAACAGAGGTAAGCCATGACCTCCTTTCCTGATGAGGTTTTAGAGCATGTGCTGAACTTCTTGCCGGATCGAAAAGATAGAAATACCGTTTCTCTGGTCTGCAAATCATGGTGGAGGACTGAGGGATGGAACCGCAAGTTTGTGTACATAGGAAATTGCTATGCAGTGTCTCCTGAGATACTCATTCGTCGTTTTCCAAGGATTAAGTCTGTCATTCTAAAGGGCAAGCCCAGATTTGCCGATTTTGGTCTAGTTCCACACAATTGGGGTGCTTTTTTAAACCCTTGGGTTATTGCCATGGCACCAAGCTATCCCTGGCTAGAAGAACTCAGGCTTAAAAGAATGACCGTTTCTGATGAAAGCCTTGCTACCTTGGCTCGCTCCTTTCAAAATTTTAAAGTCCTGGTTCTTATCAGCTGTGATGGTTTTAGCACTGATGGTATTGCTGCCATAGCTAGCCAATGCAGGTATGGTTTCATTTGAGCATTTTTCTTTCCTTGCTTGCATTGCAGTTTTATGCTGTTTCTTTACTCTTTCCTACAAAATTAAAAGCTGGAGAGAAATATTATCCTACTAGCAGATCAGCTTTAGAATATGAAATGAATACTTTGCTTATGCAAAAGGTATCAATTGTCGGTATGCTTACCCAGTCCTATTCATCTGGATGGAGATCTTTTGCTTTGATTCAAAGTGTCCAATATTATCTTATACAATGTTGATTTGATTCATTGCAAAAACCTGACAGAGTTAGACCTTCAAGAGTGCAAGGTTGAAGACAGAGGAAGCCAGTGGCTAAACTGTTTTCCAGAGACGTGCAACTCTTTACTGTCTCTAAATTTTGCCTGCATACACAGTGAAGTAAATTTTGAAGCGTTAGAAAATCTGGTGGCAAGGTGCAGCTCGTTGAAGAAGCTAAGACTAAACAAAGAGGTCTCTCTGGAACAATTACAGAGATTATTGATTAGGGCTCCTCAGCTTACAGATCTTGGCACTGGATCATATACTCAGGAAGTTCAATGGTCCAAATATGCAGAACTTGAGACTGCATTAGGGAGATGCACAGGTCTTACTTCTTTGTCAGGGTTCTGGCGAGTTGAGCCCATGTTTATCCCTTCCTTATACCCTCTAGGGCATAATCTCATCTCCCTTAATCTCAGCTATGCAAGTATTCGCAGTGCCGAGTTTTGCAAATTGATCAGCCATTGCTCTAATCTTCAATCTCTGTGGGTAAGTAGATCTTCTAATTTTTTTTTTTTCTTTGTTTTCATGACAACTCTATGCATATCCTTTCATTGGTTAAAAACTTTCCTAAATTTCTTCTGTCATGAAGAACTCTGAAGAATCAATTGGTTACTTTTCATGCAGGTTTTGGATGAAATAGAAGACAAAGGGCTTCAAGCTGTGGGAGAAACCTGCAAAGATTTACAGCTTCTAAGAGTCTTTCCAGCAGATCCAACTGGTGTTTGCCAGGTTACAGAGGTAGGCCTTGTAGCCATATCCGAAGGCTGTAAGAAGCTGTCTTCGGTGCTATATTTCTGCAGGCAATGCACAAATGCAGCAATAGAAATCGTAGCCCTGAATTGCAAAGACCTGATAAGCTTTCGCCTCTGCATCATAACTCCAAGGGAACCAGATTATGTAACAGGGGAACCAATGGATGAAGCATTTGGGCATATAGTAAAACATTGCAAAAGTCTGAGAAGGTTGGCAGTGTCAGGGCTTCTATCAGACAAGGCATTTGAATACATTGGAACCTATGGAAAACAGCTTGAGATGCTATCTGTTGCCTTTGCGGGAAGAACAGACAGGGCCATGAAATTTGTTCTGGAAGGTTGCAAAAACCTGCGCAAATTAGAAATCCGAGATAGTCCATTTGGAGATGATGCTTTAGTTTCATGCTGGCGCAGGTATGAATCAATGAGATTTCTGTGGATGTCAAATTGCAATATTACCATAAACGGATGCATCTGGCTTGCAAATAAGCTTCCTAGCGTAAACGTTGAACTAATCAGAGAATCAGACACTGGGGATCTTGTAGAACGGCTATATGCTTACAGATCCCTTGCCGGACCTCGCCGCGATGCTCCATATTTCGTTGTGACTCTTTAGACCAGAGATGTTAGCGCAGTTTTAGGGTTAAGATTATCCCATCTTTTTCTTTAATTAAAATGTTCTTTATTATTACATTCTTATTAACTGCACAAAATATTATATGTGTATATTTTTTTTCCGCTTTCCTTTTCTGCTGAGTTATTGGGCCATAAAAGCACTAAGATCTTCAAAGATAAATCAGATGTCAACAAGTTGTTCAAGTTTCCGCATGTGATGAACAAAAATGACTATACAATTATGAATAGTACCATTGGAATTTGGACTACATTTCAGCATAAAGTGCGCACGAGTGTAAATATCATGCCAGTTCTTATGGTTATAACATGACATTACTTGAATGTAAGACAAAAGAAGAAAACTTGAGAACTTTTATCATTTTGTCATGTTATGGCTGATTGCCATGTGACATTAGGCTACCCTGTAGCAAAATGCATCCTTGGATTTATTCCATATCATGGTATATGACGTGATGTGGAACGGGAAGGGGGAGGGCTATTCTTGATTAGAATGGATGCAAAAACTGCTGGAAGGCAGACCCATTTGCCTTGACGATGAGGTGTAATGTCCCCCCTCCTCCTCTAGCCATTCAATTGAAAGTTGGGGCAATGGCACCTTGCATTTCCTTGGTTTGGAGAGCATTGGTTTCAAGATGCCATGTGCCATAAATTCTAGCCTTCATATAGGCCATAACTCATTCACTTGTAGCCTCACCAGTGATTACTACGATCATACCCGAAATAGTATTTTCATCAACACATTGATGAATGTTTTGGAATCCTAAAGAGGTAGTAGGTATAGTTCTCCAAAGATCTTGAATTTAACTAGAGGCGTTAAAAGAGGATCGTATCCTGGTGGATTGTGACCCTCTCTCAATGTTGATTCATTGGTGGTAGCGATGTGGTCTTATGGTGGCTAGTTCATACTAGTGGCCATGAGATTTTATGTTCATTAGGAACATTCAACGTAAAACAAACAAACAACAACAACAAACGCATATATGTAATATACACTCACCACATACAAGTCTTTGTACTATGTAGGGCTGATACGAGTTGAATGTATTTATTCTAAGGATTGTAGAGAGCTTTTATGAAGTCGACTATGCCAAAACACACCCAATGTGAAAACTTCCCCTAGCTTCTTAGGATTCTACAAATATTCCCCTCGATTTCCAAAGATTATTCCGAGATTCCTCTAGATTCCCCAAGATTCTATGTAGATTCTCCTAGGTTCCCTTAGGTTTTGTGAAAATTCCCCTAGATTCTTCAAGATTCCCCTAGATTGATTGAAGATTCCCCGATTTATTTCTTAAGATTCTCTTGAGATTTCCCTAGATTTCCAGAGCTTGTCCCAAGATCCCTCTAGATTCTTCAAGATTCTATGAACACTTAGGTCTACAAAGATTCCCCTAGTTTCTTCAAGATTCCCAAAGATTTTATAAATATTCCCTTAGATTTTCCTAGACTTCTTAAGATTCTCCTAAGATTTCCATAGATTCTATTGAGATTCCCCTAGTTTTCTAAAGATTGTCTTAAGATTCCTCCAGATTCTCCAATTTCTATGTAGATTCTTCTAGATTCCCTTAGTTTCTATGAAGACTCTCTTAGATTCTCCAAGATTCCATCAAGATTCTTAAATATTTTATGAAGATTCCTTTAGATACCCCTAGATTCCCAAAGATTCTCTCAAGTTTCCCATAGATTTTCCAAGATTCCATGTAGATTTTCATAGACTCCTTTAGATTCTATGAAGATTTCCTAGATTCTCCAAGATTCAATAAGATTCTATTACGGTATTAAGCCAGCTCGGGAAATGGCTCATGCTGAACAAGAATTCATCCAGCATATTCTATGTACAGAGCGATGGCCTATATACAGGTTATAAGTGAGAATAAGGTTACAAAAGCTAAGCCTAAGTGAGAGCGGCTTCGGCAGACATGGTCTTGGTTGTTGACCCTATTTGGCACGTCTAGATCTAGCCAGCAAATCTTGCTTGATATCTATCCTGATGCTTGGCCCAAACTACGGAAACGAGCTTTTCATCTCGCATGTGGCTGGCTTTTATGGTCAATCTGGAAGAGAAGGAGGTTGTTTATCTTTAAGGGCGTAGATACTGCAGATGAGATTGTTCTTCAGTGGGCGCAAAATAAAATTGTTATGGCTTACAATTGTTCTTCTCTTGATCAAGAGAAGAAAGTACTGATCTGGCATACTTACCTTCAGATTCATTCTTTTGCATAGGCAGGTGGTTGTGCTCAGTTGGATCGGTTTGTCCACTGGGATTATAATCCTGTCTTTGCATTTTATGTTGCTCTGGTTTTTAGTTGGTGAATAAAGCTTGTCGTCCTTCAAAAAAAAAAAAAAAAATTGGGCTTTAAACAAATGTGTGGCTCATAACAGGTCATCGCCAATTACAATCAAGGCTTCAAGTAAAGACGTCTACTTCAAGAATCGAACCGTCTAAGACGGTCTGATCGGCCGACCTGCATCGCAGCAGGCCGATTTACCCAAACATAGCCAAAGGCTATCCACTCGCTTTTTCCTTTTTATCGAATATTTCAGAGACCATAAAAGGGTTGAGGAAAAAAGCACCTTCAACTCTGCTATAAGTATTTGAGCCTTTCCATTTAGTTACCAAGTTCTTCAGCCTACGGATTCTGAGCCGTGCGCTACTATCTGCCATAAGTTAAAGCTTTGCCTTAATTCCATCATGGAGGATGTTATAATAAGTAAGGAATTTATGGAAATCCTAATGCAATAGATCGGGAAGCTTGGTCAAATATGTCGGAGATTGCGGCTTGCCGAATAAGGAATTTAGAGAAGATTTAACATACTATGCTTCGGCATGGGGGTCAGCATCGAGGGCTTTAGAGCCCAAGATTAGTTTACCGAAAGAAATTGACGGCACGCGATCCAAGCTTCGTGGATTTTTGAATCCGTTTCGGTTGGTGATTCTGCTGCATCCTCACAAATATCTAATGCAAGGTCAGTCTGGTTAGTTCTCTTCATATGGGAGAGAAAGGGACTCCATAGTTGGAGGATTTTGCAACCTTTACCATAGAGTTCAAAGCTTGTTTTGGAGATACTGATGGACACCAGACTGTAGTCACCAAACTCAGCAATCAGAGGCAAGGGTCACATCCAGCTTCAATTTATGCGTCTGAATTTCGACAAATTGCCTATAACAACTTGACACATTGCCCTTCACGACTGCTTTTGGAGGGGGTTTGATAAAAATGATCAGGTGTCAAATTTCTAGCAAGCAATCTCTAAATCGTTTAATCCTCTGACACTTGTCTAAATCGTCAAAATTCATAGAATTTTCCCATATTTCTTCATATAGTTGGCGATCCTACAACCATTGGAATGACCTTTTTTTACCCTTTCAAAAAAAAAGGGTCCCATTTTTTCCTCTGAAAGCTACGTGTCATTTTTAGGAGAAAGCATCAATTAAGAATATTCTAAAAGCATATTTCTATTCAATTATTTCTGCACGATAACAGAAGACCTAATTGTTTCAATTGTCTTAACAACATCACCAATGGCAACAATCTAGAATACATGGTATGATGAGCAATAACAAGCATCATTATCAGGGTCCAAATTAAGACTAGTGGTCAACTACCTCCCTATATACTATGCATTCTATCTCATGAGCAGTATTCTACCTCATAATCATATTTAGTATTGCCAAAAGTAATCTTATATCTTAATGGCTTAATCGTGACAGGTTTAGATTCAGATTCTTTGTCATTCTTTGTCTTCTTCAACCAATTCATCAAATGGAATTATTCAATACTAGCCCATGACTGTGTACAAGTAAGAAAAAAGATGACAAATAAATCTAGTTCTTTTGCCATAGCTCACTTCTACTCCAAAATCAATCATTTTCAAAGAGTGCAAGATAGAAACAATTTGAGATGATTCTTGCATGCATGTGGATTTGCTTGCATTCCTAAAATTCTATAATTACTTGTAACATGCAATACTTAAGTATGTCGTCGATTCGCGTAGCGAATCGCCATTCTTGCTCAAGACGAGCATGCATGCATGCATCGCATGCGTTTTGGGCCGTTCTTCAGGTTGGGCGTTTGCTACTTATTGCGGAGTTCTTCATCGATGTTTCATCGGCGCTTCCTCTTCTCTCAGCAGTACCTTATTCTTTTTGATTTGTTTCCAGGCAGGGGAGAGGCTTCTTCCTGCCTGGTTTGGCCAATTTGGCGTTGCTTTCCTGCTGTCCTTTCCGGCCTTTAGCCTTCATCCTGTGACCTTCGTCCTCGATCCTAGTTTGTTAAGGAAGTCCTTTGGTATTGAGCTTTGTTGGTTTCATGCGAATCGCGGTGCAAGAATGTCGTCGATTGGCGTAGCGAATCGGCATTCTTGCTCAAGGCAACATGCATGCATTGCATCGTCGCATGCATGCATCGCATGCGTTTTGGGCGTTCATCGGGTTGGGCGTTTGCTACTTATTGCGAGTTCTTCATCGGCGTTTCATCCGGCTTCCTCTTCTCTCGGCAGTACCTTATTCTCTTTGAACCCACCCTCCCCTTCTTTGTTTATTATATTTTGTACAAGTTACGTTTTATCATGTTTTTCCACCCGGTGGGTGATGCTTTTTTCCACCCAATCGGGTGATGCTATTCTTTGGTATGTTTCTCGTTTGTTGTTGGTGATGTGCGTGCAGGTTGGCGGCGCCATCCGCTTTGACTTCTCCATGTGCGGGTTTTGGGGCGATTCTATGCCTTACGTTTGTCTAAGCCCCTTGCCGCCGGGCTATCACTAGGGTTTTTCCTCGAAAACCCGAAGGGGAGGGTTTTTAATCCCGTGATAAGCTTTCGGCGGTACATCAGCCACTCATCTATTAGCATTGTATTTGTTTTGGGGTCCAAATGATATAATTGGATTTTCCCTTTATTTTTCGTGGGTAGTTCGCATGTGTGCGGCTATCCACTGTCCACCATTGTAGAAAATCTGCTGAGATGAATGAGAAGCCTATCTATATCTATATCGGCGCTTTGTTGGTTTCATGCGAGTCGCAGTGCAAGAATGTAAATTATTGGATAGCTTAACAACATTTCCTATTTTTGAGGAACAAACCACTAAGTCCAACTTACCAGAATAAAATTTAAATCTGGACAGGGAAACCTAGATATATTTTAGATATACAAGAAATGTATTGCGGCGGTTTGAACAGGCAAACTGTTATTAGAGAATGATTATTTAAGATTATCCCTCAACAATTGTCAGATTGCAAATTGTTATTAGGCAACGATTATTTAAGATTATCCCTCAATAATTGTGTTTGCAACTGCATGCATTCACAAGATGTATAGACAACATTGTAAAATGAGAGTTCTGCAATGCTACATTTTTTGTTCATTCAAAGCATTGCGTATGTATTGAAGATGCATTACATTTGGTCTTTTCTACAATATAAAGAAATTGGTAATGCCTTGGTTTTGGTTTTATGTTATCCCACTAGGGTAAAAGTAATCCATGTCTTGTGATTCCAAAGATAGAGGAAAACTTAGAAAACTATCTAATGAAAATGTCATGTGCCACCTCTTCCAATGGTCCAAACGTACACCACTCCAAAGAACAAAATGTCTCATAAAAATCCTATTCCCTCAAATTAAAAAATGTAATGGACAACTTTAGTGTTAACACCGTCATATCATCATGTCAAACATGTCATCGTGTCAAATGTGCACAAACAAACACGTTTGAAGAAATGAGGTAGGAAAAAGGAAGTGAAAGAATAGCTAGAAAAAAATAGTGTAAATGAGGACATGTTTGCTAGAAAAAAAGAAGTGAAATAATAGCAAAAACAGGCCACAGCATAAAACAACCCATCCACTGCTTTCAAATATATAGAGCATATACGAGCAGATTGCTTATGTTATGCTAATGTTATCTATTCTATTAAGAATAAATTCCTTTCCATAAATGTAGCCAAGCATAAAAGCGTCACAAATACATTGTCTTTCAAGCAAGGACCAACACATTGGTTATCAAGCACATTGTTGTGTTGTAAGAAGACCTGGCTGCTGTTGCCGGAGAGAATTAAACCGATCGTCATGTTACCATTGGCAGTAGTAAGGTGGTATGTTGCTATCTTCAGGCTTTGTATTTCTTCTTCTAGTGCTTAGAGCTGCATACAACATAGACAACATTATATCATAGAAAACATGGGAGAAATGCACAAAAAGAATAGCATATAATCCTGATACTTAAACCATGTGAACATGGCTTGATTTTTTCTTTTTGTACTTTCGGGCTTGATAGTCAGATCGATATATGATATGCTTAGATGTTATTTGCTGCTCTATCATCACCGGAGCACGACATTTGCACCAGGTATTAAATCAAAGACATCATGATATACATAACAGAATTGTCGTCAAAAGTTGCGTGGATAGAAATATCTTAGCAAAATAGAGGCCATACATTTCATATGTAAATCTTGTGGACAGAAATGTTTCAGCAAAATAGAGGCCACACATTTCATATGTAAATTTACTTCCATCATTTCTCTAATAAACATCACATCATATCTATTTCTATCATTTTTTATCTATCTGTTATTATTATTCTATATATATTTGTTTAATTTTGAATGAAAGGCATCCCGATATACGTAAGGAAGGAAGGAAGGGAGATGCTGTCAATATTTGTGCGGGCAGATAAATAGTTCAGCAAAATGGACAACACGTATTTATTTCTATGAATTTTTCTGATAGTAGATTCCATATGTACATCTATTTCCATCATTTCTGTGATAGACATGATATCATATTTATTTCTATCATTAAGCTTGATCTCGAAGCACTTACATTGTTTGAATGGATGCAGGGGGAATGCATATCGGTAAATGCTGCTACCTTTATGTATATCTTGAGAATCTATGGCAGAATAA
Organism: Isoetes taiwanensis; assembly: GCA_021234155.1. Taxonomy (NCBI): domain Eukaryota; kingdom Viridiplantae; phylum Streptophyta; class Lycopodiopsida; order Isoetales; family Isoetaceae; genus Isoetes; species Isoetes taiwanensis. The sequence goes on along the minus strand of JAJEKV010000010.1, from coordinate 11,859,277 downwards.
GAGCCATAGAGAAAGATAGAAAGGTACCTGCTAAGATTGGGGTTGGAAGAGCATAAATAGTTGCCAATGACTTAGTAGATATGTATGTAAAGTGTAACTCATTACTGATCGCATTGGAAGTATTCACCAAACTGCACTAATAGGATGCACTGGGATGTGCTGAGAATGCACTTAATAGAACGCACTAAGTTACTTTGAACAGATGCAGTTGGATTGCATATCTCTAAATACTCTTACCTTGGTTTCAATTTTTAAAGCTTATCGAGGCTGAAAATGCATACCAAAATACAGAATGGAATGATGAATGATATCTTTATTGGCGGCTGCTAGTTTGGGATGTTGTGTCTTGGAATGTATGTTGAAAACACGTTCTTTCATGAGGCATTGAATTGTACAGAAGAGATGCAGCTGAAGGAAATATTTCTAGATGACATTACAATGACATCTAGTCTTAAAGATTGAGTAATTTATATGGTTATGAATAGAAGCAATTTAATGTCAAATCCAATATGAAGAAAGAATATCTATGAAACTCTGTAACAGTGGATAATGCAACCACACATTTTCTCGAGCTAATGTTGACATATAGGCCCATCTCAATACAAAAAATATGCAGATTATCAACGCCAATTTGAAATCAGATGGTCTCCCAAAAACCAATTAAAATGCTATGCTAATATCTATATTCTATATTATTATGATGTTTTATCTGAGTTCCACCATCATAAGGCAGTTGAAGGATACTGAATTAAACTATAACAGCTGTTGGTGTAAGCAGCTATAAGAGGGGTTATGTATAGAGAAGAAGATGATGTGCCAAATTTTGCAGCAAAAGCTCTTGGGTTCAAGGATGACTATGTTGAAAAGATTCAGACTATTATGACTAAACTCTCTGGCCCTCACCGTAGTGATCAAGGTGCATGAAGATGATAAATGTGAATATACACTTTGGCTTGATGCAAACAAATACATCAACCTGTTTTTGAACTGGCAGTTGATCTATGTTGTCCTTCTCAATTCTCATAAGAACTTTATACCAATCCATTTCAACACAATGTTTACCCTTCCCTAGAATTGGCTTAGTGGCCGCGATTTCAATAGTTTTCAGAAGATCTTAAGCAAGCAACTAGACGTTGTTATATTTGATACAAAATAAGAGAAATTCTTGGCTTCAAGTAGAAAGCTAATTTTCATGTAAGCAATGGGCCTATTGGATGCCCTTCTATGACAGTAAATGCTGGAAGAGGCAATTTATAAACTTCTTTACTAGTTGGCTGAGCTCTAATTGGGGAAATTGAGAGTGGAAAAAACTAATACTGAACAAAAATCAACGGAATAGAAACGCACCTTATTCACCTCCGAGATCTCTGAACAAACAAAATAAGAGAGGCCCAGCTTATATAGACAGGACGAAAACAGATCCCAAGGATGCTGGTTCCCCTGTTAGATCCGACCACGCGTTTTGAAGGGGATAAGGAGTGCCCAGAAATGCAAATCGGCCATCGCCAGTTGTCTGGCGTTCAGACACAGGATGAAATCCGTCAAAATCGAAGAGAAGCACTAAATCCTTATCTCGAGGAGATGTGCACTGTCGCAGGGGCAGATAAGAAAAAACGTGGCATCCTTGAAATTTTTTCTCAATTATTTTCTTTTTGCTATTTTTTTCCCTACTCAAGAATTTCGAGAATCGAATCTCAAGAATCGAGTGAGAATGAATTATATAAGTGTAGAATATTAGTACGCAGATGAAAAAACAATTGAAGTCAATAACTGACCTCGTATATAAGGATAGTTGAGTAGGTCCTGGACTCTTGCTTGAAGTAGAAGTGCTGAACGTTAGGAATAAGGAGTGGTAAGGTATCCTTATTTTGGATGGATAGTCGAGAAATATGGGTATGACGACGTTAAGCGACCTAGAAGAATTATGAGCATTGATTTATCATGCGGCATATATATTGCCATTCAACGTAGAAGGAGACTGGATATAGCACCAGTAGGTGAGGAAAAAGTGGCATATGATTATCTGCCATAGACCATGTTAGAGAGGGACTATACTAATGTGGAAACTGGATTATAAGTACCCAGCTTATGAAAGGGAGATCACTTTAGAACTGTAGATTTCGACAATGGTGGTGAAGGTATATAAAGTTGACCTGACATTTTATAGCTATTACTACTTGAATCGAGGTATGATTCATGGAAAGTTCGAGAATAATGGCGTATGAGGATGCGGATCTCTTATAGGTTATAAAATTATGCATAAGTTGCATTTCATAAGGAGAGTGACATTCCTAAGGGATATAGATGCAAGGGTATGCCCGAGTAAGATGACCACGTAGCTACGTGGATATGCTTAATGACGTTGGTCAAATGCATGGCCATCATGCATGGTACACGTTAAGGAAATGGACGCATCATATCTCCACTGGGAGCATCGAGACACCAAATAAAAGAGTGAAAAATAGTGTGGAACGTAGTTTCCACACAAGGTCAAGAGAGCCAAGGTCGAACTGAACGAAGGTGGGATTAAGCATTCTATAAGACCGTTGGAATGGAAGACGACAATTGCTAGCAGAAGACGCAATCATCTAAAAGCTGCAAGGTACGTTGGAGCTTTGGTGAAGTTATAATATGAAGGAAAGTTGACCTCCAACTAATGATACACTAGGGAGTGAAGTAATGTACCCACATGGCAAGTGTGAGACAAGAGGAGCTAGAAAGTTGTTGTTAACAATGTTTCAAATATAGAAAATTTGAAGGGACACTTTTAATAGTCCAAAGTCTGGAGTATGAACAAGGTAGGTGCCCAACAAACATCTCACCAAGGAGAATGTGCTCTGGACTTGGTATGTGTGTGTATCCCGAGGAGTAGCTCAATGTTGGTATATGCATACTAGGACCATTTAATGGTAAAATATAATAAGAAAAAGGAAGGGTGTATAATAGAAATTTTAGTTCACAGTCCATGTGAATACGGAAATAATGAAGATAAGAGTTCCTATACTAGACATTAAACATGTCCACTCAGAACTTAGGGTGGCATCTCTCCCTGTGGAATTTGTGACTAGAGCTTGAGGATCAAGGCAAATTAAGGTTAGAGAGTCTAAAAAGTGTGGTGTCAAAACCACAACATGTAAATGGTACAAGATAAACGAGTTGAGGAAATACATTTGCGGCAACAAGAGGTTGAAGTTTTGGTGGTAATATCACGACTATATTGTTATACGGGAGCAGATTATAATTACATGAGAGGAGAAGGCTATACATGAAAAAAAAACACATGTAGGTAGTGAGGATTGTACAATACAGCCGACAAGTATGAGCATAGCTAGGTGGCTATGTCAAAGAATTACATATGAGTCTAGATTTAGGGTTAGCTCACACACGTTACTATATCACATAATTACACGATAGTAATTGTGGATGTTGGAAGGATTTAGTAGTATCAAATACTACACTAGTGATGATGTCAAGGATGTCGACTGTGACATTCAGATGTATGTCATATTGGAAGGTAGTAGAATAGTCGTACAAGGCAAATGAAATATTACTTAACAAGGTTTAAGGACTAAGCATAATGATATCTTCTTTTTTATTTTAGGAAGGTGTTGGGAACTGTGCCAGGAACGCCGCATGTCACGCCGCATGCGGCGTTCCCTTCCCGCTTGCGGCTGCTCTTGCGGGAGTTTTTGAAATGGACGAGGTCTTTCAATGCTCCCACCTCTACGAATTTGCATGCTGCTCCTCTCTGTCTTCTATTTTGGCACTCCCGGCTATGGCAGAAGCCCTTCTATGCTGGCGCTTCTGGATATGGCAGAAGCTGGCGTTCATCACAGGTAAGGTTTTACATGGCTTAACCATTCCGCTATGGATTGAGCTTCCATGATTTTCAAGTTCCAGCTATGGCGTTATACTGGCAATGGCAGTTCCGATTAAAGCTTAGTGATGGCACATAGGACTATTCCGGCTACTGGCAAACTAAGGCGAGCAATGGTAAGAGCAAGTCTCCGGTTACTTCCCAGCTGGGGTTTTTATTCGAAGATTTACAGAAGTGCTTATTGATATTTGAACTAAAACTGAATTCATGCAAAGTTCAAAATGTTCCATAAGTTTCTGGAGTCGTTTTTCAGGGCGTTTTTGCAGTAACGTATTTTTTGTACCATTCCTTTACAGATTGACTGTTTGTTCATACTTTGCACAGTAAAAGCTCAATCAAATCTGATATCTATTTAGGGAAAAAAGATCAATTTGCAACTATGTTTTTACATGTCACACATTTGCAGCTAGATCTTGCATAATCAAAGCGTCAATATGTCATTTGTAGGCATTCAGCTCTGTTTTGATAAAAGTCATTGCGGCATTCAACATGATTTGACTTAAGTGTCTGGTTATGGCATTTATATTCTGCTAGAGCCTCCATTGCAATGACATTGCCCAGCTGGTATATCTAAACTTGATCGTATTTATCAATGGGGTTACAGAGGTTGTTACAAGCAAAACAAACATCCAATGTCTTCACCATTTTTCATAAGGTAACTTCTTCATTTTCGGACATGTTTAATGCTAAGAAATTTCTGCATGCAGCCATGGATTTTACTGAATCTTTGTTGCCGCCAATATTCCGTTTATTGCAGATATTTTGGGTTTAGTCAAGTTATTGTTTCCAGGTGCATAGGCAACAACTTCGCACCAAATCCAGGTCTATTTGTCCACAACAATATTTTTTTTTTCAATGGATCTTTTTGCTGTCAACTTCCTTTGTATTCCTCTTTCTCCTTCATCTTCTATCCTGCACAGGAACAAATAGAAGCATGCATGTGAACATTGAATCCACTCTCCAATTGGATGTCAAACTACGGCGAGAAACAACAGTTTGCAAAAACAAGTACATCTCTATCCACGGTGAACATTGGCATTTTCTTTTTCTCCTTTGATCTTTCATAAAGTCTTTTTTCTCACATGGTTTCCTTCTGAGTAAACCTCGCTGGAATGGTTACATGTGTTGACTCATTTAGATTTTAAACCCTCAATTTCCCACTTTTCTTTTTCTCATTTGATCTTTCATAACGTCTTTTTTCTCATATGGTTTCCTTCTAAGTAAGCGTCACTGGAATGGTTACATGTGTTGGCTCATTTAGATTGTAAACCCTCGATTTTCCACTTTCTCTTATTTTACTAAAAGATAAGTCTACTGATCATGATCATCCTCATGGATATCATCATTTTTCTTGCATTGTTCTATTCTGCCTATGGTTAAACCCCCTGGTATGTACAATTGTGATTTTAAAGATGTGGGGTTTTGAAAAATGAGAACTCATAGTGGCAGATTAGGATGGTCTTTGAGTCTTAATATGATCCATTGTGGTATTCCTCCAGTTTGAAGAGCTGAAGTATAGGGCTTAAGTTCTTAGAATTAAATGTGATCGGCAATATGGTGTCAAAGATCACAGTCTCTTTCATGTGTCCCAAGCATGATAATGAAGGCAGCATATATATTTTTTTTCCTTGCCCTTGAATGAGAAACTGGGGCACATTTTTTGCTACGTCAGGCCTGCCTAGGTTGTAATGACGAGTCATAAATTGGGCTTTGTGGATTTTCTCTCCAATGGATGGCCTATGGTGAAGTTAGTGCGCACTTTCCAAGAGGTACTATCTAGGTACACTTTCCATCTTCTTCACAAGGCATTACAATGTTCAAAACAGGGGTAACATGTTCATGTGAAAACTTCTAGGCTTTGTTTTTTAAGTATCATCTGTAAAGTGTTTAGTGATCTTTTAAATGCCACTTTGAGCATCCCTAATCTGTTATGGTCTGCAGACTTGCCCATGGTGGCCATTATGTTTTGCACTATTTTATTCTGCCTATGGCGAATCCTCCTGGTGTGCACACGCATCGAGGAACTTTATTTGCAGGCCATCTTATAAAGTATAAGCTCATTTCCTGAATGCAACTAAATTACGTGCCAGGATTGCTCAGCTTTGATTGAATCTGTAGCTCAGATTATTATACGGAGGTGTTTGACAAGGTCACCTGTCAATAGCTTTGGGGTCCTGATTTGGAAATGTATATGGAAAATCATGCTAAAGAAACGGTTTTATCATAAATTTGTATGTTCTTGGCATTCCCATCTCTCATCACGTGCATGTGTAGCATTGAAATATTGCATAGCCAACAAAGATGTATTTTGGCTCCAAACAATAGGTGCCTAATACTTGCTTCTGACATTAAAGATAGCTGCATCTTCAAAAATTGCAGGTAGGTTACTGCAAATATATTGCTTGATAATAGTATATTTGCAACTAGAATCTTGAAAGACTAAAGAATATGAAGATGCCGGTAATGTATGCTATCTATTCCTTTCTCTTTGTTATGTATGATGCATGTATATTGTATCAAAATAGAATGGTTTGTTCTTAGGGTCTTCATATTTGATTCAACTTTTAGCTAGAGCTTTTACCCTCTGCATTATTGCCACCAACTAATTACACATGAATGTGGTAAATAGCATTATATTTTAGATTCTTAATTCATATAGGGTGCAATTTTCCCAAGTGACTTACTAGAGACATCTTAATTTCTTCTCAACATTGGAGATAAGAGACATCCTTTGTGCTTCTCAACATTGGAGATAAATTGGAGATTAATGTGATACTTCTTTCAAAATGGCACATGTTTCTATAACCTTAAAAATTTCATGTTTCATGCAAAGGTATTTTAAATACCATTATATTGATGTATAATATTTGAAGCCATGTATTGTTATTATTGGCCCAAGATTATAAGCCAAAAAACTTCCATTGTAGCCCCAAAGCTCTAAACATGCATATACCCAAAAAGGCTTTATGTGCATAAAAGCTAAAAATTTAATGCAAACAATACATGGCACACAAGAAACACATCCACAAAAGCCTAAACCATGACAATTCCCTAAACCAATAAACTAGACTATATGCACTCCATTACATCCACCCATTATGTTCCACACTATGGTTTTTGTTATGGCTAATACCTAAACCTTAAACCTCCATTGTTGACACTCCAGTATATCTACAAAAAGTACTATATTTACACATTTTTGTTCCACCTATAAACTATATTAATTAACCACTCCACACGTCCATGACTAATGCCCGGCATCGCCGGGCACACGTTTCTAGTGCTTATATATGATGATATTGGATTAGGTATGATCTACCAGAGATAAGTATTCAAGTTATCCCAATGATTGGAGTTGACTATCTTAGATACATCGTACTAAGGTATATGAAAAGAGTTTAAATCAGGGAAAATAGCTATAGAAGTCTAGCATATACGATGATGCTACATTCAAAAACATCCCTAATAATGAGAAGTTAACGATTCAAAGGTTCTAGATACCAATGAATTAATTCAGCGTTATAAGCTGAGAGTATTGGGTTTTGGGTATGACAGGTTGCATGAACTATCCCGTCGTATGATGGTAGAAGAGAAGTTCGGTGACTTTGCTGATCATCCCCTTAGGCTGACCGACAAGACGACAAAACATAAGAATTCGAAGTCCCAATGAAAATCAAGACGAGGTGTATAGAATAGAAGGGGTGAGATTATATAGAGCAACAGCCCATATATCGTAAAAGTTACATTACTCACGGGGAGCACTTCTAGACCTTGAAGTAGAGGCTGGAGGATCCCTTGCCTTGAGATACGCACCTCTTATGGAGTATGACTTTGAGACTCTTAAGAGGGTAAGGAATCGGATAACCATATCGCGGTTACTAACGAAGATTCAAATATAGGGGTTGTCTATTATGAGAGTGAGAGGGTTTAATGCCTCCGTCTCATTATGAGGGAGCCAAAGACGACAACATTTGAAAACCAATCAAAAGTCAAAGTTGACATGACAACTTAAGAAATTAAGTTGATTGTGACAAAACATGGTTGATATTGGGAACACAAAGGATATTTAGGCGAAGGAGCTTTTAGAGAAGGAGCTTTTAGAAAAGCTCTTCGACTGGAGTAGTAGCCTTCAGAATTATGGCATAATCCCGTGGGGGAATCATAGTTTTTGTACGGGACTGAAGCACTATAAGGCACTAAGGAAATGGTTGAAGTACCTAGGGATGCGATTAAAAGGTAGGCGGCATATACCATTCTAACGTAGAGTTGGCTACTCCCCATTTGGGAAGTCGGTAAGGCAGCCACATCGTAAAGGTACATAGGCAATAGATTTTGTTTCAAAGAACTACTACAATTATACTTTAGCTAAGTTAGATTATGTACGTATGTCGAGAATATATCTAGAATGTAGAAACAACAGTCAATCTGTTGCATGCTAAGGTAGGATGTTGTAATATCAACAGGGAATAGAATAAAGCTTAAGATGATGGGGTTGAATAGTACAATAGTACAATTCCAAGATAAGTAGCGAATAGCAGTTACCTACTAGAAGTTCGAATGTGTCTTGCATAAATACCTAAGACTAGATCTTCCATATCCATACCCGGGTCAGGCAGAGGTGACCCCCATGGGTTAGATGGAAGAGTGAATTATAACATATAAGGCTCGAACATCGATATAAGCCGTCGATACAAGCTAGGGTAGGTACTTTAGGAAGGTTTTAAAAAAAATGCAAGGGAGGCACCCTGATGACTATAGCGAAGGCTCTCCCGCTAACTTAGGCCATAACTATGGCTTAAACGAGGAAGCCAAATCATTTGGACCACAATAGCAGGATAATGTCATGACAGAGAAACGTAATGACTAACATTTCTAGGGCGTACGGCAACGTTGACTCATAACCCCTAATGATATATGGGTTAACAACATGGGGGGGAGGGGGTTTAGGAAGTAACCTTAGACATAAACTGTTATATAATATGGGATATAATAGCAGCTTCGAAGCCACAAGACGGTTAAAGAAGACCTAAAGAAGTAAATGAAATATGTAGCAAAATAACAGGGGGTTCCAGGGGGATGGGATTTGATATGGATGTAAAAAAATAACAATTTCTAAAACCATCGACCATATATCCCTAAAACAATTGAATGGGCTGTTAAAAAAAAAAACATAGATTCAAGATAAAAAGTAATCACATTAGCTCACTGAGTATATTGGTTAAAGTAGTTTTATTAGGACATTGAGTTATTTTGGTAGAGGTTCGAGCCCCCAATCTTAAGCGGTTCGATATTCCCTCAATACTTAGGCCAAAGCCATATAGAGATTCGATATTCCCTCAATACCTTAGGCAAAATCGTATTTCATATTTCAAAATCATAGGCGCCTTCAATCGTAAATGACTATAAGTGAAACGAGGGGTATCTAGAGGCTCCAACATGCGACCTGGTTCATAGGATCGACGAATCTGACGACTGTGGTAATCGAGGGTGCACCTCGTTTAGAATATGTAGAATATATAGGCACCTATGACCACAGTCATCAGATTCGTCGATCCTATGACCCAGATCGCATGTTGGAGCCTCTCCTCGTTTCACTTATAGTCATTTATGATTGGAGGCGCCTATGATTTTGAAATATGAAATCGATTTTGCCTAAGGTTTTGAGGGAAAATCGAACCTCTATACGGCTTTGTCTAAGGTTTTAGAATATGAAATACGGGGCTCGAACTCTACCAAAATAATTCAATGTCTTAATAAGACTATTTTAACCAATATACCCAGTGTGACTATTTTTTATCTTAAATCCTTCTTTTTTTTTATAACAACTTATTCAATTATTTTAGCAATATATGATCTATGGTTTCAGGAATTGTAATGTTTACATCCATATCAAATCCCCCTGGAACCCCCTGTTATTTTGCTACATATTCATAAATGACTATACGCAAAACGAGAGGTGCTCACAGGCCCGAACATACGATATGGGTCGTAGGATCGACGAATCCAACGACTGTGGTAGTCCAAGGTGCACCTCGTTTAAAATATGCAGCACAACCAAAGAACACAACCAAAGGGTGAATTATATACACTGCATCACATGTAAGGGCCGGGATAATGAAAATTGGCCATAAACGTAGAAAGCTATTAAGGAAGAAAAGGAATGAAGGACCCTTTTTTAATAGAAGAAGCCTCTCTTGCGAGATCTTTGAGTGATAGTGTCCTTTGGGATATTCACATAATCCCTTGGAATATGTAAGTTCATTTGTGGAACTTAATGACGTTTAGGCACTAATGGTTGGAAACACTTTGCCCCAACCATATCTAGATACCCTAGAAGAAGGTGACTAGTCAACAATGGTTGGATGTCATTGAATTGTTACGGTAGAACAACCCCAAAAGAGGGTAGGCTGCTATCAATTTGGCAGGCGTGTGGCACAGACAAATAATCACGGCCATATAGGCGGTGAAGTTTGGCACAAAATAATACTAAAGTTTGTACTCTAGATTAATTAGAGTAAAGTGTTGATATTGTTGTGGGCGTTCTAAGACAAGCACTCACTATGTGTTACAGAGTATAGGGATTCGCTTGCACAGCTTTGTCATGATAATTCTATTTGTACTCTTTTATAAATTTTGAATATTGAGTTGAGAGATTTTGTTTGCTCTTGTTATATTCCCGTTGAAGTTGCTCCAGAACTTTTATTGTGTCCATTGATTGTTTGTAATAGCTGGATTTGGTGGTTCAGAGACATCAAATACGCTATTATATACTGCCAAAATGCAAATCGTGAGCTTCTTTGTCAAAAATAGATTGAAACAAGCAGGCTTGTGGTTCAGAGACACTTGCTTTGCCAGAAAAATAACTCTTGATTTGGTTGTGCTAGTTTCAACAGAACCAATTTCTGCCGTGTATTTCATTATGTTGCACTTTCCATTGCTTTGCACAAGGGCTTGAATTGGGCCCTTCTATCGCAGCCACCCCGATGCGGATAGGATGGACCCGTATGTCGATCTATATGATGACATACAGCAGCATCAGCAGTTGGGTAGGGTCGTCCTTCTTGGAGATTTCAATGCACGGACAGGAGTAGAGCAGCCCATGCGACTTGACCCCTCACCGAGATGTCCCGCAGCTCGCCCCTTGAGAAGCAGCCCGCCACGAATCTGATGACAGCCAGTCACTTTCGCTTTGGCACACAATTGCTCTGCTATGTGGCATTTTTGACTTGATAATTTGCAATGGCCTTTCCACATGGCCCGATTCAACCTTTCCTGCACATGCATGCCTCCAATCGAGGGGAGGGTCTAGTGTGGTGGACTATGTGCTTGGAAGTTGCGCAAGATATGCATCTCATCCCGACACGTTTCCATGGTGGAGACACGGGGATGAGGAGGTCGATTTGAGATCACCTCCCACTTTATTTGGACTGGTTTTGGCGAGCCAGCGGAACCCCCACTATGCCAGCCCCTCGCCCCTCATGGTTGAGACTTCGATTATGAGCGGCAGGACTTCGAGTCAATCATGGGCGCCCTCCGGTAATTCCTCAAGACCTCCACACTAGAGCGTCATATCCGCAAGTGCTTATTAAACATGAACCGGACCCGGTGCTTTGGCGGCCCAGCGTCAATGTTCCAAAACAAACATTCCCTCAGACATGGTTTGACGACTGTACAAGAACGCATTTCTAGGCTACATGAAATCAGTGCGGAAGCTTTGAGCAACCACACGATATGCAGATTCGTGGAATAAAGGTTTTGAAGCATCGAGGGGAGATGTTGATTCATAGACTATCATCCTCAACATTTGGCGCATTGTGGTGTGCGCCAGCCAACCTATGGGGACATCACACCTCTGGATGGGGAATGCTTTGCGGCAGCTCTATGACCGCCCCGGGGCCAGTTTACGTTGTGATATACCCCCGGGAATGGCCCCATTGGTTCTCGTGGGCGAGGATGTTGAGGAGGGCCTCGCAACGGCTAGCTAATGGGAAGGCGGTGACCTCGATGGTATCTTGTGCGAGTTACTCAAGTGGGCGTGGGCGGCCGCTTGTTGCGGTCCTCACTACCCCTTCAGTGTTGAGCATTGCGGGGGGTTTCCCAGACAATGGACCAATTCTTTCAAGCGGGTTGTTCCCATTCACAAAGGCGGGGCGACCCACCTTTGTCCGCCCAATTCGGACGATCATGGTCGGGCTTCGGATTTGCCAAACTGCTATTGGGCATTCTCGGCGGCGCTTGACCCGGGCGGCGAAGAATATGGATGTGCGAAGCCCTCACACGGAATGGAGGCTTTCGACCCCGCCACTCAACGATTGACCATATCTTTTCGCTGTGCGGGCGATTGAAGACAATAGGAATCATCGGATGGACTTGTATTGTTTGCTTGTGGACTTCGCAAAGGCTTTTGATACGGTCCCACTAAAAAGTGTAGGCTAGACTAACGTCAAGCCCAACATGCATGTTTTAAGAATGCCATATTTTTAGATTGTATGAGAGTTGTTTTGGCGTGATGTGGATATTCACCAAGGGAAGCATTCACCGGTATTATATTGGTCTTGTTTGTTTGCCCCTCTGGTTTTTTTTGCCTCTACATTGATCGGTTAGAGCCAGGCTTCGCGGTTTCTGGGGATGGCATACGGCTTTTGCACCCGTACCATCCGCCCGGCTCATCTATCGCGACGATGTTGGCATTCCCACACCCTTTAAAAATAAAATTCTCACACGGATGCCCTAGACACATTTTGTCGCTCACGACATGCGGCGTCAATCTGGCCAAGACCGGGGTGGTTCTCATATCCTCTTCACGTCACCCCATGCCTCCTGCAGTATCACATATCGGGAAATCTTATAGACGTCCACGCCCACCTACAAGTACCTATTTTGTTCCCCTCCCCCCTCTGGGGATTTTTATCCGCGGGTGAAGGAATAAGAAAGCTTTATGCCATAGCGAAACAACAATCCTACCGTGCGTTGCTATATGATTGGGGCCATCAATCACATCCAAACCAGGGGGTTTAAGGGGTCGAAATTTTCCATGTGGAATGCAATGGTTTGGGGCGCCTAATTAATCTTTGGCGACCTGGAATGACTTGGAGCAGGTGCGTAAGGCATTTTTGGCACGGGCATTTGGGGTGAAACCTTCATCCCCTATCGGATTCTCTTTAATGAAAAATGGATTCTTGCCGCCCGTGAAAGCCCTTGATAGACACATCGCCTATTTTTTAATAGAAAGTGGTTACTATGGGTGATGCTTTCGGCTAGTGTTCTTACTTTATTCCATGAGTCCCTTGGAATTAGGGCCCGTTGGAGGAACTAAGAGAGATCGATGGTTCGCCAATGATGGAACGCTGCGAGAACCATATCTAGATACCCCAGAAGAAGGTGACTAGTCGATGGTTGGATGTCATTGGGAGTACCTAGATGCTTGTTTCCTTGGCAAGCTCGGGACCCCATTGCTCTAGAGCAGGTCAAAATGGCCCATTACAAATACATCAACCCCCTGTTAGCCCGGGCCCAAAATCTACTAAAGTTCCCGTACCCCCTCGAAAAAGCTGCGAGACTCATTGCCTCCATTCGCCGCGGGTGCCCACCATCTTCGCACTCGAGGCGGGCGGTGGGATTGGGAGCCCCCCGCCAGACTGTCATCGATAATTTATTTGGGTGCCATTGAGGATGAGTCTCACACTTTCCAGAATTGCCCGGCTTGAGTTGATCCGGGCGATTTTCCCTTTAGTCTTGTTATATTCCCTTGCATTTGCCGATGAACACACCGTGTGATCCATTGATTGGTCATACATCCGGAGGTACGTTCGGAGAGGTCACCTTTGCCCCGCTGGGTCCGTTCACCGACTAGGCACTCACGGGGTGGTGCATGATCAAATATATTGGGATGTTTCGCATTTTATATGATTAGCCCACCGGTTTGTCGGTTGGCTGATTGCTTGCCACGGTTTTTCCTCGAAAACCCTTGATTTGGGTTTTTTAATCCGGGCAGTAATCCGCTTGCTGCGTTTTTGTATTGGGTCCCATAGACCGATTGGTCTCCGTGGACGATAAAAGTACCTTCCTTCCTTCCTTCCTTAAACAATTCTGGAGGTCCTGACCATTAATGTTTAGGACCCCAAATCGTGTGTTGGTCCAGAACCAGGCTAAGGGCCAATCATATTTGGAGGTCCTACCGAGATTCTTACCTGGATCTAAAATTTGGGCTCATTTTTGAGATGTACATTGAGCAATCATGGGAGATGAAGATTCGCATTGCTATTGTTGCCAGTTTCGAGAAATCTTGATGCAAATTCATGATGACATTCCATTTCATCATTTGCTTGGATGCTTTATACGTGGCTTGCAATACTGGCCTGAAGTTTACTTGCAGATGGATTCATATTTCGAACAAGGAGCCTTCGACAATTGGATGCAGGTCTTTCATATGGTCAAAGGATATTGCAGGCAAGATAAACCATTCACATCCCAACTTCTTGAACTTGTTGGAGCTTGTGCATGTGATGAACACGATGATGATGTTATGCCTGATTTGCAATCTATGGCAAGCGAAGAATCTGAGATATGTGCTTATTGTGATTTGTTAGGCCACATTGTTAATGAATGCCAAGTATTAGTAATTTGAAAGCAGCTGAGATTGAACCTTGCAGCTATTGCAATTTAAAAGGGCACAAAGTTGGTGAGTACCAAGTATCAGAATACTGTAAATTGCATAATCTATGCACCTACTGCAAGATGCAAGGTCATTCAATACAAGAGTGTCAGCAGGCCAGTGATTTTCACAGGGATTTTCATGAGCATCAAAGGTAGAAATTAGCTTCAAATATCAACTTTGAATGTGAAGTGCGAAGGCCAGATTTTTCATATGATCTTTCATATGCACAGAAACATGTATTATAAAACCTTTTTTATTTGTCGGAATCCTCTATTAGTGTGTCAGATGAAGTAGAAAACTTAAATGCACATCGTGGCTCTTGTCTAGCAGATGTCTTAGTCATTCAAAGGTCTGATGCAGCTTACATTATTGAGAAATGCGATTTAAAGGAAATGTCAAATGAAGAAGGTTCTGAGGAGATGCAGGAATTTTTTGACATGCCAGAGATACGTTTGTCTTGTTTTGAAGATCCATGGCATTCTCAATGCCAGAAGGGTTTAAACTATATGCTCATGCCCCAAGTAAATATTGGTCAAGATAGTGAAGTTGATCCACAAGTCAACAATCCTGCACCAAAAGAATGTGATGGAGATGACGAGGTAAGTTTTGATATTGCAGATCTTTTTGAAGAACCAGTACATGAAGAAGGCAGCATATCACAAGCATCAGCTTGCCATCTCAGACCTATGTATACTGAATATAATGATGTCATAAGCTTTACTGCTACTCCTTCCAGTACAATTGCTTTTGTTCACAAACCCTCAGTTGTCCCCAAAGCATTGCTACCTACTACAACCAATACGAATTTTTCCGTTAACATTCACTTTGAGCAAACACTCTATCCTCTATTGCCTGCTATCAGTGAAAATAATTGTCCTACCAAAACCTTTTCGTTTGATCATACCTTACCGTTGCCAAAACCATTATTTGCTGCTATAGCAAGCTTTGAGCCTACTGCTACACATTGTACTAATGTTGTCCTACACATTGCCAGTACAGATCAATATCCTGTCAAATCCATTTTCTGTATTTTTACATTTGAGGCATTGTCTACTATTAAGAAAAGCCCTGCTCATTTTACAATAGCCGATTTGCCCATTCCTGAGCTGCCTGTTAAACTCTTCATTCAGAAAAATAAAGAAAACCAGCTTTGCATATATTTGCCTACATGCTTATCATCACCCTCTTGTTTTGAAGCTCAAAAGAGTGCTCCGTTTTTGCTTCTGTTTGCCCTAAACATACTCCCTAAAACCGGAATTGGATTATCTGCAAACCATAATTGTGGCTGAGGAGACCAGCCTGTTTCGTTTGGGCCTATGTTGGCCCATTGGCTAACCCTTGATATTTCTTAAATTAGGCACACTTTTTTAGTTTCCCATAGCTTTGATTTTTCCCTATGTTTTATTTATGCCCACCCCAAGAAGCGAAATTTTCCCTTCTAAATACCATGTTCTTTTCAATAAGCGGTTCCAAGACGTGGATGCCGTGTGATATTTTGGGTATGTTAGGATGATCAATACGAAAATTTTGAAGTCGGTTTTCGGTGCAGAAGCTTTTATAAGGGCAGTAATTGCATGACAGAAAAATACAGGCTGATTGCAAGGGATTCGCTTGCACAGTTTTGTCATGATAATTCTATTTGTACTCTTTTATAAATTTTGAATATTGAGTTGAGAGATTTTGTTTGCTCTTGTTATATTCCCATTGAAGTTGCTCCAGAACTTTTATTGTGTCCATTGATTGTTTGTAATAGCTGGATTTGGTGATTCAGAGACATCAAATACACTATTATATACTGCCAAAACGCAAATCATGAGCTTCTTTGTCAAAAATAGCTTGAAAAAAGCAGGCTTGTGGTTCAGAGACACTTGCTTTGCCAGAAAAATAACTCTTGATTTGGTTGTGCTAGTTTCAACAGAACCAATTTCTGCCGTGTATTTCATTATGTTGCACTTTCCATTGTTTTGCACAAGGGCTTGAATTGGACCCTTAAACAATTCTGGAGGTCCTGACCACTGTTTAGGACCCCAAATTATGTGTTGGTCCAGAACCAGGCTAAGGGCCAAATACCAAGGTCTTTTCCAATGCCTTATACTTCTCAGACTTTGTACCTCCCTGTTTTGTTTGCAGCGGTCTTCCATATTCTATCCATTGCTGGCGGGCATGACGAAGTTGTTCCACGTAAGGGCTGCACGAATAAGAAAATCATATCCGCCAAAACATGCAGGGCAGATAAAAACATATCGCTTTTAGATCAAGCCAATAGGATAACCAAGAAAGGACAAAGCTGGGCGTGCCCAATTTGCACCGGGCGTGTATTCAGCTGGCAATGCATGCTCGGCGTGAATAGGGCACCTAGAAGATTATCAATTCGCGCCAGGCGTTTATTCTTGCTGCCAATGCGCCGGGCGTGTATTCATGCTAACAAGTTGTTATTCCTACTTGATATATCTAAATGCCACCTAATATATTAACCTTCTATAAAGGAAGACTTCGCCTATTTTGTTTAATGTTGCACTAATCTCTGCGCTGTTAGAATATTGAGTATTGGACTTGTACAATGTTATCAACATGCATTAGATTGCATGCATGTACATGCGCATGCGCATGCACGCATGTGATTGCATGCACAACACTTGTATAGTATGCATGTGCATTAAGATTTATTCATTGTATATATATTGGATGTGAATAAAGGAGAAAGTGTCTTGGTTTAGTGAAGGATCTTGGTTATTGTTCTCCTCTACCTATTCTTTACATGGTATCAGAGCTGTAGGTTGATCTTGCCTCGTTGTTCGAGATGTCTAAGTTTATGAAGATTGAGTCCACTCTAAAGCCTTTTGATGGAACGCATTGGCATTCTTGGAAGTTTCGTGTGAAGGGTTTGTTGGAAGCCGATGATTGTTGGTCTGTGATAGGAGAGTCTAAACCACAAACTCTGACAGATGATTAGAAGAAGTTTGGAGTGGTAAAAAGCAGAGTGTGAAACACTTACGTTCTTTTGGGTGTTTATCTTATAGTTTTGTTCCAGATGATGATCGAAGAAAGTTGGATGCCAAAAGTGAGGAGTACTATCTAGTTGGATATTCAGAAGAATCCAAAGGTTATCGTTTGTATAATCCAAGGAAGAGGAATATTCACATATCACGTAATGTAGTCTTTGATGAGACACGATTGTATAGGAGCGATCCAACTTCAATAAGCAAAATTGATGAAGAATGGATTCCTGTGGATTGGTTGGATGTGCAATCTAATACCAAGCCATTGGAGATCGAATTTGAAGATGGAGATGAGGAGCATGATGGTGTACTCGAAGATGTTGTTGGTGATGTACCTGCTGTACTTGCGCCAGATGTTCAAAGAAAACGGCGTGATGTACCTGAACAGTTATATGATCCTGAATTGTATGGTCGTGGCAAGCGGACAAAGCAACCATCAAAGATGCTTTGGAAACCTGGTGAACCACAAGAAGAAGTCACTAGTGCATGTTTTCTAGTAACTGAGCCAATATCATACAAGGAGGCAATGAAATCGAAGGATGTTGCTAAATGGCGAGAAGCAACTGACGCAGAATATACAAGTTTGATAGAGAATAAGACTTGGGTGTTGGTAGATTCTCCTCTTAATGCTCATATGATTGGTTGTAAGTGGGTTATGATGCAGAAGCTTGATCCTGATGGCAAGGTGGAGAAGTACAAAGCAAGACTTGTTGCTCAAGGTTTCTCACAGATTGAAGGGATTGAGTACAATGAAAGATTTGCTCCAGTTGTGAAATCACCCACGGTAAAACTTCTTCTTGCTATGACAGCATAATTTAACTTGATTGCAGAGACAATGGATGTAAAGGCAGCATTTCTCAATGGAGATCTTGAAGAAGTGATTTACATGAGGCAACCTGAAGGATACAATGTTCCAGGACGAGAAAACAAGGTTTGTTTATTGAAGAAATCATTGTATGGATTGAGACAAGCTGCGAGACAATGGTATGCGTGCCTAGATCAATTTCTCAAATCAAAAGGTTTTGTGACTTCTCCAGCAGATGATTGTCTTTATATTGGAAGATGTGATGATAAAGTATGTTTTATTGGGATTCATGTTGATGACAGTCTCATTGTTGGGAATTCACGGCAATATGTGAATTTTGTGAAAAATATGCTAAGTAAGCGATTTCAAATGACAGATCAAGGTTATATACATCATTACCTTGGCATGAAGGTTGAGATTGATCGAGATCAAGGTAAAGTCAAATTGAGCCAACATGGATATGTTGAAAAGATGTTGGAGAAATTTAGAATGCGAGACTTGCAAACCCGGGCAACAACACCAATTGTACAGTACTATCTTATCTATGCATGAGACCTAAAACGCAGGGGGGGGTATGAAACAATGTTGAAGACACCATATCAAAGCTTGATTGGAGCATTGATGTACCTTGCATTGAACACTAGACCAGATATTGCTTTTGCAACAGGATATCTTAGCAGGTTTATGTCTGAATCAGGTTCTCAACATTGGCAAGCTGCTAAGCGCGTTCTTCGGTATTTGAAAGGTACTATTGATTATGGTTTAGTACTTCATGGTGGACAAAAGTTGTTAGTATACTCGGATCTGATTGGGCTGGTGACATTGATACTAGAAGATCCACTAGTGGTATGGGCGTTTTTCTTGATGGTGGAAGTTTGATTTCATGGAGATGTAAACGTCAAGAATCAGTGGCATTATCATCAGCTGAAGCAGAGTATATAGCGGTCTCAGGTGCTGCAAGAGAAGTGGTATGGATGCGAAGACTTATAAAAAGATTTTTATGAAACAAATAGAACCAACAAAAATCATGCGACAATCAAAGTTGTATTGCTATAGCGAAGAATCCTGTGTACCACTATAGAACAAAGCATATTGCTATACGACATCATTTTATACGTCAAGTAGTAAAGAAGCGGAAGATTAAGTTGGAGTTTGTACGTACTGAGACACAGGTTGCAGATATATTTACCAAACCATTGCGGCGTGCTCGTTTTGAAGAATTACGCCATATTTTGGGAGTTCAAGTGTTGGCATGAGGGGGAGTGTTAGAATATTGAGTATTGGACTTGTACAATGTTATCAACATGCATTAGATTGCATGCATGTACATGCACATGCACATGCACGCATGTGATTGCATGCACAACACTTGTATAGTATGCATGTGCATTAAGATTTATTCATTGTATATATATTGGATGTGAATAAAGGAGAAAGTGTCTTGGTTTGGTGAAGGATCTTGGTTATTGTTCTCCTCTACCTATTCTTTACATGCGCGGTTTCCCGGGCATGTGTAAATCTGACAAGATCTTTCTTATGGTTCTTCCCCAACCTCCATTAGGAGTTGACAATATATATCATCCTGGTCCTCACAAGTGATAAGAATACCTTGTTTTTTCATGAGATCAGTCTCTTTTTACGTGGAGTGTAACACAAGATCCACCTTACCATTCGTTTTACCTACGTCAACATACCACTCCGCACTGTCATCCATCTTTTCCTCGGGGCATCGAGGATCTGTGTCTGCTCTGATAATGGATCCGCTATCATCCCTCGACAATACATAGGGTACTGCGTCCTCGTTAGGTTTTCCCTTATTCTGTGAGCTTGAGGTTGCGGGAGCATCTTCTGAGCCTCTTGCTTTCTTAGGAGGAGGTGTAGCAACTACCAACCGGTTTTGCCTCTTCTTCCCTAACGAGGGTGCAATACACGCTTAGCGCGATTTCGAGTGGTGTACTAGTCTAGCCAGACTAAACTGTAAAGAATGGCATACAGTCGCCAATTACAGAAAGATTAATCACAGGTATGACAAAAAAGCAAAGGCTGCACATGCATACCAATTAAACACAGGCATAATAATTTACTCACTGCCAGACAAATTATAGACAGAATAGTTAATCACGGGCAGGACAATTAAACACAGGAAGGACAATTTTGCAAAGGCAGATTTTAACTCACTGCCAGAGAAATGATAGACATAACAATTAGGTTGGGCAGAAGATTTATTGACAGAAAATAAAGAACAAACATTGTACAATAAACAAACCAATGAACAGAACCCTAAACACTGAACAAAGAATCGAACAATGAATGAATGACATACAGAACGATGAAGAATACTGACCTTGAGCGGCTTCTCTCGTAGCTCGGCCAGAGTTCGGAGCAGCACGACCTTTGGGCGGCATTTTGACGACGATCTTGAGTGTCGTGAAGTTCTTGAGTGCCTCGGAGCAAGTCTGCAATAAAAAGCAAGAAAAAAAATATAGATTTCCATAAGCAATCGGGGTCGGGTTTGGTTAGCCGATTTGTCTTTGGATCGATGGGTTTCATTCGGATCGACTTTAGATCGACGGTCCAATAGATGCGAGCGGTTATTTAGATTTCACGGATCGACTTCAAATCGACGGTCAGAAATCTTACGATTGCGCCTAATGGGTGGCACGCGATTGGACCGACAGTTAATGGTCCAACGACCGCCGTATTATGAAATCCAAAATTAGATTTCACTCAGCCGCTAAAAAAGCAGTACAATTAACGGATAATTTGAAACTGCCACCTAATCTTTCCGTCAGCCTTTCTTGCCATTCGAAAGCCCATAACTGGGAAGATGGTTGCGCCCGAACACGATGTCGAGCGCCTTCATGTAAGTTCATCTACTCTTCTGGATCGCCTGCTACAATTTAATCCCATAATCTTACGAGAATGAACAACATTGGAGAGGAATGTTACATGTTGTCGACGAATTTGAAGAGGAGGGTGGGGAATCGCAAGATAGAATCAATCGACCCGGAAGCAGTATGCCATATAGTTCCTCTGGGAAGTGATCATGTGAAGATCCTAGTTACCATTTGCCATTTTAATGATGAAGCATTACCCAGAAGGCATCTTGATGGAGACACGGTCGGAAAAAGCATTGGAACCTTTGTTGCATGGCCAGTAATTCGCTTAAAAAAGGTAAAAGTTTCATTTTTCCAAATGAAATAGAGGAAAATGCATCAGAAGAAGTAGATTTAGTGCATATACTAAGATGTTCAAATTGATTCTGTCATATGTATAAAATTAATAGGCCTGCAAACAGACCATTCAGTCAAAATTTCAAAACTATAAGGCTTGCAGACCAGACCATTCAGAAGTTTACAAAACACTAGACATTCTTTACATTTTTTCCATAAATCTGTGTGTTATTCCTCAGTAGTATCAAATGTTGGCACAAGAGAAGCTGGCACAGCAGAAGTAGAAACAAGAGAAGCTGACACAGTAGAGGCTGGAACAAGAGAAGCTGGCACAGAAGAATCTGGTAAATTATATGGTGTAGCTATTGGGCTATTACCCAAAATGGCTTCAAGCTCTACAATTCTCATTCTCAGCTGAGCATTCTCTATTTCAAGCCTCTCCCGAGCACGACATAACTCCTCATTGAATAAGCCCATGCTTGTAGCCATTCCCAAACATATCTCACTAAGAATGGTCATATTATGGCGGTAAATATCAAGACCTTCACGAAACTCGAAGATTGGTATAGGCCATGACACAAAATGTCAGTCTAGCACAGGAGGAACTTCAGTTGAATACGCACCAGGCGTGTGTTTAAACTGCTCAACCTCAGCGTATTAGAGTTTACACTAAGCGTGGGAGGTGGGAGCGCCTCCTCCACCCCCTCGATCGTGAGTTCTGGCATTACTAAGCGAAAGAGATAATTAATGATCTACGCAAAAAAAAAAAAAAAAAAAGGGACAACAAAAGCAGATTTGAACTGGAAGGAAACTAGAAAAAGGATTTGAACTATTTATTTGCACTTGGCATGTATAAGAGATTAATAGTAGTAACTGTACATTAGGGAATTTACGTCAGAGGTGAACTAGGCCAATTTATAATTTAAACTCTTTGAATGCAATAGTAGAAGGCACTTAATGCCCATTTGCTAATTCGCGCTTGGCGTGTAAGAGATTAATATTAAGAAAACTAGCCATTGTATCCAAATCACGCCAAACGTGAATTGGGCTAATTAAAGTATAAACTCTTTGAATGCATTATTAGAATTAGCAGAAGGCTTTTGTGTAAGAGATTATTAAAAAAAACTAGCCATTGTATGCACTTCACGCCAGGCGTGAATTGGGCTAATTTACAATTTAAAGCTTTTGCACGCAAGTCATCCTCCATTCTTCATTTTTTATTAGAAATCCCCATATGCTAAATTGCAATCCCCCTATTACTTTCTCATTACCCCTACTACCCCTGACTACCCCATTTCTCTTCATCCCCCACTCTCAATTCTTTTACTATAAATCCCCATCTTTTAAATTGCAATCCTCTGTTACTTCCTCGATACCCTTAAGATAGAACAAAAATCCCCTTGACCTCAAGAAATTATCTTTTTCTTGTGAATTCCCTATATCCAAAAAGGGCATTATAAGGAGGATGTGGGCATCATTTTTAGTGTGATTTATTGTCTTGCATCATTGCAATAGCCTACTTCAAATTCAAGGACAATTAAGCTTCCTTTTGGTAATCTAAGAGTGTTTGCCAGCCACAAGTAGAGCATGTATTGCAATGATAAGGAGCTTATCTAGTTTAGCATGTGATGTATCCAGTTCAAAACAGCAACTAAATGAAATGAAATTATTAAAATCTATGACGTATTCGGTCTATCGTCAATGCCTTATGCTGCAAAATCCCTTCTCTAAATGCATTACCTTATACCTTTAAACTTTTGCATCATGGATCACCATATCTGTAGTTTATTACTCAAAATGTATAAAACATATTCCTGGTCACGTGGGCATGGTAATTGAGGTGTGTTTCTGTGGAAAGTTTTATTTATGTGCAACTTGAAATATATTTTGCAAGTGCGATCATGTTTTGGCTTAGTGCCAGACTCAATTGAGAGGATTGTTTGCCGAAGGTATCAAAGGAGCTTGTAATGAGTTTGCAGCTTATGGGTTGCTGTACATTGTTATTCAGAATGGGAATAACAAAGACCTCCTTTCATCCATGGCAGTTTGGGATGTTGCATAGATCTGGATGCTTTAATATCTCATATTTTTTTTGAAAGTGCATGCCTATTTGTATTTCTAGATTATCAACAAAAAAGGAGGAAAAGACATTGTTTATGTTGTAGCCTGAAGATGTTGTTTCTCATGGGAATGCCAATCTTGCAGTCGATGACTTCTTGGCCCGATCATTGTTCTGATTCTTGTGCATGTCAATCCGATTTCTTGAGTTCAACCATCTGTTAACACATTGCTCATATATTAGTTCTTGCAATGATGTGGGAATATACATTCGGCATACCGACTGTAACTGTTGGTAGCTGTACAGTTACCGACTATAACTGTACATGAATTCTGTCTAATAATGAGAAGCCCCAAACTGTTCTTGGCCACCTGATTACTTCTTTAAAGAATTTCTTCTGTGGGATTTGACAGGCACAATTTAGGGTAGACCATATAATATTATCTATTTGATGGATTGAACTACATGTACATTCTGCAGGTCTGTACTAGTGTAATATTGTAGCCGTTATGCCCATCAGTGTCACAAAGAATAGGGATTATATTTAGCTAACATAAAGCTAGAGTTTCCATATCATCAGCAGCAAAACTGTATTATCAAATGAGAAATCTAGGTTAAGTTCTTAATCCTTTCCATATATATGACAGTGATGGAAAGATATTATGCTCTTTGCCATTCATATTTGCCACATTCAACTCTATAACAATTAAATATGATAGGCAACATGTGGGACAAAATATCATGGCAACTGTCCACAAATATCATATATCATGATAACTATGGGGGTAGATTTTTGTCATCCGCGAATGCTCAACATAGAGTTATCTAGAACTCAAATCAATCCTGCTCAGGTGGACTATACCAAAAATTCCAATCATGGGTAGATGCAAATGACCACCACGACCATTCTTACTTGAAATCAGGACTAGGCATCTCGATGCTGCCACCGTGGACACTGTAGTCACAACTGCCCTTCTGTGATACACACCATCAGACAGCGACCCATGCGGCATCAACTTAACGATGCCCCATAGAATGTCTTTGTGAGATCTACCTGTTTGATGTAAATATAACAATGTCTGTGTGTCTGATAAATGTATAGATATAACTAATGAATTAATAATATGTGTGCAGATGTGGAAGTAAAATATGGTTAAAATAGACAGTGTTGGGTCTGGAAAGATGCGAGATAGTCAAAAGAAGAGAAACGTATTTCAAAATATGGTGGAAAGAAAATATTGATATAATAAAGTGTATAGTGAATGCAATGTTAAATATAATAGAATGAGAAATCTATTGTTTAAATTTGGATTTTCCGTTTGGTAAAAAACTTTTTGTTTTTTTTTTTTTTTAAAGTCAGTTTCCTAAGGTCTTAAAAGGTTTTGGCTGCCGGAAAAGCCTCTGGTTATCCAAAAATCGAAGCATTTTTCTTTTGTTATAGTTTTGCCCTTTCCATCTTAGCATGTAAGTCTGGCAAAGGAGATCGTAGGCCTAAAATCTAGGACAGTTTTGTGGCGGCGTTCTATTTTATGTGTTTCCATGTCCCATAGGCTGGTCTTACGAAAATGTTTTTGGGTACCCCCGTACCGGACTACAGACTACTTGCTCCAGAAACTCGCAGGTAAGGCCGCTGCTTTGGAGGCTCCTTCTGTTTTGGGATTTTTAGCCTACTTTTCTAGAGTCCTTGAGGATAGTTTGTGTGTTTATGTAAGTGGTTTATTGTCTGGCTCTCAAAATCAGCTTGCTTGGATTTGTTGAATAGATTTGTGCTTTAATTTTGATGGTGAGAGGTTGAAAAGGCTGGCAAATAGACCCAAGGAACCAGGGCTTCTTAATGATCATTGGGTATTCATCCAGGGCTTTCCGATTATGTTTCATGCCTAATTGCAGGGATGAAATGATGCTTAAGCTTGCAAATTCAAGTTTAAAGGATGTGACTGATTTATCTGAGATACTTTGTGTGTCTCAGATCCTATTGGGTAAGAAGGATCGAATGTTTTATCTTTTCCCTTAGGCTGAAGAAACCTGGTGAATATGTTTTATTGGCTCAGTTATGCACATTCCCAAGAGATTGCCTGTGGTGAAGGCAACAAAGCATGCAGGATGAATTTACAGAGTGCCGTAGAATCTGTTCCCCTTCCTCCTTCACAAAATAATCTTGCTCCCAAAATTTTACAAGCTAGCATTGTGCAAGGAGGTTTAGATCATAAGACCCATGTGGAATCTCTCCAGGTAGCAATGATGTCTTTAGATGACCATACCGACTCTGTTAAGGAAAGTGATGCTGCTTTGCCAAGTGATAGCATCATGGAAGGTGTATCTGCATTTGAAGTTGCATTGCATCCTGATCATCCTGTTGTTGAACCTAATGTTCCTGATCATGCTGTTGTTGAACCTAATCTTCCTGATCATCCTGTTGTTGAACCTAATGCTCCTTTGGTAAGTGATAGCATCGTGGAAGACCTACCTGAATTTGAACCTGCATTGCATCCCGACGATGTTGTTGTTGAACCTAAGGCTTATTTTCCAACTGAAGAGACTATGTCTGATGCATCTGAAGGTTCAAAAGGATCACTGCCAAGTACACCTGTTGGTTGCCTATAGTGGAGGCAATAAATTGCATGCAGGCTACTACTGTGGCTATGCCTACCTTTCGACAGCATGAATGCAACAAATTGATGTTGATGTTTTCTAAAGGTAATAGTCATTCATGTCTTCGGGACTATCATAAAGGTAATATGAGCTTGAGCTCCCAAAGTTTATTGACTTTCATTTTATTCTGTATGAAATAAAAAATTATCAGAGAATATCTATCAAAGCAAGCAAGGATGTGATGTTTTCAGCTATAGATGTGGATCCATGCAACATGATGCATATGTTTAGCCATCAGCAAGAACTTGGACAGTTCTAAAAATGTATTCATTTGAGATTTTGAATGCCCGTCTTATGTGCTTGAATTTGGGAGACAATAGTTCATGAGGTATGATAATCTAGCAAATTTGTAAACTTTGTACTTTGTACATCTCTGTCCATGTTGTCCTTGCTTTTGCAGGTTAGCCATAGATATAATGCAGGACTTTTTCTGCATTGCTCAATACAAGGACCAGCATAATCGGCGAGAAAGTTTAAACCAACTCTGTTGGTTGTAGAATTTTGAGGCATTTATTTTAATAAGCATACTACTTGAAATGCATGTTCATTCACTATTTCAATTAGGGTAAGGTATACAATATTGTATAATTTTTGGTTATTTTGTTTTCAACAGGTACACAAGAAAATATGCATGAAAAAATAGTTGCTTTATATATGGATTTCAAAATGTTCGATTCGCTCATGTAATTCTATGTCATTCTCTTTGGATCATGCCTGTTTCACATCATATCATAATCTTTTTCTCTAACTCCGAATCCCTTTGTTCTACCTAATTGCATGGTTCTTCCACAAATCTAGCAAATCTTTATATTTTTGTATGTTTTGCATCTCTATTCATGTTGTCCTTGCTTTTTCAAGTTAGCCATAGACTCAATTGAGGAATCTCTTCTGCATTGCTTAATACAAATGCCAGTAGAATTAGCAAGAAACTATTAAAGTCAGCTCTATTGGCTGCAGAATTTTGAGAGCATTCATTTTTATAAGCATAGCACTTGAAATGCATGTATATTCACTGTTTCAATTAGGGTATGCTATATTGTATAGTTTTTTGTTATTCTGTTGTCAAAAGGTACACAAGTATTTGCCTGAAAAAAGCCTGCTTCATGTATGTGTTTCAATATGTTCAGTTCTTCAGGTGACTCTCTATGCATTTTAATATGTTCAGTTTGTTCAGGTAACTCTATACCATTCTCTTTGGATCATGTCTGTCCCCATCACATCAATTATCAAGTTCTTTTGCTCTATCTAATTGTATGCTCTCTCTCCTTTAGAGAATGTTAACTAGCTGCAAGTATATCAGCAAATTATCAATGAAAAGCATCAGACTTGCAGGGTCGAGAATATGGGCATTATGTGGGAGCATATTAGTTTAGCAATGTCTATTGCCCTTCTAACTCAATTTACAGCCAGTTCCATGCTTCAATTTTATGTGCCAAATAGTGCAATGGACAAATCGTTTAGTGTTTCTACATTGGGTATATGAATGTCTAGAAGGCCTGGCATTGGTCGGAAGAGATGCTATGTGAAATTTTATGCTTTATTAGATAATCAAATGGAACCCCATGGCACATAAACTTACTGCCCTGAAGATGAGCCTCTTCTACATCATTTTCTGAAGGTACATACAAGATTGTTTTTCATATGCAGATGTTTAATGCAGATGTTCCATTAAGATATTCAGGAGCAATGGGAGAGCCCATCCATGGTGAAGTAACATTATACAATTCTTAATAATGAGATTGTGATTAACTGCAGTAATTCAGTGGGAGTAATTATGGATATGATGTAGGCCTCTGTCACTGTCCATCCATCCTCTTCAATCGATTGCGTAGTTGTTTATTGCAGGGCTCCGCTGTGTTACTACATTTTGGTAGTCTTAATCCATATGAAGAAAGAAAGCTCTCATATGAAGCAAATATTATAAGTTAAAATGCCATATGATTCTTGCAGATGCCATTACTTTAAATAGCACATGAAGAGACAGAAGCCATCATGGACATCTTCCACATGCACTGTTTGGATTGGTCATGTTTTAGGGCTCAACAAAAGCAACTACCCTACTGTTGATGACCATAGAAAACTTTTTCATTTGATGTCTATTACTTTTATTTAACTTGAGAATGACTTATGCTTTTGTACACACAGCAGTTTCTTATTTATTGCACCTCTCAATGAAGCTCTGTAGCACTATCATTGAACACTTATGTAGCTGACGGAATTGAACACCTCTTCACTATAGCTTACATGTATTAGCAAGTTCAGTTCTGTCATGCAATTGCTGCCTTTATAAAAGCTTCTGCACCGAAAACCGACTTCGAAATTTTTGTATTGATCATCCAAACATACCCAAAATATCACACGACATCCACGTCTTGGAACCGCTTATTGAAAAGAACATGGTATTTGGGAGGAAAAATTTCGCTTTTTGGGGTGGGCATAAATAAAACATAGGGAAAAATCAAAGCTATGGGAAACCAAAAAAGTGTGCCTAATTTAGGAAATATCAAGCGTTGGCCAACGGGCCAACACTTGGCCCAGACTATCATCCAAGATAAGAAACCAAGGCCCAAAAAGACAGGAAAAAAAAATGAGGAGGAAGCTGGGGAGATTTTTAAAGCACCTTCAAGAGGCCCTACAGATGTCTATAGGATCACCTTCTCTAAGAACAAAGTCTGGATGAAGTGGAATGAGTTCTGGGATGCTTATGCTCAGAAACAGCTACCAGATGCAATGGGAGAGCGCCTCCTCAAGATACTTCCATATTTAATTTGAAGACCACTGAGATTACAGGGCCTTCAGGATGATGAAGTCATTTGGCTGTTAGATCAATGCATAAACAAAGAAGTTCTATACAAGAAGGGTTCTTCAGTTAAGGACAAAATGTCCTGCATTGATTGTTGCACTCATATAAAGGACATGCGAGTTATGAAGGGAGCAGTTGGGCAAGAACTTCAGAAGCTATCTGGTGATGTTACATTGTCTGAACTTAGCCTGCCAGACAAGTATGGCATGCCTGTTGATGACATCAAGAAATACGTCTTCCGGTCCAAGGACTTTTTGAAAAACAGGAAATCAAAGAACCATCAACATACTACAAAACTATCAGATAAGGTGATGGCTGCGCTGAGAAGAAAGATTGCCATCCTGAAAGATGTTGGTGGTGACTTACTTGCACTCCAATACCTGGTCTCTACTGGCTATAAGGGTCTCCTACCCGATACAACAATAGGCCCTCGTAATATTTTTCTGTTTGTATTGGATAGTAGGACTGCAAAAGGAGAGAAGGGGATGACTCAAAAAGAGTACAACAGTATGCATAGGCTTAACAACTGAGAAACTCTTTATTATTGTCATCATATACCCTCCAGGAGAGTTTCATATGCATGCTTTGGTGGCTTCATACGACTTGGAATGCCTAAAGGTCGTTAGGGAAGATTCTCTTCTCTTTGAGACAAAGGATACTGATTTGAAAAATCAGTTTAAAAGTGCCTGTATAATTTTCATAATGATATCCCTTGTGCTAGATGATGACTATGAGGTAGTTAAAAGCAAAGAGGCATCAGATAAAGGTGCATGGCAGTGTTTTCTTTTGGATGAACCCAGCTTGAAAAATGTGTTCTACAAGGCAGATGATGAGGATGAAGCGAATGAATGCCAGGAATTTGATGTTCCTGACCTTTATCGGAAAGACATCACTCTGGAATTGCTGACAAAATAAAAGAGGCCCTTGAATAAACATGGGTTTGCAATCAATCTGGCTAGCTATCTTGTTGAGGTTTTTGCACCTTGATACCACTTTGCTATGAACTTCATGTTAGAGGGTGCATTGGTAGAGAAGTCCTGAAGACATCAAGAAGATGTCTAAGTTTCGTCAATGATAATCAGTCCAGGGATTTCCTTGAAGTGTTTTTTGAAAAGGTACTAGCCATGGCTGATTGGGGTCCTGTCAAAGATAATAATCCATTTGCTTTGGTACCTTACAATGGGGTGAAGCAGACTACTATTTCACAATCGCCTCCAAGAACGACTCCAAAATGTTCAAAAAGCAATGCAACCCCCGAGGAGAAGGCCGCAATGCTAGCATGGGAACGTGAGATCATGGAGCAAAATATAGAGTCTATGCTTGGTAATATTCCAACTAGTAATGTTACACTTGGGGTACGACTATGGTAGTTCCTGATACAAGCCAGGATGATAATGCAAGCTCAGATTCAACCACTGAAGTTAGGAAACAAAACCCTGAGGTAACTTTCATAGAAGAAAACGTGTCCGAACTAAACCGTGGAGTTGATGCTTCTGGCAGTAAACATCCGGGGAGTGAAGTAGACGCTATGACTGCTGGGGATGACCACAAAGGCTCTGATGATGAAAAGGTAATTCACGCCAGACGTGATATGTAAAATACTTATGACGGACAAAACGCGTTTGGCGTGTATTGCAGACAATTTTTGTATGGCTAACTCTTTGTTTTCCATGGTTCAAGGCTCCACTTGCTTGTGACAAAATCATTGTCTTCGATTTGAATGGCGTCCTGTGTAAAACATTTCCTAAGAAGCTTATTAACAGGGATGACTTCGAACAAGTCCCTCTAGAATCGAATACTACGTGGATCTATCCTTGCCCACACTTAGAAGATATGATGAATGAGGCGTTCAGATTGTTTCGAATTGCCATCTGGTCCTTAATAGAGCCCAGAAATATTGAAGAAGTTCTTAGGGTATTACCAAGAATGAATAGAGACTTTGTGACGATTTGAGACCAAACTAAGTGTATAAAGCTTCCACATCCAAGAGATCCGGATGGCAAACCGGTCTTCATTAAACATCTTGGTACTGTGATGGATCAGCTTGGCATTCAAAAGAAAGAGGACATCATAATAGTAGATGATGATGCTCTTAAGTGCTTTTAGCATTATCTTATTCTTGATAGCCTTTTAATATTTGGTTATTGTGTTTGGTGATGGGGCCTAGTCCCCAGGTTTTAGATGGGCTGTTGCCCTTGCATGTGCTGTGCCATAACCCGTTGGGTTCCCATGGACGTAAAAATCTATCTTATCTTATCTTTATAATCAAGGTCAGACTTTAAATCCACCAAGTTATACTCCACTATATTAGGGTGAAAGCATGCTAGGGTGTACCATCTAAAGTACTTTTTAGGGAGTGCGAAACTACCCAGAAAAGTACCCAGCACTGGGTACTGGGAACTTGCATAAATGCTGCAATAAATAATAAGTTTGAGAGTTAATTCATTTATATTAGTCTCTAATAGTATTGTTATCCTCTAATACTATAGATTGGCATGTTATTGACCTTCAATTCAAAAATTTTCGGTTGATTTTAATGGAAAGAAAAAACAGAAAGTACCAGTTTTAAAAGTACCCAGTGTAGGTACTTTTGAGGGTTCCAAAAGTGGTACACCGTAGCATGCTTTTACCCATTACTCAACAGATGAGTTTCTAGTACTATTCATGTCCATCATGAGTGGGTTGGCTGCGGTAAAACAGTACCAAATGTTGCCGAAACGCATCCAGAACTAGATCGGACTAAGGAGACGGATCCCTATCTTGAGAGATATTTGACAAAGAAAGAACTAGTCCCTCCATGATGTAATCTTCATATCAAGTGAATACAATGTAAAAAGTGTTCTGTGTATATTGATGTGTTGTTATCTACAAATGCTAATCAAACAACACATTCTTCTCACTAAAACAAGAAAATGTTAAACCGCCCACTACTATAATGTAAAAATTTGCACTCTTGCAAAACAGCATGTCACACACCACAATACTATATTGAAAAAAGGGTATGCAAAAGTGATATGCTTTTGGAACAGACATAAATCCAATTTAAATGAAAGATGGTTAATTATAAACTTGATGCAGGTATACAAAGGCAAGCTAAGCTCGCATGATGGCTGAATAACTATGTGCTTTTGTTGGTAGCAACCTCGCTTTTTAGGGCGCTCACAAAATACCACACAAGCCCAAGGGCCGCATGGTCAAAGGGACGTAAATTGTATTGTATTCTACTCTATTCTATTCTATTCTATTCTATTCTATTCAGACCAAGATTTGAAGGGTCTATGACAAAACTAGCTTATATAGCATGGCAATGGGGCCTACCTTTGAACTTGCCGGGGCATCAAGGTTGGGCTAGATTTTTTTTTTTTTTTTTTCTTTAATCTCTCGTCTATTTTTTGTCCCACAACTCGAGGATCTAAAGCATCTAGAAAATCGAACCTTCCCAAAAAGAATTATATAAGATTTGATAAGAAAAATACAATTCTTAAATTAATGAAAAAATGTTGTTCATTGGTCGCTACAATCGGAACGACTCATTTAAAACCAATGGCAATAATAGAATCCGGATTGGGTCAGAATTGGCTGGAACAAGCCTAGTAAGAGCCGATTTTGGAAGAACCTGCAAAATTAACTAAAGGAGTCCTTTTTAAGCTAAAGGCAAACCCTTTATCAAAAGGCTAATTCTGGTTGGTGCATAAAGCTAGAGAGAAGTCTACTTCCTGAATTTATTGCATTTCCATGATTTCAAGTAGTCCCTTGTAGTCGACTCTCCATAGCGATTGCTCATCTTGGTGATTGATATGCAAAATACGAAGACAAAACTTATGGTCCTGTTGGTATATGTGTGGGGAAATGCATTCAAATTTTGGTGCCATTCTTTAGCCATTTTGTTGTAAAGACTTCTGGAGCTTCAAAACAGAGATAGGTCCTGGTGTAACTCTCACACAAAAGAACATATGGAGCTGCTGCAAGAAGTCTGAACCTCACGATTAATGCGTGACATGTGTGAGAGCAAGATCAATTTTACTTTGTAAGCAAGCAACACGCAATAAACATCAATCTTGGACGTCCATAAATTTCTCCACGAATCTTTGATCTTCCTTTCATAACATTGGTATTCTAAATTGACCCAATGGGCAACCCAATAGGTTATATAGTCGACCAGGTCAATCAATATTGTTGACAAATGCGGATTACCTTGAAAATAGGCCGACTTTTTGAACATTATCCTACAATATAGAAGTTGGGTCTTCATTTTGGTCCAATGGCAATAATAGAATCGGATTGGGCGCCAATATCGGAACAAGCCTAGTAATACCATTTTTGGAAGAACCCCTAATTCCGCTTAACTAAAGGAGTCCTTTTAGTGTTATTTCTTAGGGTTTATCAAAAGGCTTGTGTTAGGGTTGGTGCATAAAGCTAGAGAGAAAACGCTACTTCCTGAATTTATTGATTTTGTAGCGTAGATTCGAAGGCCATAGCGATTGATTGAATGCAAAATACGAAGAAAAACTTATGGTCCTGTTGGTAGATAGAAGGGAAATGCATTCAAAATTTGGTAGTGTCATTCTTTAGAAGGCATTTTGTTGAAAAGACTTCAAATCGAAAGTGTCCGATAGGTCCCGTGATAGAAGGCGTCTCAAATCGAAAGAACATATGGATTCAAATCGAGTAGAAGGCAGGTTCAAATCGAGATAGAAGGCATCAGAGATATCCAGTAGTGTCTGATCGATCTTGTAGCAGAGTTTTAGCAAAATGAATCCCCAACTTCTATATTGTCCACGAACTTTGAGTTTCCATGGCATTCCGGTATTCTAAATTGACCCAATGGGCAACCCAATAGGTTATATAGTCGACCAGGTCAATCAATATTGTTGACAAATGCGGATTACCTTGAAAATAGGCCGACTTTTTGAACATTATCCTGCAGCTCTACTATGACGTACTGACGTGGACGTGCTGACGTGTCGGAATATCCAAAAGCACGACATTAGCCTACGTAGAAGCCGTGATCTTGGTTCCCATTTTTTGACGCTGTTACGCCTCGAATTGCCGGCTATGGAGTTTCTTCTCAGACCCTTCTCTCTCTGCGCGTTCTTGCTCTTCCCTTCAAATATCAGAAATTTGCTGCATTGTTTCACCATTTGTCCATTTTTTCGCATAATCTGTCCAAATTTTTGCTACGCATCCATTCATGGCAACTTTAGAAGACCTGGGAGTTTCCGCAGCTATCAATCTGTTGTCTACGTTCGTTTTCTTGCTTGCATTCGCTTTCCTCAAGGTCCAGCCTATGAACGACAGGGTCTATTTTGCTAAATGGTATTTAAAGGGTGTTCGAAAAGAAGAGGCTCCAAATGGGGAGAGATCTTTGCTCAAACAGATTGTGAACCTTGATCTGAGGGCTTACCTGCGCTTCTTGAGCTGGATGAAAGAAGCTTTGCGGATGCCGGAGATGGAATTGATTGAACATGCCGGCCTTGATTCTGCTGTATACTTACGTGTTTATCTTCTGGGGTAATTATGAAGAGTTTTTGTAGATTGCCTTAGCTATGTTCTCTTATACTGTTATGTAGTTGCATCATTGGTCACACAATACAGAACGTATAATAAAAGACTGCCTGCACAAGAAGACTGCCTGCACAAGATTTCATCTGCAATATAAATAGAGTGCCTAAATGTACACGTTTATCCATAACAATTGGTACTAAGTTGATGGTTATGCCGACTTGCTGGATATATATAACATGTTATGTGAAAGAAAAAAAGACATTGTAGATATCGATTGCTTGCTGGATATATATATAACATGTTATGTGAAAGGAAAAACGACATTGTGGGTATTAATTGCTTAACGTGTTTCTATTTTCAGGCTGAAAATATTCATTCCCCTTATGTTATTGGGATTCTTTGTTCTGGTTCCCATCAATGCAACTGACCAGAACCTTAAGATAACGAGTTCAAAAATTTTATCGACTGATATTGACAAGCTTTCTTTGTCCAATGTAAAAAACGACTCTAATAGGTATTCCATGTTCCGTATTTATTATTGAGGACATATTCCCCAGTTTTTTAAGTTTTCACGTTTGAGAGGCATTTGCACAACATGAACTGATGGTCATTCTTTCCTTTCAAGGCTTTGGGTGCATCTATCAATGACATATGTATTCACTGCATGGACGTGCTTTATGCTCTATATAGAGTACAAAACCGTATCTGCAATGAGATTTCGTTTTCTTGATACTGACCGACGTCGCCCTGACCAGTTTACGGTACGCAAATAAATAGTATAGTCAAATTTTACAAAGTACATTAGAAGTTTTTAATTATGCCCCTGGGTAGTTATTCCCAGTAAAACTCAATAAGGATTTTTGATGAAAAGTGTTATTGCTAGTTGATCCTATGCCGCAGGAAAATAAATTTGTAACTCCCCATAAGTTACATATGTATATACGAAACATGATAGGGGTAAGAAAAATAGATTGTTCTTTTATAGTAAAATAGCTCATGAGGGATCCCAGTTTTCTCAGAACTCATAATAAAGTCCAGAATCAATCCCTTTTACTCCAATTTACATGCCAGAAATGCACATGTTCATAGTCATGGATGGTCATCTATGCTAAAGGCTAAAAACTGAAAAAGAATAGTGCTCCTACAGTTTGAGCATGTCAGCATCAATTTCAGTTTTTGAACTGTATAATGCAGAGAGTTAGTGCATAGTTAGTAGTAACCACTTTTGTATGCTCGAAAGGTAGTCGGAATTGCTAAATTATGCTTTGGCGGCCTGGAATTCTAGGAATAATGTGGGATGGTTGCCTTTTTTCCTCTTTAAAGTCAGAAACAAAATAGAGTTTGAACTATTTGTTCCATTTAGACTCATAGCTTGACTAAATTGGTGATATCCGTATTGCTAGTTCAATAGAGTTTGATATGCCAGTGGTAATTTACTGATGGCGATTACCTCCATGACGAAGGAGGTTAAGCATTCATAAGGTCAAACAATTTAATGCACTGTTGATTGCAGGTTTTAGTTCAACAAATTCCAGTTGATCCAGATGAGCCATTAAGCCTTCATATTGACCATTTTTTCCGGGTCAACCACCCGAACTATTACCTTGGCCACCAGGTAAATATTGCATTGCGTGAATTAACAATAAAGAAATGTTCATACCACGCGCTGTTAATTTGAAATGAAGCATCTCTTGACCTTTATTGGGGCATTGCAGGTTGTTTACAATGCGAATTATCTTGCAAATTTGGTTCGACAGAGAGAGCATTTGCAGAATTGGCTGGATTATTATCAACTGAAGCATGCAAGACATCCTGAAATAAGACCCATGAAGAAGGTAACTAAACTATTGTATGGTTTGTTTGTTATTGAAAATGTAGTTTGCCCTTTTATTTGATCTGTGTACATATCAGACTGGCACCAAGGTCTCAGAAAGTCATATCTTAGCAACCGCTTTCAAGCTTAAAAATGGAATACAATCTTACCTAATAGTGCGAAAGATGATGAACTGCTCAAGAAGAGCATTGTCACTATACCCATGTTAAATTTGATGTC
Source organism: Isoetes taiwanensis (assembly GCA_021234155.1). NCBI lineage: Eukaryota > Viridiplantae > Streptophyta > Lycopodiopsida > Isoetales > Isoetaceae > Isoetes > Isoetes taiwanensis. The sequence continues at coordinate 11,822,694 of JAJEKV010000010.1, read as the reverse complement.
TCTCAATGTTCCCTCACAGCTTTTTTCAAACGGGAAGATTTGGTGTCTTTGATGATTTTCTATTGTAATATTATGTGCATTTCACAAAATCATACCAAGCTTCAACATAACGCGAAGCTAATTGCACCATTTTAAAATCAAGATTATTTAATGCTTGGCACTTTGGCAGGTTAAATGTCTGGGACTTGTGGGGAAAAAAGTTGATTCCATTGACTACTACACTGGAAAGATTGCGCAAGTCACAGAGATGGTAAGATGCATGACCCTGCTTTAAATATAGATTTAGATAGAGACAGCAAGCAAGGGATAATATGAAAGGGGGCATTGCAAAGGCAAATAAATATAATCTGATCTTTGAGATGCCATTGCTTAGCTTGAACTACTTATAGACTCTTATTCTAACCAATTTGAATCTGAGCTATGAGTGGACACAGATGCCTGATCACTCCCATGTTTTTGCAGATTGAAGCCGAAAGGCAACGTGTGCTCTCTGATAATCAGGCAAAAATGCCAGTGGCGTTTGTGTACTTTAAGAATCGGTGGGGGGCTGCAGTTTGTGCGCAGACACGGCAAAGTAGAAATGCATTTACGTGGTTGACAGATGTTCCTCCGGAACCAAGAGATGTTTACTGGCAAAATCTTGCAATACCATATATTCAACTTAATGCTCGAAAATTATTAGTGACTGGAGCAGTATTTTTGCTGGTATTCTTCTATATTATTCCTGTTACATTTGTTCAGTCCTTAGCCAACATAGAAGGCATTGAGAAAGAGCTGAAGTTCTTGAAGCCAATTATTAAGATGTGAGTAATATTTGTGCCATGATAAGTTCACACACATTTCATTTCACATGACTGATACTCCTACATACGATTTTTCAGACCATTTGTCAGGTCATTTTTGCAAGGATTTTTGCCTGGACTTGTACTTAAACTATTTCTACTTGTCCTGCCAACAATACTGATGATAATGTCCAAAATTGAAGGCTTTATATCACTATCAAAGTTGGAGTTAGTTACAGCAGCCAAATATTACTATTTCATTGTTATCAATGTGTTCTTCGCATCTGTAATTGCGGGAGCTGCTTTCCAACAACTCCGTACCCTTCTTCATGAATCACCATCAGGGTGTGTATACTTTAGTCTAAAAGAGAGGCTAAGCCCTTTTCCATATAAATCCAATTAGTTTTTTGGGTTGTTAGATACATGCACTTAGCATGATGCCTTTTTGGAACCCATGCGTTTCTTTTTTAAACACAAGGATAGGTGCTTATATATGCATGCTGACGCTCTATTAAAATCTTTGATTTGCAGAATTGTTAAACTTCTTGGTAATAACATTCCAATAAAGGCAACATTTTTCATCACGTACATCATGGTAGATGGTTGGTCGGCAGTAGCAGGCGATATGTTACGACTGAAGCATCTATTTTTGTACCACATTAAGAATCTGTTTCTTGTAAAAACAGAAAAGGACAGGGAGAAAGCTATGTCTCCTGGTAGTGCAGGCTTTGATGCTGCCTTCCCTCAGGTGCAGCTGTACTTCCTTCTGGGTCTGATATATGCAATATTGACGCCTTTTATCCTGCCATTCATTGTTGTGTATTTTGCATTCTCATATGTAGTCTATCGACACCAGGTAAAGCTAATAGTTGATATATATTTGGTGTGGTGATTTCATTAAGAATATGCGCATACTAACCTGGCAGAAATATTATCCAGGTCATCAATGTCTATGAAGCAGAGTATGAGAGTGCAGCAGCATTTTGGCCGCATATACATGATCGTATTATAGCATCAATGATTATAGAACAGTTAACACTCATTGGAGTGTTCTCTACGAAAATGACGGGATACTTTGTACCTCTCCTTGCTGTCCTTTTAGTACTCACAATTCTCTTCCATTTGTATTGCAAGAGGCGTTTTGAAGCAGCATTTCATAGCCAATATCCATTGGAGGTACATGGTTGTCACCGCATTATGGTTTTTTGGTAAACTTATATGCACAGCACAAGTATGTGATGATTGTTGTTCTCTTCAGGATGCCATGCAAAAGGATATTTTGGACACAGCTACAGTTTGGAATACCGAATTATATTTAGAGAATGCATATTTGCATCCCATATTCAAGGATCAAACGGATTCCTTGGACACAGAGGCACCATTAGCTTAGCTCCCACAACAAGACTGTCAACCTATGCCATTGATCCCAACAAGGATGAACAACAGGCTAAAACAGGTTTTGTACAATATCAAACACATACGCAGTCACTAACTTTAAGCAAGATTCTTGGGGTAGATTATGCTGCAAAGTTTTTCCTCGAACAATGGGAAGAGGAAGGGCACATGCTTCAATAGAATATGTGCCCCACCAATATTTGGACATGATTGTTTCAAACATCGGATTTTTGAAGTATGCTGATAAGACGAAATTATAGAGGTTTTCTAAATCTGAAGTTCTATAAGTCTTTCAAATTTAACATATATCTCGAACTCCTTTCCTTTGATTCTTTATACAATCCAAAATTCTGTAGTGAAGTTGCTCGATCCTCTTAAGGAAACTCTAAAACTGAGGCATTATTTTGCTGCCAGAAAAGCTTTGCCCATCGTGGGAGGCCTCAATCTTCTAAATCTGCAAATAACTTCATTCTGTCTTATTTTTACAGATTTTTAGTTCATGGCTGTAGATACAGAAGTTTTTGGATTTCAAATGGGTTTGGATTTCAAATGGGATTGGTAAACACTTGGCATTTGTATTGTAGAAGGGGTTGCATCCTAATAGGAACATCCCAATTTGTAGACAAACATTTATAATCTTGCATAGTGTTTGATCACCTTAATTTAGATTAGTCTACAATCTCACATTTGGAGAATATGTTCTATATGTGAAATCAATTAACACTGTAGCATCAAAGTCATTGCTCTGAGCCACTGCATACTACACAAAGTCATTGCTCTGAGCCAGTTTATTACAAATTGATTTGTCTAATTGTAGATATATCTTAAGACCATTTGTATGAACTATATTTTCTTATTAAAGATCTGTATAGTAATGAGATCTTTATGCTTTTTGGTTTTATTTTAATTTTGCCTAATGGTCTAAGTAATGACAGGGCAATAATTTTGTCACTACAATAGAACAATGATTTATTGTCACATTTTTTGTCACTAAAATAATGTGTCAAAAACTTATACCAGAGCGATAATAACAACGAGAAAATTCGTGAAATTCAAATGACATCAATGTGACAATAGAGAGACCAAATAGTGACAAAAAAAGAGAAACAAATGATGATGTAAACGTGTACTATCATGTGACAAAAGACAGATATGGCTTTGACAAGCCCTTGGTCGCCATCAATGCTCTGGACGCCTTGAGTTCGTTGGAGGCGAGTCAGCCGTGCTCACCTTGGAGGATTGGTATTGGGATGGTCGTACTAGCTTCGTGGGGAGTTCTTTCGAAAGCTTCGCTTTGACTGAAGGACGATGGGACCCAACTATCACGGGAACAAGTGGCGGGAGTATTCCGCTACACATACCTATAGTCCCTCGGGGTGATGTGGTGGTGCGGTGTTTGGAAGGTTCATCCGGATGTTGTATCTTGTTTTGTGCGGTCTTGTTACCGGGTGTTGGCTATTCATGACACTCACCCCCCTCCGGGCAAGTGGTCTCTGCAGCTTCCGGGTTCTCGATGGCGCTTCGGTTTGGGCGTGGACATGGAGCTCACTTCCCCACCGAAGGTTCGGGTGCTTATGTGGCGGTGGTGCAATCGGTATCGTGGTGAATGTCCTTGTGAGTCGGGTTTAGGTCGGGTGTGAGCCCTCTTTGCCCTTGTTGTGGCCTTCATCGTGAGACTGTGGAGCATTGTGCGGTTTTATGCCCTCATTTGCGGGTTGCACGGGATTGGGTCGGGCTCGCATTTGGTGAGATTGAATAGCCAACAATTGCCGCTTCATGTGTATCCTCGGTGCTTGGCGCCAAATGCAGCGACAAGCCTTGCATCCGTCGTGCGTGGCTTGGTTGGTGTGGTTGATTTGGAAGCGGCGGCGGTTGTGGATCTTCGGGGGATTCAAGAGACTGCGGCCTCTCTGATTCCTCGACTCAGGTACAAGCTATTTCAAAGCTTTTTGGTGTTCCCGGGAATAGTAGAGCGGAAGTTTTCCATGAGTTGTAGTTGTTGTGGAGTGTCGAGGTATCACTGTCTCTTTGGGGCAGTTCTCCTTCCTCCTCACTTGCTTTGTAACATTACCATTCTTTTAATATATTCTTTTACCACGCTTCTTCAAAAAAAAAAACTATGTGTCAAAAATGTGACAATAGATTGAGTTAATAATGACAAAAGTAGTGACAAGCAAATGACATAAATTTGACTATAATGTGCCAACAAAAGATATAACTGTGACAATAGACTGATATAGTTTTGACAAAACTACGTGTAAAAAAATATGCCAATAGACTGATTTATAGTGACAAAAGTGGTGACAAAGAAATGATATAAAGTCGACCCTAATATGTCACTAAAATGTCATAATTGTGAACAAGAATTTGGAGAAAAAATGACACAAATGTGTCAATAGTGTGCTTATAGAATGCTCAAATGTGACATAAGGTTGGAAATAAGGTGACAAAAAAAGTGATTATAAAGTGACAATAAAATAACAATAAGCTGACTTTAAAGGGACAATAAGATGATCAAATAAGTAACAAGCTGCTAAAACTAAAGTGATAAGCTGAAAAAAACGTCCCCGAGAAGTCAAGATATCATCAATCATCTTCTTGATCATCATTATTAGGCTCTAATGTAGTAGTATAAATCAGACGTCTGCACCTGGATACAATATAATCAAGTAGAATCTCGAAGGATGTGATCTCATGGTCTAATTCTGCCTCTATAAACAACTTTGAATACTTTGCCTTCAAACCAGTATAAATAGAAGTTTATACTGGTTGCATGATGTTGTTTTTTTTATCTTCTTTCTTCTTGTTTTCAAACATGCAAACGGGCTAGGTGGGATTTATGGTTTTCAAAGTATTGTGCTTTGTGAATTCCAATTAATAAAAATACAAGGGAAGACTATATAAGCTAATTTCAAGGAATGTACTTTCTTCAAGCTAAGTAATATTTGGATAGTCTTGTGGAAATACACTTTCTTCGAGCTAACCCTCATAGTAACTAAATTTGCTCCCATCTCACTTGCTTGCCATTTACTAAAGGATGTTCACAAATATGCATCTACAAGATTTGGGGGATAAAAATGCATGTTATGGCCAATGAATTCCACAAGGCCCACCTTTACATTTTAAGATTATAGGCCTAGGTTGATTTTAGAATGTCGTCATCTATTCTAGTTTATTGTATTAAATCTGAATAAGTTTATAGAGTTTCTATCTTATTGCAGTCATTCGAGGCTTAAATATATGGCATTCTATAGAATTTCTTCAATGGAGCATCATTTTACTCAAATCTACTATTTGGACTTCATTATCTTTAGATTAACCACAATGAACAGCTATGTTGAATTAATTAAACTATTCTTGCAAAGAACAACATTTCGATAATACTAGAAGGTCAATTATCACTTAAAAAACTAGAACCAACATGAACTAACATCATAAAATATTAAAGACAGCTCCCAATCCAAAGAACTGAAGAGAAAAAATAATTCAATTGCCCGTTTCATGTTATTGAAATGTCATCATTAGCATGACTATGCATGCATAGTCATCATACCCACTATGTCTAACACCATTTAGAGATTGAGTAGAAGCCAAATAGAAGGTGTAGAACACATTAGCATGTCTCTTATCATCAGTTCATTGCCTTCAACTCTAGTACTTATAGTTGCCTAGCCTTGTTGCTACTTCTAGGACATTATTGCATCTAAACAAGTAAGGTTACTTACGACACCATTTCATTCAAATTCTTGCACATCAGTAAGTTATCCTTCCAGATCAGGATAGGGACATAACTCAACGGTAGAGTGTCATCTTGAGGATAGCATCTGTAGAATGTTGGACCTAGTTGCATGCAAGTGTTGGAGAGAATGTATATATCATCAAATCCAATATCTCCTAGCTAGCTAGGACGTAGGTAAGCAAAAGAAAACAAGGTGCTGCGCACGGAGGGTTGCCCTCCATGGCCGGAGGGTGAAGTGGCTTAAATCATAGTTCAAAGTCATATTTTGACAATCAATTCAAAACCATAACCCCGAACATTTAGAAACGAAATCCTCTGTAGTCAACGAACTACCTTTATCTTCCAAAATCCCTAAGTGGGCAGACATCTCTATTTTTGTTGGGTTAGAAAAGACCTTTAATAGAGCCAATGTCGTAGGTGGGCATCAGAGCCTAGCCACCCACCAAACCACATGGGAATTCCATAGCGAAGTCTTGGTGAAACAACATGGTTCTCCAAGTCATGATCAAAGAGTGGGGAAGATTGAATCCTTTGAACTCAATTTTAAGAATCAATGAAGATGATGTAAGGGTTCTATCACAATAGGTGTCTTCCTAAATGTTGTAAGGTTCATTATGTGTTATTATTTTCTACTAGTCCTTTTTGGTAACATGTCTGATCAGCATTATAGTATCAGAAACATTGCTTTCTGCATAAAACTTGAGATGGAATTCCTGCAACGTTGCATAAAATTGCTGGATCAAGCAAATTCAAAAGACTCTACTATTTTCTCAAAGTACTTAGCTTTGCCTGGTAAAATAGGATTACTTGGAGCATCATCATGTATTAAATTTAATATAAAAATTCGCTTCCCTTTTATAATTAGACTCCTATAGATTCTTTGAATGCCGCGGTCGCTGTCTCGTTTATATTCAATCTGGGTACAAAGGAATATATCCATTGATGGTCCTCTCGTGAATTTCGAGGAGTTCAGCTGCATTTGTATTTGCCTGCAAAGCAGGAGCATATAATAATTGACCAGTGTGAATTCTGGCAGCAAGAACAAAGCTATTGCCGTGAATAAAGACATGGAGAGCCGCAAAGTTAGGAAACTGATGTCATCAGTTCTCCACCTTTATTGGATCCATGGAGTGCATCATTCCAACAATGATGCTTTAAGCAATGCTACTTCTTTAGATGATTGTGGAAAGCTTCTAGCTGATTTTCAGGGAAATAAGACCATAGCCATAAAGAGGTTTGCAGTGGATGCAATTAAGTATGGGATTGATTGTGATAATGGTGACTTTCAGGCTTACTTAGATGACGACATTGATAGTAAAGTTGTTGATGTGTATGGAACCCATATATAGGGCATTGAGACTTCCAAAAACGATGCACAATGCAGTATAAAGTATACATGTTTTGAAGTGTTTGTAGGTAATAAATTAAAAGGAGCCGAAGAGATATCTGAAGACTGTGAGAGGAAGTGTGCTTCGAACTATAAGGTCAAGGAGAATGATCAAAGTTCCAATTGTTCATCTGTGCAAGAAGACAGTGTAGCATATGCCCAAGGTGATACTAAGGTATGTGAATTGACTATAAGGCATATGAAGTTGAGAGATACTTTTTTTGTCAGACCTACATTTTAACAATTTAATGTGGCTGTTTTAAATCTATTTTGCTCTCCAACCAGGCTAATGGTAAAGGAGAATCATATAAGCAAAAAATATCAAGCAACTCTGATCATAGTCAATGTTTAAATGGTTTAACGTTCTCTATTTTTTAGAGTTGCACAACCACAACTACAAATTTGTCAGAGCATCTCCAGTAAAAGCCATACTCTGTGATTGTTAAACAGGCCTTTTCTCATCTAATGTATGTTACACATCCCTTTGCATGACCATGAGTAAGATGAAGTTGCCAAAATATCAAGTTATGTCATCAAAGATGCATGCATGAAATGAAAAAACAAATTGCTGCAACCTGTTGCTTTAGGCATTCTTTTTTGCAGCAAGCTTCATCATCTTCTTCTGGAGCAAAATCTTAGATGCTCGTACCTACACATTTTATTCATGTGAAAGGCTTATAAATCAGAGTTAAAACACGAGTGGAATAAAACATAGGCGACCCTAGGCCATGCTTTATGGAGAAGAGGGAGTAAGTAGTAAGATGTTATTGGCTGTGTTAAAACCAATGGTGTTGATCCAGATATAATAAAATAACATTGTCCTTGTAACAATGGATCATTACTATAAAGAAAAACTGGGAAAGACTTCAATGAGGGGAAATTGCATTGAATATCCAAACATTGCATTCCAAGATATAAGAAAATAGTACCTGTGCAAAGCATGAAATAGACTCAAAAATCCACTGACTCAATATAATGCAGAAAAATTATAACATTTGCTTCAAAAATGTAACTCTAGAATATACTCATGATATATCTAATGCATGATAATTTGTAGTTGTTTGGAAAATTGAGCTAGTCAATCATAAGAATTCAGTTTGAAATAAATAGAGGTTCCATGCGGCACTTTGTAACACTGGCAACAGAAGCAGGAAATAATTGATTTGCGGCGAGTTAAATTCTGCCTTTAATATTTTAGATTCGTCAGCATTTAGATATTTCTACAATTACTTCTGAAAATTGGGACACAAGTTGATCTCCTTTACATCATTTATTCATTATAAACTGGTCCATAGCTGTGTTCAGCATTATTTGAGAACAAAGCTTAATCAAATTGTTCCCAACCACATAAACATATGCGCTCACCACATGTGTGCATGTCGACATGCATACTTGAAATTGAAATTAGCATTTTGAACTTATAGAATCTATTTGTAAGTAGGCAGTAGCTTGCACCCAAGATTAAAGCCCACAAGGCAGAGCCTGCAACAATATGCTACGTGGAGGTGATTGCAATGCCAAACATTCAGAAGGATCTTCCACAAACCCCTCCATGCCATTTGCAAAAACGTAACAATTATGCTGACGGTTAAACCAAATATCAAGGAAAAAAGGCGAAGAGTAAGCTTATCAAGCCATTTGAAACAATCTGATACCATGGCAGAAAGTGCACTTCCGGATGCGTGTGCAAAATCAGCAAGCCACATACCTGCAAGAACCGTTAACTGATACTATAACTGACAGTAGGGCAGCATGTCTAAACTGCTCCAGAAATGGCAAACCTCATTGGACGTAACTATCTAAGCCATTGTTACAAATATACAGCAAAGTAGATAACAATTTCCTGCCTAAGTATTTCTCAAAAGCTTCTTCATGATGAGATATAGAATTACCTCCAACAAAGCAGCCAAGAAGCTCGGATGGGTGCAATCTGACTGTAAGTTATAAAAAACGTTTTGTCCTAAGCATATAAAATGAATCTAAATAAACCATGCGAAGCTAAACCAGCTAGAATGTCTTGGGGCCACTAGCTTTACCAATTTGAGTTGAACCATTCTATATTTTGCATGCTCCAACTATTCCCCGAAGCACAATGTGCGCAACCAACTATTAGATTCCTTTGTAATAATTCAAAAAAAGGGACATTGATTAATGAGTGTATGTGAGACTCCTCGAAATATTACAACAAGATTTAAGATGTTTTCCACGCAAAAAAATGCATAATAAGCACTCTATACCGATATACATACGATGTAAAATAAAGGCGTGTTCGACATGTCTTTCTCGAGTCTTCACGCTTGCATAACCGGAACACCGTTGTTAATGTAAACACCTAAATTGCACATAGAAGCATGCATACCGATATATTTTTAAACTTTCATTCACAACAGATTAATCGGTTCTCAAATCCTCATTTTCCAAATCGCCTTTTCTACAAATTCAAGAATTGAGAGAACTTTGACGCAAATTATTGTATGCTTCTGCATATGACGAATTCACCAATATAGCCCTTTCTGACCGTGGAGGAGGAAAAATGGTTCTTACGCGCTAGCTAGGGCGGCGGCAAGGAGAGGCCCCCTTTTCTTGCCTTTCCAGCACTGATGCAGTATCTTCAATTTGTTTAGGATCAAGTTAGTGGCTAGCAGGGATCACGGCAGTAGTTTTTCGGGTCTGGATCTTTCACCATAGCCTGATAAATTTGCAGCTTTGGAAGCATCTTCAGGGCAGTTTTCTTGATCTCTAGTAAACCACTAACGTGGTATTTCGTTCTAATGCTCTTAGCATTATAATCTTTCTTGCAAAGATGACACTGAAACAACGCTGATGCTTATAAGGTGGAATGAATTTTTGTGAGATCTTGAACAAAGGCGTTTCTTGGCCTGTAAAATTTTGCAGTCTGTGTTCTTATACAAAACTCGAAAAATTGTTAGCTATTTCCGTCATTTCCTCTTCCCATTCTTTCTTACTAGCAAGAAAGGTTCAGGATATTCAAGATATGATCAGAATCTGTCTTTTATCTTGAGGTCTTTGTGGAATTTGGGAATTATTAGAATGGATTTGAAGTGCAAGAAATGGGATCAATTTAGGGGCTGAGCTAGGGATATCATGTGAGCAGGAAGAAGCTTATATATTATGAACCAGACTTTTGGGAGGAGTCTTGGCGGCTGGGCACGTGTTTCTAGCCTACTTAGGCTGACTGTTTTACATCCCAACAATGCAGCAACTAAGTTGGTCTCATACTATGGTACTTCCTTCTATGTTCAGTGTTTCTAGATTATCCGCTTTGGTTCTTCAATATGTAAAAGAAAGCTTCGGGAGCTATTTTTCCTAGTATCTTCTTGTCTATTCTTATCATTAGGGATTTTTTGAGATCATAAAAGGGCCTTCTAAGAACTGCTGACTAAGCTATATGAACCGTAAAAAAAACCGATAATCCAGGCCAAGAAAATTTATAACTAACTCACTGGATCACATTTTCTAGCATAAGTGTTGATAGGAAAGTCCAAATGAGCTCTTGCTTGGTGCAATAGATAGATCTCATTGAGATCTTTCCAACCTTGGGTGGTTTGCATATCTTTTAGCCCCTTAGGATAGTAAAAAATGGTAAAAACCACATTTTTTGGAGTTTTGACAATCATAAGTGGTTAAAATATAGGTTGGAAAGATCTCAACGAGATCTATCTATTGCACTAAACGAGAGCTCATTTGGACTTTTCTATCAATAGTTATGCTAGAAAATGTGATCCAGTGAGTTAGTTATAACAGTTTTGCTGACTGGACCCGTCAGGCTTTGATTTCTGATTGGTAGTTCATTTATCTTCATTTGGCTTAGTTGGCATGTTTTGAAGGCCCTTTTTTAATCTCAAAAAAACCCTAATGTATCATATGGGAGATTACCATGCGCTTCATATATATTAGCTTACAGAGCAGAGAATAAGTTTCTACGCATAAAGGATGAAGATGTTGAGGCTTCTCCTGTAGTAATCCTTTATATGTTTGAAACATTGTACTTATTATTCTGAAGAATATAAAAAAACTTCGTTCTCTCAAAAAAAAAAAAAAAAAAAAAAAAAAAATAGCCCTTTCTGCATGTGCATGCACCTGCAAATGGAACAGTCAAGTTTAAGTACTGCAAGAAAAAAAAATAGACAGACTAAAGAGATGTTATTAGGTGCAGAATCCAATATCCGAATCACATTCTTGCTTGCATTCAAAAACACGATTCTAAGACCTCAATAGCTTAACTACCATACGGCTGCAGAAGTAAAGCCGATTGCGCACTATTTTCAAAAGAACTGAACTTTCAATGCATGAGAAAAGCATCTTTGCCAGGGTAAAAATTATGAGCACCTATTATATTTTATGTTATTAACCATGGGCGATTTTCTAGTGTCTTTATATTTTTATTAATTGATATGTGGGCAATTTTTTCTGAACAAAAAAAAATATTTTATTCTAATGGAAAATACAATTTGGTTTACAAGTTATTTTTTCCCATTCTCACACAACTTCAATAAACTAACTTCAGCTATTGAGGAATGAAATACAATTTATTATCAGTCATGGCCAAAATTTTGCATCACATTGAACATCACACCCCCATATCTTCCACACCAACTGTTTTTTATGGTGGTCTAGTACTAGCTGTTATGGTGGCTTTTCCATAAACATCTTGATATTTCCTTTGTGCATAAACAATGGATTCTACAAACCTCTATGAGCTTAAAGAGACCGGTGCTACAATTGGTGCTAGAAAATCTCTTCTTCCAAATCTCTTAATCATTACAGAGGTCATTGCTATAAAATATCTGCCATAAAAACTTGCTAAATCAGGTCTAGTTCGAAAATACCTATGTAAATTATGAACAATGGTTATAATGAAGAAGGTTAACCCTCATTAATATCAGTTATTTTATGCAATTTTTTAAACTTATTATTTTTGAAGATCATATATGGGCTAATCCATTTTTAAAATACCCATAAAAGAATCATGACATGGGCGATTTTCTCTTCTGGCAAGATAAAAAGGAATTACACATGGGCGATTGCACATCCCAAAAATGCAAAACTCATCCTACTAATCTCTCAAATCTTAATCCAAGAATTAGAAATAAAATAGCCCATTTGCGATTAATCGTCCTTAATTTTTACCCTGATCTTTGCACAGCTAGTTAAAACAATTAAAATATGACACGCAACGGCGTTGCTTCCTTATGTGCTTTCTTCCTTTCCCTCTGCTCTACCAGAGGATCCAGACCTTTTGTACACCTCTAAATCTCATTTAAGGGTGCTGTAGGTTCTAATGCACATGTTTAATAATTAGGTAAAAATACATGTATAGTTTGCCGATAACTATTTGACGGCGCATCTTCGTCAATATATTTGCCCCTCTCGTATCCTAAAAATTGTGAAATCACCCACAATCAGCATGCAAATCATACTAAAGTAGCATTGCATGCAATGGAAAATTACCATCTGGGAAAGCATTTGTTGATGAGACTGCAAAAGATTCAAATCTTTTTCAGAGACTGGACTAGGAGCGTAGATCATTGAATTCAATTTCCAATACTCTATCAACATCGAGATGGAGAATACTAAACATTAAGCAACTGATTCTTTGAAGTGAAGGTTTTAAACAGAGAAACCAACAGGCAATGGAAGCAGAAAAGGCCGGTCCAGCAGTTTCGCCAAATCTAAGAAGCACAAATGGATCAATTCTGCCATACTTCATCTATCTTCACAAAAAAAGTTAAGATCTAAAATGAAACACAAATGCTGGAAGACAACGAACCCTGGCCAAGCCGGTTTTCTTATGGTTCCGCAATATCGTAAAAAGGCAACCAAGTTGATCTATCTGCAAAGACGTTAGGATAGAAAATGAAATGCAGACGGTTTTCTTCTAGTCCTGAATTATGTAACTGCAGCATCGGTGGCAATGACAACCGTAACCAAGCCACTCCAAAATCATTCACAACGGCATGTTGACGAGGAAGATGGCAAAACTTAAACTGGTTGGATCTTACATTCGAATCAAAGACTGTAAGAAAAAACAAAGACATAAGGATGATGCCGCCTCCCTGCCCGCAAACAAGCAGACCCTAAGCAGAGATACTCAGACCCATCAAGAACCCTGCAGAAAATAAGGGTTAATTCAGAGAACCAAGTAAAGAACCGGGCTGTATTGTGGCGAAATCGCAATGCCAGGGGATTGAATGGGAAGAGCATACTGACCTTGAAGCGAAAAGCATGGCAAAGCAGCAAGAGAATGAACAGGAGGAAGCCGATCAATACATCCCTGAAGCAACAGAAGCAAGGCGGCAAGAAGAAAGCATCTGCGCTTTCCTGAGCTCCAATTTGCCGCCCTTGTCTCGTCCAAACTGCTCCCTGCTGTGTTCTTATTCATCAGATTGGAGCTGCCAGTTACCCGGTCCAGAACATCCGTGATCCACAACGCAACTGACCGTGCATTTACAGGGAACAAAGGGTTTTTAGCAGTCATCAACATATACTGAGTATATTCTAGCATATACTCAGTATATCCCACAAACCCACATCAACGAGGGTTTGCCCCCCTAGGGGCAACCCAAAAAAGGGCATGGTAATGGTTCTAGCATTAAAATTAGGCAAAAAGATGAATAGGTGGGAATAAAATTCAAGGAAGGCGGCTAAAGGCGATGGTGAAAGTGACATATCCAGCAACAACGATGGTTTAGAGGATCCACTATAGGAGATTCAGGGCATTGAAGAAAATGCCTCTAAAAGGTCTAGTGAATATAGGGTGGAAAAACGAGCAAGTTGCGGGAGAATGGAAGGTCGTGGAAGAGTTTTTGCAAATATTATCTTGATTCTTTCTTTTGTTCAGAAGAAGCATGTATCTGAATGCAAGCTCGATACGAAGTCTGCAAGTTCGGTCCTTATAATTTGTTGTATTGTACTTCTTATAGCAGTAACCCTTGCTGATGCCGACATTTGCTTCTGAAAAGCCTAGGTAAGCATACAAATGTGAACGATAATAGAACCTTTAGGATGTAATATTAAGTGCTGCAATATTAAGTGCAGCCAGAGAAAAGCAGTTTAGAACCATGTTGTCGAAGCTCTGGGAACATTAAGCAATTTAGAACCATGTCATTGAAGCCATGCAAACTCGAAGCACAGATTAGCATACTATTGCTTCACAACAATCATTGCTTTACAGTACTATCACATCTTCAGAGCTACGCAACTATCCAGCAATAAACATTTTGTTACATTGATGAAGGATCTTTAGCAATAGTAATGAGCATTTCTGTGTCCAATATATTCAATCAAATGCATATATTACATAACTTATTGAGAAAGTATGAATTATCTCCTTGAATTTTCTCTGCCATCAATTTTCAGTCCATCCACATAAGCATTGCTCTAACATGGCTGTTATGTTGAAACCTTGCATATGAATTAGGCAATTGTGCAAGAAAAGGAAAAAGGAAATGTGCAAAAAAGGGAAAAATAAGCAATAATTGAGGAGCAACTAGAGATGTTGAGCAAATCTAAAAGAGTAGATATGGTGTAACGCACTTGAAACTGATTCAATTATAAAACATCTACTAGTTGCATTTTAGAATTTCATAAAGTTAAAGGAGTCTTTGTGGGTGAGTGGATGAATGAATATAACCATGGTAATGATTGGTTAACCATGTGATTTTAGCTTTAGTTCACCAAATTCAGATGGGTCATAACCTTCAAGGGACATTTGTAGCTTGACTGCCTGCGGAAACGCCACCTTAATCAGACAGATGCAATACCGACAAAGCCATAACTAATAATACTTATACGTGCAGAAAATGTGCATGACCTGCTCTGGAACGCCAACTTGTAACATTCGAATGAACTTTGAATATCTAAGCTCATCCTTTACCAAGTGAATGTACGCATCTGGAGCCCCCATACTTTCGTCCTTGCTTCTACTTATTGTGGAGTCCGATGATTGAGAATCACTGCAAATATGTCAGCAATTATAATCATTGCATACTTGAACTGCAATTTATCTTCAATTACTATTAGTATATAGAAATATATGACATTTTATTCACCCAGAAATTTCTTCCTGACAAATGATGCCAACCTCATAATTATGTTTTCAGCTTCAGATGCTGGACTAGTAATATTTGGAGGAGATTTGGAGATTGACAATCCATCATTTATACCATCCACACTTCGTAGCTTTGCCTCCAGTAATTTTAATGTCAGATCAATAGAAAGGATCCTCCTGCGCATACAGATCAGGCCAACTTATTCGCACTAACCTCGAGAGTCATAAATAAATAAGGAGTATACCTATGCACATCTGCAAGTTTTCTCTCACATATTCCAGAAATCTTATTCAGCATCCGAACGGTGTTTATAATGAAAATGTTCACCTACCAATCCATGATTGACTTTCCACTTAGCTTCCTGCCAACTTTGCATATGCAAGGTTACAGCTACTCTCATGTGTGCACTTTTACAATTGACAAACAAAAGTTTCAATCCCCATGAAATGTAGTCAACAAATTACCATGAAAAGTGTTCTCTGATCTGGGCTACCACTGTTGCTACTCTTGGCAGTCCTTGGATCCAAATTAGAATGTTCCCTCTCCATCTCAGCTTCCCTTATATCTAGCATCTATGATTAGAGACTTCCAAATATCGTAAATCATGATTGTCCTTGTACACTAAAATATGATTTGCTTACATTATAAAAACAAAGTGAAGGTTAACTGCCACTGTTCTATTTTCTTTCTAAAGTGCTTCCAGCAATCTTCTTTTGTTCAAATTTCAAGATCTCCCTAAATCACAGTTAAGAAAATGCATTACATGGAAGAAAAAGTCATAGCACATGCAACAAATCCGGAAAATAACTACAACTCTCCACTTGCTAGTTATCTAAACTGGATGAAAAATGCCTATTCAATCTACTGTCCACAATTTTCCACGACAAACTAACTGCAGCTGAGAATTTGTGACATGTCATCCTAACATAGGCAACCTTGCTTGATCTTGTACATAGAGAACCCACGGGGGAGTTTATATATTGGGGATGTGTAACATAACAAAGATGCTCAGAGACCTTGGGTCAAACAAATATCAGAAGAGAGTGCCCTTTTCGATGCTGCAGCTGAGCTTTATCAGATTGAATTGCAACAGTTCAGAAAGCAGTTATTAAAGCAGAAAGTCTGAATGAAGAAATTGAAAGCGTTGCACATTATTTAGATCCCAAATGCAGAAGGTCACAGTTTGTGGAACATAAGAAACCATATGAAACAGCTTGTTGATATGAAAAATTCAGGCCTTGTGTCTATGCTGACTGATGATAGTATGATGATTTGGCCAGACGTATGGCTTGTTTCTTGAGGACTTGCCACATTGTAATGTTGGCAACATGATACAGGAAGACGTCCCTAAACGTTTTAAGGATTCCAGTAGAGTCTGCAGCTGCTGGATGAGAAAGATAAATATGAGAAAATCATTCAGCAATCTTTTAGAATGCCAATAGATAGAATGGCTTGATTTTTTTTAGCAATAAATGGACTAAGCAGATTCTTTGTTTGTTATTACTGTTGTTTGATTGAAGTATTGCAAGTATAAGAGGTTCATGAAAGCCCTGCAAGCCTGCGGACTACTGGTACTTCAAGAGGATCATAAAATCTAATCCAAAACATTTATACAGCATCAAAGAATTGCAGAGGTTGTTGACAGAAATGTCCTCATTAATATATATACAAAGTGCAGTGCCAGGGAGAATGCAATGATGTATTTGAGAAAACACAAAAGGCGGATGTATATGTACAAACTGAATTTTCAGTGAAAATCTGCAAACTTCTTGAAGAAATGCAAGAGAAGGGCATAGTACCAGACACAATTACCATGATCATCGTATCCAATGCGTGCAATATTTTGGTACTTTAGCAAGTTGCAAAAGCGCAAGGAACTGGGTTTAAGGAACAACAACTATATATGTGCGTGGCAATTGTCATAGACCGAATGATGCATAGTATTTCTTCAAAACAGTTAGTAAAGAAAGCTCCTTCCGCAGGAAGTGTTAAAAACAAACAAAAATGCTTTTTGTAAATGTACTTGCTTATCAAAGCCATACTTCGTCTCTGAGCTCTCCTTAAATGGGTTAGATACCTTGGTTCCTTTCCAAGAAATAAGCTGATGTTTTCGTTTATTATTTTCATTGCTTGATAAATATGATGATTTATTATTTTTCAGTTAAGATGCAGCAAATATTGGAGGCTTCCAATTGCCTCCAAGTGTGCTCTTGCACTTAAAAGGAAGACAAAAACTCTAAATCCAAAACATTTATACATGCTGAACAAATTGCGATCTGACATTGCATCTATCTGACCTGAACATTCTCTGTGTTCTATTTGAGAGAACCTGAATTCTTTGTCTCTGGTCGCCGAAAAGATTCGCACTTGAATTCTCTGCCTCTGGCCTCCGAAAAGATTCGCCGCAGCATAAACGCACATAAGAAGAAGCACGAATAACAGTCCAAATTTTATGGACCCTACAAGTTTTCGAAATTACCCTCGAACGATTTGTATTTTGGTAAATATCTAAGTAATTTGATTCTACGAGAATATTCTCTAGTGATTCCCCCATCGTTGGTTGTCGGGGAGAAAAGAAGAACAAAGAAAATGAAAATAATAAAAAATTTCGAGAACTCCATGCTTTTCTCTGGTTTCCGGATTCGAAGTCGTGCCTTTCGCACCGCCAACAAATTCAATTGGTTCCCCAGCTTCAATCCTATTCGAGTTCTTGATACACATTTTCCCCTTTCTCTCTCTAGCACCTGCCCACCTTCTCTCTAACGCCAGAGAACTGTGACGCTCCCTACTAAATATACGGCGCTTGGCCGTACACCTCGTAGGAAATCCCTTATCCAGCATTGTGGCCGCATGGGCCCTCCGTCTATCCCGCACTCCAGGATGTCCCTAAAGCGGGAAGGGGACACGAAGGTGCCTTGACGCCCTTCCCATATGGGCTCCTATAACAGAGGAAGCATAAACAATGTCAGCACTAACAACAACAATACATCTAACTACCTCGAAGGGTAGCACGTCCATACATCCATAGATACGACAGAGATATCAATATGCCATAAAACATGAGAGCTCCTACCCAGGCTCAGACTAGTAAGGAGGTAGACTGACGGCTGGGCTACAAGATAGAGCGGACCAAGGTATAAACAATGGTGGGGCTGGCTATAGACAATGACTAGGGTTGACCACTCCATCCGCCCCTCCTGTGCACATTTTGCAGAATGGCTAGATCGTGCTCTGGCGTGACTGTAGCCTGCCGGATACGTAGTCTCGAGGTATTACCCTTCGAGGCTACTCCAGGTTGCATCTCCCCGGTTCGATGAGGCAGGAAGAGTTCCATCTCCCCTTCTCGAGGGCTAGTGGTTCAATGGGCAGCTAGAGAATCGTGGCGACGCACGATTCTTCCCCGACTAAACCCTCCCCCCCAAATAGGAGCCAGGCCAACACCTCAACTCCTGAGGATCAGAGTGGCACCATTGATCCAGAGAGTGTCGGACTCATGCCTGGCCCACACGAAGTGGCCGGCCATAGACCTAGCTTACTATGGGTCCCCAGTAACCACGCTCAGCAAGGACCCCCCATCCATTTGGCCACTAGCCTCGTTATGTAGTGCTCAGTCAATCCACAGTCCCCATAGCCGGGTGGGCTCTTGTGCACAGGCCGCAATATAAACATGAACTAAGGGGTCTAACTAGAAGCATCATCTAATAGTGGCTAATAGGTTTCTACCCCCCTTCCCCATACAAGATGAGCAAACATGACATATCCACGTAACATGATAATAATGAGAATAATATCTAAACCTAATCACATGCATCTAACTTATAGTTAGGGTTCATTGATTAGGGTTCGAGATCTAAACTGAGGGCTCTAGAATGGCGCTACTAGAGATAATGCTAACTCATCTAGCATCCTAACTTCCAGATGTTCTACAAAGGAATCTAACTCCAAATACTTGCTCCTGAAGAACTCCCTCCTGTTCCCGGCGTCTCCATGGCCTTCAAGGTGTTCGAAGTAGCTCCCACTCCTACTGATGTGCTCACACTCTAGGGGTTGCTGTGCTATGCTGTGCTACAGCAGACGGTTCTCGAAACGGAGTTTCCAGCGCGAACAAGGTTCCCAGATTGTTGGAGCCGAAAAAATGGCCTAGGGTTAGGGTTTGGCCATTTATAGGTTAGGGTTGCATCTTATGCCACATGGCTCCAATGGGTTGCTCCCATGTGGCGAGTGCCCAATAGGGTGAGGCCATGTGGAAATGGCCCCATGCATAAGGTTGGCTAAGTTATATGAATAACTTAGTCATGCTCCCATTTCCACTAACTATGGTGTACAAGGCTACTAAAGTGGACTTGTACAGTGACGTAGCCCAGAATTATACGTATTTATAGCGTATATTTTAGGGGAACGTCACAGGAACACTCTCTCTCTTCTCTCTAGGGTTAGAGTTTTGCCGATATTCTCTCACTAGGGTTTTGCTCCCAGACCCAAAACGTTGTGCGTACGTCATTTTTGAGTCCCCATTTTGGGTTCTGATCGCCCAAAACATTTTATGAGCAACATTTTCCTCCTGCCTATTATCTCACTAAGATTTTGCTCCCAGACCCCCAAAATGTTGTGCATATGTCATTTTTGAATTCCCATTTCGGATTCTGAGGGTCCAAAATGTCCTATGAGCAGCACTTCTCCCATATCCTATTCTCTCACTAGGGTCTTGTCCCCAGACCCACGAGCACGCCATCAAAATATGCACATCAGCATAATACCGCTACCCTAAGAAAAAAAAATGATAGTAGAACTATAAATCGCCTCCAAAGATACCATAAGGAAGGAGCAAAATAAAGATGCTATATGTGATGCCTAAGTCAAGAAATGGATACAAATATGAATAAGATTTAAATAAAACATATAGAAGGACGTTGGGCAAAGGACATACAACCTAAAAAATTAAATTGGAAGATAAGTTCAAATATCTCTGAGAACATGGGACTATATCAAGAAGAAAGAGGTGGACAATGGGAAAAGGAACTGATGGAGTGTAGGAAGAAAGTAAAAAGGAGGTAAAAAGAATGGGGGAGGATCAACAAGGATAGGGCAGACGAACTGGGCTAAATGAATGGAGCAAACTAGGACGACTAGGGGAAAAGGGTAAAAAGGGAACCAACGGCACAAATAGGACTAAAAAGGAGTAGATGGCAAAACAAGTTGAGAGGCGCAATTAAGAATAACTTAGACTGTAAGGTTTGTGGAACTACTGGATTCCATGGTGCAAATGGAGGAAACGTAACCAAAGGACTGAAGAAATACTTGTTAGGAGAAAAATAGAATAAAGCAACCGATATATAGGGCTAACGGCCCGACTAGGACAATTAGCACAAAGAAAACAAACATGAAAAGTCGAACCAGTGAAGCAAAAAGAAACAGGGAGACTCCAGAGGTTAATGCATAAAAGAAAAATAATAGACATAAGAGGAACTACTGGAATACGTGGAGCAAATGAAGTGAATTGAGTGAAGGAGACAAGTGGAACAATGCAATCAATGGAGTAGAGGAATTAATAGGATAAAGACAAACAAAGGAACCAAGATCAAGTCGATTACAGGAGCCAAAGTGAACAAGGCAAAGGGTATTAGAGACGCAAAGTAGGACAATGAAAGAATAGAATAGAATTAAATAGATTTTTTAATGTCCACAAAGACCAAGAGGCCATGGGACCCATATAATGGCCTAGTATAACCATTAGTACTAGGATTAAAAAATCCGTGCCTCGAAAAATTTTCAAGAAAAAAACCTTTGCAGTAATGATTATACTAGACAAACAAGAAGAAAAGTAGACAGATGGGACAAAAAGAAGCCAACAAATAAAACAATGTGCTTACTCCTACATATATGGCGCAAAAAATTAGATGCATCTATCAACAAACAAATGAGTCAAACTATTGAAATAATCAGAGAGAACAATTACATGGATATAGATCATGACCAGTCTACTATTCTTTCGCCATCAAGGATAGAAAAACAAATAGTCAATAGAATGCAGTGAAGTTGTGAGATACCTTCCATTTAGTCACCAAATGTAAAAGACTACAACAAGAACCATCAAGCTTTGCTAAAATGTGGCCAACACATGGAAGACCATTCAATTGCAACTCAAAAGATCTGATAACATATGCAGGAGGGAAATATATACATCATGACATCTAAGACCAAACTGTTAGGCAAGCACAAATGTTGTGCATGCGTCATTTTTGCGCCCCGTTTTGGATTCTGAGTGACCAAAACATTCTCGAGTAAATTTCTTCTTTGCCCTAGTCTCTACCTGGATCTCATCTCCCGCACCGCAAACAACCATGTCCACTTATGGAACCCCCTACCCTGATCTCAATCTCGATGCCCAACCCCCCTTGACGCGACCCCATGCCACTGATTCTGATCTAGATGCCATACCCCCTTGACCCAGCTTCATATCCAGGAACACCGACAACCTGACCACCCCCCACATGACGAGCTCTCCTGGGAGGACCAAGTGCTTGGGCACCGCGAAAACGGCCCAGACCAGGCGGCAAAAACAAGAGAGAATCCTCTTCTATGAGACGGAATGCACGGGCGAAGGCCCAATCAATGGGCGCCGAGGGAGGCCTTGAAACAACTGGAATCGAGAATAGAGAGTAACATCACCCGAATTGCGTGGTCTAATAGAAAAGATGCAAATTTCCTCCAGTATCCCAAGTGCTCAAGACAGCTTGGCAATGGAGAAACAACGGATTGCGAGATGGAGACCCCATATAGTAGATGGAAGATAGCATTTGCTTGGCACACTTCAAAAGGTAGCAAGACAAGCAGAGTCTCACCGACCCATATATGGGCTCGCGTGGACTCCCTGTCCATCACCATAGAAGCCATGACACGTGGCGGCAAACCTAAGCGGGGAGATGCTGACAACCACCCACTTTCGATTAGAGGCTGAGACTGGCACCATGATGCGAGGTGTCCAGGCCGTCTTTGAGGAGAGCCAGTCACAGCTGAGAGCCTTCTAGAGTAGGGTCAAGGCACGGGAAGTGCCCTCATTAGCAGAACCTTGCACTAGACATCCACTTATAGAAACTCGAGCACAGATTCACTGCTCGAGATTGGGAGCTGCTAGCAGCCATGGCCCAACAAGGCAAGGGCCTCCATGTAGAGACTCATGAGAAACTGCAGCAGTGCATGTATGAATTGAGAAGGCAACAACAATTCTAGCGGGAGCTGAGCTCCCGACTTCAAAAAGAAGAGACCACATCACAGGCAGGCCTCCAGATTAGATTTTGCTTAAACCGGCAAAATGCCGTGCTTTGTTGGTACTTACCGGATTTTTCAGAAAATATCCTCTAATTTACCGGATTTAACAAGGATTTTACTAAATTTTGACCGGAAATTTTGCCGGCATCTATTAAAGAAACCGGATTTTAACAACTTCAACCGGAAATTCGAGGAACCCCTAACTGAGCCCCGATCACAGTCACGACAAGACCCACGCCCAATAGCCTCGCACAACATTATCCACCCGCACCACCAAGTCACCCTATACCACCACCACCCCACTGCATGCCACAACCCACGCCCCAGCAACCGCAACTAGCATCTGCCGCGACAGCTAGCATTTACTCGGCCATCAAAGGGCTCCAAGAGGGGAGACGTAGGAGCCATAATCTGGTGGATGCGTGACCTGATAGAAGAGGCAGAGGAGAACTTCATCCATTGGCTTCAGACGATGATCCTTGCGCGGATGACGCCCATATACATTGTTAGGGCGAGCTGCCATGGAGCCCCGCATCCTGACCACTCCTAGATGGTCATATTCTCGGTCAGGGTCATATTCACTGCCGTCTTGCATCAACATACGTAGTTGAAGGCAGGGAAAAAATTAAGCATAGTATATATTTTTTCATAAAAAACGCTTTGGCTATTTTTTAAAATCTTACAGTATTTTATGATATATATTTGGCTAAAGTTATTATTATCATTACATTTATATGTATTTGGACCTGGCGAAACTTTTGAATTAAATATTGCTTTAAACTTTCAAATAAATATTTTTTTCTAACTAGAAAAAGAAAAAAATGTAAATTCAGTAGCTTTAGACATATTGTACTACAATTAACATAAGATAATATGAAAAAGCTTTAATAGATGCTCACAACATAGCTTATAACATCCAAAATCTAAACTACGTTTAATATAATGACACCCTTCTAGATATAGCGATCAAATTGCACTTATCTCTAACCCTTGAAGGAAGATGTTATTTTAGGCATCTACATGGATATTGGCCATCTAATGGTATATGTAATAGAAATTCATAGTTTGAAAACTACTATCACTGATGATGGTAGGTGGGGATGTGTAAAAATCTTTCATAAGAATTCAATTTGTTTGGCTATTAATGATTCCCTTTTTCTTTAAGGAAAAGGGGGAAAATGATTTGGCTAATCCTAAAAAAATAATGGAATACTTGTTTTAACTATGGCTATTTTTTATTTTTTTAAAAGAAATCTCCCTTCATAAAATTCGCCGCAAAAATTGCCTAGACCCCCTAAAAAATCGCCATTTGGCTATTAATAGCCACTAATTTTTTCCATGGTTGAAGGGAACTGCCATGTATATTGACCGAGATCTAACCCCTGCACAATAAGAAGACTGCAGGCATGAGTTAGACAAAGTCAAGGGCGCCCTGACAGACAGAGGAGCTGGAGGACTAATCCATGGCAAGATCGAGTGCTGCAAACCCAGTCGCTTCGGACCATGACCCTGCTTTACCTACTCCGGCCATTGATCCTGCTTCAGCTTCACCTACTACAAGTGCACACCCTGCTTTAGTTGTCTCACCTGCTGCTGCATGCACGCCAGATCTTCGGTTCGACCTCACCGCCTTGTGCAACCACTATCGAATCTGCAGTTGCAAATCCTAATCAAATAGGTATTGTGCCTCTGCATGGACTCCTGGAATTGTTTGGGCTTCCTATGGCAGAAGGGAGATAGTCTCAATATAGTTGCCACTGATATAAACCTCATATTCCTCATGGAAACATGGAAGCCATGTAGGACACAGGTTCCCCGACTTGCCAGGATACAGTGCTACTCCGTCTTCAATGAGTGCACAGGAAAGCGGGGACACAGGGGGTTCTCCTGCTACTTTCGGACAGCCTTGGCATAGTCAGTCTTCCTGTGTAAGACAAGCAAGCACAACCGATATCTGTGGGTGTGCATGCAGCACTGCAACAACGGCCCTCTCTTTGTGGCAGTTTGCTACTTGCTACATGTCGAGAGCAACTTCTATCACACATAATTGGATGTGGATAGGTTGGATTCTTATCTCTATCTATGTGATGATATACAGTAGCATGAGCAGTTGGGTAGAGTCATACTCATTGGAGACTTAATGCAGGCATCAGTGCGGAACAATCGATGAGATTTGATCCTTCCACTGACAATGTGTTGCAACTGCACCTGCAGTGTCTTTGACTTGGTAATCTGCAATGGACTGGCATAGTGGCCATCTTCTCACAAGCACATTTGCAGGCAGGGCAACCCGGTGTGCAGTTCTAGTGTGGTGGAATATATGTTGGTGGCTGAGCAGGATATACATGTCATCAAGCACTTCCGAGTGGGAACAAATAGTAGAGATGAGGAGGCGGACTCGAACCAGCTGGCTCGGGAGGTTGTTCCAACCTCCTGTGCGGCACCTCCTCATATGCCTCAACTGTGATTAGACTATGAACACGCAGAGGCTTATACAAGGATGATCATAGATGACTTGGCAGACATTTTGCAGTTCTCTATGCTAGAGCAACATGGGACATGCTGATTGACGTCCTCAGGTCTGCTGCAAAATGGTGCTTTGGGAGAAACTGCCCTCGACGGACCACGGGGGGGCCACCACCTTCCCACGTAACCGATGGTTTCATGCTGAGTGCAAGGAACACAACTGCTGGCTCTGATAGGTCACAGACCCTGCTCTACGCCCACATGCGACAAGACAATACCGCCATTTCTTTAAGGCTAAGAAAGCCAGATACATCGGCTTATCAACAAGAAATGTTTTTCCTTCTGGGCCATCATCCCAGGAACTTCTGGCAAAGAAAAAGCTTATAAGGAATATCATTCCTCAACAATGGGGGCAATACTTGTAGTAGCTCTATGACCCTTACCCTTAGGGGATAGAAGCAGTGTTACCCCATAGCAGAGCTGAATCTAGAAATCACGAAGGCGGATGTAGACCAGGGCTTACAACGTTTAGCCAATGGAGAAGCGCCAGACCTTGATGGTATGCAGCACCATCCATAGTCCGGTGCTAACTGCCATGTTCAATATAGTGCTATAGGATGGTTTTCCCCGTGGTGGACCATTAGCCGAGTTGTCCTATATATAAGGTAGGTGACCCCCATTGCCCATCTAATTACCGAACAATTATGGTCAGTTCGATATTTGCAAAATTGCCCGAAATTCTCGAACAGCAGTTGATGGCCTGGGTTGAGGCAGCAGACGTGCGAACCCTCACACAAGCAAGGTTCAGACCGCGACACTCAACCATTGATCACATCTTTATATTGCGTGCCCGAAGTTCAAGACAACAGAACCGCTTACGGAACACAGTATTGCTTGCTTGGTGGTTTTGATACGATGCCTCAGGAAAAGCTATGGACAAGATTGCAAGTGTTGGGGGTCTCTACAGGTCTGCAGAATTCAATGTACAAGGTTGTCGAAGATATGCTCCGGTCAATTGCATTAGGGTCCACCAAGGATGCCCTCTCTCTCCTACATTGTTTGTGTTGTACATTGATCAGTTGGAGAGCGGCTTATTGAAAATAGAGGCGACAAAACTCACCTCCGGCATTAGATTACCAAGCAGCTGATATATATTGATGATGTGGACCTCCTAGCTTATATCACAGCAGACGTGTTGTATATTCTCAATGTCTTGGATATATTAGCAAGCGATTGACATGAGCATCAATCTGGCCAAGAGTAAGGTGCTTCTCATATCATCCTTACATCAACTGAGGGCCCCCTCCTTCAGTTACCAAGGTCAAAATATAGAAGTGTCATCCATGTACAAGTATTTGGGAGTGGAGTTCCCCTCTACTATGCAATAATGTTTTCATCCATCTATGAGTGGCATTGGTTTGTAAGGTGCTATATGCAATGCAGAACAACAATCATAGAGCGAAGTTATATGATTGGGCCCACCAATCGTTTTGCTCAAGGTCTTGGTGGAGCCTATTCTTTATAGGGAATCGAGGTCCAGGGTCCCATGCTTTTCTACCCGAATGACTTGGAACAGTACGTAAAGTCTTACGGCTCAACCATTGGGGTGAAGTCCATGTTCTCATATCAAATCTTATTGCAGGAGACAAGTTTCTCGCCCTTCAGAGGCAACCCTTGATTGACACATTGTCTACTTCCAGAAGATGGTCACTATGGACAATGTTCTTCTCCCTAGCCTGGCTTATACCGTAGCAATGGGGCCAAAGTGCCTCAAGGCCTGTTGGAAGAAAAAACAAGCTCAGTGGCTCATCCGATAGAATTTGCAAGAGCGTGGGTACATATAGATGCAAATAGCGGCAGATCGCCATAGCTTGAGGCAGTACCTTGATGCTTGCTTCCTCAGCAAACTCTGAGATACCATCACACTTGAACAACTCAAGATAGCATATTGCTTGCGCCACATAAATCCCACATTGGAATGAGATATGCAATGCTACATGCACACCCATCTGCCTATGGAAAGATGCAGACTCATTGCCGTGATTTGCACATGTGCATACCATCTCCGAATTGAGACAGGAGACGAATTGCAGAGCCACGGTAGGACAGGCTTTAATGATGCTGCCAAATGGGAGCCATTGAGGATGAATTCATATCCTCCAAGGTTGTCCGGCATATGATCATATCTGTGCATGCTATGTGCACGGCTGTATAGAATGTCATGCGAGAGGACCAAGCTCTGGATCCATCTGATAACTTTCTCCCCTGCTTCCTTTGGTAGGCCTCGAACCGCGGCATTGTGGCTCCTTCGTCTTAACTCCCGGTGTTCTCTAACCCTCGGGATAATGTTGATCGTCTCCGCAGGTGCTGCCTTCTATCTTCAGGATTCGAGTTGTGATATACGTTGGGGGTGCAGCAACATATGTCATCATGACAGAGCAGTTGTGGCCTGTCTGTGGCGACCCATAGGCATTTGAGTACGAGCAACAGCTGCAGCATATGGTGGGGTCTCCCTCCTATGAAGCCAAGAGGCCAGCTCTTGCTATAGCAATTGTTGCCTTGCCAATTCATGCATGCACTGCTGCAGTTGCTCGTGAGCATCTGCTTCGAGGTCTTTACCCTGCTAGGTGATGTTTGTCGATCTCTTGCACGCCTAGTTCCTAGAAATAGAGCTATGCTCTAACCTCTATAGTCTGGGAAGCAACCGCAGATTCATCGCCGATGAGGTTTCATCTCTAGCATGTTGACCTTATTCTAAAGAGCTTGAAGTCAAGAATCAAGGCTTTATCGGGTCCTCGTCTATGGTCGCGGTCTCCCTCCTGTGTTTTGGGCGTAGATGGAAATAGCCTTGTTCATCTCCGCCATGGCATGAATGGTGGATAGGGTGTCCAACCTCCATGCTCATGATGCCTTGTTCCGAGCCCCAAGCACCGAGGATCAGATCCCTTCGCTAGGCAGGATGCTCTACAAGATGTCCCTATTATAGATCTTACAAGGGACATTTGGGAATTGCTATATATTGTGGTAATGACATAGAATATACCCCCCAAAAAAAATAATAATAATAATAATAATAATTTAGTTAGAGTGGGAAAAGTATGGTGGTTGGGTGCAGCACTGGGACTTCCCCGGAGGTCACCCATCCCAGAACTATTCTGGCCCAAATATAACCCAAAGGACTAGCCATCAAACCATGTGGGAGGGATATGTTGTACAACGAGGTGAAAAATAGAAGCAAGAATGTAGAATAGGCACAAAGCATGAAGGTCCATTGCATCACCACACTTTTTCCCCTTATATAGAGGGGAGCCTTTGACAATTTTAGGTAGTCAACTTTTTTCCAAGGTTCCATAATAAACATGTTGCGTTTAGATAATGAAGTCATTGGGTCAGAGATGGAAGTTATGTCTAAGTGTCCATATCTATCTATCTTTTAAATTTGGTTTTTCATATACACCAAATGTTTTGGGAATTTATTTTAATTATTTTTCTAAGGTTTTGGGCTTTTTCTTGGAATAAACACATGAAAAAAATCGGGAGAAAAAACTTTTCGTATGATTTTGGTTTTTCCTCAACATCCTTCTTCTTCTTCTTCTTCTTCTTCTTATCCCATTGCACTAGCATTGCATGCCCACGATTGTAAACCAGCTCAACAAAGGTTTTAAACCATGCGTTACTCAAAATTACTTTTGTCCGACAAGATTTTACCCTCTCTCAAATTTAGTCGAGCATTTAAAAAGAAATTGGATTTGGAAGTTCTTTGGTATGATCCCTAACTATATACATTTTCTCGTTGTTTGCATCCCACAAAATCGGGAGGGTCCGGCTTTGCAAGAAATTTTCTAGGGCATTCTTATTCTCGATTAATGCCGATAATCTATGGGCTCGAAACCATCTTGCCGCTCATTGATGCATTATTTGTGTTTGATTTCATACGGAGGTCCAAAATCATTTTTGACAAAGCTTCACAATAGATTTAGGTTGTTTTTAGGGTTTCGTAAACAAAACCTTTTTTGCGGCCTTATAGTAGATGTATGTGCTTCTCGGACAAGCCCTCTTGGATGGGATTCTTATGTGGAGTTTTAATGGATTTTCTTCCTTTATGCTAGGGTTATTCCGCCCCATATCTCAAATAGTAAACGCCGTAATATTTTGCCTCTAACCTTTGCCCAGTTCATACATTCTGCCCATAAATTGTTTTAAAACTAAACCCTGTATGATGGAAAGAACGACTAACAGTTGGATCAACCAACAAAGATCTATACCATGGATTTTTTGTCTAATAATGATTTTTATGTTCAAAATGTTATATCATGTTTGTGTCGATAGAAAGGTATTATAGCACATTCAAGGACTTTATTCCTTATGGTATTGGTACATGTTTCTCATCTAAAATCTCATCTATAGTCTTGGTATTGCCTGTTGAATAGGTATTCTAAAATCTTTTATCCGGTGGTCTTTTGTCATACCTTTACATTGCTAATGCGACATCAATCTCATAAAATTTTGCCATGTTTACAGCTTGAAGCTTCCACATACATAAATAGCTCTCCAAAGGCCTTGACTTTGAACTTGGAATGATGAGCTTTGTATACATTTAATTTATGCTCAAGGTCTCAAGATGTTTAATTTTGTACATATTGTACATTATCTCTTCAAGGATAGATTCTTTTGATGAAATAAATATGTATTTTTTCAAGGTTGCAATGATCCAATGTTTTTGCATTTCTTAAGAATTCTTCATCACATTTTCTTTTAGAGCTTGCATTAGAGCTTGCCTACAATAATCTTTTTCTGCTCCTTGCGGCATGATGGAAAAGCAAAGAAAGCATTACTTTTTCATATTTGTGGTGTCGCGAGGGCTCATGATAATTGCTTGCGGGATATCTTCAACGAGGCAACAAATATTCCATAATCGTGGCCTTGATTTATGTCCGATCGTCCTTCTTTGTGCTAAACCCTCCCAAAAGGATTTTATTCTCGGGTTCATGCGGGATTCTACCTCTGCAAGCTTCAAATCAGCTTCCTTTTAAGATTGGTTTTGCATCTGGTGGCCCAAAGTTAAATTCTCACCCCTTTTTTTGCCAAATAGGGCTCATTTGCTTTCCTTTTTTTTGTAGCTAATCCACAACACTTTATTTGTCAATTTATAATCACTTGATGGATCTCTTTAGCTACATGAAAGGGCCACAAGATTTTTTTTTTTCAGAATATATAGCATGCAACACTCAAGAGTCTGAACCTCACCTCTTCAACGCTTAAATTATGACATTCAAGATCTCATGGGCATCCTGGCCGTTGGTAAAACTTTCATCTTTTATTCGTTGTTTGCTACTCAAGCTTTATTTTCCATTTGTTATGAAAAAAATGACAAAGTTATCCTCAAAAATTATTATTCTCAAGCATGTGATGTCTCTTTTGACAATATGTATTTGACGAATATGAGACAAAAAAGATGCAAGGCAAGATCTTCTTATAGATCTCATAGATTCTAACCCATCACCACCAATGGGGCTACATGTACATCTGAACGAAGGACCATACGCCATTGTTTATTTGGTGATATTGTTTCTCTAGAAGGAATAAGATGGACATGTGCACTAAAATGCTAGGGATAAAAAATGCATAGAACAAATTTGTATAGGCTTCTTTGGTTTGCTACATGGAATAAAATTTCATTTTTCTTGATGGAGAATCATATTCAATTAGTTAAGGCCGTATATTGGATAAGGCGTCGTCCATACATCCATGCTAATTTAGGTTGCTCATATGAATTGGGCTAGCAAATAGGTCTTTAAAATATAAGGTTTGTTATTTTCTTTTGCATCAATATTTGAGCCTTGAGCATGGCTTTTCAATACCACTCCTTTTAAGAAAAAACATGATTGCACTTGCAAAAATATTTCAAACTTCTTTGAAAATACGACCATTTATGAGGTACATAGAGTGTTCCAGGCCAAATAACAATTTGTCAATTTATACTTACTTGATGGATCTCTTTAGCTACATGAAAGGGGGCTGACTTGCTGGTTTTTCTTACAGAAATATATAGCATGCCTGCACTCAAGAGTCTGAATCTCACCTCTTCCAATACTTAAATTATGACATTGCAGTATCTGATGGGCATCACAAGCCATTGGTAAGCTTTCATCTTTTTATTGCATTGTTTGCTACTCAAGTTTTATTTTCTATTTGTTCATAAAAATGACAAAGTTATGCTGCAAATTATTATTCTCAAGCATGTGATGTCTCTTTGCACAATATGTGTTGGCCAGAATATGAGCAGACAAAAAGATGCAAGGCAAGATCTTCTTATAGATCTCATACATTCTAACCCATCACCACCAATGGGGCTACATGTACATCTCTGGAGCAAGGACCATACCAGGGTTTTGTTTATTTGGTGATATTGTTTCTCTAGAAGGAATAAGATGGACATGTGCACTGAAATGCTAGGGATAAAAAAAATGCATAGAACAAATTTGTATAGGCTGCTTTGGTTTGCTACATGGAATACAATTTCATTTTTCTTGATGGAGAATCATATTCATGTAGTTAAGCAGGGTATATTGGATAAGGCAGATCTGACATCAATTCTCATAAATTTTGCCATGGACTCCACAGTATGAGCTCTCCCAGCCTTTCCTTGACTTTGAACTTGGAATGATGAACTTTGTATACATTTAATTTATGCTCAGCACAAGATGTTTAATTTTCATCATTTAAAGTACATATTGTAAATTATTGTATTCAGTTTTGTCTAGATTCTTTGCATGATATGCCTTTGAAAAGTTTAAAATTTCTTTTTTTTTAACGTAACTCTTGCCCCCTCAAAATATTAGGACGTGATATTATTAACTTTCTTGAAAGTCTTGGGGAACTATGACTTTGTAATAGCATGTTCATGTGGAATTAGAGCATATTAGCCTTATTGATAATGAGATTGATATTTGTGGCCACCTTTTCCAAAATCGTTTGAAATGGTGTGGGCCCTATCTCATAAGAATATATTAGTTTGAGATCCAATCACCATGGTTGGTTGGTAGCACTCCAATTTTACCATTATAAAATGGTCTCCTAGATTCTTGCAGATAAGGTTGCATTCTACTTTACAATAGGATGCTAGATGTTTAAGAACCAAATTTTCCTAGGAGCATAACATTGTCTACATTATGTTGTCTCTGCTATTCAATCTCAGTTCAAAAAAACATGTCTGCACCTTAGACCCTTAAATATTGAAGTCTATGACTTTAGAGTGCTTTATTAGATTTTAAAATCATTGTAGATATCATCATGGCTACATTTCCTTCTTTATTTAGTATGGTCATCTTTGTTGCGGGATGGACCCTTCACCCATAAACTAAGCATCAAAAGGCTATGAGGCTTGCAATTAGATCAATTTCGCAAAGAATCAATAATTCATACTCTATTTTGGCTTCATTGCTTTAAAAAAGCCTAAAGCACATTGATGGATTCTTTATAAGCTTGAGCTTCTACTTTACAATAGGATGCTAGATGTTTAAGGACCACATTTTCTAGGGACATAACATTGTCTACATTATGTTGTCTCTACTATTCAATCTCATTCAAAAGAATAAATTTATACAGGTTTTGATGTAGCATTTATTTAAGTATATTGGTCCTTATCTTCTAATTATCATGGACATTTCTTTTTAAAAATATGGTTTTGATTGACATTTGTGATTTTGGAGGTCATAAATCACCACATGGCTTAAATTTCAGCTTAAATACACAAGATATTTTGCCATACATGAACTCTTCCAGAACCATTTCCAAACCATTTTCGAATCAGTTCCTATACAAGGAAGCAACATAGGTGGGTCTTGCAATATTGAAAAGGTTCTAATTGCATTGTAGCTTGAAATTATGATAACACCCCATTCAATTCTTAAAAATGCATCCATAATAATATAATGTCGATGTCAATGTGTTATCCTAGCAAGCAATGTAATCTTAGCAAATAGAGCCTTAAGGTAAAAGGTACATCTATTCCTTTTTTTT